>CM032627.1:13244454-13949406 GCA_019097785.1 Fraxinus excelsior | reverse complement strand
TTGAGGATTACTTTTTATTGGAGTTTGATTAGGATTTTGTACATTTTCAAAATCCCATTGCAAAAATCTTTCTTGAAGATTCCAAGGAATTCTCTTAGGAATCATAACATTAGAATGAAGAGGATTAACTTCAACCAAAAGACTTTCTTCTTTTGGAGAAGATCCAAGAGCACGAATATTGAGTTGAGTATTGAAAAGTTTGTAATAGACACGATAAATAAGAGCAAAAGCTCTTGATCTATTGTCTACTTCAAAATTTTTGTTTGAATTCGAAGATTTAAAGCATTGAGAATAGCTCCATCTTAAAGGCTTATTGAAAAATTTGGATAACAGTTTGAAAATACTGGACCACTTTCGAGATTAGACTCGAGCATGGACAGTAGAGAATGTTCAAACCTTAACAGCCTTTTATCTCTCAAAGTTATAAGAACAGGAATGTCTAAACCAAGTCGAAATAATGGTTTGATAGCCATTTGAACAAGACCAATATGCATATATTGAAATTTCTTTCTATGAGCAAGGATAAATTCTTTTGAAAGTAAATTGATAGAAGTAATTTGTTCCTTAATAGGAATAATTTGTTCCAAAGTTTTGATAACATAAATTTGAGTAAAATCAAATTTTCCTATTTTATGAATAGAACTCTTGTCAACCTTTGGAATAGTCCAATTTTGAAGAGTTTGCTCAATTTTTGCAATTTGAAGCTCTTTTGAATTAATTTCATTTGAAATATCATTTGATGCAGATGTGAATGATGATGCTGCTTCATTATTTTGATCAATTTCTTCATCATTTTCTTGAAAATATTTGGACATACTTCCTTCATTTGAATTATTATTTTCTTTTGAACCACTACCTTTACTAAGCCAACTTGACATAAAAGACATGCTTGAATGAAATGAAAAAAACAGTAATTTTACCACTGTAGACACAATGCTACATGTTCGACCGACGATTGACCAAAGCCTACAAACGGGACCACTCTAAACGCCTACTCCGACAAACACAGGCTGACCAACGTCTATTCAGTAGACGTCCATCGCAACACACCAGTATAACCTATAACAAAATAACAACAGTAGTTTGACACAAATTTCTCACAACACTTAGTTATGGCATATTATATATATATATATATAACAAGATTTTTATGGGTGCATTTGATTTATTGTTTTCAAATTATTTTCAATTTTTATTTCCAAAATACTGAAAATGTATTTGGTGTGATATTTCTAAAAACAAGGAAAAACTTATAACATAAAACCCAAAACGTATTTTTGACGTTTTAAATGTTTTTAGTAAAAATTCTAATAACACTCAAAATATGGAAAATGAGTGTTTTAATAAAATTCATTTAAATAAATTTCAAAAATAAGAAATTTTAAAATAAAATATTAAAAAAATAAAATTCAAGAAAAATATATTAAAAAATAAAATTGATAAAATTAAAATAACAAAAAATAAAAATTTTGAAAAAATAAAATCTAAAATTCTAAAAAAAAAAATTAAAAATCCTATAGAAAAAGAATATAAATTAAAAATTGTTCTAGCTATTACTGATTATTTACATCAAAAAATATAGATAAAAATACTTTTAGTTCACGTCACTAATTTTTATTTTTATTTTCTATATTTGAATTCAATTTATTATTCCTTTTTATTTTCATTTTTGTAATGAGAAAAAATATTGTAAAACTTATTAACTTTAAAATGTATATACTACTTAATATATCAATATAAAATTGTTCTATTTTTATTGAATAATCAAATTTCATGATATAAAATGTCATAAAATGATTTTTCAAATTTTTAAACCAAATGTATTTTCTGTTTGTTTTTTTTTCTTTTTTTCTTTTTTGAGAAATGATATTTTAAAATGACAAATCAAACGCATTTTTAGTAATCTTAAAACATACACTCAAATTAAAAATTGAGAATGAACTCAAAACTTAAACTAAAAACTGAAACACAAACCAAACAGACCCTACATTTTTTGATATCATTCTACAAATAATAATTTATCACCCTCCTACTCCTGCGCCTTTTCTTATTTTTCACAAATTCTAATATAGCATAATTTTGAGAATCCTCTTAAATCATCACTCTCTCAAAAACTTTTCTATATTCAAGAAACACACATTTTGTTGCCCCCTAAAATGAGAGATTCGTAGTGATTAGGAATGTCAACGAATCGAAACTGAAACTCGAAGTTCAGCCTCGACTTGAGTAAAAATGGTTTGGGTTTTTTTGCCGAGTTGAGCCGAGTCGTTGCTAGCCTAAGAAATCTAGGCTCGCCCAGAACTTTCGACATAGGCCTTAGCGGGTTGAGCCAATTTTTTTTTATTATTATTCTTGACAAAATAAATATTTTTTAAAAATATTTAAAATTTGTGCAATTTATACGAATTATAAATTTTGATTTGAAACTCGAAATTTTACCTCATATTTATAGAAAAAAAAAAGTGTTTCAATCAGATTTGAAATTTGAACACGCAGCTGCCTATTAAGGCATAATACCTGCCTTAAAAGGCAACTACACGTAGTTATTTTTTCATGTGATATTTTTTAAGGCTCGGCTTGTTATTGTTCAAAAATGGCCCATAAAACAGGCAGACGAGCCACATGGACATGCTCAGGCTCGAGCCGATCTCCCAAAATGGGGCTCGGCTTGGTTCTTTCAAAGCACGAGCAACGCCGACTTAGGTTTTTTTCGGGCCCTGCCACATATCAGAGCCGACGAGTCAATTTGACACCCTCTGGTCGTGATGATTGAATTGACAATTCAGTAGAAGAAGTAAAGAAGAAAAGAAAATGAAAATGATGGGTCAATTTGGTATTGACTTATATTTTTTCTCATAGAAAACGAGATGATTGAGGTGGCACGATAGCATTTTTTGTGGGTAATATGTTGACGAAATAAATAAATTTTAGAATTGAGGAAAAGATACAAATGTTTTGGGATCCAACTTGGACTCAAATATTTATAAGGTTATTTTTGTTCATTTTTTTCAAATAATAATAATAATAACCACGAATGCAACCCATTCAATTTTGGCTCAATTTTTGACCAATTGGTCAAAATTGGACATTTCCGCAGTTTGATTGCAATCAGGGAATTCACATGAAAAGAAAGTAAGGATGTATTTGATTGATTCTATTTTTAATATAAAAAAAATATCTTTTTTATTTGAATTTCTACTTTGAGGTGTTTGATTGATATTTTTTTCATGAAAAATATTTTTCAAAATTTGTCTCGTAACCATATTTTCCTCAAAAACAAGAAAAATATTTTCTTTGGGGAAAGAAATGTTTTTATATTTAAGTAATTCACTCTCATTTACCCCTGCTCTCTTATTTATCCTTTAATAAAAGATGAACAAGTATAATATTTTTTAGGTTGAAAATTAAATCAATCAAACATATTTGATTAATAATTTCCATGCAAATAAGTTATAAGTAATTACATAGAATTTATAAATTTTCATGCTTGTAATTAAACACACTCTAAGTTTTACGCAGTTGAATTGCCTAGAACTTATTTGTATGAAAATTATTAATTAAATGTGATTGATTAGTTTAATTCTCAACTTAGAAAATGTTATACTTGTCCATTTTTTAATAGTGAATAGATGAGGGGGGGATAGTGAATTGATTGGAAAATAAAAACCATTCATTCTTAAAGAAAACACTTTTCTTGTTTTTCTAGAAAAGTATGGTCACGTGACTAAATTTTGGAAAATATTTTCCATTGGAAAAATTTCGATCAAACAATCCAAAATTATGAACTTGGGTGAAAAAAAGAATCATATGACCATACTGAAAAAAAAAGTCAATCAAACACGTCTTAAATTCTATTATTACATCCTCCTTAGATTTAGAGCTGTTAATATTTTGGTTGAATGGTTGAATCGCTTCCCCATTTGGGGCTCTTCCATTAAGTAACTGTATACATTTACAATCAATTATATAGGTAAGTAATTATAGTATAGGCAATCTTCGTAATCTTCGTAATTCTTCAATCTCATTGGCACCTCAAATTGATGTTGGACGATCAAGAAACATCAATTTACCGACAAGAAACTAATGACGTTGTCATGCCATTGCCTTAGTAAATAAGTCAGCGATCTGAACATCAGTGGTGATATGTGGAAGAGAAATAATATGACCATCGTAAGCCTCACGGATGGAGTGACAATCCACTTCAATATGTTTAATGCGTTCAGGAAACACCGGATTAACAGCAATTTGAACAACACTAGTATTATTAGCATAAAGTGGAGTAGGCCAAGCTAGGGACAACCAAGCTTTGATAGAAGGCCTCGTAGCCAAACAATCTCAGAATAAGCAGAAGACATAGCACGATACTCAGACCCAGTGGAAGTTTTAGAGACACGATCATGTTTCTTGATGTGCTAGGAAATTAGTACACCCTCAAGAAACATACACCAACCAGTAATCGAGCGACGAGTATCCACGCATCCAACCTAATCCGCATTACTATATCCGATTAACTCAAGATAAGAATGTACATGAAAGAAAAAGACCCGTATCGGGTGTACTCAGCAAGAATCGTATAATATAATGTACTGCAGTCAGATGAAGATGTCGTGGAGCATGCATAAACTGACTGACTTGTTGTACGGAAAAAAAGATATATGGTCGAGTAATAGTGAGATAATTCAAACTACCCATTAACTGACGATATAGAAAAGGATCAGGAAGGATATCCCCTTCCTCTCTACGGTACTTCATATTCACCTCTAAAGGAGTATCAACCGAGCGACCATCGCTAAGTCTAGCTAAAGTTATCAACTCCTCCAAATGTGCTAATGTAGATAAGTACCAAATGAACTTGATAGCACTTCAAGACCTAAAAAATATTGCAAGGGGCCCAAATCCTTCACATGGAAAGAATCATTCGATTGCATTTGAAGGTGAGATATCAATCCAGAATCAGTACTAGTAATAACAATATCATCAACATAGACCAAAAGAAGCACAATACCCATTTTGGTGATAGAGATGAAGAGAGAGTAATCATATTTGCTCTCGGTAAATGAGTAAACCAAAAGAGTAAAATGGAATTTATCAAACCAAGTGCGGGGAGCATGCTTCAACCCATAAAGCAAACACTTTAGTTTATACACATCGGAAGATGGCAACGAAAAGAGACCCGTATGAGGTGTTGTATAAATATCTTCGTTAAGATCACCATGTAAGAAAGCATTCTTGATATCCATTTGTCGCAAAGACTAACCCCTGGAGGCAGCTATAGCCAGAATAGTACGAAACATCGTCATTTTGGCAACAGGGGCAAAGGTCTCCTCATAATCCATCCCATATTCTTGACAATTCCCAAGAGCCACCAACCGAGCTTTATTTCGTCTAGCGATCCATCAGATCCAAGCTTAACAGAATATACCCATTTGCATTCAATAGGTCGGATACCAGGAGGGCAAGAAATAATATCCCATGTGTGATTCTCCTGAAGAGATTGAATAAAAATAAGAAGCCCGAGAATAAGAAGTATGAACTGTAAAATGAGATGAAGTTGCAGAAAAGCCATACCGATCAAGAGGACGAGTAACGTGAGTGGATTGTTGAAGATGAATGGAATCTGAGATGGAATCGGGATAGGGATCGGGATCGAAAATGAGAGGGGGTTGTTTGTCTGGGGGTCGTCGTCTCTGATATACCATACATGGTTTAAAATGCTCTACAGAACCAGAGTCATTCACAAAGCTAATAAGCAGAGCCATATCAGGAGATGAAACAATATATTGTTGGAAGTATTACTGATTCTCAAAAAAGACCACATTGTGAGAAATACGAAAACGATTAGCAACACCATCATAACAAATGAAACCTTTCTGAGCAATGATGTAACCCAAGGAAGCATACCGGGCAGATTGACCGCCAAGCTTACAAATAAGGTGAGACAAAATTCAAATGCTGAGCATGAAGTCGATTAATTAGATATATAGCTGTGGAAAGAGCTTCAACCCAAAACTTAGGTGGAACTGAAGATTCCAAGAGCAAAACTCTGACAACATCCAATAGGTGACTATTCTTTCGTTTTGCCACTCCATTTTGTTGAGGGGTATATGGACAAGATCGTTGAGAGAGAATACCATTTCGTTGTAAGATGGACTAACATTAATAGGACATATATTCCACAGCGTTGTCAGACCTCAATATTTGAATAATGGAGGAGAATTGGGTCTCAACATAAGCTATAAAAGTTTGAAGAATGGTACCAACCTCACTTTTAGACCGCAAAAAATATATTCAAGTGTAACGACTGAAGTCATCAATAAATGTCATAAAATACTTATAATGAGCATGTGAAGTTACAGAGGTCACTCCCTAAACATCAATATTAATAATTTCAAAGCATTTATTAGCACGACTGTCATGAGGTAGAAATGGAAAAGTCTTACTTTTTCCAAGTTTACATGCATCACAATTGAAAGATAAATTGGAAAACCAAAACTGATCCTTATTACCTAAAAAACCTCTCTTCAACAAATGACATAAAATTAAAATATTGGGATGATCCAAACATTTATGCCAAACTTCATGTTTAAATCTATCACTAATACAAGCCAAAGATAGATCAAGAGGAAAAGTAAACTGTAGTGGAAACAATCTTCAGACTTTAGGTCCCTTCGCGATCACCTTTCCCGATCCCCGATCTTACACTAGACAACCAACACGAGAGAAATATACATCACATTTATTATTAACTAATTGATAAACCGGAATCAAGTTTGTAGATAAGCTAGGAGATATAAAAAAACATTATCAAAAAAAGGCCCAATATCACTAACAGCAGTAATAGCAATCTGAATGTGTTGTGTATTAGTAAATCGTCGAATGTTATGTAAGGAATCAAAACTACCTGCCATATGATTTGATGCCCTGAATCAACAAACTAAGGAGAAGAAGCAATTTGATATGTACCCATAAGCCCAAGGCAGAGAAGGGAGAAACAATCATTGTTGGACCATTTCTGAAGTAAGAACATGTTGACTAATGCTAGCTTGTGAGAGTGCTGGATTACGACCTTATGCAACTGTTTGAAATACTTGAGCTCGTCTGTGTGGATGTCTTGTGGGACAGTCTTTGATGATATGCCCAAGTTGTTTACACTAATTGCAGACCTTCTAAGGACAGTTATGAGCAATATGCATGTTTTCTTTATAGTTAAAAGACTGTAGTTTACCATTGCTCCATCATTGGGCAGCATATGCAACAGTGGTCACATTAAAATAGGAAAAATCAGCTCCAATAGTGGTTGGGTGGCCAGTCGTTGTTCCTCACGCAAAAGTTCACCCAAGTACACATTCGGGTCGTAGTTTCATAAGAAAGTGATCTCTCTTGCTAACATCTTGTAGTATTAATAAGGCCGCCGCATGGACCTTAGCATGACTAATATCGGAGTAATTGCTCCACAAGTTCAGAAAACTAGAATAGTATTGCTCAATAGTAAGATTACCTTGATTGTAGTTAGCAATTTCAAACACCAACTGAAATTGCCATGTATTATTATCTTCGTAATAAATCTGCTTCAAGTATTCCCACAACTCCTTAGAGTTAGTAAAATAGTGTAAATTATTAACCATGTGAGCCTCCAAGAATCCCAAAATTCAACAGATAATACGATCATCCTTTGTTTCCCATGCATTGAGATCTTTGATATCTTCAAGTGCTTTAGATGACCATCAATATGACCCCAAAGCTCATTCCTTTATAAAAACATCTTGAATTGGAATTCCTCAATTGACATAGTTTCTTAGCGTAAAAACACAAATTATGCCCCTGTTTGAGCCACCTTTTTTGAAAATGAAAATGAAAAATATAGCCGTTATTGGGGCCCACACAAGAGATAGAAAATTTGAATTTAAATGTTGATGTGATGGATAACGGTCATATTTTTCATTTTAGTGAGGAAAAAATATGGCTCAAACGGGGCCTATAACTGCCCAAATTTAATCATCCTACAAAATAAAATAGATTATGACCCAAACAAATCAACCCAACAACAAAACACAGCTACCTACTGAAATTCGGCCCAACACAAAACCCACTCACTGAAAATTCTGGCCCAAACAAATAAGCCCAACAAAAAACAACCACCCACTAAGAATCGACCCAACACAAAACCCACACACTGAAATCGGCCCACCACAAAACACATAACCACCGACTGAAATCACGGCAGCCACACCACACCCAATTAACGCTAAACTCACCGAACCGGCCAACGAAGAAGATGACAAATGCGACACAGTCAGCCACCATAGAAACAAGATTCTGGCCAACAATCGACTACAGATAACTCCGGTGGAACGCGAAGAGACGCCGAACAGAGACTGACCACTGGATACCGTCGGAAATATGAGGAATCGGAACACGAAGAGACACCGAACAAGGATGGCACCTGAGATGCGATCGCGATCACCTACTGAGATAGACAAAGACCGGGTAAGTGAAATTTCGGCTCTGATACCATGTGAATATTTTGGATGAATGGCTGAATCCCTTCTCTATTTGGGGCTCTTCCATTAAGTAATTGTATACATCCTAAATATGGTAACAAGATTAATTACAATAATTTACAATCTAAGTAATTATAGCAAAGGCAATCTCCTTAATCTTCCCTAATCTCGTAATTCTTTAATCTCATTGACATGAGGCACATTTTTTTTTAATTAAAATGCATTTTGAAATAATATTTTGATAGAGAATATGTAGTTAAAAGATTAAAAAAAGTTTTAAATTTGTGTATAATATTATTTTATTAAAAAATGTGTTGTTAAAAATAAGAAAGAAATAAATATATTTTAGAAATAATACGACCAAACAAGAGCTTAGCTCCAATTCTCTTCTATTCTCCAATCATGCTAAGTGTACAATGTATTTTTACGTGGATTTTGCTACTTTGTCAAATGAGTTTAACAGGCAATTGACATGACTCGCGGTGACAGTAGATGATTTGATGAAAAAAATATTTGGGTTTACAATAGTACAATGATGAGATGTCCTCAAATATTATTTTATGGCATCTGGCACTCTTAGTTTTGCATACAACTCGCCCTTTTTAACAGTGTTTATCCATTTTAAAAACTATTTTGTAACAATTATACAAATGTCGGTTAATTCTTTATTCTCAGAGCAGAGCAAAGCAAAGCATTGTCCAGTTTTCCAGATGGTGTGGGTTAACCCTTGGAATTTAGAAGCACAAAACGAGGTTTCTTGAATTGGATTCTTCAGTCCATGGGTTCTAGAGTTGGACATTCCACCTTTTTTCCTTGGTACAACTCTCTCTCTCTCTCTCTCTCTCTGCAACATATATTCTGTAACTTCTGTTAGTTTGCCTATTGTATTTCTTAATAATGAAATTGTATAATTTTCTTTTCTTTGCTGAATTCTTAAGGGTCGCCAGAGAAGGTCGGCTGAGGGAAACAGAATTTTACTTATTCAGGTATACCACATGAAATATAGTTGTTTTCATTTTCTCTATTTTTCTGTTCAAAAGGTTGACTTGACGATTGAAATTAGCTGATGAGTTCTTTTTCTAATGCATTTTTACATACTGAGTTGAACTTCTATCAGGAAATTTGGGTTATTAATGTATGTGGGTTTAATGGACCAAGATTTCGAATGTTACTGTATAACTGCAGTCTATTAGTCCTTGAAAATCATATGGAGTTTGCTTAAACAGATTGCCTGATTTTTTTATTTTTTATTTTTATAAGTAAAAGGGGAGACAAGGAGGAAAGAATAGAGTAATCGAACTGCTCTTTAATGTTTCAGAAAATTAACTTTAAGACTATAAGTTATGTAAAATTCATTTGGTGCGATCTTACTTTAAAAAATGTTGTGCTTCTTCTGTCTGAGGGAAAATTCCAAGGGCTGTGGAACTTCCTATTGAATGGATAAATTCACTTGTTTTAAAGATTCTCGTAATATCTTATGTACTTCCTGTATTTAACAGTGTTGAGTATGCCTTTAACTATTTGTTGGTGCAAATTTTCTGCTATGTATGTTATTTCTTCCAACCTTTTAGAGATTAGTGAGTTAGCTGGTACTTTAGTTCGTAGATTGTGATAAAGGTTTTCAAGGTAATTTTCCATTTTTCTTCAAATGGTTCCATACTGTATAGTTTCCACCACATCGTTAAAGTGGAATAACGATATGTTTGGTCTTTCTATTCTCTGGAAATATCTTGAATGGTAAGTTTTGATGAACATGCACATATCTTTTGAAGTTGGAAAGCCAATCCGATAAAAGAAGTGAACAAAAAAATTGTCTTGTATCCTCGAGAAAGAGTAAAATAGTGAAAGCTGTTTCCGTATCTGTGCCATCATCTCCTGCAGATATTGCAGATGACAGAAAAAAGTTGAGTGAAGACTATGGTTTTAGGAAAATTAGAGAACATCTTCCAGATAATGTAGTTGATACACTTCCAAGAAAGGTAATCTCACCTAGTATTTCAATGCTCCCAAAACCTTGTCTTGTTTAATGTTCTGGTCAGGACAGCTCACACTTGACAATCTATATAAGATTTATCATAACAGTAAGTGTGAATCTTATGGATTTCCTACCAAGTATTAGTATATGGAGATTTTCATTGGAACCCGTTTGTTGGAATTGCTGATGCAGTAGTGGTTTTATTTATCATTTATGTTAGAAATTTTTCTCCGATGCTCCACATATTAACACGAAAGCTAGTCATAGCACAGTCATTTTCATTAATTTCTAATGCAAACAGAACGAGAAAATTTATATAGTTATTTCCAGATGTATCAAATGAGAATTTAACTTCATTTAAGTTATTTCTGTAAGATGTATATCTTTTTAACGTTTCTGTTTATGTTTTCCATTTTCCCCTATTGTAAAGTTCTTTATCACAAGACATGATTGTGCCCACAAATCATTCTCATGAAACAAATTGGTGGATGACATTGTTGGTGCTCTGGCCTTACTTCCATCGATATGCTACCCATATGAGCCCTGACGCTTTAAGAATATCGGCACCGTGCAAAAACAAATATGTATGCATGATGTTCCTGAGCATATTTTCTTTCCCTGAGTTAATAAATTTCTGTACGCATCTTCATCTTACAGGTTTTGATGAGAGTATAATTTTTTTGTCATTCCAACTATTTTCTATTTACATCTTGCTTTATACCATTTTTATACAAGAAGCCTCTTATATGCTTCTTTTTGCTGGATAAGCTGCTGAAATTACATTAACTATGATAATATACTGTAGATCAACCACTTATGAATTTGATTGTAGGCAGTGACCTTTAAAAAAGGAGCTGGCGCCAAATTTGACATTTGCTATCTAGATGAAGTTTTTTATTATATTCCTTTCTATCACTTTTATCTTTTTAGAAGATGTGATGATTTGATCAAGTATTGGAGCAAGCCTAGGTCCTATCTTCAAATCTCAAGGCAACTGTGACCATTCTTGGCCCATGTTTTTTTTTTGTCCAATATCAGAGATTGGAGTACTACATTTGGGATTTGTTTTTTTGTTCAACCTCATTGATTGTTTTCTTTTTTATTTATGAAATCTCTTTTATGACATTATTATATTTGGAATTCGTTTTTTTGGTTCAAACTCATTGATTTTTTTTTATTATTATCCTAACTATATTAAAAGAGCCACTTTGACATGTACTGTGCATTTTACACGTGTTGGCAAATTCTATCGTCAACCAACACAATATCGTTTGATGTTGCGTGATTTTTCTTCCATTTCCCCAACCTTGGCAGACCTGATTTCGATTTCCCTTTGCCAACATTCAAAACTTTGAAAGCACCACCGCCACCGTCGACATTACCGCCACGATCACCGCCACCATCGTAGCAAGAAAGAGACCGAGGAAATTCCAGGAAAGCAGACGAGGAACGGGAAGGAGGAGGAATTCCTAAAATTAGAAAATTGGAATCAGTGATTAGCTTTCTTCTTAGTCGATTATCGCGCTTAAAAAACCCAGAGTTGTTGTGTGTCTGTTGTTGTCGATGAAGGGAAAAAAAAAAAAAAGAGGTCTGTGTCTCATGGAGACACCGTGCGTGTCTCCGTTACTAGGGGCGTTGCCCCCTGACCCCCGCGACTTGACCGGTCGGGTCGACCACCTGGACCCCATGAGCGGGCGCTTCCCCTCAACCCCAGCGATGACGTTGGGGGCGTTGCCTTGAACCCATGAGATAAATGTTGGCTACGGTGAGTTGCGGTTCAACTTGAAATGGTGACTGTCATGCAGTTAATATATAAGATGTGCGTTCGTTGGCTTTGAAATTGAGGACATTGATTTAAACTTTCAGATTCTCTAAATAGGGGCTATGCTACTTATCAATTAATAAGCAATTTGCGACATGGTTCACTTCATTGGAAGTGCAATAGACACTGTCCAAAATTAGGTAGGCAAGCTTTGTGTATTTTATAAGCAATTTGCGACATGGTTCACTTTATTTGTGTATTTTTCATTAAATTTTGCTAAATAAGTATTAATTAGTGATGTTTCTAAAAATAACCAAATATCAGTTAACGCTATTACATAGCCAACTATACTACAGCACGTGCCTTGCACGTGCGTTCACTAGTTATTTATAGAAACTCTTGAATGACATAAATATGTTTGATTTTGCTATTCTTGTATCTGTCTTCGTCATTGTAGAAGGGATGATATGTTCGTTCCCTTTTATCATTTATCATGGGTACTTTGACATTCATAATTTACAGCATAGTGATATCATGTATGTTCAGTGTGTGTTCTTTTCCAAGATTTAACCTTCTATTCACCTGATTTGTAGGTTGTCAGAGGATACAGCCTGACACCCTGTTTGGCTAGAAGAATTTGTGTCTTCAATTTTGCAGAAGGCGATTATATATGGATATGGCACATTTCGAACCATGGATCTTGATAGCACACTGGTAGTAAATAAATTATATTTATGTTGATTTAGATTGTCCAAATCCCTGGAGTTCAGTATAACAGGTTGACTTGCAAATGTTCTGACATCAAGAAATATCCTATTAGGTTGCTGTGGCACTTTGATTCGAAAAAGTTGAGACCGAAGGAAGTTAGCAGAGTAAAGATGAGCTTGGCTTGTGTGTTTGCTTTCATGGCAATTGGATGACATTGATAATCCCCAAGATTGGGATCATGGGATGAATCAAGTTCTGGTTGATGTGTGGTTAGGTTATCACTTTTGGTAATGATTTTCCCTTCCCTTCCCTGTTATCCTCAAAACATGTGCTCAACGTTAGTATATAAGATAGAATGTTAAAGATATTAGGCAATTGACCAACAATAGTCCTGCCCAAGCAATAGGGCAGAAATCTTCTTGGGTACGGGATGACAATTGCAGTAGGTAACCTGAATACTAGCTCTGGACATTGTTGAACCCCACCTTGATCATCAACAAGATTTTGGTCCTTGGAATTGGCTCTTTAATTTGTCAATAACTTTCATACCTCATGGAGGATTTTAGAGAGACACGCTTGATAGTGGACAGGCCCAGTTCAATTTCTGATTAGTAAAAGGAATAAGATCAATATAGCGAGTTCTGGCTTAACCTACCAAGTCAGTTCTGGATATTAGAGGTCCAAATATTAGCAGCTCCTTTACATCGTGGATTGATTGGGAAAAAGACTTCATTCAGACAACGCGTTTTTATTTTCTGAATCTTCGGATCTAATTTATATTTTGTGAGCATTTTTTATACCATCCCCGTTTGATTTTATCCCATTATTGGCCCAAATATGATGACTTGACATGCAACTAAGACATTTTTTTGCTGTTTGGAATTTACAGATGAGTACTTTTATAATCGTCCATTATACGGCTCCTCACATACCCTTTATATCTTCTGATGAGTGGAATGCTGCCCAGGGCCAGCTTAATGGCACAGTTCATTGTGATAATCCGTTTTGATAATATTTCACGTTTTCTGATTTGTGAAATTAGTAATAATAATCCATATATAGTAACAACTAACAATTATAAATAGCTTTGAACGCCTATCTTATGGTTCTTTTACGTATCTTTTCAAGTGTTTCCAGGATGAGGACCACACTCCCACGTTTTAATTTTAATCTTTGAATATCGGTTCTTTTCTATTTACATGCGACCTTTATTTTTTATTTTTAATTTCCTGCCTCTCAATCTGCCACATATCTTTATATGCACATGAAAATAGTGATATTGTAATATATTGGGGATTTTCGAGATTGTAAGAAAAGGTAGAATGAGGTGCTAGTCCATGAGAAGATATCCTTTTGATTTGTTCACTGAAACATGGTGCAAAAATTTAGAGTATTGTTATTTAGCCCTACTAGAATTTTAACTCAAGTCTATGTTGCACTAATGTGGTATTAAATAATAAGTACAATTAAATAAATAATTTAATTTCGCCTTTTATTTAGCGTATAACATAACACCACATTAGCGTCACATAGACTAGAGTTATAACCCCAGTGGGACTAAATAGCATTATTCAAAAATTTATCAAGTACTGTAACCTTATCAAAGTAATGACACCAATCAATTTTTGCTTGTAAATAATGAATTCTATTTTTCTCTTGACAGGATAGAGATATTTTGTAACGACATCAATGTTCACGTACCCCATCACATTTCACACCGAATACCAAGCTATAATTTGCTGGCAGCTCATAATCTCTCCAAGAAAACTCGGGAAAGGTAGGATCGATTTATGCTCTATTTGTTATAACAATTCTACAACTATCAGATGCTCGTGTTTTGTTATTTTAAGTTATTGTTCAGACCTTTCAATTTGTATAAACTGATCCTCTTTTCTATCTATTTGCTCACAATGTTGCTACAGTAAATGCACGAGGCTACATGGAACTGGCGTTTGATGAAGACAATATTGACAATTTGACATGTTAATGAACCCCCAAAGATTCACAACCAATCACATTCCTTAATAAAGTCGTGCCAGATTATACTTGATTTTATTGATGTGCCTTTAAGTGGTCCACAACCATTTTGGCATATAGACTTTTTCCTTTCCTGGTCAAATTTGATTTTATATTAGATGTTTGAACATTTTTTTAGAATTACACTTATCATAGAGGAAAGTTCTTTGAAGTTTAATACATGTTGTCCATGACTTTGCGTTTCGCAAGTCTTCTCCCGTGTACTCATAAAAAAACAAAATTAATATAATTCGAATTTGTAGTTTAATTATGGTTGATGACTTTCTCTCCACTGTTCAGAATCTTACATATGTGTCTGTTATTTAATAATAGCATATAATTTATGTATTTGTCAACATTATGATATTATTGCATCACTGGTTTGTTAAATAATCCTTGGTTTCTGCTATTAGTTCTCATTTGTTGTGCAAGTTGCTGGCGCCAGAGTCAAAATTGTATGAATTGTATATTCTCTGTAGGGTTAGTTAAATAGGGATTTGCTCCCACTTTAGAAGTCTGAACATAATTTAATGGAATGCAGGCCATAAAAATTCGAACCTTGTAAGAAAATAAAGATAAAGACAACTAGTTAGCCTTATTAAAATGAACAAAGATAAGAGGAACCTTTAAGAAAAGGGTACTGCCGGCTGAAGATTTCCTGTGCAGGCAGTAACTAAAAAGAAGAGTCCTAATATTATTGTTGTGAGTGCATCATAAACAGTTCCACTGGAAAAGAGGATCTCTAGATGAACTTTTTTATGGTCGTGTTTAGTACGATCCAATACTGCATGCAAACATGCACTTTAGGTCACTCATTTCCACCAAGCCTCTGAGCCAAACACAGCTCGAGCTGACTGGTATTGAACTGGATGGAAACAAAAGCAAAAGTCACCTACTTTGCCTCAATGTTCAAATTTTTTCAAACTGCTCACATGCTTAGGACATCTTTAAGGCTGGCATTCTCTTTGTGGAATCTGGAATCTCATACAAAGAGGTAAAGTCATGGACAACTAGTACATGGATAAGAATCTTCTTTGTAAAGTGAAGGTCAAAAGAAGATTGTTTATGAGGATTTGTTGATGAAAAAAAAGAGGCTTGTCAATGACTATTCAGTTGTCTCAAGAAGAATCAACAGAATGATATCAGATTGTGTACATACAAAATATGAGCAAAGGATATTTCAAGATGTGTTTGATAAGCAATCATTCACTTTCTGTCATTATGAATCTACAGATAAATTCTAGATAACACTCATTTTCTTCTATAACCTACAAATCATGTAACTGTAGTTTCATCACCTAATGTTTAAAGAAAGAAATGGTAACTATTCAGACAAGGTGAATACTAAGTCACATAATAATCGGGGGAGGTCGAGCCTCCCATATATCGAAAACATTTTCCTCGCTGTGTAGAGAGAAGAGTCTATCGCCTCCAATTGAAAAATCACAAATAGAACCACCATAACTGTTTCGTAGCCTTGATGTCAATACCCAATCAGGACCACCAAACACTGAAATACTATCATTCATTGACGAAAATAGCTGTCCTTCGTGCAATGCCAGTTTAGGATAACATGGCTCATCGGGCATTTTCCCCTTCATTAGCCGACTTCTTGAGCTCCACCTTACACTCCCAGCAGCAAACCTGAAATCCATAAACCCCAAATCTTCGTATTCATTAACTACGCATATAGAATTGGTGTCCTCCATAGCTATTGCATCCCTAACCCTTCGCTCATCCGTTATAGGAGCCCCAATATCAGACCATGACCAAACCATGCTTTTATCCCTGAAATCCAACAAACTGACGTAACAATTATCCTTCCTTGGAAATAAAGTTGCAACTAGCAAACAACTGGTACCATGTAGCCATTGTAGTCTGTCAGCATCACCAAGTGACCATCCCGGTGGCTCGTAGAAAAAATCTATCTGCTTTCCAGTTTCTAGATCCCAAGCACCAATACCATACTCATTGCTCCTACCTTTACAACTAGAAAACAACTTATAATCTGAACTAAGACTCAATGCACCAGCCGTGTAACTTTTGACCTGATTTTCATGTGTTACATGAAATTTGTACCTTAATTCTCCTGTTGATGCACTGAACAACCCCATGCCTCCCTCTCCTCGGCCTAATCGTTCGCAAGCACTCATCACAATGCTTTTCGAATCAACCCAAATTGCATCATTCACCCTCTGGTAATCAAGAGTGATAGGAGAATGCTCTTCTAGCATCCAATCGTATACATGTACCATGCTTCCATGAGCTACACAACAGCCACCATCTGGGCCGGCCCGAATGGCGGTGCCATCACCAGGCGCCTGGCCGGTTATGGACCGAGCCAAATGTAGCTTATTTCCATCAAACGGGCCCCACTTGGCCGATCTAACATGGTCTGAGAGGCCATAAAACAGGGCCTCCCTATATAGCAATTTTTCAGGAATGTTTGGGGGTACATGAAGCTCCCCTAACCTGAGGAGGTCAAGGAGGACTGCGAAGCAATCCGGGTTGCGATCAATGAAGTGCTCAGTGGTTGCGGTGGCACTCGGTTGAAGGTCCCAATTGTCATCAAACATAGCTCCAAACAAGGAATTCCGTCCCGCGTTGGCGAGGGTTGTGGCCGTGGTCTCGAAGATTCTCCCACCAACATTGAACCTCACCATATCCTTTTGAATTCCCATTAATAAATTGGAACAAGTAAAATGAGAATTTGAAGGTGAAATCAGAAGAATTGTTATGTAAAGTTGAGATCTTTCTCCTAAAACCCTCAAAATATATAGGAAATTTAAAGGATTTCGAGAAGACAACTGATGATAAATGTCAAAAGTGAGAATTTTGGAGTGGCTGATCTTGGAAGTAAACTCAAAGATTATATTTTTTAAGTTTGAAAAGAAATCAGAAGACTTAGGGAACACTGAATATACCTAGAAATTGGAAATATTGCTGAAAATTTCGCCATTCAGAAGATTAGGAGCATCATAACAGAATTTGAAACCAGCCGTGGGTACATAAAGAGTTAAAAGAGGATTAAAAGAATAAATATATAGTCATATAGATATAAATACAGACCTTGAAAACTTATATTCTCGAAGAAAACTGTCCAAAATTTGAGCAATTTCGATTCAATTCCGTCATAGATCACAGGAAAAACAGGGGGAATTGACCAGACGCGTATAACTGTGCAAGAACAAAAAATCTGTCAAGCAGCTTCTGAAAATTGAATCATTTCAAAGTTGGGGTTTCAATCATTAGAAGAGGAATAGGAAAATTTGGAGCTCTGTATTTCAAAAAAATTGACTATCTCCTCACTTCGCTGTTTAATATTTGTCTTTCTGGTCTGAACATAACTAATCTTGAGGCATTTATAAAATCAACATGTCCGCAAATGGGACCCAATCTTAGAATGTGCCTTTCTTTAGTTTTGGATCGTACGATTCATCAAGAATTTAATCGAACGGTAGAAGGCATTAGAGTGCACGTACACTCTGGGGGGACATTTGTGTGTTTTTGCTGGAAATAAATTTAAGGTAGGGTCGTTAAGCCTGTCCATTAAGTCCGCTCCATTGACATACAAAGAGCGTGTCTTTTAGTGGTGTCAATGGGCCGAGCCGAGCCGGCTCGGCCCATGCCAAGAGGAGCGCTCGTTGCCCACGAGCCGAGCTTAGGCTCGGCTCGTGGGTTTTTGGGCGAGCTCGGCTCGTGCCCGAGCTCGCCCAAACGAGCCGAGCGCTCGGCTCGGCTCGTTTTTTTTTTTTAATAATAATAATACACATAACATACCGACACTAGTTTAATTGTAAAAGATATATATATACACATTTTGTGATTAATTTCTAAATATACATTTTCAAAAAAATTTATAATTTTTAAAAAAAATAAGAACAAAAATTATTTTATTGAGTTACTAAGTTACTTGAGTAATAATGTAATATATTTTTTGTTTACCATTTTATACTTAAACTTAAAAATAATATATATGTAAAGTATAAACATATTTTATAAACCATTTTTTAAATATACATTTTTCAAAACATTTTTATTTTTTATAAATAAAAAAATAAAGATAGACCCTCCTCCTTTATCCGGGCTTGGGACCGGCTACTTCAATTTTTAGTAGGCGGAGTTAAAAATTGTACACGAACAACTTGTTACGTGTACAATTTTTTAAAAAATATTATAAATGTATGAAAATTAAATTTTATGATAATTATGGTGAAATTAAATATCACTTACTTGGTTACAGGCAATTTCGGCATATTTATCTTGAATTCGATAATTAGCGTCTTCCCAATCTTTCACGCACATTAACGCTTCCAAAATATCTTCTTTGAGTCGACTCCTGACCTCAGAGAGAACCCTCTTCCCTGCACTAAAAGCAGACTCCGAAGCTACAGTGCTAACAGGAGGTGTTAGTAGATCTTTTGCCATTGCAGAAACTACTGGCCATCGACGTTCATTATCTCGCCAAAATTTAATTACCTCTTCTGAATTTTTCTTAACTTCTTTGTTAGTAGGCAAAGTATGACGAAAGTAATCGATTAATTCATATGGCAACGCATTTGGACTATTACTCGAAGTTTGAGTACATGCAGTGGATGACAAACTACTACTACTACCACCAGATGAACCACATGCATATGTAAATGAATTAAATCTATATGAGTTCATGCTTTCGAATAAATCTAAAATTACATCGTCGTCATCCGTTTGATTAGTGGGAGGAGTAGATGTAGGTACACGAGTAATATTTGTACCCATTCGTGAAGCATATAATTCGTACATTTCACGTAATGTTTCTTCCAAATTCCTATAAGTAATAGGTGTACTAAAAGTTAAATAATTTGAAATTTTATCAATTACAAATTTAGTACCCGATAAATTAAATCGGGGGTCCATGACGCATGCTAAAGGAAATAACATAGGTAATTCTTCCCAATATTTTCTGAATTTTAATTCCATGGAATATATAACTGCATGAAAATCGGGGTCATTTTGAAATCGACGAAAAGTCTTAGCAATTGCATAAAGACGTTCAAGAACCATACAACTTGTAGGATAATAAACGCCAGACAATATATTTGTAGAATCATAAAATGTGGACAAAAAATATTTTATTTTAAGAACTATATTCCAATCGGTTTCATTCAAAATAGTTTCGTCTTCATCTCTAACATGCCTATTGTTATAAAATTCAGTAATTAAATGTTCGAAACCTTCACATGATTTTAATAATAAGTAAGTGGAATTCCATCTATGGCCTACGTCAGTAATAAATGTTTTTGTATTTGTCATTCCATTTTCTGAACAAAATTCTTCAAATGCTTGTTTTCGACTAGGTGTAATCGTGATATATATAAGTGCACTCCTAATTCGGTCAATTTCATCCTTAACATGTTTTAAACCGTCTTGTACTACTAAATTAAAAATATGACATACACATCGAATATGAAATAAATAACCACCAAAATCGGGTTGAAGTACTCTATGCAATTTATCGATAACAACTTTATTTACGGTAGCATTGTCGAAAGTAAAAGAACGAATTTTGCTCTCGCATTTATACTCTTTAACTATATTTATGATAGCATTAAATATAGTTTGGGCGTTGTGTGGGTACTCAACAATTTTAAAAGCAATAATTTTTTTATGCATAACCCAAAGTGGGTCTATATAGTGTGCAGTTGCAGCAATGTAACCTCTCTTATTAATCCCTTCCCACATATCAGAAGTTAAAGATATCACACCCCCATATTTCTCTAAATCATTTATCAATAGTTGTTTTGCATGAAGAAAATATTTAATTGTATCAGCACGGAGAGTATTTCGACTTACCCCAACGTACCTCGGCTGAAGATATGTTTTGACGTAGTTCACGAAATGTTGGTTGTCCGCTATTGCTAGTGGCAACTCAGACGCGGCAACAAACTTCACCATTCCCGTTCGAGCTTCCTCCTCTGAATACATCCATGTAGAAAGTGGCGTAGTACCACTGGCGCCTGGAGAACCAAACTGTAGTTGAGTTTGACCAGCTGGAAGAAACCCATGTTTGGTCACACATGCTTTGTAGTGACGATTGAGGTGGGTAGTTCCAATGCCTCTTTGCCATGCCAGTCGGTGTTGGCAGTATTTACATACTGCTTTGGTTTCGGGGATTCCATCGACCAAACGACCGGTTTGAACCAATTTAAAATGGTCCCAACATTTTGCCTTGTTTTTCCCCTTTCTTTTCCCTCTTGCATCAAGAATATTTGACGTAGGCTCTTCATTTTGTTCCAAATCAATTGGAACACTAGGATCAACATCAACGTCATCCAAATCAATTGGACGACTACCTTCATGAACGTCGTAATCTTCAATATTTTCTGGAATTGGTAATTCATTGAGACCGGAGAATTCATTCCCAAATTGATTTTGGGCAGGTGTTTGTATTTCGTTCTCCATACCGAACAAGTTTTCAACAAATGATCGTGAATCCATTTGTTAAGAATAATAGAAATTGAATATAGAAATGTAGAAGATGATTATAGAATGAATGAATGATATTGTTGATAAATAAATGGAGATTTGAGAACGTAAATTGTATAGAGTAGAGAATGAGAGAATATAGATTGATATTGGTGGAAAAAAAAGTTTGATTTATGTGGGTATTTATAGAAAAATAATAATAAATAAATAAATTCGAGGACCAAAACGGTCACTGAATTTATTCAGTGACCGTTCTGGTCAATAAATTCAGTGACCAAAACGGTCAATGAATAGTTGAATTCAGTGACCGTTCTGGTCACTGAATTTGTCATTTTTTATTTTTTTTTATTTTTTAAGTTAATTGGACGAGCCACGAGCCGAGCGGCTCGTGGCTCGTAAATTTTAATTTTTTTTTTTATAATAACCCACGAGCCGGCTCGTCTACAGTGACGAGCCAAGCAGGCTCGGCTCGTCACCCGTTTGGGCGAGCTCGGCTCGTGCTCGGGCTCGTTTTTTTACGAGCCCGAGCGGCTCGTGGGCGTGAACAGTACGAGCCGACGAGCCGTTCGGCTCAATTGCCACCTCTAATTCCTGGATTTGGCAGGTGTGGGTTGATATTTTTAGCAAGTATACAGTTTAGTTCAAGAACAATTTTGTATAACTTACTCTTTGAATGCTACATCCCTATATAGAAGCATGTTTGAGATTGTTTTATAGTCAATTTTAAATTATAAGTAGATATGAGTAAGTAGTCATATGACCAGCAGCAATAATACAATCTAATAGTTGATTAATTGAACGGATTTTTACTCGTATTAGTGTATGCATTGTGTTTATAAGTTAAATCCTATATTTGAAGATGATTGATGCAAAAAGAAGCGATTTGGAAAATAAAATGACCAAAAAATGTCAAGTAGGAAACTATGTCCAGATCACGTGAGGAAATTGGTACTCAAATCTCCTTAAGGCAACTGATATATCTTTGAAAAGATAATTAATTTTGGAGTTCAACTCAAAAGATATACTCCCCTCCGATCCAAGAATAGTAACGTGTATTAAAGGTCATGCCAAAGACAAAGAACTTACACAAAAGAGTCTTGAAAAGGATATTAAAGTATGAAAACTCGCAAGAAACAAGTGTAACTTATAAATTATGTCATTTTTAGTATTGTCGTAATATTATTTTATATTTTTACCATCGTTAAATTCATGGTTGAAAACTCAAATTTCGGCCTTGATTAAATTCCGCTAGACAGTATTCGTGGCTCCGTCCTTTACATGGATTGTGGAGAATCCAAAGGGAAAAATGTGCTTCATTTGTGTAGTTAGTCACATTTGAGGAATTTCTAGTTTTCACTAATTATGTTTAACTTCTTAAAGATGTTAGTTTATCTTTACTTTTATAAAGACTTTCTATTTCTTTTTCTTAATGTGAACATTGAAATATTAGTTGGTGGTTCAAGTATGCAATTAATTTAAGTTGCTAAAGAAGTTAAGATTAAACCTTAGGCTCGTAAAGAATAAAATTTCAGTTTTCTGACTTTGTCTAGCCACTCAAAAAAAAAAAAATTTTGAGTTTTTGGACAAGATCAGTGGGATTGGATAGCCTGAGAGTTCTCTTTGCATAGGCTTTGTAATCGAGTCGTTTGCAAGTTAGTAGGAAAAGCTCTGGCATTTCTTGCACACTGCGACAAGTGTACCCCTAGAACAGTTGGTAGAACTAGTTTGAACACTTCATGTCTTCATCAAGTGGCTAAACATTTTTGAAAAGCTCTGAAATTTTAATTTGTGATTTTTAGATATTTGTAAAGATAATCTATGAATTTCACAACATTTAGAGTACAACTGGTAAACCAAATATGCATGAATATTATGTTGTGTAGGGTTCGAGTTAAAAGAGAATAATTTTGATAAAAAAATTAATTTAATCTCTTTTTTTTCAAAAAAAAAAAAAAAGAAAGAAAGAAAGAAACTTAAAATCCTAAGAATGCATGTTAGGTAGCAAACCACATTTTAATATTCGGGGTGTTACAATATTGTTGGGTACTTTTGTATTTTGGGTACGTTGGATTGCATTCACAACAGTCATTAATGCAGAAGTGTTCAGGAGTCGAGATATTGTTCTCAGTCCTTTCTAACTCTATATTTCTTTGTCTAAATTCAAGATCATTAATTTGATCCACAGTTAGTTTCAAGTCTAATGTGACCTATATATTATTCATTTGGCATACAATTTTCATTTATGTACTTGTGTTAAATTGGTAGGCACTTTTACAGAATTTGTTCCAATATTCAACTAAATTACCCCTTAAGTTCAAATTTTGATAATAGGATCAAACTCATCCATAATTCGAGATATGGTGCTCCTGGAAAAGCTATATTTGTATTTGTGAATAATACCTTGCCTCAAACATGTAAAATCTCCCACATATTTCTTAATGCTTTGAAAGTTTGATTACTTTTATTAGTGATAGCTTACACGATTGACTTTTTTACAGCAAGGTTGATGGAGACTGTGATACATCTAAGGACGAAGATGGGTTCCTTTACATGTGTTACTCAATAGATAATCTAAGTCAGACTTTGATGAAAACGTGGAAAAGCTAATTCAGGCAAGAGCTGTTGGTCCCTTGGTTCTGATACTTTGAGAATTTTTTCGCTGTCTGCGTTTTCCATTATAATTCCCCAAATTTTTATTAGATCCAGCACCACAAGAAAGGGAAGCACTACGCAGGGGCGGATCCAGCCCCTGGCGAGCCTGGGCGGCCTCCCGTGCTGGACCCGTCTAGGAAAAAGATTAAAGGAGGATTCTATATTCAATATATATGTATATTAGTGCATAAATGTTACAAGATAAGTAATGTTGCTCAATTGGTTGGCTGCTTACCTTCCATGCGTGCGGACTGGGGTTCGAGTCCTGTCATTCCCTTTTTCTAATGTTTTGGCAAGTAATAAATGAATAAAAAATGTGTCAATCAATCAATAAAGTATTTTTGGCATGAATCTCACTCAATAAACATTGTAGTTCAAATAGTGGAATATCCACTCTTCATGCTAGGTGATAGGGGTTCAATTCATTTCACTTGTCCTTTTTTTTCTTTTCATGTTTTGACAAATAATAAATAATAAAAACAAATTAAATTGAAAGCCTAAATAATTATATATTATTAGTTTTCAATTCCGAAATATCCTTTTAAAAAATTTATTGACTCAAAATATTATTTCATAATATATACTTTTAGTTTTAGTATTAGATTTTATCAATTTATTTTGTAAAATTAAATTTGGACAATTTAAGTACTTTTTTTTTTCTTTCAAGAGTTGGAAAAACATTAAGTCAAATAGTTCTAGTTCTAAAAATTATTGTTTTAAAAATTTTACATAAACTTCATCTAAACTCGTGTTTTTCTTTTCCGTTTAATCATGTTTTAAGTATAAACTTCGTCTTGTCCTTTTTAAATTCGTAAAAACTTGAAACTATCATCCGTATATGATTGACAAATATATATATTTTTTAATTATATTGAGTTGTATTGAATTATATTTTAATATGTATATGACTTTTGTGTTTTAGTGGATTTATATATTGATTTAAATTTTTTTAATATTATTTAATTAAATATTAATAAACAATCTCGCTACTATGGTCAATTGACTGCCATAGTTGACTCAATATCCTGGATTCGCCCCTGGCACTACGGCTTTTCAGCTTTGTAGATTTGCCATGTTTACTCAATTCTTCTTGGGAGTCCTCAAATAACATCTTTGATTTGCTTTTGACAACTCTATAACCCTCTTTTGACAGCGCTTCAAAGTCTTGTTGTGAACGAATGTAACTCGCTGACACTTCTTTTACAGTGCCTATAATGTTATGTTTAGAAATGCTGCTTCAGGAATCATGAGTCATGCCTTTGTCTTTCTTGGAACGTTGGTCATTTTTCCCGAGACTCTCATTATTCCAACCATTCTATCTTTGAGTAGTGTCAACCAGATTAGCATTGTCGGTCTCAACCAGCTATTTCTGTCTCCTAGCTTCAGGAAGGAGTCCCGCCAACTTGAGTACAAGAAGGAACAATCCATATTTCTCCATATATACCAGATATGTCTCAGCATCCATTAAACCTTGCCGATATTCACTAGATATTGCTTTAAAACTAGAGTAATTCTTTTCTCCACCAATGATTTGTTTGTAGCATACACATCTTTTACCTTCTTGACAGTGGCCGGCAACTTGCATGTTTGCGCTGCAGATACTGGAGGAAATTTGTATTCAAAGGGTCGAAAGATACACATTCTGATAAATTATGACTCGACATAGAATAACTGTTCCAACTCTGGTTTCCACAATTCCTTGATGATTTGCAAGCCTTGGCAGCAGTTGCATAACTAGACGGTGTAGGTCTATTTTCTGTAGCAGTCACATTCTGTCTGGTGCTAGATAATGGTCCATAAGCACTGTTTACTGAGGGCCATGGATGATGAGGGATAATTGTTGGTTTAGCAGGATTAAGACTAGCTGCTGTCCAGGCCGAGGCAGGACTGGTGATATTATTGTTTCTCTGACGGCCCAGATGTGCTGCCATTGTGTTCTTTGGCAAAACATCAGAGCGAGTATTTTGCTGACTACTGCAAGCAACTACAGAGAGCAGAGGGAACGAAGTCTGAGACAAGGTATGGAAGTGTCCATTTTGCTGACTACTGCTAGGAGCCATTGGGAGCAGAAGGAATGAAATTTGAGACAAGGCTTGAAAGTGTTTCGAAGAGGGCTCAGGGTCCGTAATAGCTAATGATTCAAGTAGGAGAAATGTGTATTGTCATCAATAATTTCTTCACGATCAGCAACTGCCCTGGTACTGGATGGTGATGCATTAGCTATTTCAAGACTTGCTTGGGTGGCCAAAGAAAGTTCATCATCTGAAGTATGATACATGCAAGAACATTCTCTTCGACGTTGTTCATGCTGCTGAGTATGTAACTGCAAAATGAACTAGGAAAGAATCAAGAATTGAAAGAAACACACTGGTAAAAAATCTAAGCATATGATCTTTTGAGTATGTATATTCTCAATATTTGGATAGTCGACCTTCAATTCATGTTCAGATAGAAAGACAACGAACTTTTTTGCAAGGCACTCCTCATCCTCGCATAAGAAATGATATGTACGAAAGTGGTTCTGCAAATTAATAGAAAACAAAAGCTATTCTTCTTAGATAACCAAATAATGATAGCAATTTTGAAGAAGTTAAGGTGTCACCTATTACCTCCAAGTCTCTGAAATTCTTGTAGTATTCATATTGTCCTACATCTTGCCTGTGTGGAAGTGTAGATATATTAGTATATAAATATGTAGATTGCAACCAAATCATAAGTAGCTCAATCTGAACCACGTGGATTACCTTAGGCACATACGACAAGTATAATGTTCAATGGACATGTGTGTATAAAGCTCACTTTCCCCATAAAATGGAATGTTGCAGAATTCACATATAGGATGCCCCATGAAGTCACCTCGATAAATTTCAGTTGCATCTACCTCCTATCTCCTCTGTTTATATGTCGAGTCAGTTGTGCTCTAGTGTACAAAATTTGCTCACAAATGAAAACCTGATAGAATCCAATAGTACCTTATCAGATTGTCATGTCAACCAATAATAATGACATTTTGATATAATAATGTGTTCCATTTGGCTATTTGCATGCTTCAATGTTTTTTTTTCCACTTCCCAGAAACAATTCCCAAAGGCAACCAAGCAGTAAATAACAAACCAAATCTTGAGGTGACACACTATCACTAAGTTATATGACTACCCGGCCCTCATCAAGAAATAGAACTAACTAAACCTAACTCAAAGGATAGAGAAAATCAATGATGTTTGACAGGACCTGTGCATCTCAAATAGTCAAAATAAAGTAAACAGCAGAATAAATATCAAATTTGAGTTAGCCTCTCAAACATTCATCCTCTTTAGAAAATAGACTAAACAAACAATCATTGACATCGCCAGAGCTGAAGCATCTGCATTGTAACTTACTAATGCTGAAATAATAGAAAACAAAATAGATTGAGAGGAAAAAAAATGATAATGTACCTTCTTTCCTTCCAAACACATGTTGCACATGAACAACTTGTGCTTATGGAACAAGTGACCCTTGAGTTCCTCAATATCCTTAAACTTTTCCTTTCTCCTAAATTTATCAATTCCATCACATACGCTACAAGAAAGCTCACACATGACCTTTATCATCTTGTAGTGATCCGAATCGTCAAAGAATGCTTGTGTGCCTTCATGGTACCAGTAGTTTCCCACTCTACCTTCTTACAGAAAAATCTCATATCCTCTTCGTATATTCTTCCAAATCCTAATTGCATCCAAGAAAAACAAGAAATGTTTTATTCGATTGGAATTTGGAAACATAGTCTCAAAGGGATTATTAGAAGTAATTATTTGACTGAAATTCGACTTATGAGTAGTTCTTTCCAACAATATCAATCAAGTCTTTAATTAAGCACCAATTCTTTCTATTTGTCCAAACAAAGTAGTTTGCTACATGCATAAATTTCTAATTTTGGTTTATAGTGATACTAAACCCTAGTTTATCAAAGAGTTTTACAAACCAATCGACATAAGTACGACATTGAAGCAAAAAATATTGCAAAATATTCCAGAACCTTGGTGACGAACACGATGTTTGATGGGATCTTGCAAATAGATCAGCAGTGATCGTGGGATATAAATCGAGAGCGAGCCACGCATGTGGAGCAAACATCCTTGTAGACACACGCACCGTAGGCCACCCAGTTTAATACCTCCGCACACGTAACACACGTATTGTCCATGGCCTCTGCGGATTAATCAAAATTGGAAGGAATACATGCAATCGCAGTAAAAAGGATTTGTGAAAGAGGTTTGAAAACATGAAGAGTATTTATAGGTTGGCATTCCCATAGACATGATTTGGAAAAATTAAATTCTGAAAATACTGCAAAGAAAATAATTTATTTTTTGGAATTTTTTCAAAAGAACTGAAAACCAGAAAAAGGAAAATAAATTTAATTCACAGTAATTATGGAAGAATCAATGGCTATCCTATTACATTACAGAAATTAGAGTAAAAAGTTTTATTCATCACTGAACTTATCACTTTATCACATTGTCGTCACTGAACTTCATTTTCCTTCTCAATGATCACTAAACTTACAGACGATTCCTTCCATCTATCACCCATTATCTCCGTTGTTTCAGACCGTCTGACGTGGCTTGACGGTTGCCGACCGGCTGTCGACGTGAATAACGTTCATGTTGGATGCGATTTCTTGCTGTAAAACACGCCCTTTCCTCCACAATTCGAAATCCTTAAAACCATTATCCCCAATTCAAACAAGAACCCAGTCCCTACAAAACCTTCCCCAAATCGATTCTCCCAAATCAATTCAGCCCATAGCACCACCAATTCCTTCAACCCGTAAGCTTCCCAAACACTCGAGGCTCGTGAAGAAGCATCATTCCGAAGAATTTTTTAACCTGTAATCTGTCCGCACATGAGCCCCAAACCGAAAGGTGAACCAAATCAGAAGACGAAAGAGGTAACGCCCTGAATTTCCACTACTAGAGGTGTAGGCTGTGTTACTTAGATACCTGTTTTGAGTTAGGTTTCTTCCATTTCAATGTTGATCTTTCATCTTGTTGGTTGTTCAATGAAGCATTTAGATGTTCAATTATGCTGTGGAGAAATGGACATAAATTACCATTTGTTTATTGAAAGACTTGAACATCGTAGAAGCTTGTAGAAGATTGATACAATACAATCATTATGTTGTATTTCTATGCTCAATAGTTGGGCAATCCTTTGTGGTTGGTGCAGGTGAGGAAAACAGATGGTGTTTTTGAGGTTCTGAAGTTTGTATTGGCAAAGGAAACACAATGAAAGAGTTGGTTGTGGTTTTAATGGAAGATCAGTGACTTCGTTGCAACCATGTGGGCGAGTTGAAGACATGTATTTTATTTGTTGAATTGCATGTTTATGTACTCTTCTGTGAACTTGTCGTACATTATGTATGTTGTAAGACTTGGATGACTTTTATGTAATCCTTTGTTTATTGTCTTATGTTCTCTTGAGATGTTTATTCATATATATTCATGTTTCATTGAGCATGAGGAATGGTAAAAATGTAATGCTAATATCTCACTACAACATATCACATCAATTCCATTAAAGAGCATAACAAAAAAAAATCGATTCACATAGAAGATTGACGTACAAAATATCTGTCATTACAAGTTCATTACAATCCCCTTCAAAACCATAACAAAAAAACGATCCATTGCTCATTCCATCAGAAAATAAACAATAACGTCACTTTACTTTCCACAACAAAAATATTGAAGTACTTCTTCTCAGATGTCCGAACTATTCTTCCATGGTTCCAAACAACAATTCCTTATCATATCGCCTCATCTTGTTGGCCACATTTCTACTTATCTCCATCTTCAATTCATCCTTTAGAGTCGCCAAAATGGACTTTGTTTTCCAATCAGGGTCCGCCTTGAACTGTTCAATATATCTATTTGTAAAAAAATGTAGTTGCAACGTTTGTTGTGTTAGCTCTGTGTGCATATGTGCTCGTTCGTGTAAGACTTTGCTTGCACTGTATCTGTCGTACTCAACTTCGAGGCTCATATCCTCCAATTACACCCCAATTTGCAAACTCCTTGAACTCGTTTTCTATCATTACACTTTAACTTCACATTGTAACCATTTAGAGCGTTATAGTTACTACAGATTTCTCATATCCGTCTCCACAAAAAATTATGGAAAGTGATAACCATCATCTTCATCTGAAGAACAAGCCAATATTAGCTCCTCAGATGATGGATAATCCAACTCGTCGTCTTCTACCTCCCCTACACTTATCACTTCTATCATTTCTGGCTTCATTCATGTCCAATCCAATTTCGATGCCATTTGTCACATTACGGTCGTACAACAAATCATCATCTTCAAAAGCCATGTAAACCTCGGAATGAATGAAATCAGGGTCTTCCCCATTATCGTCAACAAATTGAAACCAATGCCTCAGTTAAAAGAAAGCAAAACTGAATGTGATAGACAGGGGATAAACTACCCCAAGCGTGTGCAATGCAATTCAGATTAAATGGATAGTAAACTTTTCTCCATAAATAGTTAGCAATTTAATGCAATTCGCGATGTGTTAAGATTTACTTCATGAATTACATAAGAATGTCGCAAAAAGGGTCAGGTCTTTACCTCATTCTGCTGCCTCCATGTGCAAATCCACACTTCCGTTCAAATGTGGTGAAATGGCTTCACAAGTTTACTGGAGATTTCAATTCGCGCTTTGGGGATTGAACATTTAGGGCTTTTTGTATTGAAGAGTAAGGACGAAACGATTGTGTTACTTGGAGGACGAAGTGTTTGGGCAACTTACGGGTTGAAGGAATTGGTGGTATTATAGGCTAAATTGATTTGGGGAATCGATTTTGAGGAGGTTTTGCAAGGACTAGTTCTTGTTCGAATTCGGGAGAATGGTTTTAGGAATTTCGAATTGTGGAGAAAATGGCGTGTTTTATAGCAAGAAATCGTGTACGACATGGGCGTTATTCACGCGTCAACTGCCAGGTCGACGGTCGTCAAACCACATTAGACGGTTTGAAATGACGGAGATGGTGGGTGGGTGATGGATGGAGGGGATTGTATGTAAGTTCAGTGACCGTTGAGAAGGAAAATGAAGTTCAGTGATCACAACGTGACAAAGTGATAAGTTCAGTTATGAATCAAACTTTTTACTCCAGAAGCTACCTTTTATGTTTTCTTTATTGATGATGCTGACCAAAAAATATGAAAAATGTTATGGAGGAAGCACTTGGGGTAAGAAGGGAAGAAGAAGCCCAGCAAATTAACAAACCAGAATGAAGAACCAGTGAAACAGAATTAACTGATTTTCGAAATTGAAAACAGTGTCGTTTGACACTTACAGAAACGACGTCATTTTATATCAAATTAATTTGTAATAATTGAACATGTTTTTATCCTCCATTTTCTGCTGCCATCATGCTTTCTCTCTGCTGGAGTGTATATATACACTTGCCATATATTCTCTGTAGGGCATTCACGTGAATTTGTCATGAAATTTCAGCTATTAGTGGATTGATTCTTCAATTCAGCTTATCTCTTCTCAATTTTGCGTCATTTTCCCCCTCCTTAATTTTCGTTATCTCTTTTGTTGAGCAGCTAATTAATCAGTCGGTTTCTATTGTAATATGTTACGGTGAAGAAGGAGCTCGAATTGAAGACGAGCCGTGATAAATTGGTATTAGAGCAGGCGTATATTACTGGGTAATTGTTAGAAATGGATACAAGGGCAAAAGCAACTTATGAACATTTGAAGAAATTAGATCTCGAAGTGGTTGAATTGGGTACAAGTTTTAAGGTTGTTACTGGCCGATTGGAAAATAAACTTGAATTTACAGACCAAACTCTTCAAGTATTGAGTAGTAGACAAGAGAAAATCGAAAATGATGAGCTGGATTTGAACAAAAAATATGAGAATGTTGTTGCATTTATGGCCCAAATTTCTACTGATTTGAGAAGCAATCAGAAGAACAAATGGATGGAGAAATCTATAGGTGATTTGAAGTTTGGGAGTGAGACTTACACACCATGAGGCAGCAGTATAGAGACTAGTGTTATTTCTAGAGGAGAACTGAAGGAGAACACTAGGCTACCTAAGATAGATTTTCCCCACTTTGGCGGAGAAGGACCCAGGAAATGGATGAGGAAAGCCAAGAAATATTTCCAACTGCATCAGATCCCAAATGAATTGAGAGTGGGAGTGGCAGAAATGTACTTGAAGGGGAAGGTTGATAACTAGTTTGATGGGTTCATAGCCAATCACCCAGGAGCTAGTTGGAGTTTGTTTTCAGAAAAATTGTGCAAGAGGTTTGCATAAACTACTAGAGAGGAAGTAGTAGAGATCTTCAGTAAGATCAAAGAGTTGGGCTCTATAGAATAATACCAGGAGAAATTCGAAAAACTAAAGTCACAAGTAATGGTAGCCTTACCACATGTCCCTAGATCTTACTATATTGTTGTATTTACCAATGGATTAAGATGAGAGATTAATCAATGGTGAAGATTATGAAACCCAACACACTAGCTAAAGCATTTGAGGTGGCTAGCCTACAGGAATCTACCATTCAAGCCATAAACAAATACCAAAGACCTAAGAGTTTCACACCTAACAAGTGGAACCCTTACCCTCCAAAACATCCTGAAGAAACCAAACCCAAAGAACTATGGCCAAAAACGACTAAACCACCAAACAATTATAAAACCATCACACATACTAACTTCCAAACTAAGAGAAACTTGGGGTTGTGTTACAAGTGTGATGAGAAATACACGGTTGGGTATGCGTGTAAAAATAAAGCATTGAATTTCATATTGGTGGATGAAGAGAAGGATGAAACTAAAGAAGAGAAAGGACTTTAATCAGATGACGAAGAGGTGATGAAAATATCTATCAGTACCCTAGTTGGAAACCCAAGGCACAGAACTATCAGAATTCCAGGAACTATCAAGGGAAGGAACATATCTATTTTAGTAGATAGTGGGATCGCTCATAGCTTCATAGATTAGAGGTTGGCCAAGGAGTTGAACTATCATATAGAGGGGACTAAAACCATGATAGTGAAGGTGGCTAATGGTGAAAAACTGGAGAGTAAAGCCTTGATGCAGCCACTGGTTTGGAAGGTGTGCAACTGGGAATTCCAGTATAGAATGAGGACCTTGAAATTAGGAGGTACATGGTGCTGGGTGTTAACTGGATGAGTCAATTTGGGCATGTCACATTCGTCTTCAAATAAGGATATATTAGGTTCAAACATGAGCAGGAGGAGATAGCACTAATTTCAAGGTCCTCATACAAGGATATATTAAGTTCAAACATGAGCAGGAGGAGATAACACTAAGATGTGAAAATACAGAGCCTCAGGTAATGATGATGGAAGTGGGAGACAAGCCATTTATTCAGAAAGCGACAATATGGAGTTATGGGACGATTATATGCAATCATTGAGAACGAAGGAGAAGAGATCCCAAACCAAATCACTGAAGTGGTTGATTAGTTCCCTATAGTGTTTGAGGAACCAAAAGGATTTCCACATCCTCAAACACATGATCACCACATACCCCTGAAGGAAGGTGCCCAACCTTTCAAGATAAGACCGTATAGATGCCCATTGAAAATGCTGGATAGTGGCATTATCAAGCACAGCAATAGCCCATTTGCATCTCCAGTCCTATTAGTCAAGAAGAAAAATGGATCATGGCGATTTTGTGCAAATTACAAGCAGTTAAACAACATCACTATCAAAGATAAATTTCACATGCCTCTGATTGATGAGCTTTTGGATGAGTTGAATTTATCTAAGTTCTATTCTAAAATTGACCTCAGGGCAGGGTACCACCAAATCAAGGTTACATATGCTGACACCCATAAAATCGCTTTCAAAACCCACCAAAGCTTATATGGATTTAGGGTGATGCCTTTTGGCCTCACCAATGCCCCTGCCACTTTTCAGATCCTCATGAATGAGGTCTTTAAGGAGCAGCTAAAGGATTATGTGCTGGTGTTTTTAGATGATATTCTGGTTTACAGCTAAGATCTAGTTTCACATTGCTACCATCTCAAATCAATCCTCAAGATCTTGCAGAAACATTAGTTGTATACCAAGATGTCCAAGTGCAGTTTTGGCTAGAAATATGTGGAATATTTGGGGTACATCATCAACCAGCAAGGGATAGTAGCGGACCCTATCAAGGTTGAAGCAATGAAGCAGTGGCCTCAACCAATGAACGTCAAGTGGTTAAGGAGATTCCTAGGCCTCACTGGTTACTACAGGAAATTCGTTCTAAGCTATAGAATCATAGCCAAACCTCTCACTGACCTGCTTAAGAAGGATAACTTCCATTTGTCAGAAACAATATAATCAACTTTTGTATTGTTGAAAGAAGAAATGAGTTCCACCCCAGTGTTGGCCCTCCCTGATTTCACCCAACCCTTTATAATGAAATGGATGTCTGTCAAGGGGGGCATAGGAGCAGTATTAATGCATGGGAGAAGACCTTTAGCCTACTTGAGTAAGGCAATTGTCGTAAAAAATATGGGGCTATCTATTTACAAGAAGGGGTTACTAGCCTTGGTAACTGCGGTATGTAAGTGGAGGCAATACCTAGAAGGCCACCACTTTGTGGTAAAGACACATCACCAAGCACTCAAGTACCTACTTGAGCAAAGGATCACAACTCCCCTTCAACAGAAGTGGCTTACCAAACTCATTGGCCTCAACTATGAGATTATTTATAAAAGAGGAGTGGATAATATCGTGGCATATGCCCTCTCAAGGAGACATGATAAGAATCCCGAGTTTGTAGAATAGAAAGAGGCTGATGTGACCGATTATTTGGTGGTAGTGGCTATGATGGAGATGGTGGTGGCGGTTATGGTGGTCGCGATGATGGTGATGTTGACGGTAATGGATTTGAGGAGACGGTGGTGGTCGTGGTGCGATGGTTGTCGGTAGGTAGTGGTGGTCGTGGTGATGTCGATTTTTTTAGATGATGGTTTGTTGCCGTGAGCTGGTGGTGGTTGTTTCAGCGTCAGGGGTTCAATTGTCATGCTATTGGTGGCAGTGGTGAGGTGACTATCACGAGTTTTTTTGGTGATCACAGATTATTTGGTCGTTTGTGACCATTAAATTCATTAATTTGTGACCGATAAATAATATGTGACCAATGAAAAATATAAATTATGACCAATAAATAATGTTTGACCTAAAAAATTGTTAATTTGTGACCGATAATTTAACAATTTGTAATTGTCTATTAAGTTGTGACTTATAATATTTGTGATTTATGACCGATAAATAAGTTGTGACATATAAATTTTTTTATTTGTGACCGATGAACAAATTGTGACAATTTTTTTTAGTTGTGACCGTAAAATAATTTGTGACGTTTCAGTTTTTTATTTGTGACCGATGAACAAATTTGACCTATAAATTTTTTGAATTGTGACCGTAAAATAATTTGTGATTTGTGACCAATTATATAGAATTTGTGACCCAATTATATGGAATTGTGACATTAATATATTTAATTAATAAAATATATGTTTAATTAATTAATTAATAAAATTTAAAAAATCTGAGATTTGAAATTTTAAACCTTATCTCTTAAATTTGAAATGGGTGAAACTTAACGTCTTGGTTATGAAATTTCCCCTTAAACTTTTTGCAAGTCTAGCGGGCTTAGACAAACTAGACATAAAAAATTATAAAGCATAACTAGATAGTAAGTTTAGACAGTCTTTTTAGAACAACCGACTAACAATATTTTTTATTTTTTTTGTTTTTGTTTCTTGAATTGTTTGAAGTGGGAGAATGCGGATAAATTAATGTCAAAGCTTGAATTTTGATCAACTAATACTCCTTCGAAAGAAATTGTTCAATGGTTCTTCGAGTTACATTTATTAAAAGTTTCGAAGTGTGAGAAAGTTTGAAACTCAACTACACATTTTTAAAAGGTTTTAAAATCCATTGCAAATTTCAACACATTCAGTATTTTTGAACAAAGTCATTATTCTTATTTTAAGTAAAAGTTCACTTATTTGACAATAACTTTTTTTCTTACTGTTAAATAAATAACATATTTCTAGTTTTGATCAATAAAATTATTTTAAAATCACTTATTTACTTGTGCAAGTAAAATTGTAAAACCTTGTAAGATTAGCAAAACATGTTCTAAGAATCAAACATAAACAAGAAATAAATATAGTTATGTTTGGGGCTATAGTTATGTACAATATAAAAGTTTCTATTTCAAAATTAATATAGTTATGTACAATATAAAAGTTTTATAGTTATGTACAATATAAAAGTTTCTATTTATCAAACATAAATATAGCTATGTACAATATAAAAGTTTCTATTTCAAAATTAATAGCAAAGGTATGTATAAAGAGAAGATATAACCACTTTTAGCATGCTTGGAACGTAAAATTCGAAAACAATGAATAACACTGGACAATATTAAGAAAGATAAATAGAAAAAATAAAAATCTTATTTCGCTATACTCAAAAATTTCCCCAATCAAAACTTCGGAAGTTAGAGCATTCTCTTTCCATCATAGGACCACAACACAAACAGATCTACCAGACAATCCACAACGGATGACAATCTATCATTACAATGGAATGTCAAAATTTTAAATATTGGTAGTGTACGTGTTAAGACTGAACACCCAAATGAACAGCGCCAATTTCATATTAAGATCTTTTCTTGTAACCTGCAACCAAGAGATGGTTTTCGGGAGAGATGCTACAAGGAACATACTTGACAAGCTGAGATTCCAGTCCTCGTGCCTTCACCCACATCAACCTACCCATATCGATGATATCCTTGCACATGAAACCCAACACCGCCCTATCAATTGGCTTCATATCTCTCACTATTTCTCCAACTCCACGCACTTCTGAGTCTAAACCAAACTCTTTCATCTCGCTCCTAAGACAGGTTCAAGTAATGAGAAAAAAAAAATGACAGAAAAAAGATGATTTCCCACTGAGAAGTTGTGCATAAATAAAGCATAGTTTTCAATTTCCTTAGGATTTCTCGTACAGAAATACAAAGAATTCCCTTAGAACAAGTGTGATCCAAAATGGAAGAATAAGAATGAATGTTGTAACATACATGATCTCATGTCGTGTCATGAATTCTGTGCTCGAGAAATTTGATCCATGATCTGCATCAACTGCCCAGCTGGTAAACCATGAAATCGCATGAAAATCTTCCTTTGTGAAACCCAAATCTGATATGTATCTCTTATCTGCAGGATATGATGGTTTGCAGGTCACCACTTGAGGATACTTCAAAACAGAGAAAATAGACGAAAGGATTACTTATATAGTTTTTCCACTGGCACAGATGATGGCAGCATGTAGCTATCGCTGAGCCTCTAAAGTAACAACAGTCTTGGGCTTCAGCAGCAATAACTTGACCACATTGTTCACGAACGCAACATCTTAAGGTCATATCTGGAGACAAAATACTAGATGTTTAATGTGCCAATAGAATGGTAATTACATACAGGTATTACCTTGCAAAAAAAAAAAAAACAAATAAAAGTCAGGATACACAATATTCTGTACCTGTTGCAGGCCCACAAAGATGTTTACCAATTGCTATATAGGCGACTCCTTGTAGAGGCTCAACCCCATTCAAGTTCAGATCCTCAACTGCATTGATTAAAGGCCTTATTGTAATCAAGATACGTTAGGGAAATCAATGACACAAAAAGGGGCAGTATTGCAGTATTATAAAGGGCTAATCAGATGTTCCTCTTCTTTTTTTTTTTTTTTTTTTAAATAGTTTGTTGAAGTGAAAATTTGTGCATAAAACATATGTTGCTTTGTTCTACGTTTTGTTCAAAAGCCAAGTATGGACTCTCAAGACATTTGTCCAAATCTAAATATAAAGTTTTCCATCCAAGCACTTCTCAAACAATATGGAAAACTTCTAAGACATTCAATTATTTGATTAAGCACGCTGAGTGAAAAATAAATGTAATAATAAATCATTATGTATGCTGGCAGAAGATATATTTAACTTTGGTATTGACCAATGAAATTTGGGTATTAAGCTAGACTACGGTTCTAAAATGTGCCATGACAAGGAACTATTTTGGTCATATTCTCAAGTGAAGGTTGGTGAACCGTTGCAGACCAATTAGAAATACAAGGGATATAAAATGCATGTAAAAAGTGAAGGAAAATACTTCTTCCACACTTACCAAAAAACATCTACCAACAAATAGAGTAGGCTTGCCTATAGATTTTAATGCACCATTCCCATAAAATTTAGAACAATCCTTTTATTTGCCGCATAAGAGTTTGTGTGTAACAACCCGAGTCTCTATGCCAATTAATACCAAGATTCAACTGCAGTCTCTCTTAAGTGGAGGTCATGTGTTCGAATCTTGGGAACGCAATAGAAATCCGTGAAGGTTAAGATGGATTGACTCTACCAGAGTGGACAGTATGTAAGAAAACAGTCGAGCAAGAGGCCCGGGCCCGGGTCTTTACATTGTGAATGTTAGGTCAAAACTCATATGTATACCATACTCCAAAAAAGAGTGGCAAAACTATGTGATGGCTATAATTTGGAACTAAAACCAAGTTTATGAACATAGACAGCTGAGGTATGGAAGTTAGTCTAACAAGATTTGGACTCACTAAATTAAGTAATGAAAGAATTTCATTGGATAATACCGACAACTTTAACTAAACCGAGTCCTGAGACAACACCAAGTCTCCATCCCCTCTTTTGTCTTTTTTCTCACCTTAAATCTCTTATTATTTATCACCTGTATTATACTCTCTCATCCCCTCTTGTTAATGTTGTAATTAGCCTGTTAAAAATGCTATTATTAATATAATTTGTCCAACCAATTTGCATACCAGACCAGAAGTTCAGAGGTGAGGGATCTATGGAGCTCTATGTTCAAATATTATTTTCAGCAATTGTAAAACGTTAACAGATTATGAGCTACTTACAGAAAGAAAGAGATTATGAGTTATCAGCATTTAAAAAGTTTTCCGCATTGCTTATAACATTGCAAAACAAACCTTTATTTGACCCATTTAGAAAAAAGTAGGGATAATGCACCTTATTTTCTCAAGTGTTTGGGGCTACTTATAGAAAGAAAGAGCTTGCAAGCACTTTAAGTTATTCATCTAGTGACGATGAGTTATAAGCATTTAAAAAGTGTTTGGCATTACTTATAACATTACAAAACAGACAACTTTAGATATAATTGATCCATTTAGAAAAAGTTGCGACAATGCACCTTATTTTCTAAAGTGCTCATAAGCACTTTAAATTTGTTAGACAAGCTTAAAGATTTTATTAATCTTTAGAGGATACCATAACTTATTTTGAAGGTGGTTATAAGCACCTTGTTATTAGGCAATACCAAATGAATTTTAAGTCCTGTGGCCCAAAAAGAAGAGAAAACAGCAGATCTCTCACCCGCCCACATAATCCTGGAGGACTAAAGAGTATATTACGTATTACTGGACTAGATAGAGGCTATAAACTGATTTGTCATTCACATGCTGTGAGCATACGTTAAAAAGAACCTAAAGCAAAAGAAATAACAGGATATCTTTCAAGCAAAGGATTTTAGAAAACCTTACTGTCAATTCTCAAACGCTCTAATGTCAAGCTCTCTTTCTGTCGCAAACTCCGATCAGCCTAGAAGTAGCATTAAACAATGCCAAACAAATTAAAAGTACCATTTATTAGAATTAAAGAACTAACAGAACTAAATAACAACATCCACTACAACTTTCCTTTCCTAAGAGTGAAGTGCAAATTACTTGATAACCAACACATCCAAATTAGACCGATAAACCTAGGAAATATTTTGCCTAAAAGAATGCACATTTTGAGTCAAGATGAACTGACCTTCAGCTTATATGCCTTTCGCTCCACCAATAACACCTTGTTGATCCCATAGCAATCTGCGAGCATTTGAGTCAAGTACCCCCTTCCAGCTCCAAATTCAACCACTGCAGGAACATCAGTATCATTCTCACTCGCTCCATTGGAATCACAATGTTTCATTGCTACATTAGAACTCGCACAAGATTTTTTCAACACCCCAAAATCTTCTAAATTCCCAAGAATTGATGCCTGTTGTAAAACATGTCTCTCTTGATAAGGTAACTTCCTGAAATCAACCAATACTCATATCAGTTAAGTCATAAAATAACAATCAACAAACAGGAAAAACGTGTCAAGATGTGGAATTTCTAAATACTTGTCAACTTGTCGATTTGTCCAAATGCTACAAGCCTCTGGGATCTTGAAAGAATCTCGAATGTCATTGCATATAGATGCATGTACGCTCTTGATTTTAGCTATCAATTTGGAGAACTCAGGCACACTCATGGCATAGACAGCATTTCTTTTCATCTCAGAAGTAACAGAAGAATCTTTAACACCACTAGACTTGGGAGTTTCCTCCTCATCCTCCTCTCCACCGGCATTAACGCCCTTTTGGTAGTACGGCTGACTTAACAGAGATTGAGTTTGTTTCAGTAATGGGCATCTATTTAGGTGACCTTGAAGATTTTCCTCGAGCACAGAGCTATTACACAACGAAATGCTCAAACAAATAAATTAAAACAAAAGGTACAAGATAAAGATTGAATGTGCAGGCAAGAAGCAAGAAGGGAGAGATTACTGAGTAGGATCAATTGGGCACGGGATCCACTGTCCATCAGACCTCCGGGTATGATTCCCGCAGAATCTAAGCCGGTGAAATCAAGAACAACAATTCATAAATTATAATTAATTCAAGATAAAATCTATTTGTGTAAGAGAAAGAGTGCTTACGAGGAATTATTAAGAGGTGAAACTGCACAAAATCTCTTCTTCTTGGGGAGCCAAAACTTGCAGTGGCTTGCCATATTTGCTATTCTCTGTGCCTTATGCTTTAAACCCTAGAACTGGTTTGTTTCCGCTCCATGGCTCCTTGTTCTTTGTTTTTCATCCGGAAAAGAGCCTGGCCCGTTGTAGTGTTGGGATCGGCTCCATCTCATTACGATTCATAGGTTCGAGTAATAAGAACATCTCGTCGAGGGAATACATTTTTAGGAATAATAAGGCCGTTTTTAAACTTATGAATTGGGTCGTCTGATGATATTGATCCAATATCATAAAAAGTTTAGCATGTCTAAACGCCAATAAATTTTAAATGAGACAGTTGAAATTCGATTAGACAATAACTCACCAACTTTTATTTTAATCATACATACATCTTCACTACAAGCGATGGATCCAGCACCCAATGAGGGGGCGCGGTCATGCGTGTTGGGCTCCGTTGGAACAATGACCGGTAGAAGGAAGAAGGAGACGCGCGAATGGCAGTGGCGAGGTTTGGCTTCCTTTTTTTTAGTTGGACCTTTTGTTTGGGCTTATTCATAGCTTGTGGGCGTTTTCTTTTTAATTGACCAGACCCAATGAATCAACGATCCATCTGATTAAATACCAAAACCAATTTGAAGGAAGGTTTCAAAGTTCAAACCGTACCTCATCCAACTTCCACCATCCCTCGGCGACGCCTCCACCTCCTGCTGCAGCATGCCGTGCCAGACGACGTAGATTAGTCGTCGGACTGGAGGACTTGAGTCTCGGACGATCGGAAGAATCGGGACTCTTGTCTGCAGCCTGCTGTAGTGCCATAAGTCTTTCTCTTCTTCTTCTTTAGGTTTTGGTGTTATTTTTTATTTATGAGTTATGACTACCTTACTTATGAATTATGATTTATGTTCTATGAGTTAATTGTCAATTTGGTATTGAAATGAGAATTGTGAATCTGTGATTTGGCATTTGGGGTAAATAATTTATGTTGCACTATCGTTGAGTTATGAATTGTAATTTATCATTTATGAGTTTTGATTTGTGATTTGGGAATTTTTGTTTAGGGAATTAGGATAAGTGAAAAAAATCAATTGAGAAGATATTGGGTTCAATTCAACCATATGTACTCTTCTTTTTTTTAATCAATTGTAATTGAAAAATAAATTGGAGCATGTTGTAAATTATAGAACGATTTTTTCAACCGAAATGAAAGTTTATACCTATTTCTTCTAGTTCTAGTGGTGCATCTAGTTCCGCTACTACTTCTAGTCTAGCACACGATGTTTTAGATAACAAGAAAAATTCTCGGGCTCAATTCAATGTGGACGATCTTGTATCTGATACAAGAAAAATGCTTCCTTATTGAGTCATCTGATCCTAACATTAGAGATGATGTTAGGATGTCATATTTAGATAAAGACCCTTGCCAACCACATGGACATGACTTTCCAAGAAGATTGATGGAAAGTGTAATATGTGTTTTCGAAAAGAATAGTTCACTGAATTTGATTGGTAGAATACAGTGTAGAAAATGATGTGGTGTATTGTTTGTATTGCTACTTGTTCAAACTTGATAGAGGGGGTTAAGGGGTGGACATATATATTCACTAAGATCGACTTTTAGGGATTGGAAGTACAAAAAGACATTGAAAGATCATGTCGGTCTCTTTGATAGTGCTCATAATCAATCTTTCGCAAAGTGTACCAACTTGATGAATCAAAATCAAAGTATCTCTTACGTTATTTCTAGCCAAAAGTAGTAGTCAACAAAGAGGTTATAGGACGAGGTTGACTGTGGTACTAGATTCCTCTTGATGCGAGGATTGGCATTTCATAGTCTTGATGAATCGAAAGAGTCTCTTAATAGAGGAAATCTAATTGAGCTGCTAAAGTGGTATGCAGCTCGATGTGAGGAAGTTAAACAAGTAGTATTCAATAATGCTCTTGGAAATGACCAAATGACTTCATCAAACGTCCAAAAGGAATCAGTTAATTGTTGTGCCATAGAAAGCTATTATCAATGAGATGGGTGATTTTTTGTTTTTAATTTTGGTTAATGAGACTTGTGATAATTCTATAAAAGAACAAATGATAGTTGTTTTGAAGTTTGTTGACAAAAGTGGGCAAGTGAATGAAGTTTTTTTGGGCATTTCTCATGTCACTAACACTTGTTCCCAATTACTGAAGGATGCCATTGATGCAATATTTTCTATACGTGGGTTGAGCATATCTAGCTTGATATGTCAAGGTTATGATGGAACAAACAATATGTCGTGTGAGTTCAATGGCTTGAAAGCTTTAATTTTAAAAGAGAATTCATATGCTATGTATGTTCATTGTTTAGCTTATCAACTTTAGTTGGCAGTTGTTTTTGTGGCACGTAGGAATGATATGCTTGGTGATTTATTTAACATGCTTGCTATTATTTTGAATTTGGTTGGTGTATCATGTAAACGTGTGATGCTCTTCGAGTAAGTTATCATTTAGATATTTTGGTTAATAGAGGGGAACTTTGTGGTGGAAGTGGTAAGTTTCAAGAAATTAGTTTGGCACACCCACGTGATACTAGATGGGGCTCACATCTAGTGACAATTACTCGTGTTATTAATATGTTTAATGCTATCATAGTTCTTGAGTATATATAGAAGATGGCATAAATCCATATCAAAGACCAATGGAAACAAAGCAAATGAACATTATGCAAGATTTTGAGTTTGTGTTCAGTCTCCACTTTATGTTTCAAATTCTTACAATTATAGACGACCTTTCACAGGCCTTACAGAAAAAGGATCAGGATATTCAAAATGCTATTAGGTTATTGAATTCGTGTAAGTATGCGTTGCAGAACATGAGAGATAATGGTTGAGATAATTTGCTTAGTAGGGTGATTGAGTTTTGTCTTGGTAGACATTTTAGTGCCCAATATAGAGGATATTGTAGTATTGAGAGGCCGACTTAGGTGTACAGCTCAGTAGGTGACTTATTATCATCGTTATTATGTTGATTTATATTGTCATATAATAGACTCAATCTTGCAAGAGTTGAACGATCGTTTTCCAAAAATACAACTATTGAGCTCTTTACTTACATTTCGTGTTTAAGTCCAGAGATTCCTTTGTAGCTTTTGATAGGGCTAAATTGCTACGTCTTGCTCAGTTCTATCTTTTGGACTTCAATACTGAAGAGTTTTTATTACTTCGACCACAACTTGACAAGTTTCTTATGCTTGTGAAAATGGACGAAACTTTTTTTAATCTCAATAGTATATCTTATATATCTTAGAAGTTGGTTGAAACAATAAGTTCTTGCTATTTTCCATTGATTTATAGGCTGATCGCCTTGGTTTTGATATTACTTGTGGCAACTGCTAGTGTTAAATGGTATTTTCTATTATGAATCTAATCAAGAGTGACTTGCATAACAAAATATGAAATGACTGGTTGAATGACAATTTGGTGGTTTACATAGAAAAATAGACTTTTGGAAAAATTGAGAATGAGATAATATTACAACATTTTCAAAATTTGAGACCCCGTAGAATGTAGTTGTCTAAGTTTATAGTTACAAAATAAGGTTGTATCGTGTATTTTCTTAGTATTTTGGGTTGTATTGAATTATATTCTCATATGTATATAATTTTTACGTTTTAGTACATTTACATATATATTGAATAAATTTTAATATTATTTAATTAAATATTAATAAACGACCTCGTTATTACGATCGTTGATTGTCGACAGTCAACGGTAAAGGTCTGCCCTAGCTAAATGTAAAACCTAAATTTGCTAATGTTTACTTTAGCACATGATTTTTTTGAAGAACATAAATGAACATTAATATATTTTTTAATACATTTATACATTATGACGTGCTTTCTTTTATTAAAATGAAGTGGCGAGATGTCAAAAATATAATAAAGAATGACAAGTTTGAAACAATATCTCTCAATTTGTCATAGATCCACTCGCAAATCATCCTATATTTTAAAATGTTCATATTTATCACTAAATTTTACAATGTTAATCGTTAAATTCACTTTCAAAAGTCCAAATTACACAAACTAGTAAGATACTTATTAATTTGTATCATTAGATGATTTTTATAAACACTTATGAATTTCTTTCAGAGAATGATTTTAATGAAAAAAAAAATTTTGATTTTAGTAGAAAAAAACCTATTTTATGTTGAGTCATGTCGAGTACATTTACATTTTGGTTACCATATGTTGTATTTGAAGAGTCACTCATGATTTTATTGACTATTGACGTCCACGATGACAGCACAAGCATATTTCTATCGTTAGCAAAAATCAACTTGGTTGTCAATTCCTATTGACGATTTATGCATAAAATGAGGTACATTTTATATTGTTCAGTGATTGTAAATTGATATTTAAGTTTGAAAATCATTTGTGATCATTGTTGACTATAATATACATATCAACAAATTCCTCTCACCAAGTCAGAGTTTTACCTCATAAACTCTTTGATTCAATGCTTAAATAAGAGAAAGAGGATAAATAATTGTTTGGGATGAATGTATTAATTTTGCTTGCCCTTTCTTAATGCCCGCTATGCCTATTTTGATAGATTTCTAATAGGCCTTAGGGTAACTAAATCTTTATAGTTGGTGACATGTGGTAATTGTTATTTGGTTGACTTCTAATCGAATCTATTATCTATTCACATTTTATTCATTGGCCTACATATCCCTCATTAATTGGTCATGTAGACAAGCTTTACATTCTCATTCATGTGTGATTTGATAATGATTTTTGTTGATGTGATATTAACTAATGAAATCAGTTTAAGTATATTTGCTTCACCTTTCTCACTCGAAGTTGATTGCAAGACCTCGCATTATAAATGCTCGCTTATGCTTATTGGGCTCTGACATGATTTAAATGTTCTTGAAAACGTTCACTTGGAAGATATAAAGATTCATAGTTGATCCTCTGAATTTTAATTGTAAAAGAATAGTCCCCGAAATTTGAGCTTAATTATTTTTTTTAAACTGCAAACTAATGATTCTAAATTGAGGATTAAAATGTCGAAGATATTAAACTTCATTAGACATGGCTAATATGTAGCAAGATGAAGGGACATGCTACAATTGTAGTAGTTTTTTGCATGCATTGATTGGGTTGTTTGCGTGTTTCAATGTGCGTGACTTGCGTTTAATTAATGCACATGTTGTACATGCACGATCTTGTCATTCATTTGAAATATATTTTGATTGCGCTTTTGTATTCAGTGAATGGAATTAATTGTCTCCTTTTGTAGTCAAGATTATTACGATATGATTTGATGGTTATTGTCTCCAGTCAGAAATTATAAATATAGTATTTCTATTTTATTATATTTCCTCACTCTTTTAAAGTGTCTTGCTTCAATCTTTCTTTATTGGCTGTATCAGACATTTAAGGTATTTCTGGTGACTCCCCTCTTGGCTTATTTCTCTAAAATTCTTTCAAATCTTTCTTTAGGTGCGTGTTTTGTGTTCCTTTGCTTCTTATTGATCATTTTTCTTTTGTATTCGTCTTTTAATGTATCCCTGATGAATCGTTATTCAAAATCTATGTAAGAAATTAACTATATAGGATGTCTTCTCAAAGTGTTTCTCAAAATTTATCCTTTAGTGACGAAGCTACTAGTTCTAGATTTAGGGATGACAAAGCGTATTTGTCATCATCATCGTTATCTTTAGTAAATGTGTTGTATTCTAATGTAGTGCATTGAATGGTGGTTACCTAAGCTGGTATGTACATGAATATGCGAACCTTTAGACAAGGTGGGAAGGGTTTACAAATTAGGTATGAGTCAATTGACCTATTGGATAAGCCAAATAAGTCTAGTGTATCATGGTAAGTGTAGACATATACGTTGTAGACACAATACCATTAAGCAATTGATTTCAAATGATACTATTTTCATTGATTATATGAAATCCAGGGAAAATATTGTGGATGCGCTTGCAAAAGCTTATCGAGAGATCAAATATATTGCTTATAAAAAAAATTGGATTAAAGTCTACTACGTAAGAGTCTTTGTAATGATAACCCAACCTTATTGACTAGAGATCCAAAGATCGTGCTTCAATGGAACAATTAAATTATGAAGGTTGTTACATAAATCACTTAGGAAATAATTCTTATCCGTTTTCATAATAATCAAAGTGCTTTTTGCAGAATGTTTAAGGTTGAGTTATTTTTTAATGATTTTTATAACTTGAATAAGTCAAGTAGAGTATGACAACTTTCAATACGATTACGTATGAAGTTGGGAAACTTTTACGAGAATTTTGAGGATACAATTTTTTAAAACACTTATGAAATCCAAGAGTTGTTCTGGGTCAATCATGAGAACCAAAATGGTTTAGGTAAGATATTGTGTAAGTATTTTTGTCTTAGTTTACAACAACGACTGAATAGTTCAAGACATAAATTTCACTAATTAGCCAATAAATTCGTTAGTTTTCACCAAGGCAAGTTCAAAGTTAGAAGATACCTCTCGTGATGCAATGTCTTTCCATTTGAACTCTCTACAAATGTCTACATTATCATTTGTATTTCGGGTAATTTTTAGTCATGGGAGGATTGTTAGAATTTGGTTAATAAAAATTAATTTTGTATCAAATTTGGCCAAGTATTTGGATAGGTTTTGATGGTCAAATCACGTAAGTGAATAGACTAACTTGTTCTACTCGTCGAGTAGATAATCGAGGTGTATTTGAAATCTCAAAATTAATTCTCGATGGATGAGATATTGTTATCCAAAGTTAGGAGAAAAAAAATAGAAATTTGGCATTTAACACAGCTGCTTGAGTGGCAGCCAGAACGCAGCAAGTGGCGGATTCACTGCTTTAAGAACTCGAGCGACGTTCCAAGTGATTAACGAGCAGCATAAAGAGTTGTATCTCTTAGTAGAACATTCTGAATTTTGGAGCGTGTCCCTCCGACCACAACTCTTCAACCTTTATAAATTGTACACCCTTGATAATATAAAATCATCCCAATTTATAAGCTTTGATTACATTAAAAAAAAAAAAAAAAACTCCAAAATCGTTATTTTTCTTACATCAAAATCATTCAAAAATAGAGAGTTTGTTTTATATTCGAGTTCTTTGATTCATTCGAGGAGGAAACCATCTGTATCTTGGGAGACGATTCCCAAGTATCCATGAGCACCTTGATGGGGCAAATTCATCTTAAAAACATAGTGTTAAATGCTAGCTTCAATTAACAATCTCATTCATTATTCTTCATTTCTACATTCTGCCTTTGCCATTCCAATTAAGTTGTTACTTTGATTTATTTTAGTTAATTTGTTCAAATTATATTTTGCAATTCACACATATATACACAAAAATTTTTTAGATGCAATCTTCAGTTTAGCCATGGCCTGATCTATCACCTCCAGTCCTCACAATGTCTATCCATTTGTTGTATGGACTTTCTCTGAATGACTACCAAAATTCGATTCAAGAAGTATAGAGACATCAGAACCGTATACACAAATATGATGTTATATTATGATTGTAAATAAAATGAACATGTTAAAATTAATGATATAAGAAATGGGAATGTGGTCAAATAAAATGACTTACTCTAACAAAGTAATCATGGAAATGGAGGAGAATGAGACCATGCACACTAGGATTCTTGGGAAGAGCTTTAGCAATGGATTGTTTCACAATCCGCTATGCAGAAGGACATGTTTTTGGATAAAGTCCTACTTTTAGTTTTAGTGATGCAGCATATGAGGCATCAAAAGTAGGCTAAAGAGAAGAGGTGTGCATAACAATTTTTTATTTTGAAGTCTTTGATCTTGTGGGAAGCACTTTCTAAACTCGTTGTGGACCTTCGACGCATTAAGTTACCTATATATGAACAAAAATCCCTTAAAATTCTTGCATTCATTAAAATAGTTACTCCATCGACAAAAGAAGATATTTTATTTTTAGTTTGCTTGGTATAAATCCAGACATATGGAAAAAATATGTGAAAAATGTTGAATATTTATGAAACTTAAACTTTATAAAACCTCTTGAATTATTAATATCACCTTGTGATCTATCGATAAATTGTGATCAAGAAATTTGTGAAACATGTGATCTATCGATAAATTGTGATATATAATTTTTTGATCCGTAAATTAGATTGTGACATATAAAATTTTTAATTTGTGACCTCGAAATAATTTGTGACCAATAAATTTGATATTTTGTGACCGTAAAATAAGTTGTGTGACTTATAAATTTTATGATTTGTGATCAACGAACAAATTGTGACTTTTAAAATTTTAATTTGTGACCGATGAACGAACTGTGACCTATAAATTTTTTGAATTGTGACTTTAAAATTTTTAAATTGTGTTCAAATTGCATAGATTTGTGACATTTATATTTATTAATAAAATATATATATAATTAATTAAATCATAAATAAATTTTAATGAAAACCTGATTTTTGAAATTTTAAACCTCTATTCTAAATTTTGAAATGGTGTATACTAAACTCTGGTTTATGTATTGTTTCCAATAAAATTTAGGAAATTATAATAATTTAGGTGTTTGAAGATTGAAATTCAAAAATCAGGGACCAAGTTTCATTATTCGAAAATCAGGTATTATATTAAAACCCTAACCCTAATTTACCTCACCCAACTCCCTCACCTCTCTTTGTCTCTTGTGCCTCCTCTCCCCTCCCCTTTTCCCCTCTCTATAAATCTCCCATCTACCAAGGAAGAGAAGCCACAAACAGCAAAGGCAAATGAGAGAATGAATATAAGAGAGTCTCGACGGGCTCTTCAAATGCATCATCTTTGTCTTTAGTTGTATCCACAGAGTTACAAATCTTCGTGTTCAATAATTCAGATTTTTTGTGGGCAGAAATTGAGGGGAAACTGGAATATGAAGTGGAAGGCAGAAGAAAATGAGAAGGGGTTGGTCCAAAAACAACAGAAACTGCATTCACCATAGCCATTCTGAAAAAGAAATCAATTGTGTACTGCAAAATTATTCTCTCCTTTTTTCCTTCTTGATGTGTTATTATGTGTATGTTTTCAGTTTCGTAATTGACATCCACGACCATCGAGCTTTTGCTGTTCCGATGCAGATCTAGTAACAAAGGTTTGTTGCTCAAAGGCGCATTTATCTGACAAAACTCTTTATATTTTGTAGTGCCAACGGTATGTGACCAAGTATTTGATTATCTGTGACCAAGTATTTAACTGTGACCTAAACATTTGACAATATGTGACTGAAAAATAATCTATGACCAACAAATTTGAAAATATGTGACCAATGAAATTAATTGTGACATATAATCTTTTTAATTTGTGACCTCAAAATCATCCGTGACTAATTAATTTGATAATACGTGACTAATAAATAAATTGTGACTTATAATTATGTATGTGTGACCATTAATTGTATAATTGTGATCTAATTAATAAATATTTTTAATTAATTACCTAATACCTGAGTTTTGAATTGTTAAATTATCTGCCTGATTTTTGAATTGGTGTAAACCATATACCTGAAATATGAATTTTTCCCATAAAAAATTACAATAGGCCCAATAGGTAGAAGCTATATAGGGCCGCCTCTCGTTTTTCAAAGCCCAACTTGACATATGTATATATACCAAGAACAAATTAATATAGGGCCAGTTTAACCCAACCCAGCCCAATAATTGATTTCTCAAACTAGCCCATCTCTCACCAAACCCTAATATATTCCTCTCATTCAACTCAACCGTGACTTTGAAGCAAAAAACAGAGAGCACCCAAAACACCCTAGCTTGCCGAAGAAGATGCAGATCTTCGTGAAAACCCTAACGGGGAAGACAATAACCTTGGAGGTTGAATCCTCTGATACCATCGACAATGTGAAGGCCAAGATCCAGGACAAGGAAGGAATCCCTCCGGACCAGCAGCGTCTCATATTTGCTGGAAAGCAGCTCGAGGACGGCCGCACCCTCGCCGACTACAACATCCAGAAGGAGTCCACTCTCCACCTTGTTCTCCGCCTCCGTGGTGGTGCCAAGAAGCGTAAGAAGAAGACCTACACCAAGCCGAAGAAGATCAAGCATAAACACAAGAAGGTGAAGCTCGCCGTTCTCCAGTTCTACAAGGTTGACGATTCAGGAAAGGTCCAGAGGCTTCGCAAGGAATGCCCAAATGCTGAGTGTGGTGCTGGAACTTTCATGGCTAACCATTTTGATAGGCACTACTGTGGTAAGTGTGGCCTCACCTATGTTTACAACAAGGCCGGCGGCGATTGAGATCTGAACAATTTTTATTATTAATTATGAGCTTCTGTTCGGAACCTTTAGTTCAATTCGCAGTTACTCTGGTTTTTGTATGGAATCTCTAATATGCATTCTATAATAGTGTTGCTTTGATTTAGAAGTGGCCTCATAGCATTAATTAATGCAAATAAGAAAATAAAATCCTCGTTTGTCATGATTATTATAAACTGATAGCAGTTTTTGTCTATGGCCTATAATATGCATTTGGAAATTGATTTTTATAATTATATTGAGCAGAATTTGATCGTTTTGTTTGATATTTTTCATACCTAGGAGTGACCTCTGTTACTGTCCAGCATCAATCAATTTGGTGTTGACTGTATCAAATCATTTCAAAGTGGTTAGGTTTTCATACAGAAAAGTAGTAACCCTAACCCATGCTGCAACTCCCTCTTTTCATTACAACCAGATATGTCCATTGTAGTTGTTCTTCATTGCACTTTTCAGATATGTGATAGTATCCTGAAGAAGGTAAAGAAGTATCCTGATTTCAGAAAAGTGATTTTTTAATTTTGGCGTTTCTGATCTGATCTGGACAAGAAGTAATGATCTGATTTTAAGAACATTTTTTCCATTGAAAATTAAGTGCTGCATTTCAATGCAATGTATTTGCAGCACTCTTTTTACTGCCAATTCTATGCATAATTGCTTGGCTTTACTTTTCTTTATGTGCTTCTACTGCTACTATTCAAATCTTTCTGACATAATTTAACATGGTGGTGTATTGTTTTGGTTGAAAACATGACAAATTGACAATGTTCTTGGTGGCAAAAAATTGTTGATTGAAAAGATTTGTTTTTTTTTTTAACGGTCAATGACAACGTGCCACGAGGCATGTTGTTAACAATAATCTTGCTATGTTGACATCATTGTGAGGTGGCAGTTTTTTATACATTATAATTCTAATAACCACTCTAATTGGTGTGGGATTAATTAGTGGTCTCACACTAATCAGAGTGAGCTGTAAAATTTACAGCCCACTAAACATAGTAAGAGCATCATTTTTGTAAACAATTAAGAGAAATGCTACACTTGCAGTCGTTGGAGGACTGTACAAGTAATATTTTTCAACAATTAATGGCATATATTTTGCTACATGAAGGGGTGTCAAACTTGTCAACCAGCATGATTCCAAAGATGGACTGAAGAAGGCTCCCTCTTGATTGCTATTTTTAGCCGTATTGCTATTGCATGACTTGAATAGCTATTAATGTTGCAGTTTTGGATCCCCATTTTAGAAGAATTTATGATATGAAAAATAATAATAATAAATTTTGTGGCCTATGGGTTAAAAATAAAAGTGTGAAATGATTTATAAATTTTGTCAAATTAAATATTTGAAAAGTTTTTCCTCTTTTGAGCACACTTTCAATAAACTTGTTTGGGTTTATTATTACTACTTTTCATTATAATGTTTCCAAGCAAAATAATGTGTGGATAATTTGTTAGGAACTATATCAAGATAATGTGGCAGGAAAAAACAAGATATTGCCACCTAATTTATTTTTCCGTGTCACTTCATTTTGATGGTGTCCTCATTAGCTGCTTATATTACACAATTTTTATAACAATTCACGGTTGTATTGGAGATGATACTTTCATGAATGATTAGTTGATAAGATGAGTTGTTTTTTCTTTTTGTTATTTTTTAATTTATTTTACTAAAAGTAAGAGCATTTTAGTCTTTTTTTATCAAAAGTTTTGATATTTTTTATTAAATGGATGGAAACAATTTGAAAGGATTAATCGCGCCCAGTTAGGAATGTTTACGACAAAATTTAAAGGTTGTGGACCATTTATGCTAATTCCCTAAAAAATATAGCTCTAGGTAATTTGTAACATGCTACTTGCCAAATGTACAAAATCCAAAGTATTAAAAAACAACGAGAACCATATTTACAAGAACATTTTACAATCTATATAATTCCAACTTAAGTTCACGATTTTTCAAGTTTGAAGCCCTTAATTATTGGGAAATCTGGGACTCTTGACATGGTGCGGTCGGTCACGAGTCTCCAACTTTTAAAAGTGAGTGATAATTCAAGAATAACTAAACAAAAAGGGGGTGAATTGATTTTTGAAACTTTTTCGACAAGTAATCTCAAAACTATTTAATACACAAGATATAAAATGCAAAGGGTAATAAGAGAAGTAATTATGCAAATTCGATGACTTAATTTAAGTATAGATATAACACAATATAAATAGCAATTTAAAATAAGGTGCAATAATGTAGAGATAACAAGCGAATTTAAAGGTGTTCGATATACAATGTGTTCTACGTCTCTATTACCAAACTCTCCGTCACGAGTAATGCCAAATGTACTATAATAGTAACTTACAAACAATAAGTACCGATCATTAAGTGACTTATAACAAGGAGCACTTATCATTAGTTGACTTACAATAATGAACACATATCCTTAAAAATAATCGAGTTTTCACAAGGCTCTCGAAACCACCAAAATGTAAGTAATAACTTTACAATTGAAAGAACTCTCTTAACAAATGATATAATCAAGTTAAGTATTAGAGAGTTAGGTTAACACTTCAATAGATAGCAAATAATAAAACTCAAATGTTTATGATGTAAACTTTGATGAATAATGGATAATGAAATAGTTTGTATTTTGTATCAAAGTTTTCAACCTTATGATATCTCTTAACAAATAATATAAGTTAAGTATAAAGAGAGATTTACACTTCGATATAAGTGTTGACAACGAAAACTTCTATCAAGAATAAGAAATTGATGAGATTAAGAAAATTTCTTTATAAAATAGAATTCTTGACGAGATAGATGAAATTAGGTTGATCAATCAAGAAATTCTTTGTAATAAATGAAATAAAATGTAAAATTAAACTCAATGATTTTCAATAAATATGCTCTCATAATTGTTCTTGTGAGTTCTTGAAATTGAATGCAATAGAGATATCTATTTATAGATCAAAAGATTGAAAATCAAGAAGTTTCGGTTGATCATTTTCGATCGATCGGAGTGTGAATATAGCCATTGTAAAATCAAACCGTTAGAATTTCGGCTAATACTTTGGTCAGGCGATCGGTCGACCGAAGTATATAAATTTTGGAAATTAATTTTTATATCAAAATATTCGTTTTTCCAAAATCTATTTCATATTATGAATCAAAATATTTTTATGCAAGTGATGAAGTGATGAAATTTTAGTTTGAGCTTTATGCTTTTGTTAAGAATCGATGAGTTATACCTTTACATATAAATAGAAGTTTCGATAAACAATTTCTAAAAACTCTAATATTCAAGGTTCTTGTTCTCTTCGAGCCTCTTTTGATTGCTTGTTCTTCAACGGATGACGATTTGAGCATTTGAATTCTTAAGAAGATTTATTCATGAAAAACTCAAGAAACAATGCTTGTTAGAAATATAAGTGTATTTTTTTTTGTTATAATCAAAATAAGTTGAGTTATGTTGAATCATAGGTCAACATTGAGTACCTGAGTCCTCAACATATTTAAATATGAGGATCTGGGTCTTCACCGACCGATATAATCAATGTTGACGTTAACTCAAATGCAACTTTTAGTTCAATTGGAGGGAAATCTCAAGTGTCTTGACAGTTTTACACTCAATCATTTGAAAGTTGCTTGCAATTTTATCATATATATCGACGGTTTCAATATGTGATCCAAATTTAAATTGGTTGGAGACCCAGAATATCATTTTTGTAGATTGGAATCTACAACCATACTATGTGAAAGATTGGAGAGCGCCGCTAGAGATGTCAATGGGTCGGTTCGACTCTTTAATCCACGAGCTCGGCTCGGCGGGCTTGTGAGAAACAAGCGAGCTCGTGAGCTTACGAGCCCAGCCACGAGCCCACGAGCTTTTTCGAATATTTTTTTTACTTTTTCACGATTTTTTTTTTAATTTCTCACGAGCCGAGCTTGTGGGCTCGGCTCGTTGAGCTCTCGAGCTCGGGCTCGTCATTTGACGAGCCCGCGTAGCTCGCGGCTCGTATTTGCACGAGTCGAGCGATCGAGCCGACAAGCCGCTCGACCCGTTTGACATCTCGAAGCGTGACTTTCATTTTGTTGGGAATCGAGAAGTTAACATGACAAAAATTAATTTGTGATGACATATCAACGTGTGTGTGTGTGTATAGGATTTGATTACTTTGTAAACTAACTAAAATATATAATTTTGTTTAAATATAAAACATGAACATATATTAGGGATTACGCATGCTTTCCAAAATTCCTTTGAATTGTTCTTCATAATTTCACCTTCAAATTTTGGAGCCATCTTCGATATTCATCAAAACATAAAAATAACGCGGATAAAAACTTTCCACTGTTGATGTGATAAGATAACCTTAATAATGGTTCTCTAAATGTGTGACTGTTTCTAGGAAGAGATTAGACCTAATAATTTGAACACAGAAACATTTCATATACAAAAAATGTATTTTCCCTTTTTCTTTTGATTCCTATAAATCAAATGGCACATGTCCAACACGTGTGGGCATAGTGTCTAGTACACATTTCTAATACGTTAGCACATCTATGATCAATTGAATTTAATCGATTGCACTACAATTCACAATAAATTCTAATTTGTTGTAAATTGAAAATTTATTAATGAATGACAATTGTACTCCTGTAGCCTTTGAAATTATTATCATTATATCTCTAATACTTTCCTATAAATATGGGACTTTAGTTCTTAATAAAATACACACAACTCTATTGATTTCCCTAATTTCTTCTTTTTTTCTCTCTAGTTTATAAATATATTATCAGGATGATTCTCTCAAAATCGACGTGAATTAGCTTGAAGGTAATAAGTTTTATAAGCATCATAATTTATCATTTGTACCAAAATTAATTTGGTAACAAGTGAATTTTACATATACATCTGTCAGAATCATATTATTTTTGCCGTAATGATTATGTGACACTGCCTCAATTTGTTTCTTGGATGCCTAGATGAGTTTTGCTATTTATATATCGGGGTGTCAACTCCGGTGTACACTTAGCAAAGCCTATACCTAGATTTTGCTGCCAATCAATATGCTCGAAAAATTGTTTGCCTAATTTATTGTGATTGTGTGTAATTGTTTACACGTAATTTATTGTATTGTTAACGTATTTTAGCCAAAGTTTAGCACGCAAAGATAATGATTACTTTCTACTCGAATGATTATTATTTTTTAAATTTACTAATGTCATATCTGTTTATGAATTCACATGTTCTTTGCTTTTCCGTGTATTTGTGTATTGATTCTTGTCTATCAAGATTTACTTCTGTCTTCTCTCAATTTATGTGCAAGACATGAATTAATATCTCACAACACATCTTTCAATAATAACTATTTCTGCTGGAGCAGTATTCGTCATTCAACTAATTATGAGGTTCTATTCTTTTAATACGTAGTATAATTTATGACTTTAGTACTCTTATTTATCTATTATAAAATTGTTGTTTCTCCTCAAATAGCACAACATTTTAATTAATATGCTAAAAGTAATAGTAAAATACAATATGCCCTCAAAATAGTGATATTGTTTCTGTTGCTCTTGAAGAAGTAATAGTAAAATACAATATGCCCTCAAAATAGCACATATTTCGAGAAATATATATTTCGTCGTGTTCTTGAAAAAAAACAACTCTAAAAATATCATATTCTCACGGAAAATATACTCCTGAAGAGTTAATATTTTATAAATAATAAGTTGTTGCTCCTAAAGCATCACATTTATTTATTATAATAATATTTAATTGCTTTTGAAGAGCGTAAATTATAATTTTCAATATTCCATAAGAATATTGACATATTGCTCTTGAAGAAACAATAATAAAATACAACGTACTCTCGAAGTAGCACATGTTTCGAAGAATACATCATTTTGAATGTGTTTATCCTTGAAAGAAAATATATGACCTATATTATATGGACATTGATTATTATATGATTATATAATTTTTAATCATATTCTTCAAAATTAAATAATTGAATTATATCTTATATTGAATGAGAAGTTCGATTTGTTTGGCATGACCAGTTGGATCAATAATAATACGAAATTAAAAAATCAAATTGACATTCAACGAATAACTAAAAGATTTTTCAATCTGATAAATTCATATATATTATTTGATCTCTTTATCAACAACTTATCATTGAACATCACTAGCTAAAATATAGATTGAGTTCCCTATATTTTTTGAAAATTAATTAGGATGATAAATGCGACCCCGTAACCCACCACGTTGACTATTTAGATATTATTTGTATCTAATAAATTTGATATGAAGATTAAGTGACGCACGGTGTTCACAACATAAAGTTTGCAAAAGTACTGCTCAAATTATGAATATAATTTTCTGATTATACAATCAAGACAATGTGTCTTATTAATGACAGTGATCCTAAATTTCACCTTTTTAATAAGTGTTAGTCAACATGTCGATAAATGGTTTAACACTATTGTTTGTTAAACGCCTACAATTAATTTAATTGAGAACAAAATACTTCATAAATCTGTTTAGGGAAAGTCATTATGCATCATATCAACATCATAGTTCTCCTAATTATAACTTAAGTTTATTGTCAGAGCATCAAATTATTTCGATAGTTCACTATATGTAAAATTAATCTATCACAATGCACAGAGATGGAAAGTAAAGAATGCTAAGAATTGAGTATTTAGACATCACAAGTTTTTAAACCCTAGAAACGATTCAGGTACTTGAAATAATGAAAATCGAGATATCTCAATAAGTTATGTCATTATATGAAAATAAGTAGAATCGAAAAAGAAAATAAAAATTTATCAACAATATTGTTCCACATGATGTACTGCATCATATTATGAATAACGAGGAATAGAAATAAATTCGACGAAACGTATCGATTGAAGTAATAATTGACTAAATAAAATGATGCGATCATGAATTAAATTTAATAGATAAACTTGAAGTTTCTGGATTTACTATTTGAACACCTAAAGGTTTATGCATATGCGGAATAAAAATGGAAAAAGTAAAGTTGTAATATAAAATGTATGACTCTTTACATAATGATTTTCACGAAAACTTGATAAATAGAGAAATTATCATGTAGTGGATGTAATCACAAATCTCTACCTTGTTAGCGTGACAATGCATGAAATTTAAATATTCACTTAATAAATGTGATTATAGATAATTTATCTTATATAAATTTAATATTATCCTTGGATGATTTAATATGCTCGAAGCATAATTTAAGTGGGATATTATTATGAGGGGAAGTAAATACGCGTTGTACTCTTTTTTCCTTAACCAAGATTTTGTTCCATTAGGCTTTCCTCCTAGGGTTTTTAATGAGAAAACATTTGTAGTGTAATCAAAAGAGTAATACACTCTTTTTACTTCATTAGAATTTTTTACGTAACCTAATAAGATTTTAACGAGACATATTCTTTGTGAAATAAATGTCTGTAACATACAAGATATTTACCCTCAAAATAATACCCCTATATGTATGAAACTCTCGAAGAGATCAATAAAAAATATCATTTGAATCATTATGTTACTACGATCATCAAATTTTGTCCCATTGAATTTTTTAGAAGACATTGACGTGCAAGACATCACTCTTGAAGACATTGGCGTATAAGACATCAATATCGAAGACATTGAAATAAAAGATAAGGATACATTAATAAAAGAATTTTCATTTATTGAAATTAGGAGGAGCAACTGTATTTTTTTCCTTCATTTTGATTTTTTTTTTCATTAGGTTTTTATCAAACAAAATTTTATCGAGACAAATATTTTGTAATGTGTCATTCAAGAAGAAGTGTTATAAATGATAAATTTATTAGTGAATGACAATTGTACCCATGCAGTCCCAGAAATTATTACCATTGTATCTCTAATAATTTCCTCTAATTATGAGATTTTGGTTCTTAATAAAAAATACACAAATTTATTGATTTCTCTAATTTCTTCTCTTCTCTCTAGTTTATAACATAACTTATAATTTATTTCAATCTTTATGGTGAAGCCACATAAGGACATGCTCTGATCTAATTAAACTAAGTTCCAACAATTTAATCTTAATGGGATGTGTTATGGGCCTGTGTGAGACCCGCCACCTCACCAACTACATGTCAGTAGAAGTGGTCCACACCACGCCATGCATTGGTCGAGGTGATTGTGCATGGGATAAGCTGATTGCATATGTCGAAGTGATTACATAAGGGACAAACTGAACGTATGCCAGCGAAGGAACCGATCTCCTCTACGAAACACCGTGGATGAAAAGGCTCGTACTTCGCTTTTACGACTTTATACCTTCCTCGCCTTGCCCCAGCAAAGATCTCCTGTACAAAGATCTTTCCAAAGTAAAATCCCTGACTGATAGAGGACATGTGGCAGGACCCAAACGATCAATTTAGCTGCATTTGTGAGAGACATTCAAAGCCAGCCAACCTATGGAGAGACATATTGACATCTAGGATGGGACGAGCCCTGAGGATCTGATAGCATGCGTCTCCTCATCCAACGACTCTCCTCTTCCCATCCTTAGTATAAATATCCTTTCTTTGTGCCAGAAAAAGCATTTGAATCAAAATTTCTCCTACGACATTGTAAACTTCAGTATCATCCTCTCCCTTAATATTGGCACATTATCACTACACACTTTATCAACCATTTCCCGACGAGTGTCCTACCATCGGTAAACATTTTTAGGTTGAACCTTAAAATAACTTGACTGTCAGAATGGTTGCGACCGTCCTTAACTCCTCTGGGAAAGCCCACGGGTGACTAACGGCGTGCCACATATGTAGGGAAGAGCTGACTCGAAGACTTATTCTATTGGCCACATATTGGAGCCATTTTTCGAGGTTAATAGATTGGCGCCATCTATGGGAATCTTACTTTAACCACGAAGTCTTCCCACCAAGAAGCTTGTTCAAATACCCAGTTGATATTTTCCCTTGAAAAAGGGATCGGTCCTTGAAAAAGGATTAGTTATACATCAAGCTCTGCTACTAAGAAGAGGCCCTTTACATCGTACCATGAGTTCTACTGATGAAGGGATAAACCTAAAAAGGACAAGGGAGATCGCTGAAGAGATTTCACGGAATGCCACACATCAGCGACCTCATCATCGGTATCGTAAAGGCAATAGAACAGCTCAACTGGCTACCGAAGTGGCTAGCATGGCCATGAACATGAGGAACATTGCATCTTAAAATGCTGTCGTGCAAGAAATCCTCATGCAAGTGCAAAACCAAGGTGGTCCCCAATCTCCCACAAAATCTTCAACAATCAGCCCATAGACGAGCTGAGGCGGAATCTAGTCGGAGAACACATTTGAGTCCTTAGAGCGAAGCCCCTATCGAAAGAGAAGTGTGAATGGATACTTCCAACTACACAGCCACTCCTCCGGCTGACAACTCCCATACATGAAAGGACAACTTCCCTCCAAAATATGAAGAACAACCCTAGAGTTCTGCTAGCATTTTTTATTTGAACGGACGGGCGCCTAGTAGTTGGAACCGGCCTATGCACCAAACGGCCCACCATTAGGTACGCGCACAAGGCCAAGTTCAAGCCCTTCAACCTAGAAGTAGGCGAGACAGGCGAAATATGGTGGATTGGGGGAACCGAGCTGAAATTGTCCAACATCTACCTCGCCCGGCAGCAGATATGAACGATTTTGACGAACCATGTAGGTCGTATGAACTTGATGATGATGATGATGATGACAACTTGCCATTCTCTAGGGAACTTTATACCTTTCCGATGCTTCATAACTTTGTCCCTCCTAAGATTCCCAAATACGAAGGAAAGGGCGATCTGGAGAAGCATCTCAACAAGTATAAAACGAAAATGAGCTTTAGAGGTGCCTCACCAGCTTTGAAATACAGGGCATTCCATCTAACTCTCGGTAGAGCTACTGAAGTATGGTACAGTAGATTGGCACCACTTAGTATAAGAAGTTGGCCAGACCTGAAAAAGGTATTTCTAAACCAATATCTTTCAAGAAAAGAGGGAGATACGCCGATTTAATGCTTGCAAGACATGAGGCAAGCAGCAGGAGAGACCCTAAAGAGCTACCTTGCTCGCTTCACTACTGTGAACAAGTCACGGATAAAGAGGCCCTTTTAGCCCTGAAATGAGAGCTAAACATGAACACTTTGTTCTGGAGAGATGTCCAAAGCAAAAACCCTTTGACATATGATGAATTGGTGGAAATGATTAAGGTTGAGATTGTCAATGAAGAAATGATTGACCACGGAAACAGAGCTGTCCAAGGACTCCCACCACCTCAGAGGCAGATAGGTAGATGACCCACCTCTCAAATAGTAAGCCAACAATAGACTCAGGCCGGACATGCTATGGCTCCCACATCGGGACAAGCACTGGCCACCGCCACTCTGAATGCAGTCCCCACCTTGGCTTACGAAAATGTTGGACCCAACACTGGCAACCCGGCCAGGAACACTGGACGACCCTCAACCTCTAGAAATAGAGGATGATGTGGTAGGCCCCAGGAAGAATTGCGGCCTTATTGCGCTTTCCACCGCTATTATGGCCATGACACGAGTGAGTGTAGAAACGCGAATAGGCCTACAAGTAACCCTCGTAACATAAGGGATAACTGCTATTAGGATAACACACAAATGCTCTCTCCAAGAAGAGGTGAAACGAGGCGACATTCGTCCCGTAATGGTAGAAGTAATGATAGGGAAAGGCCCCAGAGCGGACAACGCCCCAGGAGGGACTCAGCCACCTTGAATGAACAGCAACCCATTCGTGAGACTGATACGACCTTATGTAGGAGGTAACTCAAAAAATTCTCAAAGGAATTATACGAGAGAGGCAACAAGTCTATCGATGGCCAGCTATATAGTAAGCCAATCTTTAAGGGGAGGGGCCATGGAGCCTATTACATTCACCTAGGAAGATGTGGTGAGTGTACACTTCCCACACTGCGATGCCTTGGTAGTCAGAGCCATGGTAGCCCGCAACGAGCTGAAATGCATGCTAGTGGATAATAGCAGTTCGGTCAACATCCTATTCTATACGGCTTTTGACAAAATGGCAGTGGATCATGAACTAACACCGATGAACTCGCCCATCTACGGATTCACTGGAGACAGTATCATTCCCAGAGGTAAACTTACTTTGGCTATTGAGATGTGGGCCTCACCCCAGGTAGCACACCACTTCATGGAGTTTTTAGTTGTTGATCGTCGATCCTCTTATCATGAAGTTCTGGGGAGACCCGCCCTGAAAGAGCTATAGGCAGTCACTTCCATCCATTACCTCTGCATGAAATTCTCCACAGAATGAGGAATTGTCACTGTCCGAGGAGATCAGATGGGATCCAGGGAGTGCTATCTTAATTCTTTAAGGAAGGCAGACCATGAGTTAACATGGTGCTAGACGCCGAAATGTCAGAGGCCGACCTCCAACGCGAGACATTATCATGGCAGAGGCTAGGTTCGAAGTACCCTTGGAAGAGCTAGACCCCAGGATGATTGATTCAGAATCACAAACCGCCCCAATGGAAGAACTAGAAACATTCCCAGTGGACCCCTAAGATGTATCTGTAATACCCAGACCAGGAAAGTTTAAAAAGATTTGATAGATACTACTCATATCAACAAGGTGCACCTTCTTTTCCAGAAGTCCATCGGTTAGAAACTCCACAGTTAAGCGTGCTTGGCTTGGATCAATTCCATGATGGGTGATCTTTTGGGAAGTTTTCTAGAGAAGCGTGTGAGTGAGACAAAGTATACTGGAAAGACCCATATTGATACAGTGGGGACAGTACGTCGTCAATCTAACGGCCGGGACGACCCGTTTAGTAGGACTCGGGTCGTTACAAATGGTATCAGAGCGCGGTTGCCATCCAGAAATTGGGAACAAAGCGCTACACCATACGGGTGGGAGCCACATCTTGAACCCGTAGGAGCCACCTCTAGAATCTCAATGCCTGACAACGGATCCTCAAATGGATCAAGCACGACGAGGACGTCGCGAGTCTAACGAGGGGTGATTGCAATACCCAGACCAGGAAAGCTTAAAAAGGTTTGATAGGTACTACTCATACCAGCAAGGTGTACCATCTTTTTCGGAAGTCTATCATTAGAAACTCCATAGTTAAGCGTGCTTGGCTTGGAGCAATTCCATGATGGCTGACCTTCTGGGAAGTTTTCTCGAGAAGCGTGCGAGTGAGGACAAAGTATACTGAAAAGACCAATGTTGGTACAGTGAGGACAGTACGTCGTCGATCTAACGTTCGAGACAACCCGTTAAGTAGGACCCGAGTCATTAGAATCAAAGGTTTTATAGGTCGAAAAAGAATTGAAAGAGGAGATTAAAGAAGAACTAAAGGGCTTTCTTTGAAAGAATTCAGATATCTTCGCATGGAGGCATGAAGACATGATTGGAATAGACCCTAAAGTCAGTTGCCACCACTTGCAAATTAACCCAAACTGTACTCTATACATGTAGAAGAAGAGGGCGTTGAATGCCAAAAAGTATGAGGCTCTGAGAGAGGAGGTTGAGAGGTTGATCAGTAATGGTTTTGTGCATGATACCAACTACCCAAAGTGGATTTCAGATCATGTGCTTGTAAAGAAGCACAACGGTAAATGGATGGGTTGTATTGATTTCTCTAACCTTAATCAGGCTTGCCCAAAGGATAGTTTCTCACTCTAAAGAATTGACAAGTTAGTAGATTTAACTGTTGGTCATGAATTGCTGAGCTTCATGGACGCCTATTCAGGCTACAATCAAATTCATATGTTCCCAGGGGACGAGGACAACACCTCTTTCATCACTGATAGGGGGCTCTATTATTACAATGTGCCCTTCTGCCTGAAAAACGTTGGGGCCACCTACCAAAGATTAGTCAACAAGATGTTTACTGATTAGCTAGGCAAGACAATGGAAGTTTACGTTGATGATATGCTTGTGAAAAGTCTCATGGAAAAGGAGCACATTAGGCACAAAAAGGTATCATATGAGGCTGAACCCTCTTTAATGTGCATTTGGCATGGCTTCAGGCAAATTCTTGGGCTACATTGTAAATCAAAGGGAAATTGAAGCCAACCTAGAGAAAATCAAAGCTCTAATCGAAATGAGGTCGCCACAAAAGCCCAAGGAAGTGCAACAGCTCACTTGTAGAATAGCCGCACTCAATCGCTTCATCTCAAGGGTCACTGAAAAGTACTTGCCCTTCTTCAAAATCCTCAAAGGGGGCAAAAAGTTCTAATGGACCCCAGAGTGCGAAGAGGCGTTCCAGGAGTTGAAAAACTACTTGGGACGGATGCCCCTCCTCAGTAAACTAAAGGAATGAGAACCTTTATCATTGCACATGGCAGTAGCTAAAGATTCAATCAGCTCAGTACTTATGCGAGAAGAAGAAATACACCAGTTGCCAATTTACTATGTGAGCAGAGTCTTACTACCCACCGAAGCACTCTACCCAGACATGGAGAAATTGGCTTTTTCTTTGGTCACCTCTTCCTGAAAATTGAGGCCATATTTCCAGGCCCACAGTATTCATGTTTTGACGAATCTCCCATTAAAGCATGTCCTGCAAAAACCATATGTCTCAGGAAGGTTACTAAAATGTGCTGTTGAGCTCAGTGAATTTGACATAATGTACATGCCCTGGACAGCGATCAAGGGCCAAGCCCTAACTGATTTTATTCAGAATTTGCTAAGGCCCCTGAAATTGAAGTGAACATGGAACCAACAGAACCTCCCACCTGGAATCTCTCTGTTGATGGCTCTTCAGGAGAGACAGACTCCGGAGCTGGTGTTGTGCTGGAGAGTCCATAAGGGCATAAGCTCAACTGCGCTGTGAGGCTTGGATTTAAAACTTCCAACAATGTGGCTGAATATGAGGCTCTCCTAGCTGGACCTTGGTTAGCCAGAGAATTGCAAGTAAAGAGGTTGATTATCAGCAATGATTCACAGTTAGTGGTGAATTAGGTCAATGAGAACTTTGTAGCCAGAGACAAACACGTGGCGACCTATTTGAAGCTGGTCATGGGTTTCCTACCCAACTTTTGAGAAGTTCAAACTGATTCAGGTGCCACGCCAGAAGAACTCCCATGCAGATGCTCTATCAAATATATTTGAATTCAAGAACATTTAGTAATGAATGATAAAAGTTCAAAAATCGTTTTATGCACGAAAAGATTATTTCATAAAAATACTTGCATAAAATATAATTATTTTTCAAAGGGTTAATTTCAATTTGATATTTAAACTTTTTACAATATAACTTATTCCTTCAAAAGCTCAAATTTTCTTAAAAAAAAGTCAAAGTCAAAGAGGAACGCACAACGGTTAGTTGTGTTGTCCGGTTCAAAATCCGAAAGTCCGATTGGTCAGAAATTTTAACATTTTGATTGTTATAAATACCACTTCACGATGTATTCATAAAACAACTAGAAGAAAGTTTTCTTGTAAAATATATTTGTAAAAAACCTTCTTTGAACTTACATTTTTACATTCATTTCATTTATTTTTTCATAACAAAAATATTGATTGTTGAATCAAACTTCTTAAATCATTTCTCTCATAAAATTTTTTTTATTTCTCTTTGTGCTTAACTTATTTATATCAATCTTAAAAAATATATATATTTTTGAAGGAGGTCTTTGCACTTACATTGCCTTAACTTTTCTACTTCTTCATATTAAAAATTTTGTTTGATTGAACCAAACTTGTAAAATCATTATATTCATCAAAGTTTCTTATTTCTCTCTTAGTACTTGATTTATTACTATTATTCATTAAAAGCGAGATATATTTTGAGAAGATTTTTGAATCTACATTTCATTTATTTCTTTTTCATCCTCATTGAAACAATTTGATTGATTGAATCTAATTTTTGATTATCATATTCATCAAAGTTTTTCTTCTAACACTTGAGCAATAATTTATTACTATCATTGAAGTGTTAATATCTCTTAGTACTTAATTTGTTTGTAATATTTATCAAGAAATGTATTCCAATATAAAATCACTTTGATAAAGTGTGGGTCATGTTAAAATCCCTTAAATGTCAACATTGTATAAGGATCGATACTCCTAATTGTAAGTCACCATATGGGTCATATTGAGGTCTCGTGAAAACTTAATAGTGGGTCGTGTTGAGCTCTCGTAAAACTCAATATTGTATAAGGATCGGTGCTCCTTGTTTGTAAGTAATCGGAGGCATTGTAAAGAGCTGGATTGCACCATAAGTCAATCAATATAGTGAAAAGACTTTGTTCGTGTCGAAGAGCTTGGAAACGAAGGACATAGATAATTGCTTTGGATCGAACCTCCACAATTATATTATTTACATCATCTCTCTCTTTTATTTATCGCTTTTATATTTGTACTTATTATTTAATAATATATTTGGTTTTTACTTGCTTGGATTTAGATTAATTCTTCAAAAAAATTTAAAAATCAATTTACCATCTCTTGACTAGTTATTCTTTGGCTATCAGCTATTTATTACAACGATCGACATTCACACATCCATAATTTGATTTATAAGATCATGTTTGAGAAATTTTTTCGAAAGTTTTTTCAACCCAGTGGACACATGTTCATGCATATATTATCCAACTAGTCCATTCATTCTCACTCATTTTTATTATATTGTAAATAATTTCAGTAGGTATAAGTTTTTTCTCTGATATCGTAGATGAAATGGAGTTAAGTTTAGAAAATATTGGGAGGTATTGCATATGTTGCTTTTATTAGCTTCAATGGGCCCTATGTTTAATTTACGGGGTAAAACATATTGTATCCACAATTTTGAATAAATAAAGTTATAGATCTCCAATTACACGTGGTGATTTGGAAAAGATTATGTGATATGTATGAGTAGTATACTGAAGAAAAAATGGTAGGAACGTCCGACCATCCTATAGCAAGGTATACTTTTCGTCACATGACTATGACGACTTACGGAGCTACATTAGTTTTTGTGAAGGTACTAAACATTATAGTAGCTCTTCTTCCCTAGCCAGTGCTACGGACGTATGTATTGGTAAAATACCGTTAGAATTAGCTAGTTATTTTACTCACATCATGCTAAGTATTTTAGATTAGGAAGATTTTTTTTGTACTTGCTTAGAGCATGATAAATACATTTTATACACTTATTTGGACCGTTAAATGCGGTTAATTGTAATTAATTTTGATGCCTTATGGCTCAATAAGATATTAATTTAGTTTATTAGATAAAACTCAAGTCAAATTGGGTGAATTGGAAGAAAGAAGCAAAAACTGGCGAAGAGGAAGAAATACAAAGTTCAGGATCAAGTTGCAAATATTCAATAGTTGATTCTGACCACAAAACAATAATCGAAGATTGTTAGAAGTCAATTGGATGCAATTAGAAAGTAAAAAATGAATGAAATACAATCAAGGAGTTTTCACAAATCAATTTCCGGTTGAGGTGATGAATCCTGTTGTTTGTTTATTTTAATTCGAACTAGTAGTTTAGTCATTCTTGTTTTCTTGATTAATTTTTCATTACATTTACATTTTTTTAATTATTTGACCATCAGTTAGATAATTAGTTACTTATTGTAGTATTGGAATGCTCACAATAAGTTTAAAACAAGGCAAAATTAACACATTTGTAATAGATATTAGGAATGACATTTATTGCGTGTGCAATCATATAGATAATCCAAAATTTAATGTATAATCATTCGAATTTGGGTTTTGACTAGAATATAATTAATTTATCTTGAAAAAGAAAGTTAAATATATTTAGCCTTATCAATTGTCGAGAACATCAATATGACTAAATTACAAATTAAGAATTGAATTATATACTAATAAGCAGACACTAAATCCAATATAATCATCTACAATTTGATACAAACCCTAATTTTACAATTTTCTTATATTAAGTTAGAATAAGTATAACATCAAATCTCTTTCATTTTACGTAATTTGAATTCCATAAAAAACTAGTAAATTTGAATTGAAATTTATTTCTCATGGGACGATAACTCTTCTCATCACATCAATTACTTGTCAACGATTCTGCACGCTTGCGGGATTTTACCGAACAAGTTTTTGCGTCATTGCCGCGAACAAAGTGTTTAATTTGAGTTTATTAGTTCATAGGATTCAAGATTACTTGTTTTTATTTTGTTAATTTCGGCTACTCACCATGATCTCTCTTGTGATTCATATGTTTCCATGTACTACTCGTCACTATATGCAGGATTCTGATGATGGCAAAGGAGTAAAATTTTTGAAATAAGTAATTGACATGGATAATGAGGATATGGAAGACACAGTAAATTTTGTTATGAGTTGTATTATCATGAGTACTGTTTGTATACATGCACAAATTCCTGGAAGTTCAATCTTCTATGGTTTAAATAATATTTAAGATGCCAAAAACTAGCCATTAACAAATCTAATAAAGGATCATGCATGTGGGTGAGTATGTATATGCAGACATGCTTGTGGGAATTGGTCCATCCCTGTTGAACGATGAGGTACTTGAGAAATATTATAACGAACTTGTCAAATTTGATGAAAACAAAAAGTGTGTGGCGGATGGCATATACTGTGACGAATTTAAATAGTGTGGATATAGCCCACTTGAAAAGGTTTAAAGGAAATAATTGGCATTTCCTGTGGATTCAGACTGCGAATCGGCCATTAAACCCGATGAGGTGTTAATTATTGAAGAGCATAAAGATGATGAAAAATTAATTACACAGGAACCCGCCGAAGAAGTGGCAATTAATGAAGATGAAATTAACACACATTCTTTCGACTTCATAGATTGCCCAAAAATTGAATTTGTGATTAAGTCCGAAATGAATGAAAAAGTCTACATAATTGATTTCGAATATGATGGAATAGTTAATTCATATCATATTGAAGGAGGCAGTGTTAAGATTTGAAGAATCAACAAAAGGTGTAGCAAAGTCAAAATAAGTAAATTAAGTAAGGCATCAAAAGCTTTCTTAAGAATTCCATGATGCAGATTGCTAAAGTCAAGCTAATGACTATAAAAAGCAATTATAGAATTGTAACCCTGAGCTTCTTCCCTTCATTTATTTTACTTTCTAGAATATAAAATTAGTAAATTTTAACACACACACACATTTTTTGAAAAACATGCATTCTTGAATAGTGTTTTGATCCCATTTCAATCACACATTTTTCGATAAAATAATAGGAAAAATTGCTGTCACGATCCCAAACCTTTTAACTTTTTGCAGACTTTGTCAAAACCTTTGTTTTGTGCCACCCACCATACCAAACATTTAAACAATTCACACCCAGAGTCCAAATGGACAGAAATCGTTAGTTTGACCATTAGTTGACCGAAAATTAAAAATCTGATCAATTGTTAACTAATTCTTAAATGGCAAAATAGCAACTTTCTCCTTTTTCATAAAAAAAAAACTAAAATCAATAATTAAATCAAATCATCCCCATCATCTTCCACAACTACCCCGCCCCGCCCCATCCCATCGAAATCTCTATCCCTACCCCAAAATCAAAGTCTGGCTATCCATCATTGCCCAAATCTGCCCACTGCCATCGAATCCACCGCATCTGCTACCTTCTTCTTCACTATCAAATGGAACCCAAATGAGAAATCAAAATCAAAGCCACCACCACCTCTCCTCAAAATCGAAGCCATTACCACATCCACCTGCAATGGCATGCTACTTCCGTCTACATATGAAAATAACTCAAGTTATGACCATATACCATTCTAGAGTTCAATTTGCGACTGTCATTCTGCTATAAATGGCAAGGCATTTCTTCTCTGATTTTCAAACTTTCCTTCAAATTTTATGCGACAGTTCATTTGCTAATTTTACAATTACTGCTGCTAGAGTTGGAATTGACCCTAGATTTAAAGGATCTGGGATAGAATAAGGAGATTTAGCTCAATTGCACTATCAGTTTGGTGAATGTTCTCTGAGTTTGTGGTGGAAATGTTTGGTGGTTGTGGTTTGCAGGAGGGGATGGGCGTGTAGTGGTAGTGGCGGTGGTTCTTTCCCCAAATCTGGCTTGCCACTGTAGTTGGAGGTGGCCCTCATCTTTATATATGAAATATATTCAGTCTCCTTGTTGGCTTGGTGATGGTGGTGGTCTGGTGGTTCCGCGTGCTAGAACTTATTTAGTTTTCGATTCTTTGCAGATACATTGAGGCGTGGTAGGGGTAGCTGTCAATTTGGTGATTGTGGCAGCTGTAAATGGCGACAATAGGTAGAATGATTTTGGTTTTAGGGAGAGTGTAGGGTTTGTACGTGGATGGTGGTTGTGGTCATGGTGAGAGATGTGGCGACGGTGGTGGTTGGATGGTGGTTGATTTTTCGTGGGGTGGGGTAGGAAATGAACATTTGTTTTTTAAAAATTATTTTTGAGATTTTTAATTCATTTTTAACTTATTTGGTAGAAATTGTGTGTAATTTCGAAACTGCCCTTGCCTATATGGTGGAAATTATAATTTTTTTATTTCTAAGGTCAACTAACGATTCTCGTGGTCAACTAGATGGAAACCATCCATTTGGACTCTGGGTGTGAATTGTTTAAATGTTTGGTACCGTGGGTGGCACAAAACAAAGGTCCAAGGTAAAGTATGCAAAAAGTTGAAAGGTTTGGTACCGTGACTGCAATTTTCCCAAAATAATATTACGTGTTTTTTTTATTTTTAACCACACATTTCCCACTCAATACACTATTCAAAAAAAAAAAATATATATATATATATATATATATATATATATATATATTATTATTATTATTATTATTATTATTATTTTGACAAAAATGATACTCAAGCCCAGAGGATGTCCATTTCCATATATTTCGTTTAGGATGTGTTAGAGCTTGTTGTAAATTGTTCCATGTTATGGTTGATATATATATATATATATTGAAGGAACAAGACATCTGAACACATTGGATTAAGGAAAAGACATAGCAAGTGATCCAATACTTTCAAGTCAGTCCATCCACCAACTGCAGATTTATACTAGAGGAGTACTTGGTTCTTAATTTTTGTATATTACTTGTTATATTTCAAACATTAAGGGATAATATTTGTTATAAGTTTGGAGTGAAAAAAATTGATTTTTTATCTGTTTTTATTGTTTTGTGTGTTTGTTCGTGTGCAAAAATAAAAAAAAATAAAAAAATACAAAGATTTGAAAAAAAATTAATTTATTTTCAATTTTATTTTTACTTTTGTGTTCTTGTGTGGATTAGATCAATTTACCTATTCTGATGCATATATTTGAAATCATGTTTTAGATTATAAATTGTGGAGAAGTTTTATGTTGGGGTTGATTTATGATTATTCATGTAAAACTTGACATTTTTGCGCACAAAATTCATCATGGAGTATTAATTTGATTCCAAAATTTAAATATGTTGAAGAAAAAATAGCGGACCTTAGATGCTAAATCCAAACAACCACTAAATTATACACTCTTAAATCAATTCTAAAATAGTTCGAGGGAGATTGAAATGTTGTTAGGAGACATTGAGATAGATATGGATACCGTGTATAAACACATGATGAAAATCTTGAGTTAGATGCCAATTTTTTAGAAAAAGTGTTTAATAAGGAGTATTGCACTAATCATTGCATAACATAAAGAACAAAGGAAGAAAATAAAGGAAAAAAATGTTTCATTGTAAAACGTTTCTTTGTAGCCTTTATGACTCAAGTGATTAAGTTTGCAAAGGTATCTAAAGCTTAATATCATATAGTCATTTGACTTGGGAGTCATTAGCTAAAAAATGCTACAAAAGTCATTTATGAAGCTTAATGGAAAGAAATATGCACATAAGATATGATAAAAATATAATATAATAAAACAAGTATAAAAAGATTTATATATTTATCAGTGTTCTAAAATGCGTAATGCGTTGCGATGCGTCGATGTCGAGAATCAAGAATCATAAGTTTAAGTGTGTCAATGCGGAGAATAGGCGTCATAATGCGTTTTGTACTTTTAATATTATTTTAAGTATAATAAATAGATTTTTATATTAAAAAAACAATTTTTTATATAAAAATAAACATACACATTTACTATTAAATATTACTTATTACTTATATTGTTAATGAATTGGACACTAAGTCAAGGATTTTCTTGAGGCTTTTGCACAATTAAACTCATTGAGAAACCAATTCTAGACAAGCAAACTTTGATAATATATTAATAAATTATAGATTCATAATAGTAAAATGCCTTCATGATATTGATAAGTTGATAAATAACAAAATAGGATAAAAGTTATCAAGTTATCAACATACAATATGATAACTAACAAAATATGATAAAAGTTAGAACACTTCTACATTAAGTCACATAGCATAACTTCTGTCTAACTCCTTATCGGATTCTAACTCGATCTCTTCTTCTTCATCTAACTCATCTTCCGTACCATCCGATACAAAATCATTTTCGTTGGGCTCCCTTATTTCATGTTCATCATTTGGAAAACCTCTTGTAAGTTGTAAGATATCATTCCCTACCTCCACCACCACCACCACCTCCTCCTCCTCCTCATCATCATCAGGGGCGAATCCAGGGCTCGAGTTCAGCTAGGGCGGACCGCGAACATTGAACGCTTACTGTCAACGGTCAACTTCCGTGATAACGGTATTGTTTATTAATATTTAATTAAATGATATTCAAAAAATCGTCCGGACTAGAATTAGAAGAATTAAATACACCACTAGAACTAGAACTAGGTACCAACTTCCATTTCGGATGAAAAAATCGTTATATAATCTATAAAATGTTCTAATTTATTTTTCAATCAAACATGCAATATATATTAACAAAATGTCAATATTCAGTTTACAATTATAGTTAATTAAACAACCATTATTATATTAACAAAGTTGAAATTATTTATGTGCTTATATCAATTTTATGTGCTTATGTGATTTCACTTTTCCGCAATCGATTTTTTTGGGAAAGAAAAGTGGTACTTTCTATTAATTAAATAAGTTTTGTTGAAAGTCTCCTCATGACACTAAGGCCAATTTTTTTACAAATTCATTCGTCATTAATTGACCAAACTCTCAAATAAATTGATTAGAGAAAAAAAAAAAATCAAGAAGAGGGACAAATCACTGGTTAAAATGTTTCTATTTGCATTAAAACTGGTAAAATGAACATATATTATTTTGTTTCATTGAGTGTCACAAATTAGTGCTCGCCATGATGGTAAACCTATCAATATTCTTTAGCAAAGGCCACAGGTTCAAATCCACTTTGCACTTGTTTTTGGTAAAAATTGTTTCCAAAAATTACAACATATTGGGCATTGGAAGGTTTCGAACCCGGGACCTCTAATTTAAAAAAGAAAGCGCTAGCCAACTGAGCTACCAAGGATGATTGTAAATAAGATGAAGTATCAAATATATAATATAAATCTTTTATCTATTTTCAAAAAAAAAAAAAAAAAATTCTCGGTGAATCCAGCTAGGGCGGCGACCCTAGCTGGCCACCCCCTAGATCCGCCACTGATCATCATCATCATCACAACCCTCAACAATCCAAGATTGTGCATTACTAGCATCACTTGCTAGTAGAGTTTCTACTTTATCTTTCCTTCTCTTCTTTTTGTTCATCAATCTTGCATTGAATTGGACATAAACTAAATTGTTCATCCTTGTAACATCTAGGCGGTTTCTCTTCTTAGTGTGCACCTACATGAAAGAAGTTGAACATTTTTAGTAAACTTTAAATCATCAAACCACTACCAAAGTAATAACTAAAATATAGCAACATAATTAAGTATTTAGTACTTACACTTTCAAAGACACTCTAATTTCTCTCACAACCCGATGAACTCGTAGTCAAACCAAGGATCCTCTTTGCCATGAATTTCAAATTTGGCGTTTGATTGCCATAAAAGTCCCACCAACTTGCTAGTATATACAAAAAGAGAGATAAATATAATATATTATATATCCATGTGGTATACTAATTTAACTATTAACAAAAAATGAAAAGAAAATAATTTAAACATACCCGGATTGTAATTTGAAGTATTGTTCTCACATCCACTTATAGCTAAGTTTTTTCCAAATGCACCTTCTTTTTGAGTGTATCTTTGCAACTCGACATTTATCACATGATGTTGCATTTGAACATCGAGAAAGAACTTCTCAACACAAATAATCACATTATTTGTTATCAATTCATCATCTTTGATACTTGGATTCTTGAAGTAATAAAATGGATTCAAAAGATAAGCCGTTGTATGAAGTGGACTATCAAGTCGATCTTTGGATTTTGCATCAATAATGTTCAAGATTAACATATAATCACTTTCCTTCTTCAATGTCTTCCTAATGTCATCTTTTGCCTTTTGTAGCTCTCCATAAACAAAGCCTATTGAAGGCTTCTCCTCCCCATCAACTAGTCTAACCACTTTCACTAATGGAGTGAACACCCTCAAACACAACTCTATCAAGTTCCAAAAATGGTTGGGAACAACAACATCAAATGACTCTTTTTCCTTTTTGCTCTTAGACCATTTAATATTATCCCATTCATTGCTAGTCATCATATTTCTCAACTTTTGTTTTTTATCGAGCAAACTTTGTAATGTCAAGAAAGAGGATGCAAATCTAGTAACTCTCGGCCGAACTATCTCCCTAAACTTCCTCATCAATGCCAAAGTTTTGTGATGTGCATAGATGAAAATAGTGAATGATTTTGCCTTCTTAATCACTCCCTTGAAGCTAGGAAGTTTAGAGATTCCTTCAAGCATAAGGTTCAATGTGTGAGTTGCATACGATGTCCAAAAGATGGTAGGACGATGTAATTTTAACAAATTTGCAGTGGCCATATTATTGGAAGCATTGTCGGTTACAATTTGAACCACGTTTTCCTCTCTAACCTCTTAATACATTCATTGACATAGTCAAATATGTATTGAGCAATGTGAGCATTATCATTAGTTTCATTTGAAGAAAGAAATGTGGTTCCCAATTTACAATTCACGCACAAATTCATAATGCTTCTTCGTTTTCTATCACTCCAAGCATCGGTCATTATAGAACACCCATTACTCTTCCACTTTTCTTCTTTCTTCTTAAGAGTTTCCTTTGTTCTCTCCACCTCTCCCTTCAAAAGTGGCTCTCTTAGTTGGTATTGTGAAGGAGGGGTGTAACCTGGGCCATATTGACCAAGAGCTTCAACAAAGCATTTAAAACTATCATTATCAATGGAATTAAAAGGAATTCCAACTTCATATACCCATCTTGCCAAATATTGATGAACTTCTAATGCCCTTTTCTTAGCAATTGCATCATAGATATTTTGTTGTTCCTTATCTTACTTGAATTAACACCATCTACCTTGATTGGCCTTGAGAAATTATCCATGGGACCAACACGAATAGGCCTCTTCCTAGACCCTCCTTCAATGATAGAAATTTCATCATCTTCTTCCTCACGTGTAGAAGAAGACATAACTACATCATCCCTCAATTTAGCCTCATTCAATGCCTTCTCTAACCTTTTAGACGTATTCTCTTCAATTGCTTCAAGGCACTTGGTCTTTTGCCATTTGCTAGCTTTAGGACATGGTCTCACACCCTTTCCTTTAATTCCCGTTATGTGAATTTTATGCCTATTAATTCCCACCTTTGTAACTTTACCACACAATGTACATTTCACATTATTAGGTTTAGTAGGATCTTCAAGAATTCTAGTTCCCCATCCAATGTCTCCAGAACCTTTTTTCAAATCACTATCTTCGAAACTAGGATTAGAGGCCACTGAAGAATCATTTTGCTCCATTCCTTCCTAGACAAATGCACACTAATTACAATATAAAAGTGTATAGAAAATGCAACAAATTTGGTCCAGAACAGATATACAATGAAATGAACACTAATTACAATTTAAGGCTGTGTTTGTTTCTCAATTTTCCACAAGAAGAATGAGATTTTCAACCGTTACATTCAACTGAAAGATCAACATTTGCTGCCTGATTGATTTGCAACGTCATAAAAAATTCTAAAAATGAAACAAAAATGTGGAACAAACAGCCCCTAAAAGTATCTATAAAAATTGCAGAGAAGTTCATGTCAAGTCTTCCCTTCTTTCAGTACATTATTTGAGAAACCCAACTGTGAAAGAAAAGTCTACGAAAGAATCAATGAAGGGAAAAATCGAAAACTAACCTTTTCGAGTTCCGAACCGGTTGGAAAAGACCTCAAATGGGAGATAATATAAACCTTTTGTGGAATGAGAACACAAGAGAGTCATATTTCACAAGTACTTGGTTAGGCATCCATGGATTCTGATAAAGGCCTAAAGGCAAAGCATATGAGGAGAACAAATGAAGAGTCAGGAGACTTCTAACAGGGAATTAAAAGGGAAAAAGGAGACATTTCTTGAAATTTGTAGGTGATGGGCTGGGTCTTGGGATGTTGGGTTTGCTAAGGTTGGGCTTATTAGAAATTATAATGTTATTGTTAACAATCCATTAATGATAAGGCACGCCTAATCCAGTTTGAATGAACCTAATCACGCATTGTTCCGCCTATTCACACCTAGGCGGTCAACAAAAAAGTTTGACAGCATTTTTACACGCATACCCCCAATTCGACGCGTTTTCTCGGTGCGTCGCGCCTAGGCAGCGCATTTTCCCGCATTTTAGAACACTGATATTTATCATGCTATATGCCTTGGTTAAGTCACGAACACTTATTTGAGAGAATTAAACCTTTGACAATGGATTATTAGCCTAGTTCATTCTAGGAGGTTGAAGTAGCAAAAAATCACGAGAATCCTCATTTGTTGATGTGTTGAGCTACAATTATTAAAATGTAACCAAAACTATATAGGGCGAGGACTAGTATATGAATTCAACATTGGATTACACTTTGAAAAAAGAGTTAAAAGAATAAGTTTTGGGATGTGAATCTTTCGAGAGAATAAATGATAGATTAGACCATTGAGGTTCGATATTTGAATCACTTTATGAATTTATGAGACTTTACATAAATCTTCACACACACGTCAGTTTTGCATTGAACAAGTAGAAATTAATTTTAATAATATGATTTTGAAGCAATTTATTATTTTGATACATAAATTTCAATCCTGATACAAAAGAACAATGTTTTTTTTTTATTATTGAAGTCATATTTTGTTTGAGGATGGTAAAACTCGAGGCAAAATTGGCCAAAAAAGGAAGAAATATGATGTTCGGGACCGAATTGCAAATATCAAATAGTTGATTCGGACCACAAAAAGATAATTGAGACAATTAGATAAAATTAAAAGTCCAAAATGTGTGAAATACAATCAAGATTTTTAGTCGAAGATTGAGATTCATTTTTCACAAATCAATTTTCAACTACACAAGTCATGTTTCAAATTTTGTTCGGAGATTGAGATTCATTTTTGGCATAATAAACATTCGAATTAGAAAATTGATATTTTTACAATAATTGTAGCTCTTTGAGTTAGATTTTTTATTCACTTTAAATCACCCCCGATCGTATATGAAGAAATAAAGTTATGACAAACATACTGATAGCTGCACAGCGACATAAATCATACACTTGTGAAGACAACTTTCCTCATTTAACTGAAACTCATTTGGAACCCAACTTGGTAGTATTTTTTTGACCTAATTTCACATTATATAATACAAGACATGGGCAATCATTAGAGGATCTCCGTCTCACCTCTCAAATTGCTTCCACATCATAAAATCATTCAAGAACAAGAAGCAATTCATCACAAGTTGGAGATGAGAACAAATCTAGCGCGTAGATTGAATCAAGAAACATCAAGAACTTGAAGAATCAAAGCTCGGGGTGGATATTCAAGAACAATAATTAGACCGTAACATCTCTTTTCTGTATTTATAAATTCCGGGTGATGTTTTTCCATTCTTCTTCTTGTTTTATCATTATAAACATGTTTAACTAGACTCTTTGTATTGGATGAAGACTATTGTATATTTATTTTAATTCAAATTGGCAGTTTAGTAGTTTTTGTTTTCTTGATTGCAATTTCATTGCATTATTTAATTATTCGGTCATCAATTTGATAATTAGTTATTCGTTGTAGTGCTAAGAGACTCATAATAAGTTTAAAATGTGACAAAATTAACATATATGCAACAAATGTTAGGAATGACATTTATCACGTATGTAATCATATAGATAATCTAAAATTTAATGTATTCTAATCATTCAAATTCGAATTGGGAATAGATTCAAGTCTTGACTAAAATAGAATTAATTTGTCTTGAAAAAGAAAGTTAAATATATTAGATCTATCGATTGTTAAGAATACAGAATATGACTAAATTACAAATCAATAATTGAAATAGATAGCAATAAGCGAATTCTAAATATAATACAATCATCATAATTTGGTACAAACCCTAATTTTACAATTTTCTTAGATTAAATTAGAGTAAGTACAAAATCAAATCTCTTTTGCTTTACGTAATTCAAATTCCATAAAAACTTAGTAAACTTGAATTGAAATTTATTATTTATGAGTAGGGGGTGGGCAAAACCCAAGCCAATTCACGAAAACCAACCGACCTAACCCGACCCGACCTGACTGGGTTGGGTCGGTTTTCTGATGTTTTTAGGCGGGTTTCGGGTATTGGGTTAAGCTACCGGGTCGGGTTGGGTCGGGTTAAACAAGACAACCCGGTTTAACCCACACGGACCCGACCCAACCAACATAAAAATTGAAAAAAAAAAACTAAATATAAAAGGGAAAGAAGCCCTAGAATTTTTATTTGTCTTCAGTCTTCTTTTCTTCTTCACGCTCCATCCCACAGCACAGCACAAGAAGCCCTCTTCTTCTCTCAATTTCTCGTCCAAACGTCCAGTCATTTTCTCAATGGCAGCATTTGCAAGGATGAGACTTAGCACTCAAAACATCTGCAAGTGTACCATTGCTCGTGCAAATTTTTTTTGTCTACATCCACTGTATATACAAGTGATTTTGCAGGTTTAATTACTGTTAATTGATATTATTTGCTTTTTGTCAAAGCTGAAAATTTAGAATACATTTGTAAGAAAATTATGTTTCTTTTTTACTATTTCCAGATTGGCTGGCTCTGTCCCTCTATTTTCGTTATTGATTTTGTGATGGATCCCATAACTTTTAGATATTTTGTTGGGTAATTGGCGCAAAACGTCCCTACCTATGACGGTTGTTGTGGAAAACGTCCCTACGTTCGATTTTTTGGTGCAGAACGTCCCTACCTTTGCATTTTCTTGCGCAAAACGTCCTTTTGACCAATTTTTAACATAAAATGACCATTATACTCTCTTATATAAATAAAACAAAAAAGAAAAGAAAAGAAAAATAAAGAATAAATTACAATCTAGTCCAAAACATTTTTAAAAGTGCAAATCAATCCAAATAAATTATTAAAATAATCAAAAATAAAAAATAAAAACTTTTCCGTCGAGGTGGGAAAGGAGACGGGGAAAGAAAGGGCGAGACAAGAAATGGGGATAGGAGAGAAAAGTTTTTATTTTTATTTTTGATTATTTTTAATATTTTAATAATTTATTTGGATTGATTTGCACTTTTAAAAATGTTTTGGACTAGATTGCAATTTATTCTTTATTTTTCTTTTCTTTTCTTTTTTGTTTTATTTATATAAGAGGGTATAATGGTCATTTTATGTTAAACATTGGTCAAAAGGACGTTTTGCGCAAGAAAATGCAAATGTTGGGACGTTCTGCACCAAAAAATCGAACGTATGGACGTTTTCCACAACAACCGTCATAGGTAGGGACGTTTTGCGCCAATTACCCTATTTTGTTAGGAATGTAAAGTTATGAGACCATGGATTTGATTTTTGTGTCGTTTATTGGGTACTATATTTTTATTTTTTATTTAATTTTGATTTATTATTATTATTTTGAGTCACTTCTCAGGCTATAGAGGTGAAAAATCATTTTACCTTGAATTCGAAAGCAATTAGGGTTATGTGGCCACACCGCAATCCAGATGCAAGAAGAAGTGGAATTGGAAATGTGTTTGTCAAGGTAAATCTGTTTTTCAATTGAACAAATGTTGTTTCTCAATGACATGTTTTTATTTCATTTCACGATTACTTAATTAAGCTACTACACTGGTTTTATCCTTTTACTGTAGAATTTGAGTGATTCGATTGACAGTGTGAAGCTTCAAGAAATGTTCCAAAAGTTTGGTAATGTATTGTCTTATAAAGTTGTCACCTCTGATGATGGCATGAGCAAAGGATATGGATTTGTCCGATTTAAGTCTGAAATTTCTGCAAATGCTACCATTGAGAAGCTTAATGACTCTACCGTTGGAGGCAAGAAGTTGTTTGTATTAAATATTAATCTTATTTGGATGGCATATTGGTTTTATTTGAAATATATGGTAATAAATTACGCTTTGTTCAAACTGACCAACCCAACCCAACCTGATCGACACTTGACTGGGTTGGGTTGGGTTTCAACATGTATTTGAGTTGGGTTGGATTCGGTTGGGTTGAAATTAGATCAAATCGACCGTGTTGGGTTGGATTTGGGTTGGGGGGAAAACCGATCCAACCCAACCCACGCCCACCCCTATTTGTGGGGACGATAACTCTTTTTATTACATATATTACTTATCAACGATCTCGTACGCTTGTAATATTCTACAATTGAGAGAGTAATTTTTTTTAAGTATTCTTACGTGATCTTTATATTTAACACTTCATTTTACTACTCCCAAAAATATTCATTATTTTTTTTATCTTTTATTTTTACCAGCTTCCCTCCAAATTATTATATTATTTTCCATTAAAAATTAAAATACTTTGAATGTATAAAATGTTAATTTAAAAACTCTCATAGAGTGTAATTGTAAAGATTGACTCTTTAAGATAGAAGGTAATGTTTAAAGAGTTTCTTGGAGATATTATTAGGTGATGGAGAATGAACGAGCGTCAATTTCCAATTGTATCTATTATAACAAGTGATCTACTAATACCTTTTGTATCTATTGAAGCAGCGGAGTCTACTTTTAGCGCAATTGGTAAGGTACTATCTGATTAAACTTAAAAGAAGGCATATTAAAGAGTTTAGTCCCTGTTTGAGTCCCCTTTTTTGGAGAAAAAATATGGACTTTCTGAAAAATGTAAGGTTAAAAAAATATGAAATAAAATGTTGAATTTATGTGCAAAATTATTTTATGGAAGAGTGTGATTGAAAATAAGTTTTTAAAAAATGGAGTTCAAGCACCTTAATGTATTTAAACAATTGAGAAAATGCCTAGCTCCGATTGATAGAGTTTGGATGTGATTTTTGAATATGTTTTACATTTAGACGTTAAGAAGTATTATGGGTTACATTTAGTAGTTACGAAGTATTCGGTGCACTACAAATATATGAAGAAAAATACAATTTACAGTGAATTTGAATTATAAGGAATGATGGATTCGGTGCATTACAAATATATAAACTACAAATTCTGATTTCAGCAAAATACAATTTACATTGAATTTGAATTATATGAAATCATTCCTGGATCGGACTATCTACTGGTTGGTGGTAGGGGTGGGCAAAACCCAAACCAACCCGACCCAAACCGACTAGTTTGGGTCGGTTTTTTATGTTTTGGGCGGGTTATGGGTTTTTTTTGGGGTTTCGGGTTGGGTTAGGTCGGTTCATGGGTTAAGAACCCAAACCCGATAGAAACCGACCAGACCCAACCCGGAACCAAAAAAAAAAAAAAAAAATTGAAACAAAACCCTCAAGCTAGGCAGTGTCTCTCACAGTCTGACTCTCTCCATGAAACTCCCAAGTCCCAGCCCAGCGTCCGACGATCTATCCATCAAAGGAACAGCCAGCCAGCCACCGCATCTCTCACTCTCTCACTCAAATCCTGACGATCTGTCTAGCGTCTCTTACTCTGTCGCTCAAATCTCGATCGATCAGTGTTCTTCCTCTTCTTGATCGATCAGTGAGTCACTTTTCCATTTCGTAGTCCAACATAAATCTTTTGTTCTTCACAATTACATAGTTCAGATTGTGCATATTATTTATTATGATTTGTGTTCTTCGCCTAATCTCTGATCATCTGCTAAAATGTATATTCAAACATAATGCTCTATGCATATAAATTATGAGATTGTTACAACGATGTAATTAAAAGGAGAAATAAAAAATATCTCAGTTATTAAAAGCGTCACATCTGCACCTGATCTCACTCCTTCTTCCAGTCTTGACCCCGTACATACTCAACTTCTCCATTGCTCTTGCAAATGCCACAAAAAATGCATTCTGATTCTTAGCATACAGTTCCACATACCCTCTAGTTCTTGGATCCGAATTCAATGCGTGGTCCGACGAAAGAATCCCCAATCCTTTCTGCAAGTTCTGGTAATAGATATTGTCGAATTTATTTGGACTCATTACGTCGTTGAATACTGAAAGTGTTGGGTTTTTGTTGTAATCTGCACAAGCATTTCTCAATGCCTGAGCAAATCTGGGATTGTAAGATGGGTCAGATTGAGCACTTCTACTGTAGTTGTATAGAATGGAGCTGAATTCTTTGCAATGTGAAAATCCAATGGTGTGGGCACCTAATAAAGCAACTATTTCTTGAATGGAAAATCCTCTGGATGTGAAAATCTAGATTATTTGATTCATCGGCATAGTGGGTCTTGGTAAATTCCCTTCTACATAGGAAGCTTTCGAAATTAAAGAATCCTTGCGGCCTAATTTTACAGAGTAATACGGGCCACCCATCATTAGGACTAGATTTCAGGTTGCAAAGGCAAGGATGTCGGCAAGGATCCTATCATTTGTCTTCTTCCGTTGGCGGAGCCGCTCGAGTTGCTTTCTTAGGATGAGATTTTGTTAGGAGTTAGGACTAACCTTCAAGTATATATCCTGTATTTCTTAAAAACTCTATTTGAGTAAATAAATTTTCGTCTATCTAATAAATTAGGCTATGAACAATTAGTCATAGATAAGGCTCAATTATGCCATTTCAAATCCTCGAATTTCAAATCCTCAAGTTTGAAAGCAAAATTCTCTAATTTAATTGATAATGGAATATATCATATTCGTAGATAAGGCTCAATTATGCCATTTCAAATCCATCTACAGATTAAGAGCATTTCCATGGGCGCCCTCTCCCCCTTTACCCCCTATCTATAGCTGTGTAGAATAAATTCTTGTTTATATTTTCTCGACAAATGCTATTTATCACTCATAGTAATTTGATTTTAAATCGCAGTGGGACCTTTAATTCATTGTTTAATAGATTTGTAAATATTAATTTTTTAAATATATTGAACAATGAATGACAAGTGCTCGGGGTGATATATAGCTCATGTTTGGTGCAAATTTTAGAAGGTAGTTAATAAATGTGTTGGATAATAAATGTCATTTGGTACTAATTCTTTTTCGTTATCATTTGTTTGGTAGGTATGGATGTAGGGGAAAAAAGTGGCAATGGGACACAAGCTCATTCGGACTCAAATGCAACAGATTTGCAATCTGGTCTTCCTCCACGTGCACCATCAACATTAGGTAAACGAAAATCTCATAGACTTGTTTCTTATGTTTGGGATCACTTCACTCTATTAGGCTCAAAGGATGATCCAGATGTTAGGTATAAGTGTAATTATTGTGGAGTAGATTATGCTTGTGGCACGAAGAAGTGTGGTACTAGTACATTAAGTAATCATTTGACAAATAAATGTAAGAAGTATCCAGGTAGATTGGTGGATAAGAAGCAAAAAAAAACATTATCTTTTGAGAACAACAATGAGGGTGGAGGGAGCAATCTTATTGTTGTTGGTCGAACCAAGGAAGAGTGTAGAGTTCCATGTGCAAAAATGATAGTTGTGGATGAATTACCATTTATGTTTGTCGAAGCTCGTGGTTTTAGGCATTTTTGTAGTGTAGCATGTCCTCACTTTCAGCCTCCATCTCGTAGGACTCTTGTTAGAGACATTTATCAGTTATATTTGGATGAAAAACTGAAATTGAGAGATGTCTTTCATTTTCACCGTCAAAAGGTTTCCCTTACAACTGATACTTGGACTTCTATTCAGAATGTTAATTATATGGTTCTTACAGCACACTATATTGATTCTGAATGGAAGCTTAATAAGCGTATTTTGAATTTTTGTGTCGTTCAAAATCATAAAGGAGAAACTATTGGAAAAATGATTGAGACTTGTTTGCATGATTGGGGGATTGAGAAAAATTTTGCAGTCACTGTTGATAATGCAAGCTCCAATGACACAACCATGTCATATCTTAGGCGAAAGGTAGTTGCTTGGGGTAGTGATGGATGTGTTCTAGAAGGGAAGTATTTGCACTTGAGATGTTGTGCACACATTATCAATTTGATCGTTGGTGAAGGGTTGAAGGAAACACGTGACTCCATTGTTGCTATTCGCAATGCAATCAAATTTGTGAAATCTTTCCCAGCTAGGTATGAAAAATTGAAGGAATGTGCTAAGAAAGAGAAGATTGATTGCAAGTCTATTGTATTTTTGGATGTTCCAACTAGGTAGAACTCTACTTATTTGATGTTGGAAACGGCATTGAAATTTGAAAAAGCTTTCGATAGGTTAGAAGAGGAGGATGCTCAGTATTTGCATTACTTTCGTGAAGATGATGGTAGTAGAAGGAAGGGTGGACCTCCTTCAAGTTTAGATTGGGAAAGTGCATCTGTGTTTTTTAAATTTCTTCAAAATTTCTATAATGTGACTTTGACTTTTAGTGCTTCATTGCATGTTAGTTCTTGTGCTTATCTTCATGAAATTTGTAATCTTATAATCGAATTGGATGAATGGAGATTAAGTGAAAATTTTTTGTTGGGTGAAATGGCGACTAACATGAAGAAAAAGTTTGATAAGTATTGGGGCAAAATGGAAAATGTGAATTAGTTGTTGCTTTTTGCTACTATCCGATCCAAGATACAAACTGGATTATGTTGAGTATTGTTTGAATGATTTATATATAGATGGGGAAGTTGTTAGTAACATGATGAAGTCTTTGAAAGCCAATTTGATGGATATTTATGAATGGTATGTGCGTCATGAAAATATTGATGGAAGTAGTAAAGTGTCAACCGAGGAGTCTGTAAGTTCTACCAATACATCTAAAGGATTTTCTTCTTCTATGAGGGATGCTCGCCTCAGTAGATTTATGGAAAAACAAGCATTGAAGGATTCGGTTGAGATAAAAAATGACGTGGAACGATACTTATTGGATGCTCGTGAAAGCATAGAGAAAAGGGATTTTGAAGTGTTAGATTGGTGGAAGGTTAACAAAAGTAAGTATGGTGTCTTGTCCAGTTTGGCCAAAGATGTGTTGGCAATTCAAGTGTCAACTGTTGCTTCAGAAAGTGCATTTAGTAGTGGATGGAGGATACTTGATCCTTTCCGTAGTTCCTTAAGTCCTAGGATGGTCGAGGTCTTAGTATGCACTCAAAATTGGTTGAAAACTTCTCTGAACTTGGATGGTTTTTGCATGGAAGACGTTGAGCATTACAACCAAATGGATGAACTTTTAGATTCAATGAATTCAAAATCAACTGAAGATGACGACGGGCCCAACGTAAGTAATTCATTCATTTTACAAGATTTCATATTTATGTTTGTTTTATCATTCTGATTAATGCACTTTTTTCCTTTTCCAATGATATTTCAGGTGTTGAATTTCAAACAGTTCTGAATGACTGAAATAGTACAATTGCGCTAGCCTCTGTTTGAGTTGGTCTCAAGTTACGTGTAGAAATGGAAACCATCAATGTCCATTAGATTTGTATGTTTTTGTATGTTATAATATAATTTCCATCAGATTTTATGAAAACTTAGGTGTTGAAGTTGTTTGTTATTTTGTGCTTTAGTTTTGTTTTAGTTCTTAATGAAATGTGTAAATCGTTATTGTTTAATTATTATGATGAATATTTCATGGATTGTACTATTTTATTTTTCATGTTTATTGATATTAGTTGTCTAATGGCTATATTAATATTATTTTACATCAAAAAAATTGAATGCTTTTAATTTTTGCGCAATAAATTTATCTCAAACCGACCAACACAAAATTGGGTTGGGTTGGGTTGGGTTTCAACATTTACATGGGCTGGGTTTGATTGAATTTTGAAAAAACTGACAATGTTGGGTTGGGTTTGGGTTGTGGCAAAAACCAAACCAACCCAACCCACACCCACCCCACCCCTAGTTGGTGCTACATGATTTTTGCAAGGAAGGTGATTATGCCAATTTGACTTTGGGATTTTGCGACTCGTACAGGGGCTGGTTTACAGAAAGGTTACAGAAGGAAGGAATGACCTTATAATGTGGCCGTTATTTGACTTGAAAAAAAATAAACAACGCTAATCCCTTTCGTATAAATTTCCTATGTTTTTGTTTTAATTCTCGAGGTCATTACAGAATATCAAATGAAATCGAAATATTACACTTTTATCACTATTTCAAAGTGCTCACAACCCAATTTTTCACGTCATTAACGGCTCACGAAATGGTCAATCACAACAAATATTAAGGCACGTCAAAGTAGGCCGCTCCAAACTAATATTTCGAGAATTTCGATAATATGCTTACTCTAAAAACTCTTCGACGATTGTACGCTAGCCGAATCCACAAACTGCCTGTATCATCTCGAAACTCGTTTTGAGAACTATATCGCAGATATATTGAATGGTCCAAAATGATATTGAAAATAATTAAATGTGTGTCAAACGCGCGTATTAAAAAGATGCGTCTACTCGTATTTTATTTTTAAAAATTAATTATTTTATTAACGTTTATTATTTCGTGCGACAAATTTCTCAATATAATCATTTTATTAGAAATTTTGATATGGGGTATGGTGTTAAAAAATCTTGGGTCGTTACAAGATTGAACTATGAGTTTACTACTTTCAAGTTGCTATTGTATAATAATTTTTTAAAGGAGCAAAACTCCCAATCCAATCTTGTAATGACTTGAAAATTTTGACGTCATATTCCATATAAAGTTTTCTAATAAAAATGATGTAAAGTATATTTAAAAATGTCACGTAAAAATAATAAACGTTAATAAAATAATTGAAAATTTTTAAAGGAAAGACAAATTAGATGCCTCTTTTTAAGAAGCACGTTTGACGTATATTTAACTATTTTCGATATTCTTTTGGACCATTCTATATGTCTACGATATAGTTTTCGGAATGAGCTTCGAGATATCGTAAGCAATTTGTGACTTCGACTAGTGTACGTTCGTCAGAGAATTTTTAAAATTAACATGTTATCAATATTGTCGAAATATTAGTTTGAAATGACCTACTTTGACGTGCCTTAATATTTATTACGATTGACCGTTTTGCATGCCATAATCACATGAAAAATTATGATGTAAGCACTTCAAAATAGTATTAAAAATATTATATTTCAACTCCATTTCACATGTCACGACGACCTCGAGAATTGAGATAAAAACATAGAAAATTTATATGAATGAGATCATGATCATCATCAATGTTTTCCCAAGTCAAATAACAGCCACATAATGTAACCTTTTTGTAAAGCTGCCCGCATACAACTAGCAAAATCCAATTTTTCGAACCAGAATTTTCACAGATGTTGTAGCAGCATCTATTTGGTCTTTTTCTTTTTCTTCTTTGTTTTTATACCAATGGTCCAATAAAAAATTATCAAATGTTATCTATGTGAATTATGGCATCACATATTCTGTACAAATAGCATTTCTCTTTTCGAAACGTAAATATTCTTCAAAGTATCTCGATTATTCTCTATTCATTTTCATATCCATCGATTGATCATTCTTTTAAAATTCAACCCATCATCGTTTTCGTTCGTTTGGAACAAAACCAAATTGTTTGGTTTAAAATTTTTTCCTACTTTTTAACCACACGAATTACTATTCAAAAACTCATTCTACACAAGAAAAGGTGGTATTATGTATCAAGAAATGTATTTATTAGTCGACTTATAAATAATGATTTATCCTAATATTTTCCTTATCTATTTCATAAAGGAATTTAGAAGCTTTGATTTATTATTGAACTTAGACTTATTTTATTGCTTTAAACTTCTATATATAGACAAATATATTAAGGTTATGAAGATTTTTATTTAGATTTTAGACTAATATAGTTATGTTTTTATTTATTTAAAAATTATTATTCATATGTCATTAAAATCTTTATCTGGAACTAAAAAAAAATTAATTTGGAAAATGAAACGATTTAGTTTATTTTGAAACTTTTCAAACCATTTAAAATGGGATTCGCCATTTTTATATATTGTGGTGTGAATATATTTACTCTTAAACTAAACTTCTATATTACATTTTTAACCTTATATAAATTATTTAAATAGACAAGAAATAAAATAAAATAAAATATAATACTTTAAATTCATCCACTACTCTTATCCTTATTTGTCGACTGCTAATTAAAATTTGTCCAATACTTTCTCATATGAAAGTTGTCCAAGCAATTTATTAGGAGTAGTTATGTTGCTACCGCAATTTTTATTTGACACACCGCATTTTAATTTTAGTTAAGCTAGCTCCTTAATATTTGCTCACTGTAGCAATTATTTTCTTAAATTGTTTTCATCGTGTTCTTATCTTCAACCTTCCATTAATTAGTACGTCTTGTTTTTTATGATAATTTATATCAAAATATTTTGTTTTCATGCTTTTAAATGAAAGAAACATATTTTATCATACTTTTTATTTTTTAAAAAATATGATGAAAAAATAGGGAGATTATTCAAACTAGCCTGTTGACTTAGTCTATTTGGGATTTTCGTAGAAAAGTCTATTTTACCCTTAATGAAATAGGTTTTTTATTGCAAAACATGTCCTTTTATTTTAAAATAAGTTTCGGATCTGTTCTGTATTTCTTATATTTTGATTTTTAAAGCATAAATCTATTCTTTGATCTAATATATTAGCATAATCTGCTATTTTTTGTTCACATTTTTTTATAAGTTTAATATATTCCTCAGATATTTCATCTATACTTTCTAGTTGAGATTTAATATTTTCTATTTTTTCAAATATTCTTTCTAACAAATCGTCTAATCCTTTAACTTATATCCTGGCATGATTGGATACTATTATCATGAAAATTATCATAGTATAATAAAATAATGATATAAACATCATGGTAGACAGTAATTCAAACATCATGAATAATTATAAACATTTATAATCCCTGCGATTCTCTAAGATCTTAAGAAATTCTTTCAAAATTTAACAAGAAATAGTAGTTCTACCTTAATTTTAATCCGGATCTGTATTCTTAGAATTGAGTGACCTTCGGGCTCTAAATGTGCAAATTGTTTCCTTCAACGGCTTCCTGCCTTAACGGAATCCTTGCTATTCAGCTTCTTGCCTTCACTGTATCGTTTTCACAGACAAATCCCTAAACTTGAATTAAAGAAAAATTGTTTTTGTTGTTAAAATAAGAAAGAATTTTTTTCTTAGATCTATCAAGAATCTATGAGAATGAAAGTTTAGAAACTCATTCTTCTATGTAAGAAATGGATTATTTATTGATATCCTGAAATTGGTACAAAGATTATATCAAAAGACAGAAGTGTTTTTGCAATTTTAAAGCTCAAGTGTTTTTTCTCAACTCATTCTGCCTCTATCTTATCCCAAAGGCTTCTATTTATACAACTACATGAGGTTCGATTATTGACCTCTTACATCATCCATTATCTCATACTCCACTAATGGAGTTCTATTATTACAACAGTTTCTCCACTACATAATTGTAGCTCTATTATTTCTTCCAGCTGTCCACCTTTCTTTCACATCTTCTTTTCCTCTATTGTCTTCATATATAGTTTGTCAAGATTCTTCAATAATGTTTAGCATAATTGCGGGACCTCTTATCTTTATATTTTTGTCCTCTTTTCATTTGGATAGCATGTGGGACATTCCCTCAATTGACACGATTCCTGTATGGTTGATGGACTTCCATGAATATGATGGATATCAAATTTTTGGATATATTCTTTTAAAATTGAAGATTTTTCCTTTCCATTATTTATCATAAGTGTCCATCCTTCATATTGGCATAAGCATTGGAATTTTTTATCATATAAATATTTGGCCATATTGTAGAGAACTTTCATCCCTAGAACTCTTCGGGATCTCATCCATAATCTGTTAAAGTTTGGCAATGGCTTTCTATTTTAGCATACTTCAATCTAGAAATTTCGGCCTACATATCCAACTGTAATAATATGTTTTGCAGGATAATATATCATTCCATCAATTTCTGGACTGATTGAGTAAAATTTAAGATATATTGGTCTTCTTTTGGCAAATTTTGAAACTTTTCTTCGGAAGATATCATCAAATTTCTCAATTTCTTTTAAATCTTTTCCTGGATAAATTAAGTCCAAGAATTCATAGTCTGCTGCCATTTTGATCATGTTAGGGTCTCCATCGTTTGTAATGATCATCCTTGGATAAACATGTTCTCCTGGGGAGATGAAATAGGATTCATCATCTTGTAGTTCATAGACAAGTTTTGCAAAAGCTTTATATTCTTCTTCTCTTGGTGTTAAAGGGGTCTCATCATCTTCATCTGCTCTGATTTTGATCACCCTTGCATGTTTATCATCATTTTTTATTGTCACCTTTCGAGGACTTTCCATGATCGTATCTCTTTTTATTTGACTGGGTCCACTGCTGCTTCCGCTTGGTGTACCTGTTTGTATTCCCTGTTTTGTATTTTGAGATTGTGCTAAGGTATCAATCCCTGTATTTTTGGTATTTGTAAACTCTAATCGTGCTTCAATAGCATCAATTCGGTCTTTTAATTCATTGGTAACTTTGGTATGGGACGCACTGATCTCAAGTAATAATTTGACATTATAACTTAAGGTTTCAACTAATGCCTCCATTCCAATTTTTATATCATCGGCTTCATCTTTGGCAAATGCTGCCGCATATTTTATTTCTGATATCTTCTGCTTGATATTATCCATCTCCGAACTCGATATTCCTGCTTAAAAAATCAACAAGATAATTGTTTATACCTTTAATATGAATAATATCAAAATTATAGAATGACAAATATGCTTGCCATCTGTGCAACCTCCTATATTAAGCTCCATTAGCAATTTTTAATTAATCCTGTAACATTAGAATTGTCAGTTTCAACAATAAACCTTTTAGATAATAAGAATAATGAAATTTTTTTTATTCCTCTAATAATTGCTAACAATTCTTTTTTATAAGTAGTATAATTTATTTCTGCTTGGTTAAAAGTTCCACTTGAATACCTGCAAATTTCATTTAAATCTATTTTTAATATGGCAGCCCAATACTTATCAAAAGCATCTGTATTAACAATCAAATTATCATTTTCATCTGGTAATCTTAATTTTGGTAAATTTTTGCATTCTTCTTTTAATAATTTAACTATTTCTGTATGTTCTTCACTCCATCTCTTTTACATTCATTTATGAATTGTATAAAATATTCTATGTTCTTCTTTAGTATTAGAACATATAAATATATCATCAACATATACTATTAAAAACTCATCAAACTTTCTAAATATATTATCCATTTTTCTTTGATATATTTGTGGTGCATTTTTTAAACCAAAAGACATTACTAACCATTCATATTTACCTTGAGGTGTACTAAATGCAGTATATTGTATGCTATCTTCTTCCATTTTAACTTGCCAAAAGCCTGATTTACAATCAAACTTGGAATAATATTGTTTTCATTTTGCAAGGTTTATTAGGACTTCTTTATTTGGTAAAAAATATCCATCAAATTTAGTATATTTGTTTAATTCTTTATAATTGATTACCATTATGGCATTTCCTCTAACTTGCTCAGAATGTTTCATAACCATAAAGGCTGGACTACTATGGGGTCCATTACTTGGTCTAATAAGTTTTTGTTTTAGTAATTCTTTTATTTGGGTTTTAAATTATTGTGTATCTTGTATAGTATACATCATTGGTCTAACTCTAATTATAACATTCTCTATTAGTTCTATTTTTGCTTTAATCGTATGGTTTCCAAAATAATAATGGATTTTTTCCACATGTCTTTTCGAATTGTTTTATAATTTTTTCTATACTTATTTCTATTTTTGCCTTCAATACTTTTTTATATAGGGTTTTTGTATTTATATCTTTATTTATAATTGGTTTTTTCTCTCATTTATCACAACGCTGGCCTGACTGAACTCTATAAGGTCTAAATTCCCTTGAAATTTTTAATAAGTGTGCACATGGTGTCTGTAACATTATCATATAATTATTTTGTTTATAATATTGAAATTGTTGGATAAAGTCATTTCCTAATAATATATCACAATCTAATTTATTATAAATATATATCTTGTTTATTATTACTTGTTTACTTCCAAGTATTATACTGACTTTATCAGCACTATTAATTATTTGTGTACTTTCTCATATTACTCCTGTTATTTTTATTTTACTATTTTCATTCCATGATTTTATTAAGAAGTTTTTAAATATTGTTATATCACTTCCTGTATTTATTAAGATACAAATTGTTATATTTGTTTCTATTATAGTAACTTGTATATATACGGCTAATGGAAACTTATTTGGTCATTCATTTTTCTTTTCTCGCATAATATAGTTTGACCATTATGTGTTATATATATAATCCTTCTCTTTTTATACTATAGTCTTCCAATCCATTTAGAAAACTTATTTCTAATAATATATGAGGATATGTATTCATACTATTATCCATATAACATGGTACTACCATTTTAATTCCTCCTATTTTTATTGGTACTTTGACTTTTAATTCTGTAGTATGTATTTGTCCATTAAAATTTACATATCTATATGGTTTAACCTTATGAGTCATTAATCCTTTATTTCTAATTGAAGCTATATGGCATTCACTTGCTCTTGTATCAATTAGTATATTTGGTCCTTCAATATATTCTCTTCCATTATTATATTCTCATTTTATCTTTATGTTTCCAGCATTTCTATGAAATTTGATTTCTTTTATATTACTAGTTCCTTCTAAACGTCTTCTAGGTAATCTAAGGCTTGTTGACCTTTTAATTAATCTTCCATCTCTAAACATTATTTTATCAGAATAATCATCTTCTTTATCTTCTGCTATTTTAGGTTTATCCTTGAGTATACTAAATTCATATTCTTTAGGAATTAAACTTATTTGTTTGCTTGGTTCTATTATTTTATTAATATCCTTGCATTCCTTATGAACTTCTATGTATGGTTTTTTAGAGTATATATTTCTATAATTGGAGTTAGTAAATGTGTACAAAGCTCTATATTCTATAGTCATAATCTTGTCTCATGGTTCCATTATATCATCTCTATGTAACTTAAAATGTAGTCCTAAGACTTCATTGAAGTTTTTGTCTGTAATTGAGACACAATATTTTGGGTAACAAGTAAATATTAATTTTTGGTATGCCAAGTTTCCTTCTATAGTTCCTAAATGACTATCTTTTAAATTTATTATTCTTCCATCATGTAGACTTACTGTTAAAGGTGAATCTATTCCTTCTCTAAATAAGGATTTAAACATTATTTGTATCCCTACTAAATTAACATATTGAATTTTTTCTCCTTATTTTTTACTAATCCTTATTAATAATTCATTTATTGTATTTCTTGTTAATATGTTTAATTTATGTGTTCTTTGAGTTGTTCTAACATTTATAACTTTTTCAATTTTATGATATTCATTTATTACTATTCTTTCTCTTTTCCATATCCTATCTAAGGCTTCCCATTTTCTTATTTTTAAATCTAAAGATAATTTTCTCATTTTCTTGAATTTGTTATTATCAAATGTTACTTTTAATCCATAACCTTCTATTCCTTCATATTCTTGTTTATCTATATTATCTCTTTCTATTTTTTCAATTTCTTTATTCACATTTTGATTCATTATCTTTTTCTGAATCTGATTCACTTATATATACTTTTTTATCATAATATTGTTCAATATCTGATATTTCACTTAATTCACTTTATATTTCTAAATATTCTTTTTGTAATATTTTTAACTTTTTCTTTTTACAATTAGGGCTTATATGTCCTATTTCTCCATAATTCCAACATTTGCATTGGCTTTTATCTTTTCTATAAGGTCTGTTTTTCTGTTGTCTATTTGGATTGTATTTCCTTTTATAATATCTTCTTCTAGGCTTTATATATTTTTTCTTAAAATTTCTAAATTTTTTATATTTTTTATTTTTGAATTTTCTCTTAATATTTTTTTTTCAAGATTATATCCCCATTGTGTAGGTTTTTCCATATCTTCACAACATATCTTAGTTAATTTTCCTGATTTTTTCATTAATTGTCTTTGTTAACATATATATGCAAGTCTTTCAAATAAAAATTTTATTCTTATCCTAAAGATCTAGGTGTTTCAAAATTTTCTTTAATATATTTTTCAAATTCTATTTTAAAATATATTCCTCGTGTTCCTGGTAACTTATTATAGTACATATCTTTATATAAATCTTGATTTTCATTACTATAAAATTGGGTATAATAATATTCCTTAAATTCACATGTATATTCTTTAATTTTACACATATCACATATTGTTAGGTTTATTAATTTTATCCTAGCGTTTTCTTTTTCTTTTATTGCTTCTCTATCAATTTTTTTTTATCTAATCTTCTCCTAAGAATTCATCTGAAATACAGTTTACTAATCTTTCTATACCTTCTCTATCTGATTTTATTATTTCTGTTTGTATATTTCTTTTTATTAATGTCTTTGTATCATTATTTATTCCATCCCACCAATTTCTAACATTTACTTCAAAAGATGCTACTAAAAAGTCTATCATTCTTTCAGTACTTTCCCATGTATCATCTTTGTTATATAAAAAGAATAATATCATTGAATCTGCCCAAGTTATTAAGGCTTTTTTAATATCTATTTTACAGTCTAAATCTAATTTTGCTCCTCCATGATTGACATGTTTATCATAATTATCATTTAGTTCAAATTTATTACTGTATTTGTTTCCTCTTGGTGGTTGTCTATTTCTTATTTTTTTCATAATATTGTCTATATGGTTTAATGTATATAGGTGCATAACTTTCATATGGGTCTAATATTTCTTGTTTATTAGAGGATTCTGCTTTATTTGGTCCTCCTCCAGTATTCATTAGGACTTGATATTCATCTAAATTTTCTAAACTTAATTGATCAAAATTTTCTATAAGTAAATCTAATTCTTCATTCATCTTTGTCTTCTATATTATCCTGATTTTCTTTAATCTCTAATTTTTCCACTACTTTTTCTTTAGATTTTTCCATTTTTTCCTCTTCTTCTATTATTTTTGGTAAAATCTTTTTCCTAAATTCATCATCCATACTACCTGCTTCTATTCTTATATTTTCTTGTTCAGTATGTTTTTCCCTATTCTATACATTTCTTTTTCTATAAATTTTTTGTCTATTGTTTTTTCTTTTCCTTTATTATTTTCTTTTAATTTTCGTACTTCAATTTTTAGAATATTAATATCGTTTCTTACTTCTTTTATTTCATTATTTATGTTTTGAGCATCATCATTTAATATTTTTATTAGTATTTTTAATTCTTCTATATACTCACCAATTGACATTTATCTTTTCTTAGATTGACATAAGTAATATGTTCTACATTTAGTATCTTTACAATCTTTTATTATCTTATCACATTTTTGTTTTACATAATTATTATATGTTAATTCTTTCATTTTTTCGTAATAACTTACTCTTATTTTATATCTTTCTTGTTTTAATTTTAATATTTGTTTTTGTTGTGATTCTGTTATTTTTCCAGGTTTTAAAATTTCATCTTGTATTTGTAGATTTATTTCTCTTACTCTTGCTAATCTTTTTATCTAAAATTTCTTTTATTTCCATTAATTCTATTAATAGTTTTTACAAATCATTTGATTCATATTTTTCTTTATAATATAAATTGATTTCTTCTTTCTCAAAAATTTCTATTATTTTCTCATATATATATATATATATCTCTCTTTTATTGATTTTACAATTAGTTTATGTAATATTTGTGCTTTAATTTCCATAGGTAATTATCTAATTACTCTTAATGTTATTATTTTTAACTTATTGGGTATATGTTCTAAAAATATATAACTTTCTCTTTCTATTTCTAATTTATAATAATTATCTATTTTTATAATTCTATTACTTATAATTTTTGCAATATAACATAATTTCTTCTTTTTCAAGTTCCATAATAATTTTTTCATATATATATATATTCATCTTTTAATGTTCCTATTATAAGGTTATTTATAATTTGTTCATTTATCTCTCGAGGTAATTCTTTAATTATCATTAATGTTATTGTTTTTAGTTTCATAGGAATATGTTCTAAAAATATATTACTTCCTTTACTTTCTTCTATTTTGTAATACCAATCTGTTTTTGTAATTGTAATGTCCATGATCTCTATGGCTCTGATACCATTAGTTGGGGTGCTACTTAGAGCGAACAAAAATCAAATAATTCTTAAAATCTAATTAATCTTTAAATAGTCGTATATTCTATGTATTCTTTTAATTTATCAAATTCTAATCTATTATTAGTTATAGATATATAAAATCTTAAAGTTAAATTGAACCTTAATTTCTTATATTCTTGTGGTAATCTATTTGTGATAGGTTTCCTCATCTATAGGTTTTTAATTAAATCTTCAAAATCTAATAATGTTTGAGAATTCATAATATCAAGATCTGTTATTATATCTATATTTGATTCAAAAGGTATATTATATTTTGAGATATTCTTTTTCCTTTTTTCTAATTTATCTATTATATCTTGTATATCTTTTACGATTATAGATCTAACAATTTCTCTGACAAAATTTTCTATTAAATTTTCTTTAAAGCATTTTAATATTTTTTGAGCAGCATATAATTGTTCTTGATATCCTATTTTATCAATTTCATTTTCAAATTCAATTTCTTTTTTTATTTTTTTACAATCGTTTTAATTTTATATGGACCTCTTTTAGATCTAAGTCTTTTCATTTTATAATTATTAGTCATAGTTAAGTTAGTTTTGAAAAAATATTATCACTTTAAGATTAAAATAAATCTTTTAGGACTAAATTGTAATTCTCTTTATATTATGATTACTTTGGTTGTAAATTTTATATTTAGGGGTATTTTTGATAATTTGCTACCTTTGAATGGTCAAATGCCAAAATGAATAAATAGCCTCTTTGTTTAGGCTATTTTCATATATTTCCCCTGAAAAAATAAGTTATTTTACGCCATTTCAAATGACTTTTTGACATAAAACTTTTATCAAATACAAAATGTGTTAACTAATGGAAAATTTAAGATAAAAATAACATGAAAAATCATTAGAAACAAAAGTGTTATAATTAGTAAAGATAGATATTCTTAAATGCAATTAAAATGTGGCGTAAAAAATAAAAATTGTGCTGTGATTATCCATTAATTAATATAGCAAGCGCTGCTTTGCGGAATTTGAGGTAGTAGTAAATGACAATCGATGGCTTGACTTCATTGAGGTATATTTTGTTGACCTATGGTTGACGTCTCATTTTGATTATCACAAACAAATTGTGTTTATTTCTATCAAATTGATCTTGAGTGTCTATAGTAATTATTACAAAATAATAAAATCGAAGACACGAAGTTCGAGGCCAAGTAATTTGCATACAACTCTCGATGTGGAAACAAATTTGATCAAACGAGGCTACGAAAAATGATATTGCAAAACCCGCAAAAAGATGCCTCAACAAGAATCGAGAAAAAAGTCGAAGTACGATCAAAGCATACACGTTAAGACATTCAAGACAAATTATTTAGACTTTTATATGTACATGTAAAACATTTCAATACTTGTCAATGATTCGTGACGAGCTCAAGTTTTGATTTTACAATCGAAAAATCACGATAAAAATGTTTTACTTAAAGAATATGTTTTTTCAAAAGTAAAAATCGAAACACATGTTTTTAAATATGACAAATACTTTGAAAAACATTTTTAAACATCCCTCCAACTCCTACATTTGAGAAATATTAAAAACGAGGACGTTTCGGGCCAAATCGACTGTACCGGACGTCCGGTAAAGTTAATATTTGGCCAATAGTCCATTTTCTGACATAAAATAACGGCTAAATCGACCGTTTGATTTTTATCGAACGTCCGGTACGGCAGAGTTTTTGATTGATTTTCATCTGTAAATATCAACTCTCTTTACATTCAATTTGAACATCGTTGGAGAGAAAATTAAGAGAGAAAATTTATTGAAAATCTTTGAGCTTATTTGATTTTATATTTTATCTCATTACAAAGAATTTCTTGATTGATCAGATCAAACTAGTTTTTATCTATTTCATCAAGAATTCTATTTCATTTGGTTGAAAATTTTGATACAACATACAAACTATTTCATCGTCTATCATTTATCGAAGTTTGCAACATCAACACTTGAGCTTTATCATTTGCTATTTATTTCAGTGTTTGTCTCTTCTCTTCTTGTTCTCAACTTTGAATTATTATTCATAAAGAAGAGAAGATTTCAATTGTAAAATCCATTTGAATAGTGGGTCTTGTTGTAGTCCCTTAAAAATCAACATAGTATAAGGTTTGGTGCGCCTTATTGTAAGTCACCATGTATGTCATATTGAGGTTCCATAAAACTTAATAGTGTAGGTCATATTGAGCTCCTGAAAAGCTCGACGTTGTAAAATGATCGGTACTCCTTGTTTGTAAGTTACCATTTACTTTAGTGCATTTGACCTAGTTCGTGACGGAGAGCTTGGTAACGGGGACATAGATCTCTGCATTGGATCGAACCCCATTAAATTGGTTTGCTATTTTACATTATTACACTTACTTTAAATTGCTATTTACATTATGCTATATCATACTTGAATTAAGTTATCATATTTCCATTTTTACTTGTTATATTACACTTTATATTTATATCTTGTGTATTGTATTGTTTTGAGACTAAGTGTCAAAAAAATTTCAAAAACTAACACCCTTGGTTAGTTATTATTGGGCTAACATATTTGTAGGCAGAGTGATCAAAATAAAGCCGGGTGTACCGAAATTGGTTCACAGAGGCTTTATAGAAAATTTGAAAATGTCGAGGTGGATGTTTAAAAAAACAAAAACAAAAATTAAACAAAAAAAATGCTGAATTAAAGCGGGAACCGCGTACCACATTTTTCCCAAATTATTCAGTTCACATCTTTCACCAAGCAATCCAAGAAACGACTATACCATTTTCTTACCCATCCTCTCCATCGGCGGCTAACCAATCGGCGCCGCACCTCCGACCACATTGTAAATCCCAAAGCCCGCTCTTTGCACCTCCAGCCACACTGTAAATCTCAAAACCCACTCTTCTACGAATCTTTCTTCAAGAGATCCAAGCAACGGCTACACCCATTTTCTCACCCATCCTCTCCATTGGTGGCTAACCAATCGGCGTCGTACATCCAGCCACACCGTAAACCCCGAAGCTCACTCTTCCAAAGTGTTGACTCGAGATAAATTACAAGAAATGGCAAGTCGAGATTTTCAGGCTTGGTAGGGTTGATATCGAGTTTATGCGACTAGCAAGTCTTTATCATCATTCTCTGTTTCGAGCGAAACTCTGGATTTGCTCCCGAGTCTTTTTGTCGGTGTTTGCCCACGTGAGACATTTTTCTCGCTTACTAAGTGTTCTGTATCTTTTATTTATTACCATCGCTTTGCAAGATCTTGCAATTTGAAGGAATTCTGAATAAAATAGTTAGTTTGTTATTGTATCATTTCATGTTTGAAGTCCCCGAATTCCTCCCTACAACACTACAAAATGTCATTTTGTTTAGGTACAGCATGATGTACATATTTGCAATAGTTTGTTATTGTATCCCTTCATGTTTGAAGTCACCGATTTCCACCCTCTCATTTTGAGATGGAAAACAACCATATAAATTAAAAATGCACGGCATATATCCAAGATGTGCATTAAGCACTTAACAACTTTGGCAAATTACATGTCCATGTTTAATGTGTGTAGTTAAACTAACAAAAGACCATCAAACAAAAATGCACAATCCTATCGATTCAATTTACAGTACTATACATTGAAGAAGATCAGTTGACTCTTGATCCCTTTTCTCAGAATTGAAGAATCTCATTGTGACTTTTGATCCAGTTTCTTCAAAAAGTCAGAATCCCATATATGTGCATAATTGCAACAACTAGTTTGATCATTGGTTTAGATATAATGACTGTAATGACATTTATTGCATTATGTGCTTCTTTGCTTGATGAGTACATATAGATTGTGAAACTAAAATTATATTTACCACTTATTTGCTTGCAACAGAAGAAGTTATGGAAGATGTAAGTGATTAATTTTTTTTCGAAGTTCGATAATGAGAATGTTGCAGAGAATATCATCAAGGTAGAAGAAGAAACATTAGGACGAGTTGGTCCTATTGTGCCTGGGGTGGGTATGATGTTTAATGATGAGAAAAAAATGTTTGAATTCTATAAGAGATATGCTTATGATGTCGGTTTTCCAATTCGAAAAAGGAACTCGAAAAGGGGGACAATGGAGTATTGAAATATGTGACGTTTACATGTAGTCGTGAAGGCCGAAGAATCAATAATGCAAGCAACTTTTAAATCCACAACCAATAAATCAGCCATATTGTAAACCAAGAATCTCTACTTCTTCATATAACCATGGAATGTGGAGAATTAACACACTCCACCTTGACCATAATCATACAACTAGCCCTTCCAAGTCTAGGTTGTATCGATGCAATAGAGAGTTGAGTGCAAATGTGAAACGAAAACTTGAAGTGAACGATTTGGCAAGAATTTCGTTGCACAAGAGTTACAAATCTGCAGTTGTAGAAGCTAGTGGATATGACATGTGTGGAAATTGATTGTTGCAATTATATTGAATAAGTAAGGCTACTACAACTTGGATAAGGAGATGAGGCCGCAATGCAATTTTTACTTCAGTTTGGATGTAGATGAATAATCTCAACTTAAGAACGTATTTTGGTCTGATAACAAGAGTAGTAAGGCATACAAGGAGTTCGATGTTGTTGTTACATTTGATTCCACTTACCTTACTAATAAGTACGACATGTCATTCATACCTTTTGTAGGTGTGAATCATCACGGTCAATCAACATTGTTTGGTTGTAGGTTGTTATCGAATGAGGACACTGATACTTTTGTATGGCTATTCAGGACATGGCTTCCATGTATGCATGGTCAATCTCTCTATGGAATACTTACTGATCAAGATAGAGCCATGAAAAATGCAATTCAAAGAAGGTTGGAAACATATGATCGATACGTATGAGTTGCTTGATAATGCTTGGTTGTCGAGATTGTACGATAATAGAGATTGTTGGGTTCCTTGCTTTTTGAAAATCACTTTTTGGGCTGGGATGTCCACAACTTAACGAAGTGAGAGCATGTGTGTTCTTTGACGGTTATGTCCATTCGAAGACTTCGTTGAAATAGTTTGTCAAACAGTACGAACGATCACTGGGGAACAAGGTTGAGAAAGAGTTCCAGGATGATTTCAGGTCATACTCACAAACTGTACCATGTGCAATGATTTAAATTGCAAAGAGTTTTCAATCACTTTATACCATTTCGAAGTTCAGGGAAGTCCAAGATGAGTTCAAGGGTAAAGTCTATTGCGACCTCGTGTCTTTTTCAGATGGATCTTTTAGGATGATGTATGAGGTACATGAGGATGTCCTCTATGAAAACCTCTATGAAAACCATCGGAAGAAAAAAAAAACTTTTTTGTCTCATTTAAGAAGGAGAGATGTGAATTTATATGTAGTTGTCACTTGTTCGAATTTCGAAGAATTATTTGCAAACATGCGATTATGGTATTGATTCGTAATAATGTTATGCAGTTACCTAAGTAGTATAATGCAGAGTTGGAGGAGAGATGTCAGCATAGTACACACAAGGGTTACAGTGAATTATGATGGTTTGGTCACTACTCCAAGAAAATTGAGATATGACAGTATGTGTTATGCTTTTACGGAGGTGGCTGACCTTGCTGCAGATGATGAAGGACGAACATGTGCGATATTGGACTGATGTCAAGAAAGTCGTCAAGTGGATGCAATATCGTTTCACAACATAATATGTCTTTATCCTCTTAGTGTACTGATTCTCAAACTACTGCCAGCGACATCATATGAGATCCAAAATGCTTGAAGAGAAATGGCATATCCTGGAGACTTCTAAGAAAAAGTCCATTGGAGTCGTCATCAAACAAATCAAGGGTTTGTTCGTCTATCCACGTCTCAATTGTATTAGAACTCGAATTCAAATTATAATTTAACTTGAATGTAAATGCAAGCAACTTCTACATCAAACAAAGGAAAGAGATCGAGTATTCCATGCAAACGCCGTTCTCATATTCACAACTAATATTGGTGAGTACCTTCATAGTAATCACTATTCTTTTGAGGTTTTATTTAAGTTGTAGCATGGTGTAGGGAGAAGCCGAAAGTCATGCGTTTACACAACCCTTGCTAATATCAAATGTGATCCCACCATTGTCAACAAATGTTATATTCAATACACAATGTGATGACAAGTTTAAATCATTACATTTGAAAACAATTTGTTCATAGACATGTACTAATTCTCATATTGTATGATAGGTCATCCATTTCCATACTACTATTCACATATGCCTCAGCAAGGTGGTCCACCCTTATGAAATAGTGAAATGCTTCAAGTTTTTGTTACACTTGTTGCAAAATTGGACTTCAAAGAACTAGTCTTTTTTATTTAATTGCAGATCACTTGGAAGTGATGGTTGTCTATGTGTCTAGTTTTCCTGGAAGCTGCTTAATTGTTTGTAATAGTTTTGGTCCACTTACACAATATTTAATTGCAGATCACTAGATTTTTGCTAAGTGACTATTTTTGTAATAATTTTGGTCCACTTAAACAATGGCTCTTGATTGTTGAGTTGTACTTGTGTATAATTTATGCAGCTACAACATAGTGACTATTTTTGTAATAGTTTTGGTCCACTTTTTTGTCTCACCGTATTTGTAGTCTTCCTCCAGTGTTCAATGTAGTTTTTTTTACAATTGAAGTTCCCTTAAGTGTTACACTAATTTCATTCTAGGACATACTTTGTGTCATTGTATTATGAAAATCTAGATTATATTAATCAAAAAATAGCTTATGTCTTGCACATTCTAGCACATAAATTGTTGCTCAAAAAACTAGCTTGATTATACATGCATCGTCATCCAATTTGCATCATGGCGGCAACTTACAATCAAATGATACGTACATTCGCTGCTCAATTGTACGAAGCTCCCATTTACCCTCACCATAAGTAACAGCAACTCCAATGAATGGAATGGAATCAATGTAGATGCTGGGAAAAAATATGCAAAAATTGATTAATTGTAGAAAATAAACATAAAACTAGAAACAGAAGCGAATATGTATGCCAAAGTATATTAGCAAGACGTGCATGAGCTGAGAGCAATGCAATCTCACTACAAGGTAAATAAACACAAAGCCAAGAGAGTTCAGCCAGTCAATAGCACAATGTACCTATAAGGATGTTATAACTGTGATTCCTGAATTATTAGCAGGGCTATAAAGGTGCTCTTCAACATTAGCACTGGTAGCACTGTAATTGTAAGATGAAATGAGAGACGAGATGAGAATAAGCTTCTTGTCCCCAATCTCTGTTGTTCCCCAAGAGACAAAATATCTTCCTAGTTCTGGTTAGCATCCCATTCGCCTTCTCTTTCCAAAAGGTAGAGTAACGATTCACAATTTAGAAAATACAAATGGAAAAATCAAACTGTTGACTCGAAATATTTACTTTAGTTTCATCCATTCATAAAGAAAGTACAAGAACTTCAACCTTTTGTCTAGCTTTCATTATTTATGAAATCAGAAATAGAATCGATAATATGTAACGAAGGAACATAAAGTGCATTTAACATAAATTACAGCAATTTCTGATACAAAACACATAGTTAAGCTACAGAAGTTTTTCAATTACAAATATAACTTGAATTATCCATTGACGGAAATATTAATAATCAAGCCGGCCTCGTTCCTTTCCCATTCCCTTCCAAACTTCATTTTCCCTTGCGAAATGTCACGTTCAATGAAACCTCAACGTCACGTTTCTCAGTTATTCAAGCAAGAGTGTCGAGCATGCTTGGTAATTCTTCTACTTTCTCATTTGCCGCAACATTCATCACTTCGTTAACTTTACTCAATTCTTCGCTTGATTCTCCTTCTTTCACGCAATCGAAAAAACCCACAGTTATTACTGCAAGTGTTGAATAATCGCCCTTTGTTACGTGTCTGCTTTTCAACCTCGAAACATTTCTGAAACCCCCATAGGCATCAACATTTTCTTGTGCATTCCCTGAACGAGTGCCACCTACTTTGACAAATGTGACCAATTTCAACATTCCTTCCGCTCATTCTGAGATGATAAAAAATCACATAAATGAAACTAGCACTTCATATGATAAACTGTAATTAGTAACATGAAGATCAACACTTTAACCTTTTTCTAAATTGCATGTAAATTTTTTTTTCCAAACCCTTCAATTCAAATTCTAAATGCCGGACAAACAACTTTGCAAAATGACATGTCCTTGTCTAATATGTATTTAAACTATTGAAACACAGATAAAACATATAAAAACATTTAGAAATTTGATGGCTCTGTAATAGATGTCAAACACTTACTTGAGGTGTATATACGAAAAGAGGTGTCTTCTTCAGTTGTCGTCGGACATTGGTGGGAAGAAGATAGGTCTGTGGTGGGGAAGGTTTTCATAATTAGCCTGTTGACTTAGTCTATTTAAGTTTTTTCTAGAAAATTCTATTTTAACCTTACTAAAATGGATTCCTTTATTGCAAGACATGTCCCTATTATTTTAAAGTAGGTTTTGAATTTGTTCTGAATTTCTTATATTATGAATTTTAATATATAAATCCATTCTTTGATCTAATGAATTAGCATAATCTGCTATTTTTTGTTTATATTCTTTTATGAGTTTATTATATTCTTCAAACATTCTATCTATATTTTCTAGTTGAGATCTAATACTTTCTATTTTTTCTAATATCCTTTCTAACAAATCGTCTAGTCCTTTAACAGTATATCCTGACATGATTAAATACTATTATTATGAAAATCGTCATAACATTATAAAATAATGATATAAACCTCATGGTAAACAATAATTCAAACATCATGAATAATCATAAATATTAATGATCATTGCGATTCTCTAAGATCTTAAAGGAATTCTTTCAGAATTTAACAAGAAATAGTAGTTCTACCTTAATTTTGATATGGATCTTTATTCTTAGAATCGAGCGACCTTCAGGCTTTGAATATGCAAACTGTTCCCTCCAATGGCCTCTTACCTTAACAAGATCTTTGCTATTTCAGCTTCTTGACTTCACTGTATCGTTCCCAAGGACAAATCCCTAGACTTGGATTAAAGAAAAACTATCTTGGTTGTTAAAATAAGAAAGAAGTTTCTTCTCAAATCTATCAAGAATCTATGGGAATGGAATTTAGAAATTCATCTTCTTTTTATGAAAGAAATGAGATATTATTGATATATTTTTGAAATTGGTACAAGGATTATATCAAAAGACAAAAATGTTTTGGCTTTCTCACAATTTGAGAACTCAAGTGATTTTCTAACTCATTATGCCTCTATCTTAGCCCAAAGGCTTCTATTTATACAACTACATGAGGCTCGATTATTGGTCTCTTATATCTTCCTTATCTCATACTCCACTAATGGAGTTATATTATTACAACAGTATAGTCTCTACATAATTGTAGTTCTATTATTGCTTCCAGCTGCCCACATTTCTTTCACATCTTCTTTTCCTCTATTGTCTTCATATGGAGTTGGCAATATTATCTTATAATGGTAGAACATCTTCTATCTCTATCTTTGTCCATTATCTTGCTTTATGTCTTATCTCTTTTTTATTTGGGTAGCATGTGGGGCATTCCCTTAATTGACAAGATTCATGTATTGTTGATGGACTTCTATTAATCTGATGGATATCAAATTTTTGGATATATTCTTTTAAAATTTCAAATTTTTCTTTTCAATTGTTTGTCAAAAGTGTCCATCCTTCATATTGGCAAGGGCATGTGAATTTTTTCTCATATAAGTTCTTTGCAATGTTGTAAAGAACCTTCATCCATAGAACTCTCCGGGATCTTATCCATGATTTATTGATATTTGGCAATAGCTTTTTATTTCTTCCAACATGTCCAACTGTGATAATATGTTCAGCAGGTAAAATGCCCTTCCATTAAATTTATGACTGATTGGATAAAATTTAATATATACCAATCTTTCCTGAGCAAATTTTGATATTTCGAATTTGAATATGTTATCAAATTTTTCAATTTCTTTTAGATCTCTTCCAGGATATATAAGATCTAAGAATCCAAAGTCTGCTACTGATTTGACCATAAAGGGGTCTGCATCATTGGTAATAATCAATCTTGGGTAAACGTGATTTCCAGAAGAGATGAAATATGAATAATTTCCTTTTAGTTCATAAACTATTTTGGCAAATGATCTATATTCTTCTTCCTTTTTTGATAAAGGAGTGTCATCTTCTTCATCAGCTCTTATTCTGATAATTTTTGTATGTTCATCATTGTTTTTTATAGTCACCTTTCGTGGACTTGGTGTATCTCTTTTGATCTTACTGGGTCCACTGCTGCTTCCTTGCTGTGTACCTATTTGTATTTTTGGTATTTCATGTTTGGTATTTAATAACTCGAATTGTGAAGTAATATCATCAATTTTGTCACTCAATTCATTGGTATATTTGGAATAAGAAATGGAGATTTCTTTCAACAATTTTCCATTTTCCTGAAATAGTTCCACCATTTGCTCAATTCTTTCTTTGATATCTTCATATTCCTTTTTGAGGAATTTCTTTCGTCGTCTGACGTCTATCAATGTATTTTTGATATCATCCATTTCCAAATTAGATAATCATGTTTAGGAAATCTACAAGATAATTGTTAATTCATTTAATATGGATAATATCAAAATTGTAAAATGCCAAATATGCTTGCCATCTATGCAGTCTCCTATACTGGGGTTCCATTGAAAGTTTATTCTTAATTAATCCTGTAATATTAGAATTGTCAGTTTCAAAAATAAATTTTTTAGATAATAAAAATAATGACAACTTTTTTATCTCTCTAATAATTGCTAACAATTCTTTTTCATGAGTTCTATAATTTATTTTTGTTTGGTTAAAAGTTCCATTTGAATATTTGAAAATTTCATTCAAATTTATTTTTAATATGGCTGTCTAATACTTATCAGAAGCATCAATATTAACAACCAAATTATCTTTTTCATCCGACAATCTTAATTTTGGTAAATCTTTACATTCATCTTTTAATAATTTAACTATTTCCGTGTGTTCTTCACTCCATCCTTTAGATTTATTTTTCTAAGTAGAATTTGTATTTTATGTTTATTTTTTGAAAGATTTTCAATAAATCATTCTGCATAATTTAAGCATCCTAAGAACTTTTGTATCTGTTCTTTTAATTATAATTTATTTGGAAAACTTTCTATATTTTTGGATATATGAGTTTGTAATTTTATTCATCTTTTATCTATTGATAATCCAAAAAAATCAATTTCTTGTTTTTCTATCAAATCTTTCTTTTTTGAAAGGACAATTCCTTTCTTTTTGCATTTATTTATGAATTTTAATAAATGGTTTCTATGTTCTTCTTTAGTGTTGGAGCAAATCAATATATCATCAACATATACAATTAAAAATTCATCAAACTTTCTAAATATATTATCTGTTTTTCTTTGATATATTTGTGGTGCATTTTTTCAACCAAAAGACATTACTAACTATTCATATTTACCTTGAGGTGTGCTAAATGCAGTATATTGTATACTATTTTCTTCCATCTTAACTTGCCAAAAGTCTTATTTACAATCAAACTTAGAATTATACTGTTTTCTTTTTGCAAAGTTTATTAAAACTTCTTTATTTGGTAAAAAGTATCCATCAAATTTAGTATATTTGTTTAATTCCTTATAATTGATAATCATTCTGGTTTTTCCTCTAACTTGCTCAGAATGTTTCATAACTATAAAAGCTGGACTACTATGGGGTCCATTACTAGGTCTAATAAGTTTTTGTTCTAATAGTTCTTTTATTTGAGTTTTGAATTCTTGTGTATCGTGTATAGATCATTGGCATAACTCTAATTATAAAATTTTCTGTTAGTTCTATTTTGACTTTAGGATGATATGATTTCCAAAATAATAATGAATTCTATCCACATATTTTTTTAATTGTTCTATAATTTTTTCTATGCTTATTTTTATTTCTGCTTTCAATACTTTTTTGTATAAGATTTTTGTATTTATATCTTTATTTATAATTGATTTTTTCTCTCATTTATCACCACGCTGGGCTGACTGAACTCTATAGGGTCTAAATTCTCTTGAAATTTTTAATAAGTGTGCACATGATGTTTGTAACATTATCATATAATTATTTTGTTTATAATATTGAAATTGTTGTATAAAGTCATTTCCTAATAGTATATCACATTCTAATTTATTATAACTATATATTTTATTTATTATGACTTGTTTACTCCCAAGAAACTTTTGAATATTGTTATATCACTTCATGTATCTATTAAAGCACAAGTTGTTTTATTTGTTTTTACTATGATAACTTGTATATATATTGCTAATAGAAAATTTATTTGGTTATTCATTTATCTTTTTTCGCGTAATATAGTTTGACCATTATGTGTTATATATAATCATTCTCTTTTTATACTATAATCATCGAATCCATTTAGAAAACTCATTCCTAATAATATATGAGGATCTGTATTCATAGTATTATCTTTATAGCATGGTACTACAATTTAATTCCTCTTATTTACATTTGTTTTTAATTCTGTAATATGTATTTGTCCATCAAAATTTACATATCTATATGGTTTAATCTTATGAATCGTTAATCATTTATTTCTAATTGAAGTTATATGACATTCACTTACTCATGTATCTATTATTATATTTGATCCTTCAATATATTCTCTTCCATTATAATATTCTCAGCATTTCTATGAAATTTAATTTCTTTTATATTATTAGTTCATTCTAACCGTTTTCTAGGTAATCTAAGGCTTGTTGATATTTTAATTAATCTTTCATCTCTAAACATTATTTTATGAGAATAATCACCTTCTTTATTTTATGTTATTTCAGGCATATCCTCGATTATACTAAGTTCATATTCTTTAGAAATTAAATTATTTGTTTGCTTGGTTCTATTATTTTACTAATATCCTTACATTCCTTATGAACTTCTATGTTTGATTTTTTTGAATATTTATTTCCATAATTGGAGTTAGTAAATGTGTACAAATCTCTATATTCTATAGTCATAATTCTGTCTCCTGGTTCCATTATATTATTCTTATGTAGCTTGAAATGTAATCTTAAGATTTCATTGAAATTTGTCTTTTATTGAGACACTGTATTTTGGGTAACAGGTAAATATTAAATTCTGGTATGCTGAGTTTCTTTCTATAGTTCCTAAATGATTATCTTTTAAATTTATTATTCTTCCATCATGTAAACTTACAATCAAAGGCGAATATATTCCTTCCATAAATAAGGATTTAAACATTATTTGTATTCCTGTTAAATAAACATATTGAATTTTTTCTCATTTGTTTTTTATTAATCTTTGTTAATAATTCATCTACTGTATTTTTTGTTAAAAGATTTAATTTATGTGTTCATTGAGTTGTTCTAACATCTACACCTTTTTCAATTTTATGATATTCATTTATTGTTATTCTTTCTCTTTTCCATATTCTATCTAAGACTTCTTATTTTCCTATTTTTAAATCTAGAGATAATTTTTGCATTTTCTTAAATTTGTTATTATCAAAGGTTACCTTTAATCCATAATCTTCTATTCCTTCATATTCTTGTTTATCTATATTGTCACTTTCTATTTCTTCAGTTTTTCTATTCAGTTTCTGATTCATTTTCTTCTGAATCTATTTCACTTATATATACTTCTTCATCATAATATTGTTCAATATCTGATATTTCACTCAATTCACTTTCTATTTCTAAATATTCTTTTTGTAATATTTTAACGTTTTTCTTATTACAATCAGAGCTTATATATCATATTTCTCCACAATTCCAACATTTGCACTGACTTTTATCTTTTTTATAAGGTTTGTTTTTCTGTTGTCTATTTTAATTATATTTCCTTTTATAATATCTTCTTCTAGGTTTTATGTATTTTTTTTCCTAAAATTTCTAAATTTTTAAAATTTTTTATTTTTGAATTTTTTCTTTCTATTTTTCCTTTCAGGATTACATCATCATTGTGTAGGTTTTTTCATATCTTAATTAATTTTCTTGAGTTTTTTTTATCAATTGTCTTTGTTGACATATATATATATATATATGCAAGTCTTTCAAATAAAAAATTTTATTTTTGATCCTAAAGATCTAAGTGCTTCAGGATTTTCTTTAATATATTTCTCAAATTCTATTCTGAAATATATTCCACATGAACCTGGTAACTTATTATAGTACATATCTTTATATACATCTTGATTTTCATTACTATAAAATTGGATATAGTAATATTCTTTAAACTCACACGTATATTCTTTAATTTTACACATATCACATATTGTTAGGTTTATTAATTTTATTCTATCATTTTCTTTTTCTTTTATTGTTTCTCCATCAAAATTTCTTATCCAATCTTCTCCTAAAAATTCATCTGAAATATAGTTTACTAATCTTTCTATACCTTTTCTATCTAATTTTATTATTTATGTTTGTACATTTCTTTTTATTAGTGTTTTGTATCATTATTTATTCATTCCCACCCGTTCCTAACATTTCCTTCAAAAGATACTATTAAGAAATCTATTCTTCTTTCGGTACTTTCTCATGTACCATCTTTATTATATAAAAAGAAAATATCATTGAATCTGTCCAAGTTACTAAGGCTTTGTTAATATCAATTTTACAATATAAATCTAATTTTGCTCCTCCATGATTAACATATTTATCATAATTATCATTTGGTTCAAACTTATTACATATTTGTTTCCTCTTGGTGGTTGTCTATCTCTTACCTTATCATAATATTGTCTATATGGTTTATTGTATATAGGTGCATAGCTTTCCTTTGGGTTTAGTATTTCTTGTTTGTTAGAAGATTCTGCTCTATTTGGTCCTCCTCCAGTATTCATTAAAACTTGATATTCATCTAAATTTTCTAAACTTAATTGATCAAAATTTTCTATAAATAAATCTAATTCTTCATTCATCTTTATTATCCTAATTTTCTTTAATTTCTAATTTTCCTAGTGATTTTTTTTTAGATTTTTCCATTTTTTCTTATTCTTCTATTATTTTTGGTAAAATCGTTTTCCTAAATTCATCGTTCATACTACATATTTCTATTATTATGTTTTCTTGTTCATCATATTTTTTTTCATATTCTAGACATTTCTTTTTCTATAAGTTTTTTATCTATTATCTTATCTTTACCTTTATTATTTTCTTTTAATTTTTTTATCTCAAGTTTTAGAATATTAATATCGTTTCTAACTTCTTTTATTTCATTATTTATGTTTTGAACTTATAAGATCTTATCTCAAGTTTTAGAATATTAATATCTTTTCTAACTTCTCAAGTTTTATCTCAAGTTTCTAAAATCTTTCGTTTATCGCAGAAGAAGGTTATGGAAACTTACAATATCATGAGGTCGAAGAAATCCAAAATATCACAAACGATAATTCACTCCAAACAGTAATTTATAATGACCTTTAAAAAATACAAGTAAAAATCTTCCCTACAATCGAAATATCAAAGTTGAATATTTTTATCTTATAACTTGTAGTTTAGAATCTTAAATACTCACATCACATTGCTTTGTAAATTATTCTTCATTCATTAATTTTGATTAGTTTTGTAAATCTTTTTGAGAAAACATATTTAGTTCGAAACATAGAAATGTTTGAATATTTCTTTTTTAATATAGCTTTATGTAAATTATTTGTCAGAAATTATTTATTTCGTAATTGAGCATTGATGAACATACTTAATGCTTCATCAAAAACATTTTCCCATCATACTCATTAATTACAATATTGACAACGACATTTCAAATGTAAATCTCGACGTTTCTCAAGTGTAGGTCTCAAAGTTTTTCACTGACTTTTTCAACAGTACGGCCTGCATGTTTTAAACTATTATTTTTCTCGGTAGTTCGACTTTATACACATTACGTAAAAACATTCTTAAAAAAGTACAATCTACTGCACAATAAAAAATGTATTTTCACCCATGAACATGAACTACACAAACACAAAAATAAGTTGTTCGATATATTAATCGTGAAATAACTTCAAAATAATACGACTAATCACAAGTCCAAAAACAACATATAGTTTTTCCATTCAATGAAGTTTCGAATTTAACAATGGATTCTTCATCTGAAACATGAGTTCTCTCATAAGACCACGAACAAAGTTGCTAGTAACTAATATTACGTCGGTAGCTCCATAATCCAACCTCGAATCAGGGCATTGAAAAATAATAAGTGAAAATTTTCAACTTATGTAACGCAAGGATTAACAACACTCTGAAGCTATAAATTGTTGACCTGTGGTTAATTTGAAATCTCAAAGTTTTGATTATAACAAACAAATTGATCTTACTTACTAATGAGTTGAATTCAAGTGATTATAGTCTTTCAACGCGTATAAATGAAAATTAATTAATGGCCGTCAAAAGATTAAAAGCTATCATCACAAATCGGACTCTTGAAGAAAGTCAATATCGAAGTCACATTTAAGAAATTAAGAGCCAAACTTCGGAGCAAGATCAAATACTTGTTTTCTTAGCTTAGAATATGAAGGTACTAACACCTTGATATATAGTATAAATGACAATAGCTCAAAACCATTTCATCATTAAAAATAACATGATGCATTAAAAAGCGATTCGAATACGATGATTTGATCAAGTAAAAAATGACTTTTAAAACTAACTTTTGAACTTGTGAATTTTTTTTTTATCTTGAAAACTTAGTAAAAATGCCTCTGAAAGACCATACTTTTCAAATCCCTCAAAGCGGAACAAACGACGTCAAAACAAGGACGGCCAAACCGCCCGGGTGGTCGATCGGGCTTCTTCAACGGTCCAAAATTTTACTGTTCTGATTTTTTATTTTTCCTGTACAAACAATTATATTTTTGATTTTTCACTTCTATAAATACCAACTCACTTGTCATTTATTATAACAAATTTAGAGCATTTAATTTAGATTCTGCTGAACTAAAATTGCATTGTTTTCTTATCTTATTTATTATAATCAAATCATTTTTGTTTTGAAAATCTTTTGATTGATCTCAACTTGAAAATCATTTCAATCATCAAAGTTTCTCAAATCTTACTCTTGAGCTTTATTCATTGTTATCTATTAAAGTGTTAACCTACTTCTCTTCTTGTACTCAACTTTGAGTTTATCATTCATTAAGAAGAGAAGATTTCATTTGTAAATTTATTTGAAATGTGAATCGTGTTGAGGTCTCGGAAAGCTCAACGTTGTAAAATGATCGGTGCTCCTTGTTTGTAAGTTACCGAAAGCTTTGTAAAGGGTTGGATTGCACCATAAGTCAATCAATATAGTGAAGAAGGCATTGCTCATAACGAATAGCTTGATAACGAAGGACGTAGATCGTGTTTGGGATCAAACCTCTATAACTACATCGTTTGCACTCTCTTCCCTTTTACTTACCGTCTTTATATTGCTCAAATTACTCGTGCTTAAAAGGTATTTGTACATATTTTTTGAATTGTTATATTTGCTAGTATATTGTCTTAAGACTTGAATTTATCTTTAAAAAATATTGAAAATCAATTTACCGTCTTCGTTAACTATTCTTGGGCTTTTTTAAATTTCAGATTTAATCATCTAAGAAACAAATTGCGTTAGCATACTTCAGAATTTATGTTGTAAACAATCTTAAATTAAATTCAAGAAAAGTAGATCCATATATATAGTAGAAAATTGTTTTGCTTTGATAGTTAAACGAATTGGCACAAATTGGCACATGTTCTGTTCTATAGTGTAAGCAAATAATGCAAATATCCAAAACATGCTTACAGAGAGTTGCGCTTAATAGTTACCGATTTTTAACTTCATAATTATGCATTTGAAGATTAAAATTTGGAATTATAGCTTTTCTTGGTGACCTCCATTTCACATTTCTCTTGCATAGTAGAGATAGAAATCCAAGTCAGTGCGAAAATCAAAATGTGCTCACTATAGCAAAAGGCATTATCACTCTTCCATTCCTTCAGAAATTGGGAAGAATCGTCTTTTTGAATTCGTCTGTTGCCTCACAAATAGGGAAAAATCGCCTTCTTGGGTTTTTGGGAAGAATAAATGAAACAAATTTAGGGATTATGGTTTGATTTAGAAAGTAGGGTTGGGGTGAGGATGTGGGATGGAGTTGGTGGGTTTGATGTGATGTTTATTTACTATTTATATAACTTTTTCATCTAGTCAAATCAACCTTAATTAAAGTCATACATGTGATTTAAATTTTCTAAAGGGACAAAAAAATTCAAAAGTGACACTTTTTAAATTTCAATTCAAAAAGTGACAAGGGGAGCAATTTTCTCAGAATAATAATAATATAGTAATAATACTAAATGATTGACTTATGAGAAAAACATGGGTAAATACGGTTCGTTTTGAGTGGTTTAAGATAAATTTTCAAACCAAATCACTTAAAGCAGTTTGAAATTTTTTTCGAACTAAATTAAACCCCTTCAATTTCTAAACCAAACCAATTTAAACCACTTTTTCGAGTTGGTTTGATTTAAAATCACGATTTATCAAAGAAAAAAATAACATATACCAAATAAATTAAAACATAAATATTAGTTTAAAATTTCATGTTAAAACATAAATAATATCATTAAAGATATTACAAACTAAAGTTCTATAATTTTAATCATTATAATGCAACAACATAATAGAAATATTTTAACCTCTTATTCGATAATAATTGGCATATCATTTGTAATTGTAACACATGATATATATATATATATATATATTGACTGCAGCTAAATAATATAAAACAGCTAAAATGGAAAATGTATAAAAAGATTAAATACAATAATATCTTCTTCTACCTCACGCAATATTGACCAATCATTATAGGTTATTTGTTACTATGCAACCAATTTTTAGGACAATTCACCACCTAATCATATTTTTACTCAACAAACACATAAATGTATCAAGATCTCAACAACTAGTAGGAATGCAGACTCAGAAACAATTGTGAATATTTGAAGGGAGATTTTCACAAATGTCACTAAATTTGAAAATACACAAAAAATTTGTATGTGCACTCAATTTGTTCAAAAATGTCACTTTTTTTACTTGAAAGGTCCAAATTACCCTTGGGTCACCTTTGTAAGAGCAATTAATGCTTGATGGGAATGCCATTAATGGTTTGATTTGATAATTAAATTTTTATTATTTTATTCGTTGTATATATGTATATTATATTCAATAACATGTATTTTCTTCCGTAAAATAAAGAAAAGAAATTCAAATCCTAACATAAACAAAGCCTAAGTCCTAAATAGACTTCCATGAACACATTTTCTTCCAAGAACTTCATCTTCTTCATTTATTCCTTCATCAAGAACACATACTTAATTGATCATCTATTTCGAGAGGTTAGCTATTATTTCATCTCTTAGCTCATTATTTCGTAAATGTTTAATATCGCCTCGACCAAAATGTACAAAATTCGAGGCCACGACTTACGTATTCTGTCTAACACAGCGTTGCCCAACAGAGTGATGCGATGTATTTCCAAGTTAGAGTCCACGTTCATCCAACATCAAAAAACTTATATACCTACTTCACGATAGATTATTTAGTTACGTGATGGTATCCCAACATCAGTCTAATATTAATTGCACACGAATCCGACATCAGCACTACTGTCATCATCAGACTCGTCGAACGATATGATAATTATTTCAGGAGCAACTGCGATGGGGGCCACGCCTACATCATCGCTGTCATCATCAGAGTCGTCGACCATATTGTGGAGCACGCTGTTTGGTGAATGTGATTCTTCGCTTGTGAGGGCGTTGAGGTCAGGAAACGGAACAGGGGAAGTGACTATCCACCCACGTAGAGGGACGTCATCCTCATCATCCGACGAAATTATAATGGGGACGTCTATAGATGAGCCGGGCATTGGGGTCGGATTGTTAAAAAGCTCGGTGTCGTTGCTTGCGGTGGATGAAGCCATGTGTTTGAATAATCACGAAGGTAAGAATACGTGGGATGTCTATTGCAATAACATGTAGGTTTCTCAAGTGTTAGTTGTATTTCTAATGGACCTACTATATATAAGGAGCTGGCTGATTTCCACATTTATGAAGTAAACTTGCCAACCAACTAGTCAATGTCAAAATTAAATACCCACCAGGAAAGACACACCATTATCACACGAAAAAAATCTGCATGTTGTACTCACCTTGTTAATTACAATTGTATTCCTATTTAATGACCATAGCATTTGTCAACTGTAAATGAGCTTTTTAATTACAAATTAGTTCGTATTTGTAATTACATTTATATTCATACGTAAGAAATATTGATTCTCAATACCTATATTTTCATACTAGACGAATGAGTTGTCATTGCCGTAATGAAGGGTAGCCATATCCTATATGCCTCCCACGTCGAAGAATATATTGTCACCTAACTACTTCTGATATAAATCGATGCAAGCAAAAATTACTACTTATAGCACATCAAATTACTGATAATGCATCATTTGCCATAAATGGTTGAAACAATTCATATGCCCTGAACATTACAAAATTTTCAAAAGCACTTAAACAACATTTAATATGCCATGAATCATAATTAACATTACAAAACAATTTCCACGCGGACTCGAATTGTGGAATAAAATGAAACGTTCATGAAACATTGTCCGTCAGAGTCACATTACGTATTCCTTCACAAAAACAGCTGTCGTTGATAGGCACTGGACCAAAATAACTGAAACGAAGAAAAATGTGGCTCAACTAACTATTTTTTCGTGTTTGCCTCTTACCCCTAGTGTATGGAGTCCTTGTCGATGCTGCTGGCATTCGAAGGCGAGTGGAACGTCGCCTTTGAATATGTGCCGATATTGGCTGCACTGGGTCGGACGTCGGGCCACATACGAAACATAAACAAGAGACAAATTTTGAATATGAATCTATCCACATGAAATATCTAAATGTCATATTTTATACATGAAAAGCTCATGGACTAATTTCAATAGGCTAAAGTATCTAGTTGAAGATGTTACCTTCCGCCTCCTCCGCTCCTGATTCGGTCCCCGCCTCCATTTCGCCTGAAGCAGTCCTCGCGGCGTCGCTTTGATTGCCATGCAGATCTTGGTCTGTTTCGACATGGCCACTAGATCCTACGACAACTGGCGCTCCTGCCACTACAGAAAAAGGAAAAACACTTTGCAATAATCTCCATATAAGGTAACACACCTCGGGGAAATGAACAAAAAAATTTGGTCTAAGCACTGTAGTGCACAGAAAACTTGAGATAAATGAGATTAAGAATCATAAAAAAACAAATGTTCAAATAAAGTATATCAAACAAAAACAAAATGATTATATCCCAAATGGACTTGACAAAAATTAAGTCAACACTCATTCACATCGTCTCTTACGTTACTAAGCATTCTTTGGTTTTCAACAAACCAAGGCAATTGAAAAAGGCTAAGCATCAGAGTGTCTATGTCTAAATTTTCACACGACATTATCTAGCTAAATGAATACGAATGGATAGGTAACCTACATGAAAACCCATTACTTAACATGCACGACTATACTAAATATTCTTGCTGAAATAGTCAAATCTCAGAGGCGAATAATGTCCATACAACTAATGTTCACATGTAAACTAAAGATGAAAGTGCGAAAGAAACTCGCATTGATCTAATGTGCACTTAATTTACATTAGACATGCATTTTAGCATTTAAGTCACAACAGATCTTGTCCCATGTCATTAATCATAAATTTTATCTCAACTTGAAGTTATCATTACCAAATTCTATCTAATCACCTGGATATTGAACTCAACCTGGTGGATCTAAAATGCCCAAAACGAAATTATTACGTGCATTAACATCGTAAAGCGTACCATTCACAACTGGTTCTCCGTCACCGACCGCGAAATCGTGTTCTTCCGGCATCTAATCCATGCTCATCTTCGTGCCCTGTAAATTGAAATAAAAAAGGAAGACATTGCAGGATATTTCAGCCTGTCGTATTAAAAATAACGAGATCCGTAATAGAAGTTAGAAGAAAATGCGGAAAAGTACCTCCATATGGTTGGGGAGAATGTGCATGGACATCGTTTCGCACGTCAGTTGGAACTGCAGATGCGGTGGATATGGCAGGTGCCACTACCGTCGATATGAAATCCCGAAGTCTAGTGTGTTCAGCCGTAACATGCTCGAGTATTTCAAGTTTCACGGTTCGGAGTCGCATCTCAAATAGGACTCTCTGATCCAACAACAAGTCATCGACGTCCGGTCTTGTCAACCCACGTCCCATTTGTACACCCGTCATCCCTCCTTGTGCACGATCAGCATGGCTCTCTCCTTCGCCGTCCTCCCTTACGTTGTCCGAGCTAGAATCGTCATTTTCTTCGGTAGACTGCACGGCACGATCACCCGTACCAGAAGCAATCTCGTCCGACCCTCCACTACCATCATCCCCATCATCTTCATTTTTACTTGAATCATGCCCATCTCCTCCACCGACATCGGCAACAATATCAAACTGCGCTTCGACCACAGTATTTGCAATGGCGTCCAAAACAGGCACGACATTATCATCAAATGGCATAAGAGTAGCCATGTAGCGTTGGTTCCGCTCCAGCTCGGTCGGACATAACGTTGCAAAAACATGCAGCTGCCGATGATGTAACAATTTGATCAGGGGAATAAAAATTATGGCATATTAGGATTGAATGGCAACAAAATTTTGCCTAACTTGGGAGACAAAAGGTTACCTGCACTTTCTTGAAGAAGGCATTGTATGTGCGATGCTGCGACTGTTTTGTAGCCATCCAACTCAGAATACGTGGGGATCGTTCACCAAGCCGCTGACCAAAACGTTGACCAATTTCAGGAATCGCCTCAAAGGCCCATATCTATCGTAGATGGGTCAAACAGAGTGAATTAGTGTCGCGTCAATTACCGAATATACTTTCATGTTAATAAGAACTTCAGCTGAAATTGAAATAAAAGACATTGTTACCTGCATGGCTATGGGAAAGCCGTGAACTGTGTAACTAATCTCCTTCTCGCGCTTCCTCTTGGCATAGCGAAGTTTACTAGCGTATCTGCCCTGGAATCCCTTGATGAGATGAGAGTACCCCACTCTACCCCAAGGGTAGGCAAAAAAAACATCAAGGTCGTCGACGATCGAAAGTGTCGCGCACTCGATACCCACATTATTGTCTGGAGCGTTGAAGACTCCTTCTACTATGAGTGCAAGCCCCAGCTTGTATCGATCAGCCCGTGGGGTCGACGACCGAACTAATGTCTTCTCGATCTGGGCACAGGAAACCTTGTCCAAAGATCTAAAATACTTGTCCTTTAGTCTCGTTTTTTCCAAGACTCGATGAAACCGCTCGTCATCAGGCGGGACACCGCAACACAGGCTGGTAACTACTGCATACTCTTGCAATCCAAACCGGCAATAGTGTCCTTGCACGTTGAACCACAATTCGTGCTCTTTGTCTGTTCGGATTCCTCTGAAGACAAGTTGTTGGATGAGCTGGGCAGAGAATTGGATGTCTGAAATTTCGGTCAAGAAGCCAAGGGACGACTCGCGGAAGTCGTGGCGTTGTCGTTCGTCGAAGTGCTCCAACACCATTTGCACGTACTTGAGGTTACTTCGCTGGGATATGCGTGCACGCAGCCTTGTGTCTACCGGAACCAAGGCTTCGAACTCCATGGACTCTGCAATGAATAAAAAGGCGAAAAAATCAGCTTATCATACGTCATCAATGTATGTGAAGGGAAAGACGGATGCAAACAAATAGCAATCAACATATGTACATCAACCATATAACGACGTGTAACTACTACCCAATGCAACATGAATCATTTGTACAAGGACATGTCACGAAGATTTAACAATAAAGGAACATAGTGTGCTTCACATTATTGCTGGTCTAACTGTCGGGATCGACAGTTCATTTGTACCAAAATTACTCAACTGCCGGGATTTCTGAGACTAACTGTCGGGAACGACAGTTCGTCTATCCCTGTGTTACCCGTCGAACGCAGCTAACTGTCGGGAAAGACGGAACACGAACACATTTCACCAATATACAGATAATTTACGAGGTAAATCATTGCACACGAAGTGGTGCCACATACCAACATGGTAGAATGTTCACAAGCAGGTGGCATTTACATTCAAAAATCTCTCACATGTCGACAACAACCAATTAAAGGGAATTGAATTTACAAACCTAAAAAAACTACAATGTTGCACCCCCTATATGAAATTAGGGGAAAAAATACACTCACTTTTTCCTTTCATTTCCTCCACAACCATTTCCTCCACAACAATTCAAAAAGCCCAAATTCATAAGTCGATATACAGAGAAGCAAATATTCAAAAAATTACACTAACTAAGCGAAGTCATTACTTCACAACAAACCCAAATGCAAATGAATAAATGCTTATCACAAAATTTCAGAACTTTCGGGAAATGAAGTCGAAGCACTGACTTACCGAAGCAAACTTTTCCGGCGAGTCGATTGAGTGCTCTCCTTCGGTGGGCGGTCAAGTTCTCTTTTCGGCGTGGGTAATACTTTCTGTTGACTTCGTCGGTGGTGGGTGGTTCACGGTGGGTTCCTCCTTCATTCGGCGGTGGAGTTCTTTTCGGCGTTGGGTTGATCTTTCTTGCTTTGGCCGGTGGTAGGTGGACGGTCGGTCTCCCAAAGGAAAAACTTAGGGTTGTTTGTGTTTTGCAAATCTTTCTTGCTTTGGCCGGTGGTAGGTGGACGGTCGGTCGGTCTCCCAAAGGAAATACTTCTTGGGTTGTTTGTGTTTTGCAAATGACATTTATGTTCCCCCCCCCCCTTTTTCTTCCTTGTTTTGACGTGTTGGAGATGACAAATAGTACAAATTAATATGGAGTCAAATCTTAATTAATGGTGAACATGTTACGTATTGAATTTATGTAGAGGGGTAAAATTGTCTAATTTTGACATTCTTGCAACTAATTTAAAAATGTGACATTTTGGTAATTACATTGTAGCAAAATGACACTTGGTGTAATTTCCTCATATTTGAATAACTAACACATATTTAGCATGTTGAGATAATCTTGTATTTATTTGCATTTAATTTTCAGAAAAAGTAATATGTCAAAAAGGTTAATAGTCAAATCTTCAAAATCACCATTTAAATAATTCACAAAATCATTCTAACCATTAACAATAAAAAAAAAAAAAAAGAAGTTCAAATGTAATAATTAATTGAGTGACGTGACCAGAAAATTGAAATGCAAATAAACAAAAAATAACGTTCCGTAAAAATTTAATGGAGCCCGATACAAATTAGAACAGAACGACACAACTACCAATAAAATATAGCAAGCAATTTCCAAAAAAAAAAAAAAAAAAAAAATTTGAATAGAATGACATGAAAATTTAGCAGAAATTCAAAAAAAAATATTAGTAGAACGAAAAAAGAATATGCGAGCATGAATTAAATTCTAGGTCTAATTGTTTACTCAATTGCAATGGCAATCGATAATTATGGTTCAATAACAGTCGTTCAACACTTTACCCAATTTGAAGATGGTATGATTTAATTAATTAATTTGGATGGATAGTTGTGTGTTCAAGTATTAAGTTTAATTGGGTTATGTCTAGTATAATTGTCTTTTTTTTTTTAAACTGTGATGTGTTTAAGTTTATTAATTGGATTGAAAAAAAAAATTAATTTATTTTTATGTTTTTTTTATTTGGGTAAATGGTTTGGTGGTTTGAAACGTTTTGCAAAGCTTGAAACCTAAACAAATCAATTTGAAAAGATCTTCTTCGGTTCAAAATCAAAATATTGACGGATCCACGTGGATCCAAATCGATTGTTTAAAAAAAAAAAAACGATTTCGATTTTATTGTTTAATGATTTGGTTGTTTAGCCCTACTAAAAAAAATGCAAACTTTATATTCTTGAAGCATTTAGCTGATAAAAAAAAAAATTACTTTATCAATCACCAAGTTCAAGGAATAATTGCTATCTTTGTCACTATGAGTCCTAATTAATGCAATTTCTTGTTTGTTTAAAAAATAGTTTCTATTTATGATCCATTTCTATTGTTTTTTCGTACGTTCTTTACTTTTATTAAAATCTTTGCTGTTTCTATTTAGCATTTCCAATTATATAAGGTTCTTTCAACCATCTTGAGCTACTCTAAAATTAGTCGAGTTCTTTGATAGGGAGTTGTGTAGGAGTTTGGGATTCCAAAGAGAGAAAATTCTAAGGAGACCGCAATTCAATCTTCTTGGCTCTTTGGAACTGGAATGTTCCCATTAGTTCTCCCCCCCCCCCCCCCCCCCTCCCCACCCCTTTATAAAAAAAACTAATCTTTGTTTAAACTTTTGGAATATAATATTTAAATAAATGAATTTAAAAATATTAAGATTCAAATGTAATGGGATTAATACAGTTTTTAAATTTTTAATAATTATAATAAAGATAAAATTGGAGTGTAATATATAAGTGCTGAGAATAATTTGTCCATTTTTTATTGTCAGCAAAGGTGGCAAGAATAATTTGTTTGGCGGCAAGCATCTTTTGAAAAGGAATTCTTTTGATTTTTGAGTCCTGTAACTGGATCCATGTAGTCATTCGGAGGGTGTATTCTTTTGAGTTTCTTCTTTAATTAGATCATCAATATTGTCGAGACCAAAGCATACGTCTTCATTGCTTTGTTCATAATTTGATGTATCAGCTTGAGAGGAATATTCTTCCTTTGATTTTGTCTTTTTTTGAATAGGCTTCGGCTAAAGAGGCAATTCTCTCTGAGACAGCTTGAAGTTCCTCTGGAGTCTTACATTGGCTAAACATAGCAACAAGTCTTGATTTTTCGGCGAGGAAATCAGTACTTTTGTCAAGTTTCTTTTTTGATAATTTTGGGATGTTTGCATTTCTCTATTCTTGAATCTAAGAATTTATTGTTTTAGGACAGCAATTGGTTTCATGGAATTTTGACCGCCATTTGATTTTTAATCCCCCAAACAAAATTCTTAACATTATATTCGGATCCTGGTTTTTGAACAATTTGATAGTCCCAAAGAAAATCCATGAGACTTTGAGATGATGAGCAAATTGAAATAAAATATTTTATTGTGGCTTTAAAAATATTTTTGCCTCTTGTTTGAAATGTTCAAACCCTTGAAGAGTACTTCAAGTCCAAAATGTTCGAATTGATTTTGAAACCATTTTGGGATTGGAGAACAATTTTGATTAAATAGTATGACCCAAGAGTGAATGTTGACATACTAAAAGTGCAGTCCAAATAAATAGCCAAAAGAATGAAGCCCAGTTGGGAGTCTAGAATAAAAGCCCAAATATGATCATTAATATTTCTTACAACTATCTCTTTTTGTTCTAAAAGAACTTTCTTGTGAGGAAGTTTGCAAGAAAGTTTGATTGTATATATAGAATCTCAAAATCAAAGCAAGATAGAAATTGCTTGCCATCTTGCGAAAATTTATTTTGAAGCAAGGTTTATTACGTCTCTTTGCAAGACGCCTTTTGATGCTTTACAATCTATTTTTAAAATAATTTTTTATTGATTAAATCATCTTGAAATTTTGAAATACATAAAACAATTAATAAAATTTCTTTTTTCATAGTAGAATAATTATTTTGAGGACCAGTCTAGACACACCTAAGTGGAATCTGACTAACTGTTAATGAGTAGGTTGTTTGGGAATTTGTTTGAGAACACCATCAAAATCAATGTTTGATGCATAAGTTTCAACAATAATAGAGGCAATGGGATCAAGTATTGATAAACACGGAATACTTTTGACAGCTTCTTTGACATTTTGCACCGCCATTGTATGCTCGTGATTCCATGGGACATGGTTCTTTTGTAGTTTTTTGAAAAGATAGGTACATATGATCCTTATCTCTTTGATAAAGTTATCTACATAATTGACACAACCTAAAAAACTTTGAAGGCTATTTTGATCCAGAATTTCATTAGGAAATTTATTAGTGAAATCTAGACTCCTTTGAATGAGTGTAATGGTTCATGCATAAATATTATGCCCTAAGAACCTAATGTTTGTTTGACATAAAACAACTTTTTTTAGCAGACACTGCTAAACCTTTAATTTTGATGACATGTATGAATATATTGAGATGCTTAAAACGTTGTTCTAAACTTTCCGAAAAGATTAAAACATCATCAAGGTAGACAATTATAAAGTTTGAATAAGAATTAAAAATATCGTTTATAATTTGTTAAAATTCCGAAGGGACATTTTTTAGCCGAATGGCATGATATTCCATTCATATTGACCAAAAGGCGCATTAAAAGCAGTTTTGTAGATATCTTCTTCTTTAATTTGTATTTGTCAGAAACCTGACTTCATATCAAATTTTGAGAAGATGACAACTTTGAATAATATGTTCAAAAGATATTTCATTTGAGGTAATGGATATCTAATTCATTAAAGAGCTTTATTAAGAGGTTTATAGTTGATGACAAGACGATGGGCTCCTCGTTAAGTCTCAGTACAATTGTTAACATAAAATGTTTAACAACTCCTTGGTGATTTACTTGGTCGGATAAGGTTTTTATCCAGTAAACCATTGATTTCCTCGATACAGAGATCAAGTAATTCTTTGTTCATTTGAATAGGTCGAGATTCGGTAGGAATATTTGATTCATGAAAATCATGTGTATAAGGTAGAGACGCAACATGCTTTTTCCTTTTCCAAAAAGCATTTGAAATAGTGGAGTATATCTCTTCCTCGATATGCTTTTGAAAAAGAGAGATTTTTGCAATAATGGAGGAATCTTTTAACTGTTCCTTGATTCTTTGAAATCTCATCTCTTCATTTAAAAATTGAATGTGCTATATTTTGAAATTAATATTATTAATAATTTTTGAAATATACGCTTCTTTCAAATTATTAACATCTTTTTAAGAAAGAAAATTTGTAAATTTGAAAGTAATTTCTTGACCAAAAGTATTTGTAGTTAAACCTTTTGAATCGGCTTGAAAATGATAAATTTGAACAATAAAAGGAGTACCAAGAATTACTTCTTGATCTAAATCTTTAACAAGGTAAAATATAATTTTAAAACAAATATTTGAATTACAACATGAGCTTTTGAAAGCTTATATTGAATACTAAGCTTTTTTCCATTAGCACCATGTAGACGCTTAGTGGTTTTTGCAAAATACTTTGTAGGGATCAATAATTCCCTAATGTAATTTTGATCAACACCAGAATCAATTAAGACTCTCGTTTGCAATACCATTTTTAAATTTGAATACGGCTAATAACATTAACATTTTCTTCTCCAATTTGAAGAATAAAAGAATTTTTAGAAGACTGATAAAGAATGTCTTCTTCATCAGCAGAATCAGTTTGATTCTCTTGTTTTGTTTTTAAGAGAACAACCTCCATACGAACATCTTTCATTTGATTTTGAAGAATTGAAATATGAGATTTCATCTCATTTATTGTGATCTCAAATCAGAAGTAGAAGATTTTGAAGATTCAACTTTGAAAAAAATACTATGAGGCTCATCTAAAGGATCATTTGATTTTGAAGGGAGAAGAGATTTAAACTTTTTCTTTAGTTGATTATTGTTGATTTTTTCAACTATTTCTTGAATAAGTTCATCTTCTTTAGTAAGGATGTTTATGGTTTTACATCCACAAAGTTCCTTAGATTGATTTGAAGAAGATGAGGAATTAGAACTAGTTTCAACATCGGAATTTTCTTGATGTTCATGAACCATTTCTAATTCGGAATTAGAAGATTCTTCTTCTTCTGAAGATTATTAATCTTGACTTTCGTAGGACATTTATTGGAATAATGTCCTGATTGTTTGCATTTCCAACAAATAACATTGGAGTTTTTTGAGAATTTCTTCTTTGAAAATCATTTTCTAGAAAAAAAAAAGTTTGAATAAGAAGATTTTTGAAAAAAAAAATAAATTCTTTTTACTTCTATATAAATTTTTCTTTTTGTTTTTGAAGAAGAAGGGGGAGTAATTTTCTCAAAGCCATATTGTTCACAAATGATCCATACTCTCTATGGCTTTCAAAACTTTCTAAATTTAATTTGGCCCTGAGTTTAAGATCATTGCAAAGAGCAAGACCTTCTTTATTGATAAAATGCATAATTTCTCCATATGTAAGCTCTTCATATGGGATATTATTATTTTTCTAACTTTTGATAGAATTTCTAACTTTTTCTGCAAAGAGTTTTGGAAGTCCAAATATGAATCTTTCTTTTCAATAAAATTGATTACAATATTCTCAAAGTAACACATGAGTTAAAAACGTGACTTTATACCACTAAAAATCATGTAGTTTTGAACATCTAACATTCATAAGAATATTTGATTTTTTATCAAGAACATCAACAGGTGTTCCAATAAAATGTTTGACGATACTGTAAAAAAGAACAACAAAACTAACATTTTTACTAGTTTAATCATTTTGAGCATTTAGTATTTGGTGTTTATCTTCATTATCAAGATAATTATGCCACCATTGTTTGAGTTGGCCTGTAAATCTGATAACAAGATTGATAGTTGAGGTTTTTGGATCAACTCCTTTAAATCTATATGTCTTCCAACACATAGACATGACTACAAGAAGTCGAATGATCTGATATTCGGTAGAACCGTCTATATTCCCTTCAACAATAGAGTCACGACTGAAAGAAGTTTGAAATTTTGCTTTTTCTTCGAAAAGTAAATTAGAAGTTGATTGTTGAGCATAGTAAGGAGGAACTTCTGAATATTGATTTTTCTATCCTAATTTGTTGATATGAGATTCTTCACTTTCAACAAATCAATCTTCCAGATTATCAATAGTATTGATTTTTTTTTTTTAAGAGGATGATAGTTTAGATAATTATTTGCAAGTTCTTTTAGAACTTGAGTCTCATTATCTAATTTTCCTAATTGAGGAATCATATTTGAAGGATGTGGTTTGAATTGAGAGTTGACATTTGTCTTACCTTTGTCAACAATTTTTTATATTGATTTCTCAGAATCACAATTTATTTCAATTCTGTTAAGCTAAGTACACATAGATTGTAAAACAATATTTATATAATTCTTTTGAGCTTGAATATTTTTGATACCCTTAGCGACGACTTCAGAATCATCTGGTCGTTCACTAGATAGAATTTTGAGGGGAGAAGCAAGATTTTCAGTGTTTTCTTAAGAAACAACAATTTCTTGCATAAGAAGATGAATAGCTTGAAAGGTTTCACCTTCTAGTGTCTTCCAAGTCTTTTTAGAAACATTTGTATTTTGAATAATTTTTGTTTTAGTGGGGTTTTTTTATATAAATTTTGAAAAATGCCCACTCGTAAAAACTTAAATCTTCTGAAAAGATTTTGAATTCTTCCCAGTAAAATTCAATTTCTTCTTTTGAAAGACTCTTTTAAAATAATTTTCGAAAACTTTTGACTTTAGGAGTTTTGTCGTACTACAACAAAAACTATCATTTACAACACTCACTAATAAAATGTTGCTAAAAAAGTCTATCGCAATATTTTAATATATGAATGTTATTATTGCTTAACGAAATTGAGCTTTGACAACATTTTTAAATGAATGTTGCTAATGTCAACGTTTAAAAAATATTACGAAAGTTTTATTTTTCGCATTGTTTAAAAAACATTGCTAAAACGCTTTTATCAATTTTATTTTTATTAAGCCTAGCTTTTCCTCCTCCTCTCGTTTTCCACTCTCTTCTATTCTTCCCCAAAATCGAAAAGAAGAGACTGAAGATGGGGATGGTAAATTACTGACCGGAGAAGGTGAGGAAATTGAAGCATAATTCAAGAGCTTTCTACCGTCATTTCCTTTCTCTTTCTCTCTCTTCTCTAAACATTGTTCCTTTGTCTTTCTTCAACCTTTTACATGATTTGATACATACATATTTATTGTAAAGAGGGAAACGAGGATCGAAAATACCGGGGAAGAATTTTATAGTTGAAGTGGAGCCATTAGAGGAAGCTAGAGATGGAAAGTCGTCGATGGGACCAGTTTATCAGAGTGTTTTTGCTAAGGATGAATTTCCAGAGCCGATTCCAGGACTCGACAACTGCAAGGATATTTTATGGTGATTTTTTGACCTTTGTGTTCTCGATTTTACTAGAAAAATGATCTGGAGATTAATTTGCAAAGTTTTATTAAAAATTCATTAGTTCGTTTTCGTTTTGTGATGTTTTCTATTCTTGAAAATGAAGTTTCTGCTGTAGAAACAAAATAAATTGTGGTTCTAGACTGTTGAATAATGTTGGGTTGATAATGGTTTGTCAACGAAAAAGGATGGATTTCATACTTAATAATTGAGGCAGATATATTTATTAAATCTATGCGGAATATTCCTTAAAATCATATTGTTCACCTTGTGAACCATTTACCATTTGGATGTCGTCAACTACTTTTCATTTTATTTTCTAATTTAATTTTTGGTCCAAGTAGCTGACGATTATGTCTATCTCAGTGGACAGTGAAAGTAGAACCCAATTTTCATGAAGATGCCAGCAAGCTAGACCAACTAGTTCCCTTTGAAGAGTGTATTGAGTTACATTCTACTAGAGAAGCAGTGGTGAGAGTTCCAGAGTATCCTCTCCTTACTCATAATGGGCGTGACTTCAAGTTAGTTTTCATAACTTTAGTATCCACCAAATATAAATCAAATTAACTATACAATATCTTTTTAATTGATGCAAATACAAGCATTCTCCATTATTTCCAGCTTGATTGTGGACCCTACGCATCTCAGTGATGGTTTACACTATTATGAAGTCCATGGACTAGATTGCAAAGCACCGTGGCGTGGTCCTCTCTTAAGAATTCCAGTTACTATAACAAAGCCTAAAGCTGTGGAAAGCTGTCATTTCTGCCTAGTATATATCCTAATTCTAAATGAGCAACTTGTTGAAGAGAGTATTCTTACTCCCAAAACTAAATTCTTCGAGAATTCTTGTGATAACTTTTACTAGATTTATTGGCCGTAATTTCCTATTTTGGTGGTGAGATAGGCCTTTATAGTAGAACCTGTTGGAGGGACCTGAGAGGGGGTGGTACCTTGCTGCCATATTAATCCACTATTCTTGCCAACCAATCGCTTATCTGCATTGGTAGAGAAAAAGGACATTTTTAAGATCCAAAAATGGCATTGTTAAGATTGTATGAATGGATTGAAACCGAGATGCACCTCAGGATTGAACAGAGTGACAAAGGAATATTCAACTGACTACACTATTTAATGGCAATAAGACTTAGCATGATGTTGTCTTTTATCTATTTTAGAAGCAAGGTTGTTAAAATGGGGATCCTATCAAGGATTATTGTGGATGGTTTTTCGTGCCCGGTTAAGACGAGTTATCCTTATCAGAGTTTATTTTCCTTGTCGTCTTCTCCTCCTCGTCCACGTTGGATGATTAATTGATTACAAAATTCTCAATCCAAGGGTGGAGCCAAGAATGAATGGGATGGGAGGCAAAAAAATTTAAATTTAATGTACAAATAAAATTTATATATAACTAGAAAATCTATAATCTAACGTTACTTATTACAATTGTACCCGACGATGTTTTATAGCATAAAATTCATCTATAATAAAATCTAGATCTAAATTAATACTAAATTCTCGTTCAATATTTAGTGTTAAACAATCGGCAAGAAACCATCATACATTTAGCAAATAACAAGTCTAAAGTTTGCCTTATTCGTTAATCAAATCAAACGGATATACCAAATGCAAATTACATAGCATTCTAAGCTAAAGCAGTAGCAACTACCAAGTCAAGCTAAAGCAGTAGCAACTACCAAGTCTAATTTTTATCAAACAAATTTTTCATTTTAGCAAGTAGCAGCAAGCAGCCCTTCTAATTCAAAATATTCAATGGAGTATAAATTGTCTAATGTGGCCTAATTTATGTGATGTGAACAAGTTACAAGTGTAAATAATCTAAGTTAAGTATCTAATATAAGTATAACCAAACATACCTCAAATAGTGGCTAACTGCAAATGAAGGCTGAAGCCTGAATGAAGGCCTTGACGCTGTAAAGCAAAACTGCAAGCAGCAGGCTAGTCCGCACAGGCGCACGCTGCACACACAAGGGCAGAATGGCCTGAATTGATTCACTGAGAGTTTGAATAGTAAGCTGTATGGAAGAAAATCAGAAATTGAACAGTGAGAAGATGAGAACAGTGAGCTGCAGGGCCGAAGAAATTGAACAATGAGAAATGAGAATGGATTCACTTATGACTTATCAGAATAAATTGAACAATGAGAAGCCAAATGGTGAATCGTAAATAGAAGAACCAGGTTCGACTGATTGACGGCCGTACGTCGGTGGATGACGGATGGAGTAGGCGAGGGTTTGGCCGTTTGGGAAGTTTCGAATTGGAAGAAATTCTCGACTGAAAATGCAAACAACCAACAGGGTAAAGGGTTTGGGATTTGGGATTTGGGTTTCATTTTATATAAATTGGGTTTTCAATTTTCAATTGGGCCTTAACAATGGGCTACTGGCTTGATTTGTGGAAAAAATTGGGCTAAAACCAATTTTTTTTTAATGGTAATTACACTAAACCAGCTATTAAGTTTGGACTTTTAAAAAATCAGTTTTCACCTTTTTTTTCATTTATCAGGTTTTTATAATTTTAATTAATAATGATATTATAAAATTAAATTAATCTATATACCCACCCTACTACCTATCCCATCAAATTTATTTTAAATAGAAAACTCTACCCTAAACCCTAATCCATTTCATTTCTCCCCACTCCACCTCTCGCCGCCTCCTCTCCCCTTCCCCTCCGCCTCCTACTCCCCTTTCCTTTCCCCTACCGGCAGCAGCTTCAACCTCCCGCCGCCTCCTCTTCCCTCCATCTCCCCCCTTCCCCTCCTCCTGCCGGTAGCAGCGAAGCTTTTGCCGCGCTGCTACGAATCTGCAGCAGTGAAGCTGTGACGCTGCTGAACCGGCAATAGCGGTGCAGCAGTGAAGAAGCTTCTGATTTTAGGCAGTAGCGAAGAAGCTGCCGATTTTGCTGTGTGTGGCGTCGCAACAGCGTTATGCTGTGTGCGTAGGTGCTGCCGGCGTGGGTGCATTCTGCTGTGTGTGTGTTTCTGTTGTGTGTGCGTGGGTGCGTGTGGGGGCAGATCTGTGTGCGTGGGTGTGTGGGCGGATTTCTGTGCAGGCGGTTTGGGTGGTGGTTATTGGTGTTGGTGTTATTGTTGGTGGTGTTGTTCAGGCAGCGATGGTGGTTGTTGGTGGTGTTATTGTTGGTGGGTGTTTTAGGGATTAGGGTCAGATGGGGATGGGACGGAGCACTGTGGCCAACTGTTTGGTCATTCTGTGACTTGTGACCTTTTATTGTTGGTGTATTGGAATGGAGGGACGGGTACTGCGGATGGGACGAAGAGTTTCTGTGACCAATTATTTGGTCGATCTGTGACCAAGTATTAGTGGTGTTTTGGGATTGAGGGACGAGTGTTTGGGTGTATGTGACCAACTATATCGATCTATGACTAACTATATTGTTCTCTGTGGCAACTATTTAACTGTGACCTTAAAATTTGTTAATCTGTGACCAACAAATTTTCTTACCTTGTGACCAATTAAAAATCTGTGACCTATAATATTTTTCATTTGTGACCTCGAAATAATCTGTGACCAATTAATTTGATAAGTTGTGATCGAAAATTAAATTTTTAACTAATTAATAAGATGTCGTGACCTTGGAATCGGAGCAGTTACCGGAATTAGGCGACGGTCAATGGTCATCGAAAAATGGTCGCCGGAATTAAGCGCGGCCGGAGTAGTCATCGGTCGCCGGAGCAGTGGAGGTGGGTGATGTGGGGTGGGTCAATTATATGAAAGTTAAATATTTAATTTAATAGATTAATTGTAAAATATAATTAATTAATTCATAGAAAAACCTGAATTTTGTAAATTTAAACATTGTAGCCCGATTTTTTATTTCATCAAAGATAATCTCTGACCTATGAATTTTCCCTTTTTTTAATGCACTAGGCTTGACCAACATTGGGCTACAGCCCAGTGTTGCCCACTGTTGGATCCTCCCCTATTTCAATCAATTATTGGAAGGTTTCCTGTCCCCCAAGTCTCATTTTATATACATTGGGAATCATCTATAACTCGTGGTTTAGGATTCTAAACCAATTGTTTCTTATTTTCCCCCTCGTATGACAACCACATTCTTTTTCAACTGGAAATCCATGTTTTAGTATTTGCGTCTTATGTAGACCATATTGAACGCAAGTTTATTGAAGTTCCACTTGGTGCAACTTGGTTTGAGGCAAATATGAAAACATCAGGATTTGAAACGGCACGAAGATTTTTCATAGATGTTGTTCAGGTAAAACATCATGTGGATCTCATTAATCTGTCATCTTACAAATGATTGGAAAGAGTTGCTACATTTTCTTCTCCTTCTTCCAAAAGCTTTGCCTTTCCTGTGGAGGGTGGCCTTACAATGGAACTAACAATAGCTCAATTTTGGTCCAGTGGTGTTGGAATTCATGAAACCACTGATGTAGATCTAGAAGTAACGTTTCTTTCCTTGTAGAATTTAGTATTCTTCCAAAATGATGAAGTTTAACTGCTCGAACACTTGAGCACTCTTGCATCATTATGTGCATTAGCAATAGAAAAACAATATAGCTATCATTACATTAAACCTTTTTATTCAATATTATTCCAGAATGAAGCAGAATATTTTTGCAACACTTGTAATGCAGCAACCATGAAAGCATGTGCATTCTTAGTGTACTTTTTCTTTTGATGTTCATGACTACTACGTGTGATTAAATGTAAGTTTAGCAGTCTAGATTCTTACATTATGGAAAGATGAACATCAATTAGTTTCAGAATTTTTTTAAATTTTTTTTAAACCATCAGAAAAGATGACAACTTCTTAAACCAGAATTATGCGGACATCGCTGAGACTTAATTTTCTTATTATTAGGTTTTATCAGTTGAGATTTATTTTATTATTAGTGGACTTTATTATTCATGTTTCTTGTTTCTTGTTATTGGGCTTGTACTAGGGGGTCGACCCAAGTCCATTAGATTTTTGCTGTTTATTGGCTTTTTCATTGTTATTGGAATAGTTGATGAATGATTAATAAAATTAAATTTGGCTTGGCCACGTTTTCTTCCTCCCATTTTTCTTCCTCACGGCTTCCTATTCTGCTTCTTCCCTTCCCCTGTTTCTTTCTTCTGCTATAATTCTTTTTGGTTTTACATCAAATTGGTATCAGAGCCAAACCTGACTTTCACAAACACGGCTCATGACAATCATCTTTTCTCCTAAACTTCACCGTCAACATCCACAAACCGCAATATCATCTCCACCAACTAGAAATAGCCAGAAACACAGAAATTTACCCTCGCCTTCCCCAACTTCTTCCAACCCGTTGCCCGCAACCGCCCCCTCACGAACCAACGCTGCTCACCATTCACCAGTCATCTCCTACACGCCCAGCTACTGTTCAAATAGGCACCTTTCAATAAATCACAACCCACAACAAATTACCCACCAAACCCTACAATCAATACCCGTCCACAATCAATAGACGCATACAACCGCAAAAATCAGTCAGCATCTTCATCATCCACAAATCTACTATCGCAAAACCTAGTTGCCGAAATCAACAATCAACCCTAAAACACAATCTCCACCAATTCGCCGCACAACCCGTTCCACATCTGAGCCTATCAAACACTTGAACACTAAAGCCACACCGGCGGCCACTTCTCCTAGCGCTACCAACAGCCGCGCTCAACCATCAGCATCCGCACCCGCCGTCGCTCCCCTCTCGCCGCCACCCGTCGCCCCTTACGACTCCCACTAAAATCAGCACCGCAATTATCGTAGCCCGACACTAAAAGAAGAAAAGCAGGGAGGAAAATCCAGAAATACCTACCACCGTCCGTATCTTCACAACGTGAATGGCTTGGGCTCAAGTGAGTTATTTCAGTTTGGGCCTCAATTTTGGGTGTATTTTAATGAGGAAATTACGGCACGCAGGTTTTTAAAATACCACATTCACAAATCCAAAATCAGCTTTAATAATACATAATTCAGGTTTTAATTAATGGTTTTTAAATTAATTTTTATTTAAATCAAATTTAAAACCTTAATTTTTCATTTTCTCTCTCTCTCTCTCTCTCTCAAAATCGATCCATTTTCTCTCCCCGATCTCTCTATCCCCGCTTGCCACCTTGTTGCTGCCACCACCCACCTATAAATTTAGTCCTTTTATTTAGCCAAGAACCCACAAAAATTTCTTCAAAATAAAAAATGGGTTCAACAATTCGAGTCCTAATGGCGACTGAAAAATGGGAGTCCCATTTCTTTCAATTCCAAGTTCTTAATTGTGAGCCCTGAAAATGGTGGTATTTTTGACCTTTTGAAATTCTGGGCATTCAATAATCAAGAAAGCGGAGCCAAGTTTCTTGAATTTATTGTTTGCTGAGAACAATGATGCGGATGGAAAATCTGGTTCGGATACTGATGCTTCAAGTCATGGGTTCTGCCTCTGATTCATGGGTGTGGTGATTTTTCGACTTTGATTTTTGTTGGTGGCTATGGCGGATCTGGCGGGGGTTTTGGTGAGGTTGTGGGGATGGTGTATTGTTAGTGTTGGCATTGGTGTTGATTTTAATTTTGTTGCTGGGAAGTGGTGGTGTTAGTGTGGCGAGCGGTGGTACGTTTCTGTGGTGGTGGCGCGGTGGTGCGTTTTCTGTGATGTTGGTGGTGTTGGCAGCGAAGACGACGGTGGTGTTGGTGCATTTTCTGTGGTGGTTGGTGGTGTTGGTGTTGGCGTCGTTGACGACGGTGGTGGTCACAAATGATTTGTTGATTGTGATCAATAAAGAATAAATTGTGTTCAATAAATATTGTGTGACCTATAAATTTATTAACTTGTGACCAATAAAAGTAATCTATGACCTATTATTTGATGTTTTGTGATCATAAAATAAGTTGTGACTTTTAAATTTTTAATTTGTGACAAATGAACTAACTGGGACCTATAAAATTTTTGAATTGTGACTAAATTTCATATATCTGTGACCTTTATATATTTATTAATTAAATATATAATTAATTAATTAAATCATAAATAAATTTTAATGAAAACCTGATTTTTGAAAGTTAAAACATATATCCTTAATTTTGAAATAGTGTTTACTAAAAACCTGATTTATGTATTGTTCCCTATTTTAATTTATAAGTGGGCCTCATTTTTTTGTCAATTAATTTGGGTATTGGGTTTCAATTTATTCATTTAGTGTCTTTTGATTAGCTATTAGACCTCAGTTTGGGTTTCAATTTGGGCCTCTTTTGTTATTTATTTTTTAGTGAAAAAAAAAACAGAAGTGGAAAAAAAAAACAAAATTATAAAAAAAAAAGAAAGGAGAAAAAGTGTGAAAAAAAGAAGTTATTTTCTAACATTTTGCAGATACCTCTCTTTGACCTAGTTCAATTCTTTCGACGAACAAAATCGGAAGCTATTGTCATTTGTCTCTGGTGCTTAATTACTTGGTGTTTAGTCACTCGGTGCTCGACTACTTCGACGAACGAACAAGATGAGTCTCTATTTTATTCATCATTGGTTTATATTACTGTTTATTTTAAAATTTGCATCGATTAGTATTTTGTGCTGCTGTGCTTCTAATTTTACCTAAGGTTCACGTGATCGAATCTCTTAACTTGTTAAATTTCATAACTTTACCTAAAGTCACGTGACCGAACCTCTTGACTTGTTACATTCCCATTTTACCCACTTATTTTGTGTGATCGGATTTTTTACTAGTATTTGACCTCTGCTTTGTTATTTTACTTGTATCAACTGTATTAGCTTGTCGTATTTGGATTTATTTAATCCCATAATTTAAATTGAGAAAAATGATCAAGTTATTCTTTTCCGTTGCTTGCACTTATTGTTTATTAATCTTTTCATTGCACGTTATTTAGTTGCTAATACGGTGTATAAAGTTGTGTCGTGGTCGTCTTGTCATATATTTTTCCAATAACCTGATCATGGACCCATCCCAATTTGATGCCCTCACCAAACAGTTAGCACAATTTGCCTCTAACCCAACAGTTCCAAACTCAATTAACAGCTATCCAAAATGAGGTGGCTACTACTCGTGAAGAGAGGAGAGGTTTAGTTGCTAGGTTGTCCACTTTTAAGCACATCCCTCAGTCGATTAATGTTGATAATTTTAAAGTGTCCTGTAATAGACAATATCGTTTTTGACAAGGTAATCAAAAGTATTTTCGACACGACCATAGGGATGATGATTGGGTTCGTAAGCAAGAACGAGGTCATGACCATCACAATACTCATTCTCTTCCACATCATAAGGAGCGTTTCTTTAAAAACAATAAAGTAGATGTTCCTACTTTTGATGGGTGCTTAGATTTTGAGGTTTTTACTCAATGGACTGTCCTTAAACAAGGGAATCGGTTAGTGAATAAGTATATTGCTGAATTTGAGGAATTTCGAATGAAATGCCATGTCATTGATGATGAGGCCCAGACTTTGAGTAGGTTTAGTCAAGGTTTAAGAGATGATCTTAGGCGTGAGCTTTTCCTTAGGGGTGTCACTACTCTTGATCAAGCTTACTCTTTAGCCTGAGATTTTGAGTTGATTATTGGTACTCCATATAAAACTCGTGGTGACAACTATATACCAATATCTTCAACGCCACTTCCTCTTAAGTCTATTAGGAAACCTTCCCCGTCAAATGTTCCTTCCATTTGAAAAAAATAAGGGTACAATTTCTGAAATTCCAAGGACTTCGTCTCACTTGCAGTGCATCAACTGTAAGGACTTCGGCCACACCTTTTCCAAATATATTATCGGAGCCTTAGTCATCGAAGAACGAAAGAATATACTAGATGATCAGTTAGAAGATCAAGTCTATGAACCTGAACTTGAATAATTTGATAACTTGGATGATAGTGAGAACCTCCTTAGGTAGTATTCAGACTTTTCCTATGAATCAAGGTATTGTACCCCTTGTCCCTGATACCTCTCAATCAAGTGTTGTATGTCGTACCCTTATCCAACCCAGATGTGCCATTGATTTGCTTAATCATGCCCTTTTCAAGGAAAATCTTAGGAATTGGGATTTGGTCGTCCAAACAGTTCAAATCATATATAAAGATTCTGTGAGTCAGTTTATAAGTATGAGACCTTTTGAAGTTATTCTTAATTACGAGTCTGTAAAGCCTTTAGACATTATTCTCATGTCCCCACGTACTAGAGTGTCTATGTCAGCTGAAGCATTGCACAATTTCTTCATAACTTGCATATTGAGATCAATAAACGATTTGAAGCAAGTGATGCACCATATAAACTTCAAGTTCATTTGCATAAACGATATTTTGAATTTAATATTGAGAATTATGTTATATTGCAAGCTCGTAGTACTAGTTCTTTTAAAATTTTAAAGCATGTTGGTTCAAATGCACTTGTCATTGATCTTTTATCACATTTTGGCCGCCACACTACTTTAAATATTGAGGACTTCATTACTTACAAACGTCGTTTCAATTCCTTTGATGATCCTTTTCTATTTATCCTTGTGGACCCCCAACCTGTTCATCTTAATATTTTTACTTCAATACCATTTGTTACAGTACACAAAGATACAATTGATGTTATTTTAGAAGAACGGATGGTGTTAACCAATGATGGAGAAATTTGGTGCTTCATTGTTTGTTGGGTAGTTCCACCTAATGCAGATCATATTCTTAGGGACAATTTGCAATTGGACTTGGCATCATTTGTTGAGTTTCGATGTCTGGTTCTTACGAAAGATTGTCCCCCGTGGTCGAAGTTTATCCACTCGACAGGGTCGAGTTTTCTCCCATCCCGGAAGAGTTAATGCGAACATTGCTGAGACTAAATTTTCTTGTTATTAGGTTTTATTAATTGAGATTTATTTTATTATTAGTGGACTTTTATTGTTATGGACTTTGTTATTCATGTTTCTTGTTATTGGGCTTGTACTAGCGGGTCGACCCAAGCTCATTAGGTTTTCGCAATTTATTGGTTTTTTCATTGTTATTTGAATAGTTGATGAATGATTAATAAAATTGAGTTTGGCTTGGCCACGTTTTCCTCCTCCCCCTTTTCTTCCTCACGGCTTCTTTTTCTGCTTCTTCCCCTCTCCTGTTTCTTTCTTCTGTTATAATTCTTCTAGGTTCTATATCACAGAAGTTTTGGCTATAGAACCTTGAACTTTTTAGACCATAAAAACGATGGCTACTATGCAAACTAGAAGTTTGACTATTGTCAAAGCCTCTATGATCTCTATGAACTAATAGCTGCTGCAATATTATGATTTACAACCGGAAATAGAATGGTTTTCGTGTTTGGCCTTGTCGATTGGGAGAAAGATTAATGTATTGTTCATCATTTTTCCTTTTTTTAAAAAATATTTTCGTACTGAATTTTACGTTGTTGTATGGATGTATTTCAAAACTTATATACTACTAGGGAATGCTTTTAGTTCAAGCATTGACAGTCGTCTATTTTCTTGCTGGTTTTAAAGATCTTGTTCTGTGCGTTATGTTCTTCCTTCTCCCATCTTTTTGTATACGTGTTGGGAGGTGTTGTTCTGTTATGGGATTTGGGGCGACAATTTGTGTGAATTAAATCCCAAGTGTCAATCTTCTTCTTCTGGGTTTTTCTAGTTCTAATGTCATTCTGTCATGCATATTATCAATCTAGCTTTCCATGTTTCAAACATAACGAAGATGCAGTCTTCTTAAAAGGCCTTTCCTTATCCAAGTTATTTTGAAGTACCTACCATTAAAAAGTTGTTTCGCAGTTACCTCGTGGAGAACTAGCTACTTTAAGTTTACTAAAGATTGTAGGGAAATCTTTTATTTACTTTTTAAGGAAGTTTAATTTCTTTGACGTGTTTGTGGCATGCTAGATTGAAGTGTAAGACAATTTTAACGAAAATCTAAGTTGAGATGTTGATCAGTATCTCGTACGGAGTTGTTCAATAATGTTTTATCTTTAAGTTGTTGTATATTGTGGTGGTGTAGGATGATGCGGATGAGGGTTCGTCGTTGTTTCGAGACACGCGTTCTCAGAAGTGGTGTAGCAGATCCTGAGGGTAATCAATTTAGTGATCTTGTTTTTGTGCCATTGTTTATGTGTAATTTATAGTTTGAATAATTTATTGTAGTTTCGAGCTTTATAGAGGATGCAACATGAACTATTTAATCATTACTCATTTTTAGATAGGTTGTGTTGTGTCACATTCTAATGTTGTATTGATTCAAAATTTTGTAATGAAATTATCAATTTTTATGCAATTCCAAAATTTGTTTACAAAGTGTCATTTTCAATTTTGTCGATCAATTATCATATATAACTGTGAAAAAATCGGGTCTACAGCAACGTTGAAAAAACATTGCAAAAATGTCTACCACAACGTTAGAAAAATGTTGCGAAAAGGTGTATGACAACGTTGGATAAACGTTGCAAAAATGTCTACCGCAACGTTGAAAAAACGTTGCAAAAAAGTATCTTTTGCAACATTTAAAAAATGATGCAAAAGAACTTGATTACGCCCAAAGTATAACGCGGTAGTTATATTATAGTTTTGGGGTATCGTATTCACAGGGAGATGAAAAATTATTCAAAGATTTCAAAAAGGGTGAATTGTCCTCTCAAATGTATAGAAAATCTCGATGTAGGGAAATTAAGATCAATACTTGCAATAATAGAATTAAAAGTAATGAATTAAGGCGGTGAAGCATTGGAATTCCCTCATTCTGATCAGATCATTTAACAGCAATCACTCATTTTTATAACACAATTAGAGGCTTTCATCCAGACACTTTCATCGGAAAATTTATCATTCAAACCAATTAATTTCAAAAGTAATCCTAAGAATTAGATTTCTTTTAACAATTTTCCACAATTATTTATTAAAATCAGATTACAAATCGACCCTATAGTAATAGCATAGAACAATAAATAATCATACCAATAAATTACTGAAATTGAAATTCAATAAGTGATTCAATCAACAATGAAAGAAACATGGTTAAATCCAGGAAAATCTCATAATTGTTAAACCAATTTCAGAATAAATTCACAAGAGTGAGAAATCTAAATTTTGAATTGTTTAAAACATGAAAAGATCAAATGATGAATGAAAAATGTTAAAATCACCGAATCCGATTTAGTTTCTCTCTTGCTTCACCAAGATTTTTAGCCTCCCATGGAGTTCTTAATAAGAGATCACTTATTTCGCTGCCAAAAAGTCCCCCTCCTTAGGTCTTTTTGCTTCATTTTATATGGTAGTAAAGTTTAGGGAAGAATTAGAGATAAGCTAGGCTGAGAAAATAAATTAAAAAAATCGTGGATCTGAACCCGTGTGATGGTGTCGCGACGCCAGGAGCTGACGTCGCAACGTCATGCTCTTTGTTCGGTAATTTTTTTATTTTGTACATCTTTTAGTATTTTTCTCATAGCTTTTTCATCTCATGTCCGGTTGAGGTGATTCAAGATGCGTTGGAAAGCTAACTCAAAGATCTACAACTTTGCTTCAAATGTCAACTTCCAATTTGATCATCTACCATGTCAAAAACTAGTCTCGAGATGAGTCTGAAAACCAGTGCAAAACTTTTCAGCCTGAAAGTTGATATATGATAATATTTTGACTATGTTTCATCCCTTTGACTCCTTCCTTCATCCAATTGACCTCTAATACTCTCGAATCTTCATCATAAGATTAAAAACAAGTTTAGAGTATTTTCCCTTTAATCCCTGAACTTTCACTTTCTTCCATTTTGGTCCATTTTGCTCTTTTCTTCAAATTTTCACCTATTTGCAACATAAACCAAGATATATAAGTACTTAGTACATTTAGGCATCAAATAATCATAGAAATGCAAGTATTAATTGGTGAAAAACGTAATAAATGTGCTATTATCACACTCCCAACTTGCTTATTGCTAGTCCCTAACAATTTAATGCCAAATAAAATGATCAAAGCCTAGTCAATATTGCAAGTTAATTTATCAAGTTCTGATTTAACCACATGATTTGCCCTCTTCAAACTCAATACCACACGAAATTAACAATATCACGATTATCAAGAAGTCAAAAACTCATGCCAAATATATGAGTGTATGTCAAGTCATAGTCGTATTACTGCCAACCCTAACACATGTAACATCAAGTATATCTCAAGTTGAAGGTTCGGCTCCATAACTCACGGGTATCAAACTGTTTAGTGCTGGGATTCTCTCTATGGAGCTGAAAAAGATGTACACTCAAAATTGGAGGTTTAAATATTTATGAATAAGCAACAAGCAAACGTTGATTATGTGATAGGTATACTACCAAATGAGAATTCATCAATTTCTTACCACAGCCTACTTGGGATCAAAACGATCAATGCAAAAGGTTGTAATAAACTTCAAGTTGGGCTATACGAAAAGAGGAATATTAGGGTTCAAAACTTTCAAGCACATAGCTAAGTATCTTATCTCGCATTTCAATTAATCACACCTTTCATTCAACACATTCCTCAATATTTCGAGCCTCAAAATAAATAATATATATATATATATATATATATACACATACATACATACATATATTTTTGGTGCCTTACTTGAGCACATATCAACTCTTGTCATTTTCCTTACTTCAATTCTTCACAAATAAACATCAAATACCTACTACACACTTGGAAGTAAAAATGTGGAAAAATATATGTAATAGTTGTACTCCAATGTAAAGAAGTATGGTTAATATAGGTGCATGAAGAAAATATTATATATGTGTATGACTCAAAGTGGCTACTAGGGGTATTGAAAAGAAATGTTGAAAGCTCAAATATCAATCCTAAATTGACTTTCATCATTTCCCAAGTAATCCACAATCTTACCATAAACTATGTAGTGTTATTCTCAAAGGAGTTTCCAATTCAAAAGATCAATAAACGCTTATTGCCATATTTTAGTATATTGTGGTTCTCAATCCTCACCAATTATCTCACAAGAAAAATTTCAGTAAGAGACTCCTCTAGTTACATTTGCTAAACTACCATTTTACCACAAGACTTGTGTGCACAAAAGATTTAGCAAGTGTCATGACATCTAGATTCTCATAAACAAAATTAACTCATAGTGGTATATTTTGTCATTCAAAAGCATAAACATGCAGCAAATTAGAGACTAAACAATTTTTTTTTTCAAATTCACATGCAATTCAACAAAAATCCAAATTGACCCTTCCCCAACTAAATTTTTGCATTGTCCTCAATGCATAAACATGAATATCAAAGAAAATAAAGGAAAGATGTCACCTGAGCATCGTAAATCAACAAAAAATTGAGGTATAAGAAGCCTAAAAGTACTCAAATGAATGGTGGTGTAAAGAGAGAAAATAAAACTATAACTAAAAATATGGAATGAAAATAACCATAGAGCAAATGCAAAAATAAATAAAATAAAATAAAAGGAAAGAACTTCTCTTAGGTTGCCTCTCAAGCAGCGCCTTTGTTTATTGTCCTTGGCTCGACCAAGTGTTCCCATTTTTAGCCCGCATCTAGCCAGGGCGATCCCAAGTTTCCTTGTGGTGCACTAAACTCATTAGACATAACCATTGGTATGGCTCATCTGCCTCTATCTAGTACATGTGTGGGGTTACTAGGGAAAAATTCAAAATCTGGAGAATGACCATGTTCATCGACGGCTACGTCCAGTTTATCTAGTTCTAGAGTTTCTGCAGTGGTCCAAGAAACATATCATCAGCTATCTCCTGAGTGAGTGCATCAATCATGTATGTTTGGTGACACGCGTCATCTTCCTCAACATGCCTAGTGACATTAAAGATGTTAACTTCTAAGGTTATATTCCCAAATGATAGTTTTATTAGACCGTTCCTGCAATTTATAAGAGCATTAGACGTTGCAAGGAATGGTATACCAAGAATGATAGAAATCTTATAGTTAACACTTATATCTACTTTTAAGTCTAAAATCAAGAAATCAACAGGATAGTAAAATTTATTGATTTGTACTAAGACATCTTCAACTACACCTCTTGGTCTTATAGTGGACCGATCAGCCAATTGTAGACTTACAGATGTAGGTTTCATCTCACCTAAACCTAATGACAAGTAAATAGCATAAGGCATGATATTAACACTGGCCCCTAGATCGAGAAGGGCTTATACAATCTCATGGTTCCTCATGATGCACGAAATAGTAGGACAACCAGGATCTTTATACTTTGGTGGGGGTCCTTTGCTCAATCACAGCACTCACGTGTTCAGTTAAGAAAGTGGAATTCTTGACATGGTGTTTCCTTTTCACAGTGCACAAGTCCTTAAGGACTTTAGCATAGATAGGAACTTGTGAAATCACATGTAAGAGTGGCAGATTGATTTTTATTTGCTTTAGGTGCTCTAAGATTTCACTATGATAGCCAGCAGATTTCGAGGTAGACTTAAGAGTTTGAGGGAATAGCACTCTAACTGGATTCTTTACTACCTCCTCACTAGGGTTATTCTCATTTGACTCACTGGACTCAACCTCGTTTTCCTTAGGTTTGAGAGTTTGTTCTAAGACATTCCTTGAACGAGTGGTTATGGCATTTACTTCCTTAAAGTTAGGTTCTCCTAATTCTGACATTTGTGCCATGTGTTGTCTCTTAGAATTTGGTTGAGTTTGAGCTGGAAATTTTCCACGTTCCCCCATAACCAAGGCCATAATTCCTTTATCTCCTTATTTTCCTCGACTATCTGGCTAATCATAGTCTCAATTTTTTGGTTCGTTTTACCTTGTGCCTCGATAAATGCATGTAGTATCTTCTAAGGAATTCCTAGAGGTTGTGAATTGATGTGGAGGTGCATTGTAAGCTCGATTTTGTTGGGTAGATTGTTAGTTTTCAGGTTTCCAACTGAAATTGGGGTAATTCTGCTACCCTGGGTTATAGGTTTCAGAGAAGGGAGTGTAGGGCTTGTTATATATGCCTAGAGCATTGCGGTGTTCCTCATAAACTCCCTTCATCTCAGCATAAGTGGGACACTCTTGCACTGGATATTCAGTTCCACCACACACAAAACAATTTCTATCGGACTCGACACGGGATACATTCTGTATAGATTTCAAGTCTTTAGCACGTAGGATTTCAAGTTCTCTAGTTAGGGCCTCTACCTTTTCTCTAAGGCTATCTTCCTCCCTAAGATGGTATATACCTATGCTAGTGGGGTTACTTACGGGTCGTGACCTATTAGTACTCTCAGTGGCACTAGGTCCAGTCCAAGTATGGGCTTTTTTAGCTAAGTCATCTAAATATCCTATAGCTTCGTCTGGATCTTTTTGTAGGAAATCGCCATTACACATCATCTCAACAAATTGACACTCCCTAGGTGTTAACCCTTCATATAAATAGCTCACGATATGCCAACTCTTATAACTATGGTGGAGACAAAGAGCCTGGAGTTCTTTATACCTTTCACACGCTTGATATAAAGTTTCACTCTCCTTTTGGATAAAAGAAGAGATTTGCTTTTCAACGCAATTGTTTTGTGGTGGGGAAAGTATTTGCCAAAGAACGCTTGGGTTATTTTAGCCCAAGTTCCAATCGAACGTGCTCTCAATGAATACAACCAGCTTTTTGCCCTCTCCTTAAGAGAAAATGGGAAGAATTTAAGCATAATTGCATATATTGTACCATGTTGATTGTGGAAGGTTGTTACTACCTCCTCGAATTCCCTAATATACACATACATGTTCTCATTTCCAAGTCCATGAAAATTGGGAATAAGTTGAATCATTCCAGGTTTAAAATCTAAGTGTGATATATTGGGTGGAAACATAATACATGAATGTGTAGATGTGCGCGTAGGGTGCATGTAATCATGCAAAGTTCTATACGGTGCATCATGCATTACGCCCAAAGTATAACACGGTAGTTGTAGTATAGCTTTGGAGTGTCATATCCACAAGAAGATGGAAAATTATTCAAAGGTTCCAAAAGGGGGTGGATTGTTCTCTCAAAATGTATAGAAAATCTCGATGTATGGAAATTAAGATCAATGCTTGCAATAATGGAATTAAAATTAATGAATTAAGGCGGTGAAGCATCAGAATTTCCTCATTCAGATAAGATCATTTAATATCAATCACTCATTTTTATAACACAATTAAAGGCTTTCATCCAGGCGCTCTAATCGGAAAATTTATCGTTCAAACCAATTAATTTCAAAAGTAATCCTAAGAATTAGATTTCCTTTAACAATTTTCGACAATTATTTATTGAAATCAGATTACAAATCGACCCTATACGTATAGCATAGAACAGTAAATAATCATACCAATAAATTACTGAAATTGAAATTCAATAAGTGATTCAATCAACAATGGAAGAAACATGATTAAATTCATGAAAATCTCATAATTGTTAAATCAATTTTAGAATAAATTCACAAGAGTGGGAAATCTAAATCTTGAATTATTTAAAACAGGAAAAGATCAAATGATGAATGAAAAGTGTTAAAATCACCGAATCTGATTGAGTTCCTCCATTACTTCACCAAGATTTTTAGCCTCCCATGGAGTTCTTGATAAGAGATCACTTGTTTGGCTGCCAAAAGTCCCCCTAATTAGGTCTTTTTGCTTCTTTTTATATGGTAGTGAGGTTTAGGGAAGAATTAGAGACAAGTTGGGCTAAGAAAATAAATTAAAAAAATCGCGGATCTGAATCCATCTGATAGTGTCGCGACGCCAGGAGTTGACGTATCAACGCCATGCTCTCTGTTCGGTAATTTCTTTATTTTGCACATCCTTTAGTATTTTTATCATAACCTTTTCATCTCATGTCCGGTTGAGGTGATTCAAGATATATTGGAAATCTAACTCAAAGATCTACAACTTTGCTTCAGATGTCAATTTCCAATTCGATCATCTACCATGTCAAAAACTGGTCTCAAGATGAGTCTGAAAATCAGTGCAAAACTTTTCAGTTTGAAAGTTGATATATGATAATGTTTTGGCTATGTTTCATCCCTTTGACTCTTTCCTTCATCCAATTGACCTCTAATACTCTCGAATCTTCATCACAAGATTAGAAACAAGTTTAGAGTATTTTCCCTTTAATCCCCGAACTTTCACTTTCTTCCATTTTCGTCCATTTTGCTATTTTCTTCAATTTTTCACCTATTTGCAACCTAAACCAAGATATAGAAGTACTTAGTGCATTGAGGCATCAAATAATCATAGAAACACAAGTATTAATTGGTGAAAAACGTAATAAATGTGCTACTATCAAAACTTTTCGCAATGACGAATAAACGTTGTCGTATCTTTCCCTCAATGGCAACACCGACCCCTGCAACACTCGTTAAAATGCTGCAAAAGGTCCTTTGTAGCGTTTTTTTGACCACAGCAAAAGCTGTTTTTTGGTGTAGTGTTGGTAATAAATTCATTTTTTCTATCATTTGTAGAATAAATAACATTACATTGCTGATTAAGCCTCTCTAAAGGAGGTGCCATATTAGGTAAGGTTGGAGAACCAAGTTGTTCCAGTTCATCTTCTTTTTCCTTTTGATAATGAGTTTTTAGAATATTATGATTGAAATCAACTTCTTTTAAAGATGATGTAGAAAAGCTTGCAGATTGAAAAGTATTACTTTTAGATTTGTAATCAGATCTAGATGAATAAGATATTTGAAAAGTATTTGAGGATGATGGCATATCAAAAATTACTTTGACGTGTCCATTGGGGAGTGAAATAATTTGTTCAGAGGTTGTTGAATAGGTGCTTGAATTGGGTTTTGAGCATTTTCAAAATCTCATTCTAAACCTCTAGATTGAAGATTTCAAAGAATTCTCTTCGGAATCATAATATTTGAGTGAAAAGGATTGACCTCTATCAAAAGACTTTCATCTCTTGTAGAAGATTGAAGAGTGCGAATATTGAGTTGAGTATTCAAAAGTTATTAACATATTCGATATATTAAAGCAAAAGCTTTTGATCTATCGCTAATATCAAAATTCTTGGTTTGAGTTTGAAGATTAATAGCATTAAGAATAGCTTCATCTTGAAGACTAATAGAAAAATTAGGATAACAATTTGAAAATATAGGACCATTCTTGAGATTAGACTCAAGCATAGAGAGTAATAAATGTTCAAACCTTAGGAGTCTCGTCTCTTAAGGTTAAAAGACCAAGAATGTCTAGACCAAGTCTAAACAAGAGTTTGATTGCTATTTGAACAAGTCCAACATGAAAATATTTAAATTTCTTCTTGTGGGCTAATATAACTTCTTTTGAAAAAAGATTAATAGAAACAGTTTGATTTTTTATAGGAATAGTTTGCTCCAAAGTTTTGATAACATAATTTTTAGTAAAATCAAATTTTTCTATCTCAAAGATAGAACTCTTATCTACCTTAGGGATAGTCCAATTTAGAAGTCTTTGCTCTATCTAAGCAATTTGAAATTCATTTGAAGTAAAATCATTTGATGCAGATGATTCAGATTCATTATTTCAATCTAATTCTTCATTATTATCTTAAAAAAAGTTTTAACATATTATTTCTACTGTTTCAACCACTACATTTGCTAAACCAATTTGACATAAAAACATAATTGTATAGATGTAAGAAAACATTAGCTTACTATTGCAGACAAAATGCTTATAGGGTGAATTGATGCAATGCAAATCCTACAACAGATACAACAGATCACCTAAATCCCAACACCGGCAACATGGCTAACCAACGCTTTAGTAGATGTCCATGACATACCAACTCAACCTTTGACACTATGTAAACAATAGTTTGACAATGTACACTCGCTTTAAACTCTTATGGCTCTGATACCAAAAAGAGGCCCAGGTCAAGGAAGAGATGCAAGGGTGTAGAGATTGATAAATATAAATTTTATTTGATAAAAAATTTGAAATTACAATATTGATAATTGAAATCTCAAATTAAAGCTACAAATGAAAATTTTAAAGAAAGCTTTAAATTACAAGAATGATCTAAAACTTTATTGCATGTGAATATTTCCCGCTATTTCACACTTGAGAAAGTCTTCTGCCTTTCGTGTCCTTATATAATGAAACTTCGGACTTCAAAACTTCTTGAATTTGATTGAAGAATCTTGAATGACGATTTGGGAAGCAACACAATCTGTCCTTTGTTCGCTCTATATATATATATATATCGACTCATTTAAAACTCTTACTCATTTTTTTTTTTGAAAAAAAGCCATAAATCTCCCGAATCAAACCAAATTCTTCCGAAAGAAAACAATTATTTTGGAAAATAATTGAATACATATAGTCTTAGGATTACGCCATTTGTACACTATTGTTGACATTTATATTGTTATCAACAAATAATTAAAAGAAAAATAATTTTTTTAAATTTTCTAATTGAACAAGGTCACGTGACAAAGCATAAATCATTCACCGTATCAATCATGATTGATTATTCTATTATTACTACTTTCTGCCCGTGCGAGGCACGAGTCGAGTTATTTTGAAGGTAATGTTAATGTGTTAAATATGTTAAATTATCGTGAATTATAACTTGGATGTTAGATATAGACATTTTAAATTATCTCAGTAAATGCAATTGTTTAACTGATTGTATACAACTACGAAAAATTGAATGACAATGCAATAGAATAATACAGAATATAGGAAAATATATCTTAGAAGGATAAACAAAGTTAAAGATACATTATTTAAGACATTTTATTACTAAATGTATGGTGAGTATCCTGAAATCTTTAACATTCACTGATTTGCAATTTTAAATACAGTTTAAGAAGTGAAAAACAAAATTCAAGATGAGCATGTCTTGCATGCAAAATACAAAATCCAACTCTAAATTTTAATTTAATTATTCTATTAATAAAAGTTTTGGATCTTGGGTTCAATAGGAACTTGTACATTTGTCTTTTGAGTTAAACAAAAGAACTCTTTACAGTCATTCGCACCAATTTGAGAAAATGCATTTACTAACGTAGTGATGAACCATGTTAAATTGGCCTTAAAATCATGTGAGCAGCTCTTATCACCCTCGTTAACAGCTTCAACACTCCCTTTGACAAGACAATCCACATGAGCACCTTCTATATAGGTTTTACATACTACCAGAATATCACGAGAACGCTTGTAGAAATGCCTTATCACAAAGTCCTCAAAATTCTACGAGTAACACAACACAAAACTTGAATCAATATATAATGAAGTCATCACCGAAAATGAAATAATAAATTGAAATTAATCATCAAAATATGCAAGGATCGAAAGGCCTAATAATAAAACTTGTAGCATAGTTGACACACCATGGACCCACTTCTCCTACTAACTACCACTCCAAGTGTTGAGAAGGTTCATGCATACTTTGCTACAATTGTACAAGTTTGGATTGATGTGAAGTCCACCAGGCTGGTAATGGACATGCTGTAATAATAAGTGAGTTAACATCAATAGAAGACAATGTATTGACATATTCAGAGGTATACAAGATGTTGGCCACAAAAGTATCTGATGTAGAACATTGGGATAGCTTTCAAGAAAGAAGCCATCGAAGAAAAAAAAAAGATCATCATGATACGGAGTTCCTTCTGCTTCTACTATTACAGCCCTCAAAAAATCCATTTTGGATTCATAGACACATATAAATATGGTATATGATAGAGTGGCAACAAAAATATAGAATGTGAGGAATGTATTCATTCTAACAAGCTCAACAAAATGATAGTAACACCATTAGTTTTAACAAAATGCACAGGGACTATAAGTAAATTTGCTCAGATATCGTCATAAATTGATCTTGAAATTTCAGAGTGCTTATTAGGAAAACCAGGTAATATCTTGAAGTAAAAAATTGTAGAGTCCATAAGTATGATTATAAGCTTATAGACAAAATAGAAATAGCTGAAATTAAAACGAATTATGGTTAATGGGAAAATTTATACCATGCATTAATAACAATTAGAACAAAAAATAATAATAACTAACATGTTATCAAGAGTATAGGCACAAGATTTTTCGAAGTTCTCTTAGTTATAGTTACTTCCATCATGTTTGTAACTTTAGAGTACCATGTTGCCATAAATCCAAGTGAGTGTGAAAAATATACACAAATATTATAAAACCTGAAATATTCCAAAGCTAAATTAGTTATAGAAAAAAGAAATAGCAGAAATCAGCAATATAATTCTAACAATGAACGACTAAGATATGTGACAAATACTTACGAAAAAGTTATATTTCTACAAATGAATGAATGAAAGAATTTATCTGTAGACAACATTCTTCGTACATGTACTGTGTAAATTGTCAGCGCTTGATGGTTTTAGTAAAACTTTTAAAGATTTGCTTGTTTTAGCTCTTGATAATGCTACATAGAGTTGACTATGACAGAAAACTAGTTCGGGAATATACAAACCAACGTAATCAAGTGTCTGACCTTGTGCTTTATTTATTGTCATTGCAAAACATGGTCTAATTGGGAATTGAGTTCTTTCAAAATGAATTGAAGTTTGATCATTTTTCAGGGGTACAAAGGAATTCTTGGTAAGAAAACATGTTTTCCACAATATTCACCAGTTGTAATTTCAGTAAGAATTACATTCTAATCAAATTTTCTATAAGTAAGGCGTGTTCCATTGCATAACCTTTCAGAAGGTTTGATGTTTCGCAATAACATCACAGGACAATTTATCTTAAGCTTCAATTCATGAGACGGAATACCATTTGGAGTCAAAGTATTCAAGAAATCTTCCTGCAGACTCTGTTCTGATTTGTCAATTGTTTCATCAAAGCTATAATATGTGAAAATTTTACCAAGAATCTGATCAAGTAAAATTTTGTTAATATGATCAACACATTCATTTCTACGCATAAGAATTACTTGATTTCCCATCGTATGTAAATTATCAACATATGCTTCTATATTGGAAAAACATGATTTATCAAAATTTTTAGAGATGTAATTTCATCCTCAAATAGTACAATTATATTGCTCGGAAGCTTAATGCAGTTACAATTGTGTTCTTCCTCTGTTCCATTTCCAACTCTAAGCAAATAATCAGAAAATGTGGTATCCAATTTTGCTTGCATGTTCTCGACCAACAGTAAATGTGAATACAAAGACCATAAGTCTGAGAAGACTAAGCTAACTTTCATTATGTCTTCTTTTTTTTCCTCTCGGTATCACTGATAAAACTTGTCTGAAATCTCCTCCTAGAACGACCACTTTTCCACCGAAAGGCAAATTACAATCAGTAATATCTCTGAGCATTTTATCAACGGCTTCAACGACACAATGATTAACCATGGGTGCTTCATCCCAAAGTATTAATGTAGACATTTTTAACAAAGCCCCTAGAGTCGATTGTTTACTAACAGAACAGATAACTTCACCAATTGTTTCCAGAGGAATTTTAAATCTTGAATAAGCTGTTCGAGCTTCAGGTAAAAGAAATGCAGATACTCCAGAAGATGATGTAGTTAAAGCAATTAAATTTTAAGACCTTACACCTGTAGGAGAGCTTTATATAAAAAAGTTTTGCCCGTTCCTCCTGGACCATCGATGAAATAGATCACACTCGATTTGGAATTTACTTTTTCCATAATTGTATTGTACGCAGATTGTTGCTCATTATTTAAGCTTGATGTACAAGCATAGCCTCCTTCTATATCCAAATTCGTTGTCTCCTCTGCAACCATTCTTCTCAACCTTTCATTCTCATCTACATTTACACTGAATGATACTATATCATAGTCATTTATGTTCTTACCCGATGATTCTAAAATATAATTGATGTCTTCTAAAACTCGTAGTTCAGCATCCCTTGAAGGTATATTTTCATATACATAATCATCGATCATATAAACTTTAAATTTATCCCACAGTAATTTTGGATGATCAGGATTGCAAATGGAGAGAAGTGTAGCATAAAGACGTCTTAAAACAGCAGACATTTTATAAATGAAGCTTCAGACATACATTCTTCACAATGATTGTCTCCACTTAACAAACCATGTAAAAGTGCTCATTCTCGATATGTACTAATAGTTACCCCGTTCAAAGTTCGTAAATCATGAAATGATGTTGGACCTCGAATATGATTTAGAAGAACGTGTAGGAAATATCGTTTTCCTTCAGATGGATTCGCTGCGACAACTCGTCCTATAACAACGTGTTTTCTTCTGGGAGTCCAAATCTTCTTAGTCGAGTTCCAAACAAAATGTGTTAGAAAATCTCGATACAACAATGTGTGAGCAAATTCATTTGCTTTATTTACCTCAAAAATTCTGTCAACATTGTTATTTTCGTATTTTCGTTGTCAATAATAGTAGATAAATTATCTTCGTCGTCATATCTTACTTGTTGATGATTTTCAATATGAAAATGTAAAGAATAAATAGTTGGATAAATTTCCACCAAATTAAACAAGAAAATTCTCTACATAATTTCAGGTGGAAATATACATCTAGCAGATTGATACGGTGAGATTTCGTTGATTTCTTTTCCTGTTTCATTTGTGGAAACTGAAAAATGAATACGATCATATCCTTTATTACATATTTGTACAAATATTTTACAGTTTTAATAGAAGAACATACTTCAACATTAATGTAGCAGTCAAATTTTGCGCTCAAATAAGAATTATACGGTACAACCCATCGATTGTCTAACATTTGACCTCTAACTTTAATAGAAATACCACTATCACGCCGTTTATACAAATGGTATGAGTTATCATCAAATATAGTAGTATTACAATAATCCCTTGGATATTTATTTTTGCAACTTTTGTTTGCTTCCATACATAAGGTGTCCACAATAACAGAATGAAGATAAGAATATTTTTTTCATCAAGAATTTCATAGCAAACTATCTTATCAACATCTAGAGTAGAATAGATTTTGTGGTCGTAGTTGAAAATTAACAATAGATGTGCATGAGGAAGTCCCCCTTTTTGAAATTTAATAACATATATATGCGTAACAACTGGGCCTAAGATATTTGTTTTTGTACAAATCATTTTTCAACTCTTCTAATTTTGCTCTAAATATACGCACGATTAGATCAGGTCGATTTTGAATCTTATCATTGTGTTTTAGTTCTTACTTAATCTCTGGTCAATTTAGATTGCATGTTATAGTCAAGAAGATGTCCAATTTTCCATTACGTTGTACAATAACCATTGCATCCATATATCTTCTTAACATATCTCTAGGCCCACATGTAAAAGACTGAGGTAAAACAATTTTTCTTCCAATTTTGCACCCTCTTGTCTCTCCATTTTGAATGCTATTTACAATACCTTGGTAAAGTTCAGCTCAAATTTGATTCTGGTTGTTGCGAAAATAATCTAACCCTGCAGATTCAATCTTAGCATACATATCTACAACATATTGCTGGAGCAATCTACCACTATGAAGTAAAATAGACTTACTGGAAGGCCTAAATTGCAATTTATATGAATAATATTCTCGACAAGAAACATGTGATCATTTCTTCATTCCGTTAAGTACTGCAAAAAAGAATTCATCATTCGATTACAACATTGACAATGCAAAACTTAGGTGAATCTACAATAACAGAGATTTGCAAACCTTGATTTTATTTTTCTATAAATTCAGCTGCAGAGGTAACTGTATTAGGAAATTGAACAAATTCAGACAAATGTTCAGTCCTTCTGCACCTCCCAATGCCTTCATGCCACCCAGATTCTCCATATGGAAAAAGTAAAAGATATTGCAAAGGATCATAGCAACCGCAATAATAATGAACTCTATGTGAATCACCAGATTGACCATATATAGTAATGTCACGAAAGCGAATATTAGCATTTTCATCATTTTCGACTCATACAGCAGCTACTTCAGATGAGGTATGAGTATTAAATACTCTTTGATCAAGTCTTGGATCACATCTTATATGTATTTGATGATCTCGTAAGTTAGTCATATTACTTAAAGACTGAAAGAATTTACTATATGGATTTACCTTCAGGATTTCAATTAGAATAATTAAAGTAAATTCATCAAAGTTCTCTAAAACTTTCATACGAATTTGAATTTCATTATCTGTATCATAAAAATATAACTGCATATAACAAGGCTTATTGTTCTGTGGGATAAGTTCGTTTACATAATGATATACATGTCCTTGAACTCTAAATTTGTAAATACCTCGATATGCTTTAAAGAGCTCTTTGTCGTATTTGATACCAAAAGAAATGAAAGCAAAGTGGTTATTATATCCCCGTGCAATTTTTTTAAATTCCATATATTTAGATTCTTTAGAAGTAAACAAGTTGTACAATTCAGTGGGTGAATCAAGCACAGAGATATGAACTTTTCCATCAGAACAACAAAAACATTTACTTTCTCTATAAATTTTCCTTGCATCACAATATTTACAGCTATTGCATGTCGGTAAGGTATGTTCAATACATTAAAACTACTTGGTAATGTAGAATCGAAAATATGAAGTGTCTCTTAGTTTGAAGTGGAAGCCTCAAAATCATGATGCACTACAGATTGTTGCATTTGTACATCATTCGAATTATTATGACCAGATGATATAGGATTACATGTCCTCCTACGATGATCATTGCAGCCACTTCGAAGTCGTTTTCGTCGATACCCATTCCTTTGATTTTCTTGTTGACGATGAGACATTGCTTCAAAACCATTCGAAGTATTCATATCGAATAGTTGAAACCCAAGGTAATCAACATGAACTGAAAGAAATAAAGAATGTTATCAACAAATTCAAGTAAAATAAAATTGTAGAATAGTTGAATCAACTTCTCTATTACCAGATAGTACAAAAATATCTATTACAAAATTAACAATTTTTGTAGAATAGTTGAACTATAACTGTAATTGTAAAAAACAATAGTTTTAGAAAGAAATAATATTAAATATGTTAAAACATACATAGAATAAAACTAAAATTTAAAATATCAAATTTTGTGAACAATAACTGAAAATATACTTTAAAAAGAAAAAAAAAATAGTATATATAAAGAAAGTTTGGGAACCATCAATTTATTACAAATGTACAAGTTATTATAAATAAATAACCAAAATACTATATAAACCTACAAACAAAAACTTGAATAGTTCGGTTGGAGAAACTTACCGGGAAAAGATAGAGTGCAATACTGTAGTCAATTACAATCACCGGGAAAAACAATAAGACAATGTATAGAAGAAATCAGTAAATACAAATTAGAGTCTACAATTTGTCAATAATAGTTGAATGATAAATACTGCAATATAAATTTTAGGGAAAAAAATACAGAGACTAAATAAAAATTAAACTCTACAAAATCTATATAATATAAATTTTAGGGAAAAAAATACGGAGACTAAATAAAAATTGAACTCTACAAAATTTATATAAGAATAAAAGAATATCGTACCTGAAGATAGCACGGTTCAATTGATACTGAAAATTTTAATATTTTTACTTTGAGAATGATATCTTGCAACCTAAAAATAAATTGGAAACAATTTCAATATTGACAGAATCATGAATGACTAAAAATATGACAAGTAATGAAAATCATAATAAAAATAAAAAATTCAAGTATATGAAGTAAATTGAAGTAAGTTACATATTTTTGACTGAATTGACGAGTGATGCCCCTCAAGGGGTTTGAACATATTGCCCCTGAAGGGGATCAACCTGCCCGGTTAGGTCGTGGGGTTGAGGGGGCAACGCCCTCGTGAGGGTTCAGGGGCAACGATCCTGACGGGGATCAACCTGACCGGTTAGGTCACGGGGGTTGAGGGGGCAGCGCCCCTCGTGGGGGTTCAACCTGATCGGTCAAGTCGCGGGGGTCGATGGGCAGCGCCCCTCGTGGGGGCTTTGGGGCAATGCCCCCGAAATGAATTTTGAATTTCGTGTATGTATGAAATTGAATATTTTCTAATGTTTTTAAATGAAATTATTAACAAGTGAAATTGTATTTATAGTTTGTGTGAAATGTAAATAAGTAGAATTATTAGCAAAAAAAATAAGAAATAAAAAAAGTCGCGCGTGCGGAGACATGGAAGAAATTCTAATTTTATGTATGTATGTAATGAAGCAAGAAAGTAAAAAAAAAAAAAAAAAAAAAATTCGGGATTTCTTATATTTGTAGGAGCTAAAAATAAAAAAATACAGCACCGCCTCCCACTAAGGAAAATACAGCGACCTTTCGGCGGCTACATTTTTCACTCCATAGTCTTATGAAATATCTTATGAAATAAAGCTCTCTTTGCACGCGGAGGCACCGCGGAGGCGGAGTAAGTGCTCCGAATTTATTTATTTTAGATAAACTACAACAAAAATATGTCAATTCTTGTATTTTATTTTGTTTTCTCTCAACATTTCTGTTCCTATTTCTCTAGCTTTCTCTCTGTTCTTCTTCTCCGCACAAAAAAATCAAACTAAACCAATTCCAATATGTAACATAATATTACATAAATTGCAATTTCTTAAATATAAAAACTATAAACATCCAAATTAAACCAATAAAAATCTTACTTGATAGCCTATTCCCTTTTCTCTTCTTCTATTTTTCCCAAACTTTTCAGTTGTCGCCTATTCTCGGTGAAGAAGGGAAAGATTTTTTTTTTTTATATATAAATGCAAAGAACATGAAAAACACAACCACCGACTTTATAAATGCAAAGAACAAGAAAAACACAACTACCACCTTTCATTAAGGAATATACAACCACCGCCTGCCTACATTTTTGACCAAATCTTTATAATTCGATGATTTTCCCACATTATTTTGTTTCGTATGACATTTTACAGTCTACATTTTTGACCATAGTGATTTTCCTTTTTATCTTCTGCAATTTCCTTCAACTTTTTGATTCCCGTAGTATTTTGTTTCTTATGAAAGGAAGAGAGATAAAATGGGAAAATAAAAATACGTTTAGAATGAATAATAAACTACGGTTCCTCTTTTAAGTGAAGAGGGATATTATAAAGAAAATGGCCGTCTCACTGATGGAACATTTGACTCTACGTCAATTTTTGAGACAAAAATATAAATTCCAAAAAGTACAACGCCATAGCCAAACAAGCCCTCGAATATGACTTGAAGAGGTGGAGAGCTTTGAACCGAACGACGTCTATCAGGGCGAACTATAGTCCGTCTGACGTTTAAAAACCAGCCGCACAAGCTTTATCTCCGGCTGCTAAGCTAAGGATTCAGTGGGATTGTCTAAAAGTAACGTGGCCAGAGAAGCAGGTAAGAATTATTTAAATGGTTTTTAATTTTTATTTAATTTACTCGTTTATTAGCATTTTATCTGTGGGGATTTTAGATTTTACTATGTGGGAAAAGTCCATCTTATATTTTGTTAGTTCTTATTTCTTTCGTCCTCGTCGTGCTTGGTTTGATTATTTGGAATTCATTTCTCGACTTGATTCTATGTTTTTGTAAATTAAATTGGTTGGGTTTCCGTGGTTAAATAATAAAAATGGACACTTGATTCAAGGTATGCACGCATTACCTCATATTTTTTTTTTTTGCGGTTAAATTATGGTATTAATTATGGTATTAATAGATCCATAGGAGGTTTCATGCCTATTTTGAGTTTATAGTGTTGACAATGTGATATTTGTCAGTTAGTATCTGCTACAAGCAGTGGTAGAACCAGGACTGTGATCCCGTGAGGCATAATTTACCTATAATTTTTTTCTAAACACAAATATAATAATATTGAGAAGAGTAAAAATCAGAGATTTTTTTTTCTCAAATCTCAGTGGGGGCCTGGGACCGCACTGGCCCCCATCTCCCTTCGCCGTTGGTTACAAGCATATTGAATACAACTCAACAGGCTTGTAAGCTTTGGTCGCTGATAGTGCTTATAAGTCCTCTCCTCGGAATTGAAGCCTCTTTGCTTGGCCAAGAAGGAACATAGAGATTTGAGTAAACGGGTCATTACATCAACCTAGGTTTATAGAACAAATGTCCACGACAGTCAGTTTTTCCAACTGAGTGAACAATAAGTAGGAAGTTCTTGCTAGGTCGTCGCATCTACAGTGAATGCTGTTAGAATGGGGTCTGCTCTAGTACCATTATTACAACTATACTGGATAGTACTCGCCCTTTTGGCTTACGAGGTAAGACTGTCCAAGGTGCATATAAGTCTACAGGCCAAGCTTTACTCCACACCAACCTTAGTGTGGGTGAAAATTTTTTACTGCAGGCTTCTCCACCTCCCACATGTGCCTAGATTAAAAATATAATTTATTTACCTTTAGTTCCGGCAGATTGTTTAGTCCTCCCCTACCCCCTCCCTTGTCAAGTCTAAATACGTAATTTGTCAATTAAACCTCTAAATCTCCATTTTAACTTCTGCCAAATACTGATCATCTATTAAATTTTTCATTTCCTCTTTATTTGTTCAAAAGCAAAAAAATATGTAAAATTATTCAAATATAACATAAGTGAAGTAGTATGAGAACATAGCAAATCATTGCTATAATGATTAAGTTTTAGCTTTTGTTTGATCCTCATTTTTTTTTTCAAAATACATACTCTCTTCTTTTTAACCACATATTCTTCAATAAAATAATATTACACGCTAATTTAAAACTTTTTTTTTTAACCACACATTCTCCATCATTCTACTATTCCAAAATGCATTCTACACCAAAAATGGGACTCAAACATATTTTTAATTGCTTTAAGCTAACAAAGAGCTTGAAGGTTTATAGGGCCTTAGTTATCATAGAATTTGATTGCGACGAAAAAATTAAGGGTATATTTAAGCCCATTTTTTCAAAAATTATGTTTTGTAATAGTGATTTTTTTTTTTTTTGGGAGAATGTGTGGTTAAAATGTAGGAAAAAGTTATATATTTATGTGTAAATTTATTTTATTAGAAAAATGTGTGATTAAAAATGAGTTTAGGGAAAAATTAGTTTTTATAGAATGAGAATTAGTTTTTATAGAATGAGGGTCAAAGAGGGGCTAAGTATACCAATTAACGTACATGTTTGTGATTTTAGCATTAATTATTTCCGTTGCTATTGTTAGTGTAGAGAGTATTTTGTATCATGTATATAGTAAACATTTGATTGGAGACATATTTCACAATATTGATAATGAGATTATTATATAGTGGTTTCAGAGTTTGGGATTGTGTATAGAATAATTGTAATATATCGAAAAAAATATTTTGACTTTCATTGTTTAATAAATCTCATGGCCCACCTCTGATGGACAAAAAGCCTCACAGAGTTGATTGTAAGGCAAGTTTTGAAGGTGCATGCCTCAAGGTATATGAGGCTTGCGCTCCTAAATTCTTTTTACTTATTTACTTTGATTTAGGTGTGGCCCTACAAATCATTAAAAAATTTGATTGGCCCCACTTTGGGAATAGTCCACTAGCTATTCCTAAAACATTAACCCAACTTGGGAATCAACTATTACTACCATTAAAAAATTGTATTTCTAATAGATCTTGAAGATTTATCATGATTTACTATGTGCTTCTAAGAAGCACGGATACGGATACGTAATTCGAATACAATACGGTTATGCCGGATAACCGGTACAACTTCAAAATAAAAAAATAAAAAAAATACGATACGTATAGTGGGAATCAGCTAAAAGTGGGAATCAGCTATTACTACCATTAGAAGTGTCCTAAGTATTCACGTATTACTTCTAATGTTACCATTAAAAGTGTCCTAAGTATTCACGTATAGTGGTCGGAAACCAAGCATCCCACATTTTGGATTCTCATTTTGAATAGAAATCTATTTTTTTTGATAAAAGACGCAGATTGTTATGAATGAAAACAAATTTTTTAGTACGTTGTGGAGTTACTTTATTCCTACTTATAGAGTGCTTAAAAGAATACTTACTCCAATTATTTAATACTAGTTATTATATATCTTCAATAATAAAAATATATTTGTCAACTATTAACTCGGATTCACATGTATTATAATATTAAATAATATTTTATAATTTCAATAAAAAGTCTAGCTATTAATTAATTTAAAACTCTAATTGTATATATTATTAATATTCGATAATGTAATTTTTTTTTTAATCTACAGTCAAAACAATGAGTTTTAAAAAGTTTAAAACCAATAACACTTCTTCATGTGTCCTAACGTATCAAATACGTATCGAAAATAATTAAAAAATGTAAAATAACTAAAAATACGTATTGAAAATTTTAAAAATATAAAATAATTAAAAAACATGTATCCGATAAGCATCGGAGTACTCTCCAAGCTTGGATACATGTCGGATACGAGTACGTAATGAGTTTACAAGTATCGGTGCTTCTTAGATGTGTTTATTTAGCATTTTAATAATTGACATTTACTTGGTTTATGGCGAGGCTTACGGCTCAAAAAGCCTCAAAGCTTAGGCTTCGCCTCATGAAGGGAAAATGCCTCGGTAATCAATTATGCCTTTTACACAATGGTAACATATATAATATCTTCGCATTATTATGTTGCTTCAAAATTTTAATGAAGTCATTGCCCCTATTGGAATAAAATTCTGATTGTGCCACTGCATTGCGATGTGGGACTTAATTAGAGTCGTTACAGTGCTATTTTGTTTCTGGAGAAGTTCTCATTTTCTACTATTATATATTGTTGTGTGCTGCTATATATTTTTGGAATTAGGTGTGCTTATTTTGCTTGTAGCATACTTATCGATTTTGTAGTGGGAGTGTGGTTACGACTCTCAGTCCATTTTTGGCAAGATTAAATTTCTGTCACTGGTGTTCTCACCAGAGAATGAAGCTGCTCAACGTATCTCGGTAGAGTTGTTGGTTATTTTCGGGGTGTGGGGGTGGGGGGAGGTTGCACGTCTGCAGTATGCTTATTGAATATTTCTATTTTTCTCTTCGATTATTGATTTTTTAATTCTATTTCTTCTTTTCAAATTTGTGGTAGATGGTAGGTTTGATGTTTGATGGGAGAAAATTAGAAGTGTCATTTGATATAGAAGATTGTGGGGATGCTTGGTTTCCGACCACTATACGTGAATACTTAGGAAACTTATCTTTTCTGGTGGAGTACTGGAGCCAAAAAATTGGCGACAAGGCTCAACATCTGAAAGTAAATACTAGTTCCCTTCACATCAGACCATGCCCACCGGTTCTCGAGGATAAAAAATTTACTTTGTTGGAAAAAGTTGAGGCATTCTTTGATTTTGGCTGGTGGAGGGGAGTGATTACGAAAGAACTCGAGGATAATAGGTACATTGTCTTCCTAAAGCAGACCAAAAAACACAAGGAATTCCATCAGTCAGAACTAAGACCTCATATGGAATGGAAAAATGGAAAATGGTTCACTTCTTCCCAGGTGTGTGCTAGTTTTTGCAAGCTTCTGAATCTTCTCCTGTTTTATTTGATGGTCAATAATATCCTTATTGTTGGCCCCTTTTCTTCTTTTGATATTAAAAACATTGATATTCTCCAGAATCCTTTAAACTTGCAGCGTCATTATCTGATTATGTTTTGTTAATAGATCCATGTTATTTATCGACGGACCTCCAGAAGTAGTCATTCTTAGCCCTTGTTTGGCTCAGATTCTTTGAAACTTATTTTTCCCCAAATCAAAATCATTTTTAACATCATGTTTTCACAATAAAATAATTTTGCACGTGGATCCATAACTTTATTTGACCGCACATTCTCCCAAAAATATCACTTTTTCTCAAATTCTATTCTTAAAAGATCTACATCAAACATGCTTTTATTCATTTTTCATGTGGCGCAACGCATGTAGTGGCTCTGGGTTACTGAATGATCAAGTTTCATATTTGTTCTCTTTCAAGATATTGATATCTTGGGCACTTTTCAAGAATATTTATTCGATATCATCTGATGTTGGTCAATTCATGGGCAAAATTCCACCTGAAAAAAAATAAAGAGAGAAAAGAGAGCAACTGCTTGTGTTTCGACATGCCCAAATCATGAATCATTTATTCTAAATTCCTTGGCCTTGAAAATTAATCCAAATTCCTAAATGATTTGTTTCCTTGCCAAAGATGAATTCACAATTTGTTATGTTTGTGCCAATTGCATGAATATGCAGAATATTTAAAACTAGCCTGTAGTACCTGGACCTAGAGCTTTAGTGTGGTAATTGTAATTCGGATGTGCTGATCAATTTGACTGTGAATTGAGTTATCCACAATAAGGCAAAACCTGACAGTTTGACAATTCTCTTAGGGAGTCTCAATCCCATCTTCAGACAATGGAAATGAAGGCCTGAAGCCCGAATGTGCTGATGGCAATGCTGTGTCTGTGCTGGTAGGGAGTTCAGGCAACAGAAAGGACAACTCTGAAGAGGAAATACCTTGTTTGTTGAACTCAAGGGAGAATCAGATTGAACAATCAAATCCTGTAAGACAGAAACCTTCTAGTGTTACCACTTCCCTGACAAAAAGAAGACATCGAATACCTTTAGATTTTTGTAATCCACTTCTACAGCCTCAGAAGAAGTGTAAGGAAGGAAACGTAGTGTCAGAGACATTTATGGCATGTGAGAAATCAAGTGAAGAATGTGAGCATGTTTCTGTAAACCCAGCTTCTTTAAGTATTAGAACCAACACCAGGGAACAACATGCTGCTATGGATCAATCGTCTTATAAACCTTCTCGGGGGAAGATAATTGTAAGTTGTTCCTCTCCTATGAAATTCCTTATCACAGTTTTTTCGTTTCTGTATTCAAAGTTGAATCAAGTCATAATGGATCTACGACAGTTTTTTTTTTTAAACCTGGATCCACAAGATTAGTTAGAAGAAGCTTAAGCGACCAATTTTCCATAGATCAATCACCTAAGCTTTTGGTGCCTCTTGTGTTAGTGAAGCAACACTGTTTTGTAGTCAAAGGCAGGAGTAAATAGATGCTCAATGAAGTAAAAACCTGTAGTATGCATCTGATTCTTGCTAGGAACTACTGATTTGTATATGGGTGTGGATCCATAAGCGGAGGATAAACACATAAAAAATGACTATGTTATAATTTCAATCAAGCAAGATGTTCCATGCCTTGCTTCAACAACTGAACTAAATTTTGGAAATTCTCCCTTTCATTTTGAAGTTGTTGAGGAGAACATGATCAAGAGGCTTCCTCTGTTATTAGGAATTTAAGCACCTTTTATCAAATCAGCTCACATGAAATAATGAAGTTTTGGTACAGTTTTTAGTTATGGACAATTAGGGTTGGCTTCCCCAACCTTTCAGCTAGTGTGGGAACGGCTCCCCAACCTACAAAAGTGAGACTTTGACTCCTCAACCTATTGAACACTGAAATTGGATCCCTGCCTAATGGAAAGTGTTAGTTTGACCATAAAAAACGTAAAATTCTCTTTAAGAGTCTATTATACCCTAACTTTAATTTTTTTTAAAAAAAAAAAAAAATAGAAAAAAAGAAAAGAAAAATATGACGAACAAAAAGAAAATGAAGAAAAGAAGATTCGCCACCTGCCCCCCACCTCATCCCCCATTTCCACTACCACCGCCTACTGTGTTTTCCCATCACTGAACCCATTTTTGGCTGGGGAATCTGCCCCAAAGATCTCCAACACATACCCAGCCCCAGCACAATCCAAAACATCCACTTGTCTAAGCTACTGTCGACTGCCTCACCCACCGGTGCTCATTTGCATTCCATACAAAAATCATAACTTTCCTTCAGTCCAAAGGCATCCACCAAAAGGATTTAGGCAGGATCTTTGGCATGTGTCACCCAGATTCTAACATCCAACATCAAAATTCACCTTAACCTTGTCCTATCCTATGATCTAAAAGTCCTTGACCAGTTTTTTAGGAAGGTCGTCAATAGTCTCAGACTATTAATTTCCAATGTAAGAGAGCAGCTTAAACCTGCTTTATTTTATCTTTAGAGATTAGGCTTCAAGGATTTGTATGCATTGGTTTATCAGATCTCATTTTATTAGTTTCCTGTGTGGTGAAGACATTAATCCCTAAGTTGGATTATTTACTATCCATAGGATATTTTAAAGACAGTGCTGTAGAATGTGTCCACGATTGTTTATTTTCAATAATAGAACAATTTCAAGCCTGAGAGAATTTTGACAAGGAAATGAAGGGTGAATTGGTGGAGCTGAAGGAATTTCCACAGTATAATGACCATACATTTGACGGTTGTGCATTATCCAATTGAGGTTGGCTGTAATGAAGAAGATGTTGGTTGGTGTATTAAAGGCGGTGGTGGCTTCTGGCCATTTCTTTAGGATGTTGGGGTGGGAGGGCGTGTGGGTAGGGGTAAGGTTTAGGGAGGAAGACATCATTTTATTTTTTTTAATTTTTGTGTTTTTTCGTTTCTTTTTATTTTTTATTTCTTTTAAACCTATTTTCTTCTATTTCATTCAAAACAAGGGCTAGTCTTTTCAACATAAAGTTTGACGTTTTAATGGTCAAACTAACAATTTCTGTTAGATGGGGAACCACTTTCGTAGGGTTCAATATGTTGGGGAGGCAAAGTCTTACTTTTGAAGACACGGCTAGTTGAAAGGTTCAGGAATCCTAGTTAAAAACATCATAGCACCACTCATCTTTCTAAATTTAGTATTGCCACATGTATTAATAACAAGTTCTAAAAGCACGAGGCAAGATGAGAAGCTCAAGCTTCAACCTTTACATGTGTAGGCGTAATAAGCTGTTGCCTTATTTTTTATATTGTTTTAGTTATTCTCAGACCATTAACTAAATAAAATAATTCAATGTTGAAAGTTGTAATATTTGTAAGTCTATCAGCTTAGTGCATGCAATTAAATAAGTTAACAACCGACTAATCATAATTGATTTATAGGAACTTTATATATACTTTCAAGTTTCCAACCAAAAAAAAAAAAAAAAAAAGTCTTGAGATCATAAATAGTATAACTACTTAATAATTCCTACAAATAGACAATTTAGATGGCACCATAGTCTAACAATTATTTGACTACAATTCAATCTCTTCATCTAACTCATGTTCCGTGTCATTTGATACAAAATCATTTTACTCGGGCTCCCTAATTTCAGCTTGACATTTTAGTACCTCTTCTAATATGTAAGACATCATTTTCCACCTTGCCACCATCACAACTTTCAACAATCCTAGATTGTGCATTAGCATCACTGGCTAGTAGAGTTTCCAATGTGCCCATTCTTCTCTTGTTGTTCATAACCTTGCATTAAAATTGACCAAAAACTAGATTGTTCATCCTTATGGTATCTAGTGTATTCATTTTCTTGGTGTGGCCTATATAAAAGAAGTTAGTCTAAATATGAAATGCATAAGCTCCCTTTATACATGTTCAAATAACCTATTCTAAGTAGGAAATATCTAATAAAATTCTAGAAAATCTAATAAATAAACATATTCTAAGTAGGAAACACTTCTTAAAGTCATAGGAAGTCTAGTAAATAAAGTTTAGTAACTTTTTTCTAAAATAAGAATCTAGCCCCTGTTTGGTACACATTCTCACAAAAATTCATTATTTCAAAACTCATTTTTAACTACATTTTTCAATAAAATATTACACACAAATCCAAAATTTTTCCTTATTTTTTAACCACATATTTTCCATCACATCACATTATAAAATGCATTTTCTCCATAATGTGCATCAATCAGGCCCCTAAACATTGAAAGTAATATAATAAGAAATTTATACTTTAATAATTAAACATATTAAAGTTTAATTTTTTTTCATAACTTACACGTTCTAATTTTCAATTACACGTATGCAAGCACATAAATATGCACAATTATAGCTTATTTGGACATAATTGTAATCATATTCATGATAATAATGCTGAATGAACTCTCTAAGCATAGGTAATCATATTATCATAAATAAGCATAATGATCGTCATCGTATTCATGATAATAACATTACATAATTATGCAATGACATCTTTCTACTGGGCATCGAAACTTGGAAGTGGCATTACGTGGTAGGTGATCTAAGAAGCCTTAAATCTGCTTTTAAAAGATATCTTATTGTAATCGTAATTTTGACCTTTAAAATTTAATGTGAACAATAATTTTTATTTTTTTAAATCGCGAACAATTTAATAAATAGTACCATAAATTTCTTTTAAAAAGCACTTGTGAATAATGATGGGATCACAGATCACGTCTGTGACCAATTATTTTATTCTTTGTTTTTTCAGAAAGAAGTTGAATATTTTTAAAATTTTCAGTTTTCACATCAATGAACACTGACCTGAACAATAAACTGATTGTAAAACACTTTTTTGTTTTATTTAAATAGAGTCTACAAAAATGTCTACCTGCTCTGATGACATGTTATAACGACCCAAGCTTACCGTTGGAATCGTTAATCATGTATTGTCGGATAAAAATTTAACTTTCATAAAGAATAACTTTATACCAACATTACAAATAAAAATAAATCTAACAAATTATTCGGAAATCTATTTATTATACTACCACTGGCCAGTTTTCCAAACTCGAGACCTCAATCCTTAATTACAGAAAATGGGAATATTACAAACAATGAGATAAATCTCATAATTGCATTTTATATTTAAAATTTTGAATTTTAAAGTACGTAAGGAGACATCTACCGGGGAATTGAAATTTCACAACTAATTGATTAATTGTGTGCCCGTGTGCTTGTGTATGTGTGCGAGTTATGAAAGCTTTCTTTTATAATTATTAGAAGAAGTGACTCATATATGAATAGAACTCAATTAAGGAATTTTTCCCATGTTCTCCCATTTTATGGGAATTTAATAATTTTTCCTAGTGTATCTAGTACGTTAACGTATATACCCCCACAATTCCACAATTAATCACTTTCCTATAATCATTCCTTAAACATGTCTTTAATTAAAATAATTAACATATATATATATATATATATATATATATATATATATAAAGAGCAAATTCCAAAAACTGCACTTGAGGTCTCTCAACAATGGGTAGATGTGCAATATGGTTCCTTAACTATGGGAAGTCATCGATTTGGTTCCCTACTTTCAACATGTTATCCTAACTCCCAATTTCAAGATTAATGATTATTAGAGTTTTTCGGGGTGTTATAATCTACCCCTCTTAAAATAAATGTTTGTACTAAAAAAATTACCTTAGCTGTGATTGTCAAACAATTGGGATACTTAGATTGCATCTCATTATATCGTTCCCAAGTTGCCTCTTCGATTGAATGGTGTTGCCATAACACTCTGACTAAAAGTATTTCTTTGTTGCGAATCTTTTGTACCTTCTGAGTTATAACGTATATTGGGATTTATTCACGAGTCCCGTTAAATTTTCAAGGGCTAATGTTTTACCACGACTCGGATCAATGACATATTAATTGTAGATGCATGGAAGATATCGTGCTCTACAGAAAGCTCTGGTAGCAAAGTCAATTGATAAGCTATATTCTCAACCCATTTGAGTATCTCAAAAGGTCCGATGTACCTCTATCAAAGTTTTCATTTCTTGCCAAACTGTAAAACGCCTTTCATTGGTGTGACTTTCAAAAATGCTTGATCATCAATAGTCAATTATAGCTCCTTTTTATCTTCTATCTGCACCAACTTTTTCGCTCACTAACTTCATCCCAGTGAATGGGTTATGTGCACTTTCTACCATATAAGGTTTCATAAGGTGACATATCAATAGATGCTCAATTAATGGTAAATGCTTCTCCCAATGCTCTCTAAAGTCCAGGACACAAATTTGAAGTATATCCTCTAGTTTTTGAATTGTTCATCTATTTGGGAGCGGAAAGATGTACTCAATTTTAGCTTAGTTCCCATTTTCGAATGCAGACTTTTCCAAATGTTCCATGTAAACTTTAGGTCTCTATCTGACACAATTAAAATTGGAATACCGTGCAATCTTACCACTTCATTATCATACCGTCGTGTAAATTTTTCCATAGAAAATGTCATCCGAACAAACAAGAAATGAGTTGATTTTGTAATTCTATTGATGATTACCCAAATAACCTCACGACCTCTTACTGATTTTAGAAAACCAATGACAAAATCCATAGTTACATGCTCCCATCTCCATTCTAGAATCTCTAATCATTGTAGCAACTTTGATGGTCGTTGATGTGTTTGGGTTTAAAGTGTTGACATAATAGATATTTCTCAACAAACTTAGCTATGTCCTTCATATTCTTCCAATAAAATACAACTTTTAGGCCACGGTACATTTTTGCACCTCCTGGGTTTACCTGAGCATGTAATATGGAGCAACCGTAAGCAAAATTATTGTCCAAGTATTTAGCATTTCGTACGAGACCCTATTGGACTGCAATGTATGTAATAAAGGAGAATATGAATTATTTATTTATTATTTTTTTTTAACAAAAAGCAAAAAACTAAAACAAGGCAAAAAATAAATCCTTCTTTTGTCGGCTGATTTTCTTCTTCTCAATTGTTGTGGTTGGGGAATTTTTGTGTAGCTGAAGGTGGCTATGAACGTGGGTGTCTAAATTTTGAATTTGAATACAATTAAAACACTATTCATATAAATCATACACAATTAAAATTGTTTATATAATCTTTACATCATATGGGCAACAATAACCAAATTTTCAGGAAGGGTAGAAGAAGATGATGAAGAAAGAAAGACACAGTAAAATAGAAACACAAATACCATGGGTTCAGGAAAATGAAGATATGGAGCTCTCATAAGGGAAAATGGACCCAGGAAATACCCAGCACTAATTTTGCTATCGCCTTCTTTCTTCACTGATCCTTTCACTTCACAGTATAACACTTCATTGCTTTCTAATTTTTCAATAGGCAGTACGTTTGAAGAACAAATTTGGCTCTTGAATAGAATCCCAATTTGATCAAGTTGGGAATATTTATATATAAAACCTCCACTGTCATTTTTTTTTTTTTAAAATTAAGTATTAAAACTTCCTTTCATTTAATTAGTCTGTATAACCTTAAAAAATTTGGACCAAAAAAAGAGGTGCGCGCCTTTGGGCACCTATGTTTCTTTAGGCTGTCAAAAATAGGGTTGACTTCCTTTTTCCACGCCTTCCCCATATGCTGGGCTTTTTTCCCTCGCGCATAAGCCCCCCACCTTTTCCCGTCCTCTAGAACACTGATTAAGATAATCCACGCCCAACCAAAAAAATAAAATAAAATAAAATAAATAATAATAGAAAGAAAAAGTTATGGGCAAAAGAAATAACCAAGAAAGCACCATCGGACGTTTAAGAGAGAGAACTCCTTACTTTTTAATCAATCCTTCTCTATCTTATTTGTCTTAATATAAAATATTTTACTACTAATTCTAAAACTGTTTTGCAATTATAGGAGATTAAACAATCAGCAAAAGGAGAGACCATTCAGAAGAGAAAGAGAGGAAGGACACCAAAGAGGTTTATCAAAGGTTCCCAAACTCCAGTGACTGGTATGCAGTGGATTCCTTTTCTGTTACTTCCTCTTTCTTCCTTATATCCTACTTGATAGTTAAAACTGAAATGTTGTAGTCTCAATTTTACTAGTGGATAAATTTTGTATTGTAGGCAATGGGCAAAGTGGAGATGTTGCTTCTGATGGAATGATAACACAAGGTGGTGTACCAAATTTATTTGATTCACATAGAAATACTGAAGTGGTGGTGACAGGAACTGTGGCTTCATTGCCTAATCAGGAGAGCATAGTGCTCAATGAGGATTACAAGGAGCTAATAATGGGTCAGCCTGAGCCAATAAATAGGGTTGGGGTTGGTGATATGAACATTCCATTAGTGAAATATTCTGATAAAAATTTTAAAGATTCAATAAATGCACGTGAGAAGCATTCATCAAAGAGAAGAAAAATGCTGATCACAGGTGAAAAGATTGTGCCTGAACTTCAAGGTCAGCAATTGCTCTTTCATGATAGTTCTTTTTTGGGGGTGATAGGATAGCCATCATTTTGACCTTTTTATTGATTGCATATAGAAATTCTTTATCAATTTTTAGACCAAAAAAAAATAAAAAATAATAATAATAATAATAATGGCAGCAACTTCCCGATGTCCTTTTTCACTTGTTTACTTGGCGTTCTTAGACTTCTTGTTATAATATACTTTTTGGCCTTTTATAGATTCTTCATCCAGAGGGAAAACCACTGAATTAAACTGCATAATGAAAGAAGTAGAGAAAGTAATTGCTGAAGTACCCCATAATGAGGATGATAATGAACTGCTTTCAAACTTGACTGAAGAGATGTACAATCCATCTACTTTTGATACCTCAAGTAAGCTGAACTGCATGTTCTTGGTGCACCCCATTTTTTGGTAATTTGCCTGATAGTATCAGATTTTTTGCAGGAATTTTGCCCGTGAGGACTATGGAGCAATGTATGGTAAGCAGCAAGAAACAAGAAAAACCTTCTGAGCTTACCAATCGATGTGAGACACACAGAGAATATGGGATGCAGGCTTCTGGATTTGAGGATAATAGTGCAATTATGCTGAGCGAGCAGCAAATCTTGCCTTTTGTGAAGAAAAATATACTTTGGAAAACAATTGAATCCATGGAAATTTTTGGAAGGGCACCACAGAAACCACATTTCCAGCCTCTGGAACATTTTAAAGAGAGTTTGCGTGAAGGCTTAGCTATAGGTTATATGGTAACCTTCGCTAGTGTGGTCGAGAAAGCTTCAAAGTTGCTGTTTAACGATCCTAAAAGCATTATGATTGACATTTTGGAGACGGTTGCAGATCTGGAGAAATATGGATTTGATGTTAGGGTAGTACAGGACCGTGTACTTGAGTTGATAGCCATGAAAGATAAACATGAAAAGCTTCTAAGCCAGGTAGAAGAACTTAACAGTCAAATTGCCGAACAGAATCTTGAGAAAAGTAAGATAGATGAAGAGATTGGCAAGACCAGCATGCAGATAATCGAGTTACAAAAGAAGCTATCACTTGCTGAATCATCTAAAGAGTTGAAGGGTCGAGCAATTGCCTCTTTGCAGTCTAGACTGGAAGAAATTGAAGAAAACGTCAGGACCGCTGGGTGTGATTTTGAAGGCTTGGCTGCTAGACCTTTGTAGTTGTCATGATAAAAATTGTAAATGTTAATGGTGATAAAGATGATGACAATTTTATCGGAAGGAACAACTAGAACAATTTATTTATCTTCCCATTATTGTTGCTCTTTCAGGTATTTTTGTGATGACTCTTAACATGAGAAGAGTGTAGCATTTGAAACCAGATGTTTTGAATCTGAATTTTCTTATTTGCCTCAAATGTTTCTCTTTGGTGTGTGGTGAAAATTTATGGCTACGAGACTGAAATACTATTTGAGATGCTCTTGCAGTGTAGGTGCATATTTCTGTGCAGAAATCTTCAATAGTAGTCGGCATTTTGCTTGATAAGCAAGGCCTCTTTGACAGTTCATTCACGTTCAGTATAAATCAAGCAAAAGGCCTCCTTGTCGTTCATTCATGTTCAGCATAAAAGTATTACATGGCATTGAATTGTAGGTTACGATAATGGCATTATGTGATATGCTAAATTTAATGTAGAATTATGCAATTCATTTAATTTTGTCTCTCATTTAATAATACTTGGTTTCACATAAACTTGTGCTTGCAAGGCATGGTGCTAAATAACATTACTTCTTATACTAATAGTAACAATATTAAATGGTCACTACATAGAAAACACCATTGGAAAATCTTACTAGGCACTGTTATTGTTGGTGTATACTGTTCGTGCAAAATCCGCAAGCATACGAGATCGTTGTACAAGTAATAAAATATGTGAGTTAAGAGTATCGTTCCCATGAGGAATAAGGTCTAATATTTAGTTCAATAGCTACTATTAAATTCGAAATGTGGTGAAATTAAAAGAGATTGTTTGTATATTATTTTATACTAATCCTAAACTAAAAATAACAAGTAAAGTATTTATTTAATATGTGGATGTTTGTATTGGAATCGTGAGTCCCCATATTTTCATTTATTTCAATTCTCAATAATTAATCTAGTACATTCATACATTTTTGACAATCGATAAAGTTAATATATTAAATGTTCTTTCCCAAGATACACCAACCTAACTAACACGAGACGATCATATTCTTAGTTCGAATTCATATGAAAGTCATGCATTTGGCTTAGATTATCAATAAGATTGCATGTGTGAAAGAGATTACTCCTAATTCTAACTACATATGTTGATTTTACCGCGTTCTAGACTTATTGTGAGTATTCCTACACTATAACAAGCAGCAACTAACTACTTAATTGACGATCAAGCAATAAGTAGTACAATGGGTTTGTAAAATCAATCAAATAATAACACAAAAATTCTAAATTGATATCCTTAATTAAAATAAATGAAAATAGGGTTCAAACATTCATCCAATACAATGAAAAACTAGCCTAACATATTTAAAATTAAATTACAAAGGAACAATTGGAAAATCATCCCCCAGAAAGAAGAAATAATGAAGAATTGAGAATTTTCCACGTTCTTGATGTGAATCTTGAATCTGGATGAAATTTTTCAATATCCTATGCAATTCGCATTGATTCCACGTTGTTAGCCATGTTCTTGGCCTCCAAAATATGTATAATATAGAGATTTTTAGGTCTAGGAAGGTTCTCCATATGTGAATTTCTGCTCGAGTATTTGTAGGAGCCGGAAATTGATTGAAAATCACGTCCAAATTGGTTTCAAAAGAGTTCTAATCGAACAAGGAAAGCTATCTTCGCAAGCGAGAATTTTGTTGTCTTTGCACATCAGTCAGTATTTTGACTATAACTTTCTCTACAAGTATACGATTGAGTTGATTCAAGATGTGTTGAAAATATAATTTAAAGAGCTACAATTCTTTATGAAATACGATTTTTCCAATTCGGACGTTTACAGTGCCAAATTTCGGTTTCAACCTTCGACTAAAAATCTGGAATATACGGTTGGAAATTGATTTTGATCATATTTCATTCCTTTTTGAGTTCTAATTCAATTCAATTATCTCATGGCAATCTTCAAAGTATGATCTGTGGTCCTTGTCAACTATTTGATGTCTACACTTTGGTCCCCAAACTTTAGATGTCTTTCGTTTTCGCACATTTTTCGTTCCTTTCTTCCAAATCCACCAATTTGCATTGAGTTCAACCTAACAAACATAATTAACGCAAAATTAAGTTATAATTCATCTAAATTACTTACAAATACTCAAATTTAATGGTATAGATAAGTGTACAAAATACACTTATCAAACACCCCCAAACTTGAATATTTATTTGTCCTCAAACAAAATTATAACATAACTTAACTAAAAATCTTAAATGCACATATAGTTAGATAATTTGCCTTTTGTCTCAAGATTGGAATACATGTATTAAAACTTTGAACTGCTACAAAATTATAATGTTAAAATTAATTTCTAATTATTCAATGTAAAATCGACGTGTGTGTGTGTGTGAAAATTCATGTCAAGCATCATAAATTCATAAAATGATTCAAATCCCGACCTTTTATGGCCAAATGTTTCCTCTCTTCACTCGTAAGATACACAGCCCCAAACTTATTCTTTTCACTATTTTCCCATGGTGCGATCTAAGGTTGAATTTGTGATATAATACTAATCCTCACCCTTTTTAGTTTGGTTTGACTTTGCTAATTGCAGCTCAACACGTCAACAAATGCGGATTCTCCTTATTTTTGATTGCTTCAACCATGAAGAATCAATTAAGCTAATAATCTCTTGTCAAAAGTATAATTCTCTCGAATAAATGTTCGGGGTTTAATTAACACATGTAGCAATTTTTTTTTTCAGACTCCTCTCCATTAAGCTTTCTAAATGATTTTTATAGCGAGTTTTCAGCCGATGACTCCCAAGTCAGATAACCATAGGGCACCAGGTTTTTAGAGACCCTTGCATGATTAATTACTCAAGTCATAAAGGCTACGGACAAAAGTTTCACAAAAAGACAACATTTTCTTTTTTTTCATGCAATGATTAGTGCAATACCCCTTATTAAACACTTATTCTCAAAAATCAACATCTAACTGAAGATTTTCATCTTATTGTCATTAGACAATCCACACAAAATTTAGCACACATGGAATCCACATCTATCTCAATGTCTCCCTACAATAGCTCAATCACCTCCAAACTATCCTAGAATTGGTTTAAGGATGTATAATTTAGTGGTTATTAGGATTTAGCATCTAAGGCCCACTATTTTTTTTTTACCTATTCAAATTTTGAATCAAACTATTTCTTTATGATGCAAAACATAAATCTTGTGCTCAAAAATATCAAATTTCACATGAATAAGCATAAATTAGCCTTAACACGTAATTTTTCACAATTTATAATCTAATACATGATTCCAAATATATGCATGTAGGCAAAATTATCTAACCCACACAAGTACACAAAAAGAAAATATTTTTGAACTTTTTTTTGAATTTTTTTATATATATCTAAAGCAATAAAAGCACACAAAATAAATAAACATAAGAATGATACAAACACACACACAATTGAAAACGGAAAAAAATAAAAAAAATAACAACTCATGTTTTCCATCCCCAAACTTAAATTAGACATTGTATTCAATGTCTTAAATTCTAAATCCGCATATGATGGGGAAGAAAATGAAAAAAAGACTTCCCTGATATGACTTATAATCCAATGACTAGCTTCCTAATGCTCATGTTAGCTTCTTAGTCTTGGTTGATTTAAATATTTCGCGATATTATGTTCCTGCACAATACAATCAAATAAAACATTAAGATCAAATAACTGGAACATGTGTTACTTAGCTCTAACATCTAATAAATCAACTAACATATCGAAGACCTAAGGGAAAATGTGGTATGGATGACGAGTTCCTAAAATTGAATAATAATAATAATAAAAAAAATAATCTAAATTATCCAATTTCTAGAAAGTATAATAAATAAAATGGAAGAAAAATTGGGTTGCCTCCCAATAAGCGCTTTGTTTAAAGTCTTTAGCTCGACTTTGTTGTTTCGACATCATGAAATTTTGAAGAATGCTTTTGATGCTTTGCTCAGTTTGCCTTTTCTGACTTTGCCAACTTTTCATTACTTCTACAAATTTTAACATTGGCCTCTCAAATGTGATATGATATGCATATCTCCTCCGATTTGAATTCAACTACGTAGACTTCTTCCTTCTCTTCAGGCTTAATTACAAATTCAATGATAGGGCAATCAATGAAATCGACAGAATGTGTGTTAATGTCTTCTTCATTAATTGCCTCTTCTTTGTTTTGTTCATTTGTAATTGATCTGTCATCGTCTTTGTGAGTGTCTTCCATAACTGATATCTCCTCGGGTTGAATGACCAATTCACAATTTAAATCCACGAGCAATGTAAACTCTTTTCTTTCAAACTTTTCGAGTGGATTGTATCCTCACCTTTTAAATTCATACCAGAATACACCATCTCCAATACACAGTTTATTTTCATCTAACTTGGCAAGATCAGTGGAGTATTTTGCAATTGCCTCCTCGTTCAACATGGAAGGACCAAATTCCACAAATGTGTCGAAATGGATACACTCTCCCACGGGCATGTAGGCTTCAAAAGATGTGTCAATTGCCAGTTTACGACATCTTAAATATTGTTTAAACTGCAGAAGCTTGAGCTGAAAGGGTTCAGTGAATGTATTCACGCAGTAGCCAGTATAATGCACCCCATAGCATAATTCACAATATATATCTTCTTCCTCGTCATCATCCATTTCAAGATTATTCATTGCAAAAATCTTTTCAACATGCCGTGTTAGAATTTTAGATGCATTGCTGAACATCACCTGGATAGAATATCAAGTAAGAGAGATCAGGGTGGGTAGCCAAAATCAATAATAAAACAAAATAAAAAAAATAAAAATCGAATTTAATATAAACTATTAAACTAAAATTAAATCCTTTATTCCCCGACAACGGCGCCAAAAACTTGTTCGTGTAAAATCCGCAAGCGTACGAGATCGTTGTACAAGTAATAAAATATGTGAGTTAAGAGTATCGTTCCCATGAGGAATAAGGTCTAATATTTAGTTCAATAGCTACTATTAAATTCGAAATGTGGTGAAATTAAAAGAGATTGTTTGTATATTATTTTATACTAATCCTAAACTAAAAATAACAAGTAAAGTATTTATTTAATATGTGGATGTTTGTATTGGAATTTTAAGTCCCCCTATTTCCATCTATTTCAATTCTCAATAATTAATCTAATATATTCATGCATTTTTGACAATCGATAAAGCTAATATGTTAAATGTTCTTTCCCAAGATACACCAACCTATGACTAACACGAGACGATCCTATTCATAGTCCGAATGCATATGGAAGTCATGCATTTGGTTTCGATTATCAATAAGATTGCATGTGTGAAAGAGATTATTCCTAATTCTAACTACACATGTTGATTTTACCGCGTTCTAGACTTATTGTGAGTATTCCTACATTACAACAAGCAACTAACTACTTAATTGGTGATCAAGCAATAAGTAGTGCAATGGGTAAGTAAAATCAATCAAATAATAACACAAAAATCCTAAATTGATATCTTGAATTAAAATAAATGAAAATAGAGTTCAAACATTCATTCAATACAATGAAAAACTAGCCTAACATATTTAAAATTAAATTACAAATGAACAATTGGAGAATCATCACTCGGAAAGAAAAAATAATGAAGAATTCGAAATTTTTCACGTTCTTGATGTGAATCTTGAATTTGGATGAAAAATCTTCAATATCCTATGCAATTCGCATTGATTCCACGTTGTTAGCCATGTTCTTGGCCTCCAAAATATGTATAATATAGAGGTTTTTAGGTCTAGGGAGGTTCTCCATATATATTCTGCTCTCGAGTATTTGTAGGAGTCGAAAATTGATTGAAAATCACGTCCAAATTGGTTTCAAAAGAGTTCCAATCGAACAAGGAAAGCTGTCTTCGCACGCGGGAATTTTTTTGTCTCTGCACAGTAGTCAGTATTTTGACTATAACTTTCTCTACAAGTATACGATTGAGCTGATTCAAGATGTGTTGAAAATATAATTTAAAGAGCTACAATTCTTTATGAAATACGATTTTTCCAATTCGGACGTTTACAGTGCCAAAATTCGGTTTCAATATTCGACTAAAAATCTGAAATATATTTTGTGCGGTTGGAAATTGATTTTGATCATATTTCATTTCTTCTTGAGTTCTAACTCAATCCGATTGTCTCATGGAAATCTTCAAAGTATGATATGTGGTCCTTGTCAACTATTTGATGTCTACACTTTGGTCCCCAAACTTTAGATGTCCTTCGTTTTCGTACATTTTTCGTTCATTTCTTCCAAATCCACCAATTTGCATTGAGTTCAACCTAACAAACATAATTGACGCAAAATTAAGTTAAAATTCATCTAAATTACTTACAAATACTTAAATTTAATGGTCTAGCTAAGTGTACAAAATACACTTATCATATACCAAAAGCCATTATGTAAGTCACGCAAGACAAGATTGTGGTTCTGTTGCCCCTCTAGGCTAGATCAGGACAGATTGCTAGGATGTTCATAAGATGCGAGTTGTCCTAATTTCATGATTTTTGTTTTGGGATGGGGGTTAATTGGGGAAATTAATGGGAGCAACTGCGTTACTACAATGTGAGGAGGAGAGAGTTTGAAGATGAGAAATTGGGAATTCAATTGTTTAAATCATTTTGTTGGGAAAATGAAATTGACAAACTCATTTTAGTTAATGGAACCATGATCTTGTATTGCATGACCTACATACAGTAGTACACAATGGTAATCAACCAGTGGCAGATCCATGATATTAAGTTAGTTAAGACGGTTGTTGGCAGTCACAATAGTAAGATTGTTTATTAATATTTAATTAAATATTATTTAAAAAATTTCAATCAATATATAAATACAATAAAATATAAAAGTCACATATATTTGAAAATATGATCCAATACAATGGTAAGGCAAAAAATATATTGTTCTATCATGTGTATGATCAAGTTTTTTTACGAACTTAAACGAAACAATTTATACGTAAAGCATGATTAAACGGTAAAAACAAGCTCCAAGTTTAGGCAAAGGTTATGCCAAATTTTGAAATCAATGATTTTTAGAACTAGTTTTTTACCCCAAAAGAAAAAGTGTTTTTCGTACTCTTAAAAAATACGACACTTAAATTATCCAAATTTAAATTTTATAAAATAAATTAATAAAACCTAAAAATAAAAAACACATATATCTCGGAGTAATAATTTGAGTTAAAAAGTTTTTTAAAGAAGTTATTTCGAAAACGAAAACTAATAATTGTTTAGTATTAAGAAATAAACAAAAAAATTGAAAGTGCATAGAATCAAACCCTACACCTCTCATCTTACTTACTAAATGACCACTCTACCATATGAGCTACAAACCTTTTTGTTGAACATTCGCAATTATGAATTAATATTTACTATGTTTAAAAACCTCTCACTTACTAAATGACCGCTCTACCATATGAACTACTAACTTTTTTGTTGAACATTAGTACAATTATTAATTAATATTTACTATGTTTAAAAATTAAAAGGAATAATGTTGTTGAAATGAATTGAACCCAATGTTTCACATGAAAAGGCAAACGTTCTCCCATATGATCTATGCATCATTTCTATAGTTTTTGGTGGATCCAGCACAGGTGACCGCGCTGTTTCGTTGAATGCTGGATCCGCTTCTACATTCAACGGTACCGTGTAGGATCCTTTCCATTCTTGTTTTGATTATTGTGATCGTTATTTATCTAATACGTTTGTAACAAAAAAAAATTGGTTGATTTTTTCTTTTTTCCCTTTTCATTTTTACATATTGATCCGTCTTCTTATGAATAAGACTATCTCATTCTCAAATTTAGACCATGCTCAGTGTAGACCTATCAAATCATTCACAATCATTTCAATCTCAAATTACCCTTTGACTTGTCTCAATCTCAAATTTAGGGTCCCTTTTCACATCATATAAAATATAAAATCGTATTTTAAAATTTTAAAATGGAACGGAGAATAAGAATTACTTCTAATACAAGACGTAAAGCCTATCTTCTACGTCCATGCAACTAGGAGAGTACTACTGCACTTATAACGTATCAACTTTTATTTTATTTTGTTTTGTTAAAGTCAGCCAAAATAGACTATTCATGTTCATTGTTCTATAAACAAAGTTTACACGTAACTATTTTACTCTTCAAAGGGGTGCCATTCCCCTCTTGTCCATCCGAATAGCGCATCTTAACATACCATTCTTCTGAGGAGTATAAATGCCAAACAAAATAGAATTTTATTAAAGAAATAAACTAACACATTTTTTTCTCAATTGCATAAAAAAACTCCAGAGACACACAACACCTCAATTTTATCACAATTATCTCCACTAGCTCGCTATGACCACTCAATTGTATACTTAGCGTTATCATGGCTATCCAATTTGATCTTATTGCATCAAAACCATTCAATTTCATATAACGTTTCACTATGGCCACCCAATTTCATATAACATTTTATCATGGCCACTCAATTTCTTTAAAAAATGAATAAAATAAAAAATTATTTAAAAAACGTTTTTAAAATAAAATGAAACTTATTTTAAAAAAAAAACAAAGTTACTTACAAAAATAAAATAAACTAAAAAGATAATTTTAAAAAAATTGTTCTTTAAAAAAATAAAATAAAAAATTATCTTAAAATAAACGTTTTAAGTTTGTTTTTTTAAAATAAGTTTTATATATATAATGCAATGTTACCGTTTTACCCCTTTTAAAATTAATGAAAATAGTAAAAAGATGTTGAGTAGCCATGGGAAAATGTTATATGAAATCGGATAACCATAGTGAAATGTTAAATGAATTTGGATGATCTTTATGATATAAAATCAAATTGGGTTGCTATGGTGACACTAAACATAAAGTTGAGTGACTATGGTGAAATAAAATCAAGTTGGGTGACTGTGGTCATACCAAGTATGAAGTTCGGTTGCCACCAGCGAATTTAACCCTTTATTATTATCATTATCTAGAAGTTAGTTATTATTTTTAATTCCATGAATTGATTATAAGGAACTGTCAGGAGGACCCATTCTAGAATGGGGGTTGGCAACATCCAAGAGAAACTATCTTCAAGCTTAAAAGTAACAATATCTGATTTGACGAATGAATTAAAAGTAACTAATCTTGCCTTCCATAACCCGTCAACAATATGAGAATTATACTCCTGAGAAACTATTTTCTAGCTTGAATAACAAAACATAATTAATAGGTGCTTAATTGTGGCATGAAGTTCTCATGAGCAATCTTAGTAGTGGTGGCAATGGGTTGAGTAGAGCCAGCTCTGCCCATGCTCGGACGAGCTCGACTCGTGCTCGCATGAACTGAGCTCGTGGCAGCTTGGGCGAGCTCGGCTCGTGCCAGAGCTCGCCCAAGATGAGCCGAGCATCTCGACTCGCCGGCTTGGTTATATATATATATAACATTATAAATTTATAACTATTAAATCACTAAACTTAAAAATATATATATATACACAAACATTATCTAATTTTTTTTTAAATATATATTTTTCAAAACAATTTTAATCTTTAAAATAATAAAAACAAAATTTTATTTGTTAAGAAATGAGAACCTAAAGAAAAATATATATAAACATGTTTTGTAAACAATTTTTTAAATATACTTTTTTCAAAACATTTTTATTTTTTACAATTAAAAAAAAAAGATAAACTCTTCTCCTTTATCTGGGTTTGGGACCGACTACTTCAATTTCGAGTAGGCAAAATTAAAAATTGTACATGAACAACTTGTTATGTGTACAAATTTTTTTTAAGAAAATTATAAAGGTATGAAAATAAAATAATGTGATGAATGTGGTGAAATTAAATATCACTTACTTGGTTACATGGAATTTCGACATATTTATCTTGAATTTGATAACTAGCATCTTCCCAATCCTTCACACACATTAACGCCTCCAAAATATCTTCTTTTAGTCTTCTCCCAAAGAGAACCATTTTCCCTGCACTAAAAGCAGATTCTGAAGCTACAGTGTTAATCAGAGGTGTTAGTAAATCTTTTGCCATTGCAAAAACTACTGGCCATCGACGTTCATTATTTCGCCAGAATTCAAGGACATATTCTGAACTTTTACTAGTTGCTTTGTTAGTAGGCAAAAGTTGACTAAAGTAATCAATTAATTTATATGGCAATGCGTTTGGATTTTGACTACGATTGGATGTTTGAGTACATGCAGTGGAAGTCAAATTACTACTACTACTAAAAGAACCACATGCATATGCAGTTGCATCAAATCTATACGAGTGCATACTTTCAAATAAATTCAAAATTTCAGTGTCGTCATGTGTTATATTACTAGGAGGAGTGTGTGCAGGTACACGATTAATATGTGCACACATTCGTGAAGCATATAATTCATACATTTCACGGAACGTCGTTTCCAAATTTCTATAAGTAATAGGTGTAGTAAAAGTTAAAGCATTTAACATTTGATCAATTATAAATTTAGTACCCGATAGATTATATCGGGGGTCCACGACACATGCTAAAGAAAATAACATAGGTAATTCTTCCCAATATTTTCTAAATTTCAATTCCATAGAATATATAACAGCATGAAAATCGGGATCATTTTGAAATCTAGAAAAGGTCTAGCAGTTATATAAAGATGTTCAAGAACCATACAATTAGTGGGATAATAAACACTAGATAATATATTTGTAGACTCGTAAAAACTTGTCAAAATTTTTATATTTTAAAAACTATATTCCAATCGGATTCACTCAAGATAGTATCGTCTTAGTCTCTAACATGCCTATTGTTATAAAATTCAGTAATATACGCTTCATAATCTTCACATGATTTTAGTAATAAGTACGTGGAATTTTATTTATTTTTCTTACTCTAGTTTCTTTTTTAACTTGTTTTTCATATTTTTTTTAGTTTCCTTGATAGTTTATGCACATAACTCGATCTACTACTCAAGAAACTTGATTGCAAATATGGCTGCCAATTCTCAACAATTTGGCGCCAGATTTGATCCCCCTTCTAGACAAGTTAATGAGGTAAATATTTCATCCATTGAACAACAACTTACGAGTCTAACTACTCTTATTTGTCAAATGGCTGTAGGTACTATGCAAACAACAAAAACTTGTGGAATTTGTTCATTTGTAGGCCATCCAACTGATATGTGTCCAACACTTCAAGAAGAATCCGTTGAACACGTAAATGCAGCCGGTAGCTTCCTTGGACAACAACAGAGGAATTATGATCCCTATTTAAACATGTACAACCAAGGATGGAGCGATCATCCAAATCTTAGTTATGGGAATCGTCAAGTGAATCAATCTATGAATCAAAATTGGCAGAATTTTCAGCAATACCTTCCTAGACAACAACATGGCCAAACTTCTAACTCTAGTATGTCTTTAGAAGATCTAGTTAAATCTCTTGCCACTAACACTTTACAATTTCAACAGGAGAGAAGGGTTAGCATTCAAAGTTTGGAGAATCAAATGAGTCAAATGGCTAACGCGGTCAGTAGGTTGGAGTCACAGAATACGGGAAAATTGACATCTCAAACAGTGATAAATCCAAAAGAAAATGTAAGTGCAATCACGTTGAGGAGTGGAGCGGAGATTGAAGCTCCAGTGAAGGTAGCCCCTACATCATCGATGGAAGAAAATAAGGAATATATCACAGCAAAAAAGAGTGCTCCTAACGATACTGAGGTAACTGAGCGTAAGTTTCCACCTCTTTCTGATTATAAACATGTATCTCATTTCCCTCAAGCTTTAGTAGGATCTAGGAAATATGAACGAGATCATGATGAGTTGCATGAAATTTTTAGTAAATGTGAGGTAAATATTCCACTTTTAGATATGTTTAAACAAGTGCCTTGTTATGCTAAATTTTTGAAACACTTGTGCACACGTAAAAGGAAACAGAAATTGAAGGGGATTGAAATGGTAAAAGTTGGAGAACATGTATCTGCAATAATTTAAAAGAAACTTCCTGCAAAGTGTACGGATCCAGGTATGTTCACTATCCCTTGCATGATAGGCAATACTAAGTTTGAGAAGGTCATGTTAGATTCTGGAGCATCTATTAATGTCATGCCATATTCTGTATACACTTCCTTGAAACTAGGACCTTTAATTGACACTGGTGTGATAATTCAACTAGCTGATAAATCTAATGCCTATCCTAAAGGGGTAGTTGAGGATGTTCTCGTGAAAGTTAATGAGTTGGTTTTTCCTGTTGATTTTTATGTGCTTGACATGGGCAGTAGTAATCAAACTCTCCCTATTTTGTTGGGAAGACCATTCTTAAGGACATCCAAAACTGAAATGGACTTTCATAATGGCACACTAATCATGAAATTTGATGATAAAACTATCACACTTAATATATATGATTCTATGAAACATCGGTGTAATAATAATCATGTTCATTTTATTGATGTGATTGATCATTTAGCATAGGATGTTTTCGAATTTGTTACTAAAAAAGAATGGGAAGCTGTCAATACTGAGCATCTTAGGCAAGAAAAAGAGGAGTTGGCCTTAAACACTGAGTTACAAAGAATTATGGCAGCATTAAATGCTCTTCCAAAGTCAGGTACCAGTTTTGGTTTTGTATTACTGGTTTCTAATGAGAAACATCTATCTTCTATTTTGCAGACTTTCATTTCGGTTTTGAAACCTTACCCTAGTCACTTCAAGTATGTATTCCATGGAGATGGAAGAACATTGTCAGTTATCATTCTTATTGGGCTTGGTATACTGCAAGGAAGATCGAAACCAACCATGATAGACCCGGGCTGAATAAAGAGACATTGAGTTGAGCCAAAGACGATAAACAAAGGCGCTGCTTGGGCGGCAACCCAAGGGGAGTTCGTTCCTTTATCTTTTTATTTTTCGCATTTCATTTTTTATTTTAGTTATATTTGTCATTTTCTTTGCATTGGACCTTACATTGGGGACAATGTAAGTTTTAAGTGTGGGGGAGGGATTTAGATTTAGGTTGCATTTAGATTGAGTGAATTAATTTTTTTTTTAAAAAGAAAAAAACAAATTTGCATGATTTTTCAGGAAAATGAGTTGAGAGTTAAATGATTGTTTTTGGTTGTGTATGCTATTTGTTAGAATTAGATAGGCTTTTGAAGAACTCATAACATGATTGAATGAATAATCCTCCAACTTAGGGTTGATTAGTGGAGTTATTTTCTTTGAGGATGGTAGTAACTAAATTCTGTAGACAAAAGCCAGTGAGATTTTTGAGCCTTTAGACTGATACATCCATAACAGTCTCATTATTTCTTTTCATGTGTGATATTCTTTCATGATTTTGTTTATCTAGAACTTGCATTGATTCTCTTCTAGATCACATTGATACATGCATGCACGAACATGATTAAGGCCATCTTTGTTATATAAATGAGCTTCATTATCCAAATAGCCGACCCTATAATTGAATTTTCCATTGTTGAGCCCATTTGAGCCTTATTGCCTTTTCTTTGTATAAACTCACATTACAAGATTTAAACCGAAAAAACAATGTCTTTTTGAGCTGGTGGAGTATTGTTGAATGTCATGAGAAGTGTGGGTATGCAAGAAAATAAGTGTGGGGGTATCAAGATTTATGGCAGTGCTATTATTGGTGAATTGGAACAAATTTTCTATGTCAATTCAAGGAGTTCCAGTATTGGTGTATAATTTGGAGTTTACATTGTGCAAGAAAAATACAAGAAGAAGAAGGAAAAAAATGAATGAGTGAAGAAAAAGAAAATAAGTGATGAAGGAGAGTGATTTTAATGTGAAAAAGTCTATATTAATAACTCTTCCTACATCTCAAAAAAGAGTTCGATTTGTATGGGATAGATGAAAAAATGATGAAACTATCATTGGAGTGGTTAGTTTACATGTCTTATGTATATGTTTGAGCTAAGTCTATTTATCTTTACTCCACTAGTTTCGATGGCTCTTAAGTCACATACCCAAATATTTCCCACCTTGACCACAAGCCACATTACAACATTTGAAAAGTCCTTATGATTCTTGTAAAGTATGTGATCTAAGTGGTGGCGAATGAGAAAATATGCAAGCATATGGTAGAACATCTCCATTGGAATGAATTTGAGCGAAACACTTACCCTTTTAAACACATGAGAGTTCAATGCTTATATCCGTGAGGGTCTACATGTTTAGTTTACTCCATCTTCATATTAACATGGTCGCTAATTGATTATGAGTTGTGTGGAATGTTTATTCATGATATTTTATGTGTTTTGAAAAAGTTTGATGGTTCTATGTTCTTGACATTGTAACCTGGTGTTTTTTTGGGAATTAAATTTGAGTTTTGCCCGAAGACGAGCAAAAGTTAAGTATGGGGGAATTTGATAGGAATGTAAAATGCATATTTTTCCCTCCTTATTTTATGAGCTCGTATATTTATTTTGTGCCAAAATGTACTCATTACGCTCATATTTTGATTTAGGTGGCAATTCTATGGATATGGCGTAATTTGGAAGAAATATGTGAAAAAAGACCAAAATGAAAGAAAGTGAAAGTTCAAGGACTAAAGTGCAAATATTCTAAACTTGTGTCTAACCTTGTGATGAAGATTCGAGAGTGTTAGAGGTCAATTGGATGAAGAAAGGATTCAAAGGGATGAAATATGGCCAAGATATTTTCACAGATCAACTTTCAAGCTAAAAAGTTTTGCATCGGTTTTCAGCCTCATATTGAGACCAATTTCGGACATGGTAAACGATCGAATTTAAAGATAGTCTCTGAATAAAAGTTTTAGTCCTTTGAGTTAGCTTTACAACGCATCTTGAATCGCTTCAATCAGATATCGGAAGAAGATATTATGGCCAAAATACTGAATATTATCCGGAGGAAGTTTCGTAAAACCATGCGGCCGCAAGCCTTTAATTCCAAGCAACCGCACAGACCATTCCCGGGAGTTAAAGTGTTGATTTCACTTGTTCCTTGCGGCCGCAAGCCTCTAAACCATGCGGCCGCGTGGTTCATTTCCGGGACGAAAATTCTGGTTTCCTAATTTCAATCAAACACTTATGGAAACAAATATTTCTACACTTTATAAACCCTAGAACACAACCAGAACAGGGGAACGCCTCCCAACTCTATTCTTCTCTATTTTTCTCTTATATTCATGAATTGTAACTAAACTTTTACACTTGGTCGAAGGAGATTGAAGCCTCGAAACCACATATTGTGAGATCTAAATGATTTTTCTTAATTTAATTCATGTTTTTGAGTATTGAATATTTTTCTGCACTTATTTCTATGATTGTTATGTTTAATTGCTAGGAGGCCTACTAGTTTATTATTCGTTGCAATCTACCACTGAGTTAAATATCAAATTCGTAATTGTTTGATCCTTTTAACTTGTGAAGCACTAGGATTTGATGATTTTCTGCGATAAAGGTTATTGAATCTTAAGAATAATGTTTAAATAGATTGAATGCAACCGCTGGTGTTTGTGTTATCTAGTTCATCGATTTCTCTATTGTGTAAAGCTGTTATTAAATTGAATCTTGAGCCCTGGTCTGGGGTTATTTAATAATTAGGGTTAATTAGAACGCTGGTTTCTAACTAACTAAAATTAAGGAGAAATAAGAAAATTATTCCAACGGTGAATATTCGAAATATGAATTGAATTATCTTTGAATCTATGATCAATTGTGGATTTCCGAAGGTGGATATTGACTTGGACCAAGGTTAGTCTTTTGATTGTTTTCATTAATTTAGTTTTCATTGTTATTAATTGTGTTATTTGCAATTGTTTGCATACAAAAAAAACCCCCAATCATTGTACGGAGCATAAACTATTGAATTACACACTCTTCGTGGGATCGACCCCTACTTCCACTACCACGTTAATTTTAGGGGTTTAAGGACTATTTTTGGGTGCCTATGACAGCACACCAGCCTACGTCGGTTATAAAAGTTTTTATATCTGTCATCCCAGATTCTGCACAAAAATTCTCAAATCCTTGTTTTCTACTAGGTGTACATTGATACACATAAGTGCATTCCTAATTCGGTTAATTTCATCCTTAACATGTTTTTAACTATTTTGTACTATTAAATTAAAAATATGGCATACACATCGAATATGAAATAAATAGCCATCGAAATCAGGATTAAGAACTCTATGCAATTTATCGATAACAACTTTATTTACAGTAGCGTTGTCGAACGTAAAAGAACAAATTTTACTCTCACATTTATATTCTCGAATTATTAACATAATAGTATTAAATATAGTTTGAGCGTTGTGCGGATACTCAACAATTTTAAAAGCAATAATTTTTTTATGCATGACCCAAAGTAGGTCTATATAGTGTACAGTTGCAGCCATATAACCCCTCTTATTATATCTAAAGTTAAAGATATCACACCCCCATATTTTTCCAAATCTGAAATCAATAGTTGTTTTGCATTAAGAAAATATGTAATTATATCAGAATGAAGAGTATTCGACTTACCCCTTGTACCTCAGTTGAAGATATCTTCTGACGTAGTTAACGAAATGTTGGTTGTCCGCTATTGCTAGTGGCAACTCCGCCGCGACAACGAACTTCACCATTCCCGTTCGAGCTTCCTCCTCTGAAAACATCCATGTAGAAAGTGGTGTAGTAGTAGCACCGTCTTTTGGAGTACTAAATTGTAGTTGCGTTTGATCAGTTGGAAGAAGCCCATGTTTGGCCGAACATGATTTGTAGTGACGATTGAGGTGGGTGGTTCCAATGCCTTTTTGCCATACCAGTTGTTGTTGGCAGTATTTACATACTGCTTTGGTTTCTCGAAGTATATCGACCACACGACCAGTGGGAACCAATTTGAAATGGTCCCAACATTTTGCCTGCTTTTTCCCCTTTCTCTTCCCGCTTGCATCGGGAATATTTAATGTCGGTTCTTCATCTCGTTCTTCATATTTAAGGTCTCGTTTTTTAATGAGCTCGAGCGGCTCATGGGTATGAATAGTACGAGCCGAGCACCCGAGCCACTCGGCCCAACCTTGCACTTCGTCCGACCAATCTTTCATTGTGGACGTCTTCTACATAACCTAATCTCCCATGTTATAACATCTGGTTGAAAACCTATTTCATTACTTTTGTTGAACCACCCAACTGCATTACTTGTCTTTCTTTCTGAAATGTTTGTGAATACTTTGTCGGGTGCGGTGTCCAGCTGCTCCGATCGGTGGTTGTTACCTGCGAAAAGAGGTCGGGGCTTTTTCTCCCGTTGTACCTTCGATGTGAGAATTAGCTAACAGTTTAGAGAAAACGGGAATATAGTATAATGTAAGTTCGAAAGTTTGGGGTTTCAAGAAAAAGAACCTTTCCCACCTTGGAGGTATAAGCACCTGTGGCCACGCGTGTGTCTGGCGGTTGCTGGTACCACGTGTCTCACGTAAGCCTCCCCACTTTCCATACGTTCGAGTTGGAACGACTCCCACTCATCAAGTGGTTGGTTTTTCCCACATTTTCTATTGAACGGTTTTTGTTTTGGCACATCGTCATATGTACAGTTAAGCAAGGTGTTGACCTCATGCGGTAGACATGGGGGTCTACGATTCATTGCGATAAGTACGAGGGTCGTAGCATGGCCTTGTGCTGGTAGGCGGTCGACGAATCTATGGGGTCCAGGGCCTAGTGGAGGTAGACAACTTTATATCAGTAGGCGGGCTGGGTGTAGGTAGAATAGAGGGCTTCATGCAGGTCGACTGCCTCGTCGGGGTGATGGTTTTGTAACGATAGATGTGTAGCGTATTTCTGAGAGTGCTGACCTCATTTTTCCACGTGGTCAATTATCAATTCCATATTATATCACTAGCCTCTCTGCCTCTTGCCGATGTCCATCGATAAGAGGCAGCTCCTCTACGTCGGCTAATCAATTCAAGTATCAAAATTGATATCCATTTATAAGAGATCTTTTAGATGGTCTCTGGAAAACTTAATTCCAGCAAAAAGCTCAGAATAGACATCCATTGAATCAAGGCAATTAAAATGAAAAAATAAAAAATAACGCTAAAACTTTGGTCGCCCGGTAACAGGCCTTAAAGTGAAAATTTGAGGTTGGAAACAACTTCAACCGGGGTAAATCCGAATTGTGATGGTATGGAGCACTGAGAGACATTCTCGAAAAAATATTATAATAGAAAATCCGACACTGGTGCAAAAAGTTATGATCGTTTCTTCGAAACAGCTTTTCTAGCCAATTGTTCAGTCATATTCTCCTTCAAACTCTAATATCAACTCATTTTCAGTTTTGGGGAGAAATTTCCCCCCAAAAATTTCAAAGCCCACCACTATTTAAGGGGTTGTGTGGCTCTCATTCTCATTTTTTTACTTTCTTGTCAACAAACTCACCATCCTCCACCCCTTCTCTCAAGGTAATTCTCTCACCTTCCTTCTATTTTTGTCTAGCAACTTTTCTCCATGTATAAAACATTCATTTCTTCATTTTCTGGCGAGAGTGAGGGTGAGGGGGCGAGAGGGTCGACCGACCCATCTTCGGATGGGCCGGTCGACCGTGGCTTGGGGTTGACCAGACAGTCGACCAGCACGGCTCGTCAACCTGTGTGTCGGCCCGGGGTTGGTCGCGGGTTTGCCTCCATCAATGATTCCTCTCGTGTGATAGAACAAATCCCTTCTGAGCCAAATATTTCAATATATTAGACCGAATTCCAAGATTTTCAACCGATTTCCCCGAAACGTCATGTTGGGTCAGTTACGTCCTTAAATCAAAATGTAGAAGTTGAGCGAGACGTTGCGGGCGAGGAAGTTATTCTTGAGATTCCTAAGGATCATAGCTTATACAACTCACCCTCCAAGTTAGAAAAGTCACTTAAGAAATATGGCCGGGTAGATAATTTCATCTATAGAGCCCCTAGGCCCGATGAAACACTTCCCAGAACTGACCCCCGCGAGGTCGCTGTTCGTAAAGACATCATGGACAGTGATTTTCGTTTTCCCATACATCATTTCTTTGTCTCAATATTTAATGAGTTCCACCTTACTCCTAGCTAGATAAATCCCAATGCGTAGAGGAAAGCACTTTACTTTCTATATGTTTGCCTTAGCAAGAAAATTCCTTTTTAACTCGATCTACGTTTTCGAGATGCACGAGTTAGCCCAAAGCAATGCGTTTGTTTATTTCACCGCTTGGGTCCCGTTGCGCTTACCTAAGTTTAGTAATTCCAACAGCGGGTGGAAATCTCGATTTTTCTTTGCTCGCCCTCCTAAGGGCCCTATTGGAGGCACCTCCTAATCCATCTATTCAATAGTGAGGTTGAGATAACCCCCCTTCTGAAAACACAAATCTAAAAGTTGACCACAATTCCACCTCTTGCGCCTAATCTGAGGTTGGTCCTAACTATGAGGAACATGTTGCTAGTTGGGATCGGTCGTCCTACTTGTAGGTTTTCATACCCTGCTTGTATATATCATTATTGATAGTATCTCTTATGTTGTTTTCTATTCGTTGAGCTTGATTAACTCGATTGCTTGTACGCAGATATGGACCTTGACTTGGACGAGGTGCTGAGGTCCCTGCCCGCACCGGGGAGTGATTAGAGGTTTGCCCCTATTGATGGTAAAATTTTCACATGACTCATTCTTATTGCACTTTTTGACTTGTTATCTCGTAAGCTTGATAGTCTTTATTCTATTGATACAGGCATCGACTTCGACTTAGGGAGGGGACCATGGACTCCTTGGCGGAGTGCGATTATGGGATTGACGATGATTCACTTCTCGCCCCGTTGAAGAGAAAGAAATCCCACGATGGGGGAGCGTAGTAGCCTACGGTCGAAGTAGTTTCTCAACTTTTGAATGACCCCGTCGAAGGAATCTCGCCACTAGTGGACGTAGGGATAGCCCAGGTCATGTCGCACTGGATCGTGAAGGTTCTCCTCTACCGTATTTTAGATTTCCTCCTTCTTAGGGCTATTCAGAAATTAGGGTGGTTAAGTCTTTGGTTGCGCCCTGGCGTGTCGATTCGGTTGCTTGTCGGAGTGCTGACGACATCAAGAGGGTTATGTCGGTTTACACCCAGAGCGTACATTTTTTTAACATGCTTTAATTGGGTGATCCCCTGCCCCTTTCAGATGGTGGCTCTTCAGGTTGGGCTGGCCGAGTCCTATCGCTGTTTAACGTCGGAGTTGAAGGACTTGAAGATTTTTGCAGAAGAGAAAGAGAAGGAGGCTCACTATTACAAGAAGAAACTATCTTCTTCTAGGAAATCGGTATAGAATTTGGAGTCTGAGGTAAATAACTTGCGCTCTACTTTGGCTCAGGCTCCTAAGGAGGCGGTGGCGAAGTATAAGGCCTCTACAGAGTACGCTAAGGATGTAGAGACCTCGTTTGAGCGATACAAGTCGTCTACTGACTTTGATAAGGAACTTAACTCTTATGGGGGGAAGGTGATGGTGACTTTCATCAAATTGACCAAGGAGTGGGTATCTATTGAGTATCCTTCTGTCGATCCTACAGGCTATGATAGGTTCTTGGCAAAGCGCCCAGGCAAGGCAGGCGGAGCCCCCTAGCCCAAGATATTTGGGCAAACGTCACGAGGCGAGAGTGAGTAGACCTCTCGCTCGAGCTGACCTGATCTTAGTTGTAGGCCTTTAGACATTTTCTATGATGTTTTTGTCAGTTAGTTGCACATTTCTCTGGTCCGGGATGTGGACACGCACATTAATTATTTTGCACATTCTCCTGGTCCGGGATGTGGACACGCTCATTAGTTATTTTGCACACTCTTCTGGTCCGGGATGTGGACAAACGCTTTTGTTACATTTCAAGTATGAGTACATGCTAACTGAATATCATTTTGGTTTTGCCTCTATCATTTTTTTTGTTAATTTTTGTGTGTTGAGCGATCTTGCATCGTCAAGGTCCGGTTAGGTGACTTTGAGCCTTAACCACCAGCAGCCTCTGGCGATTTTGAGCTAGTTAGTTTTTGACTTTTTACTCACCTCTATGTGCGAGCTATCTTGCGTCGTCGAGGTCGGGATCAGGTGATTTTGAGCCTTAACCATTTCAGGTTTTGAAAGCTCACCACTAGCCCCTAGCGATTTTGAGCTAGTCATTTTTTGACTTTTTGCTCACCGCTATGTGTCGAGCTATCTTGCATCGTTGATGTCGGGGTTAGGTGATTTTGAACCTTAACCATTTCAGGTTTTGAAAGCTCACCACCAGCCCCTAGCAATTTTGATCTAGTCAATTTTTGACTTTTTGCTCACCGCTATGTGTCGAACTATCTTGGGTCGTCGATGTCGGGATTAGGTAATTTTGAGCTTTAACCATTGCAGGTTTTGAAAGCTCACCACCAGCCCCTAACGATTTTGAACTAGTCAATTTTTGACTTTTTGCTCACCGCTAGCAGTCTTCACTTCAAGTAGATATAAACCAACATCTCATAGCAAAATATGAATTGTCTAGATTTGGGGACTCAGTAGGCCTACCGGGACGTCCCAGCTAGGCTGGCCCTTCCGTAGCGCCCTCATCATCTGCAGCCTCTAGGCTTTTCATTAAATAAATCTCAATCTGGTGTGCCTATTGCAGGCATTACATCATGAAAAATCCTAGCTACAGTATTTACAATCGGTCATTGCATCATAAATAAAGAAATAAAAATTCGGCTAACGATTATATTTACATTCAAACACTACGCTGCTCCATGCTTGCTCGGCTACTGATAGTACTGCTTTAGGTGTTCAGCATTCCATGGTTTGCCCAATGGTTTTCCCTTTAAGTCTTTCAGGATGTAAGCTCCCTTCTCGAGAATCCGGATTACTTTGTATGGTCCTTCCCAATTCGATCTAAGCTTGGTTGGAGGGTGGCCTGCCGCTGCTGCTTCCCTTAGTACGAAATCTCATGCTTGAAGTTGTGGCTGTCAAATTGCCTGCCGTTGTCGGTGATAAGGACTCTTGGTATACCAAATCTGCATATTATGCTCTTCCAGACGAAGTTTTGTACCTTTGCCGTGGTGATCATGGCCAAAGGCTCCGCTTCAACCCACTTGGTAAAATAATCAATGGCCACCAACAAAAACTTTTGTTGCCCTTTCGCCATGGGCAAAGGTCTTAGAATGTCCATTCCCCACGGAAAGAAAGGACTCACCCCAAAAATGGCTGTCACTGCTCGGCGGGAACATGAATTAAATTTCGATGATCCTGACACGCGTTGCACTTCCTTACCAATTCCTTGGCATCCTCATTGATTGTAGGCTAGTAGTACCCCGCTGAAGATCTTTGAAAGCAAGGGTGGCTGCCCCGGGTGATTGCCACAAATTCTCGAGTGTATCTCGAGAAGTACGTCTTGAGCTTCTGTTGGAAGCAAGTACTTTAAGTATGGCACGGTAAAGCCTCGTTTGTATAGCTGCTCGTCAATCACTGTGAACAACACTGCTCGTATTTTCAGCCTCCTAGCCTCAATTGCATCATTGGGCAACTTATTTTCCGTCAGGTAGTCTACCACGGGTCTACCTAGCTCTTTTCAGGCTCTAGACTTGCAACGTCTTCTATGAGTAACATGCTCGGTTGTCGTAGGACTTGTACATTAGCAGTGCTAGGTAGGTTCTTAGAATTAGTTGATGCCAGCCTAGATAGTCCACTCATTCATTGTCTTTGCGAAGGACCTTGGTTATCTTGAAACTCGTAAACCCCCTTTGTAAGTCTTGAACCTTCATCAAATAGGATGCCATCTTTCCGTCCCTTGCCTCAAATTCTCCTGTCACCTGTCTGACGATCAACTGGGAGTCATTGCAAATTTCTACCGATGTTATCCCAAGTCTGACTGCCAAGTTCAAACCCGCGATGACTGCTTCATATTTAGTGTCATTATTTGTCGTAGGGAACTCAAACGCAACGAATATGCCAACTCCTCAAGCTCTGGTCCTATCATAATGATATCTACTCCGAACCTCTTGTCATGCAAGGACTCGTCTATAAAGATTTTCCAAACTATTTTTGCTTGTCATAGGTGGTCAGGTGGAATTGTCAGCTCTGCAATAAAATCTACCAACACCTGCGCCTTGATGGCTGTTCTTGGCCTAAACTCAATGTCGAACTTGCTAAGCTCGATCCCCCACTTCAACATCCTTCTCGATGTCTTAGGCCGGTGCAAGATTTGCTTAACAGGTTGATCGGTCATGACCTATACAGTATGGGACTGAAAGTATGGCCTTAACTTTCTGACCGCTATAATCAACGCGAATACCAACTGCTCTGCCAGGGTGTATCCGCGACCCTCAAAACCTGGCTGACATAGTAGACGGGCTTCTGCATCTTCGGGAACTCTTTCACCAGCACTGCACTGACTGCATACTTTGACACTGCTAAGTACAAGCTCAACAAATTCACTGGGCATGGCTGCTGTAAAGATTGCTTCAAAGATTCCAGCGACTCCTTACCCTCATTGATCCATTCGAAATTGGTAAAGCCCCCAATCGCCTTGAAGAAGTGATAACACTTATCCGCCGCCCGGCTCATGAAACGATTCGTGACTCGATGTGGCATCCACCAGGTGAACTTTCGAACATGCCTTATTGAGTCCGGTGTAGTCTACACACATAAGCTATTTTCCATTCGATTTTTTAACCAGTAGACATTTGCTAACCACTCGGAATATTGAAACCTGCATGTAGTAGTTTATCGACCTCAGCCTTTGTTGCGCTTGCTTTTCCGAGGCAAGATTTCTTTTCTTCTGCTTTATCGATTTAGGACCTGGTAAGACACCCAGGCGATGTTGTGCAACAGACGGGTCAACTCTTGGTATGTCACTTGGGCTCCACTCAAAAACATCCAAATTACTTGTCAGACATTTTACCAACTCCCCTTTCTCGCCCTGCTCCAATCCTATTCCCACGCTGAATTCATGTCTTCTTTCCACCATAATTTTTTCTGTAGCGTTGAGAGGTTCGATCCGCCCCCTTGCGGGCTTGAGGTCCAGCATCATCACTGGTGGGGTCTTTTCGTCCGTTTGTTGTCCACATAACACTTCCTCGATGACTGTTGGTTGCCCTTCACACATTCCACACCTTGACTAGTTGGAAATTTCATCACCTGGTGGTATGTAGAGTGGATGGCCCCTGCAGCATTCAACAACTGTCGATTGTAGATCTCGTTATACACCATGGGGATTTTAACGACCAGAAATTTGCTAGGATGACTACACTCGTCGGGTAGGTGCCCAATGTTACTGGTAGCTCCACCACTCTTTCTGGTATCACAGTAGCCTCTCTAAATCCTATAAGGGAGATAGCCTTCAATATTTTCGCTGAAATTTTCAAACCATGAAATGCTTCCCACGTTAGAACATTCGTTGCACTCCCGCCGTTGACCAACGCCCTTTTTACATCGTAGTCTGCTATGTCACCCACTATCACTAAGGCATCATCGTGGGGACTGCCACACCTATCAAGTCCTCTTCATCAAACGTGATGTTCTGATCAAGCCTTGCCCTTTCTGAATAGAATAGAACAGACTGCAGCTGTCTGCACATAACTTTTTCTAGCGGAGTTTGAGTCTCCACCCGATGCAACTCCCCTAACAATTACATTTATAACACCGGCTCTAGGCGGAGGTCGATCTTCAACTTTTTCCTTGCATCGATCATTCCTCGCATAGTCAAAAATCCCCATTTCAAAAGGCTCTCGATCTCCTCCTTCAAATGCATACACTCTTCAGTTTTATGTCCATCGTCCTTATGAAAGTGGTAATACTTGCTCTTATCCCGTTTGCCGCTGGTGCTGTCATCGGTCTCGGCCATTCAAGTTCCTTCATGTCACGAATTTCAAAGGGGTGAAGCTTTGACCTCCTCCCGTCTTTGCTTGACAATCCGGTCCTGGGGAAACACCTACTCGAATGCTCATTCCTCTGCCTGTCCTTGTCAATGGGTTTTCGTAGATCGCTTACTTTTCGTTTATTGTTCCCCGTCTCCCATCATTTTCTAAGATTTTTCGAGACCTTTTCTGCTTCTCCCGTGTCCACATACTTGTCTCCCTTCTTCAACAAGTCATGCATTGATTCCAGTGGATTTTTGGAAAGTGACATCTTGAAGGCCCGATTCCGTGTCCTGTTCATTAATGTTGTCACTATTGCTGACATCTGAAGATCCCATATACCAAGTGTTGCTATGTTGAATCTAGCCAAATACTCCTGCAATGACTTATCCTTTTCTTACACCACCTGCATCAGTCATATAGTTGTCTTTCATTTCCTCTTACTGCTCATAAAGTATGCCACGAAGCTCCTAGACAATTCATCATAGGTTCTTATAGACCTGGGTGCCAGTGTGGCCACCCAGTCTCTAGCCTCCCTCCTCAACGTCAGAGGGAATGATCTACACATCACTGTGTCTGGGGCTACGTAGAGCCTCATTAAGTCAATGAAGGTTTGCAAGTGGTCCGCGGATCTGTGACTCCATCGTATGCTTCTATCATTGGCTGCTTAAAGCCTTTTAGCAAAGGCACGGCCATAATCTCGGGGGCGAAAGGATCTTCCTCCAGGACCATCTGTTTGCGCCTATCTTTTCTTTTGGTTAATACATCGTATATCTTTTGGGTCATCATCTCCTCTATTTTCTTTTCCAAGTCTGTCACGAGTTGGAGAATCTATGGAAGCCCAAAACCTGAAGTCCCCATGTCTCCCGTCATTGGCTGAGTAATAGGCGGGATAACGGTTTGAGCTACCTGGGGTGGTTGCTCATGTGCGGCCTCCGACGAGCTCTGCGGAGGGGCTGCGATTTTCTACGTCTGACTTTGCAGAAGGGTCATTATGGCTGCCAATTGTGTCTCCAAGGCATTAAATTGGCCCTGCATTACATACTAAGGTGGCAGTGGCGGGTCTTTACCCCTTACGACAGACTCCAACTTCGTCTCCACTGTATTCCCGACCATGCGTGTTTCACTCATTGTTCATCCTCTTGACATAACTTTTCTGTTCGGTGGAAAATTTTCCCACAGACGGCGCCAATGAAATGTTTGTGAATTTGTTTTCCGTGTCTACCTTGTCGGGTGTGGTGGTCTGGCTGCTTCGATCGGTGGTTGTTACCTGTAAAAAGAGGTCAAGGCTTTCTCACCCATTGTACATCCGACGTGAAAATTAGCTAACAGTTTAGAGAAAACGGGAAGATAGTATAATGTAAGTTCGAAAGTTTGGGGTTTCAAGAAAAATAACATTTTCCACCTTGGAGGTATTTATAAGCACCTGTGGCCACACGTGTGTCTGGCGGTTGCTGGTGCCACGTGTCCAACGTAAGCCTCCCCACTTCTCCCACGTTCGGGTTGGAACATCTCCTATTCTACATCATGATATTTATGTCACTAAATGTGTAATTTTGTTATCCTTGAGAGAGTTTTAGGACATTTTGATGTGTGTTTTGATGTTGTGATATAGATTGATGAAATGAAAGGAAATAAGCAAAAGTTGGCAAAATCGGAGAAATGAGCTAAATTGTAAGAGATCCAAAGTTCGAGGACTAAAGTGCAAATACTTAAAAGTTGTGCCGAACCTCACGATGAAGATTTGAGAGTGCTCGGAGTCAATTGGATAAAGGAAGACGTCAAGGGGATAAAATTTAATCAAAATATGATCACAAATCAATTTCCAACCGAAAAGTTATGTTCTAGAGTTTTAGTCTCATATTGAGATCTATTGTTGGCATATAAAGTGATCGAATTGGAGAATGATGTATGAAGCAACGTTGTAGCTTTTTGAATCAGCTTTCCACAACATCTTGAATCACCTCAATTGGACATCAGATGAAAAAGTCATGATAAAAATACTGAAGGATGCGCAAAATAGAAAACGGGACAGCGAGGCTAGCGCCGTGAATAGGGAAGACTGCAAAGGCGGCGCCAGACCTTGGTGCCGCAGCGTTGCATACTGAGTAAAAGAGAAAAATAGGTTTTTAAAGAGATATCCGGCCCATTTCAACTCTAATTCAACCTACAACCATAAGGAATTATAAATATACTTTTGGGAAGACAAAAAAGGGGTTTCTTGACGGTTAGAAGAGGGAAGAAACACAAGACAAAGTTCTTGAAGAAATTCATTGAAGAAGGAAAGATTGACACAAGTTGGAGATGAAATCAAGCGGCGACAATCAGTTTTTCTAAACTCTTGTCTTTTTATTTATGTTTTTCATATTAAACTCCATTTTGTCCATTATATTTATCATGAACTAATACTTTAGATCTAGGATTTGATGTAATCGACTTGAGACATATTTTAACTCCTAATTATCTAGCTCTTTTGGATTTTTCCATCAATTTATTTATGTTGTTTGGATTCAATTCTTTCAATTACTTGCCAATAGTTGAATGATTTGATGCATGAATTTTGGCACTCGAGCGAGGGAAATTTAGGTGCGATCTAAGAACAACATAACCTAGATTTCATGGATTTCGAGAGAAAGTACGGGTCTTTGAGGCTTGTTCGAATTAAGAACCAAATCGTAGAAATAAACTCTAGCCGGCACTCGAGAGAGGGGATATGATTTAATTCGGGTTCTTGCCTATAAATTAAGAGTTCGATTGAGTTAGTAATTTTAGGTTGAAAAACATTGTCGAAAGTGCGATGAAATCATTCCCTACAATTTTATAATCTAATAACTTAGTTGAATTTTGCATTTGTTTAATTGCCAATTTTAGTTTATCATTATTAGATAAAAATCACAACATCATCCCATTTTGCTTGTCCAGATAAAGTGGAAATTACATAATTATAGTACTCAGTAGATATCAATATCAATCCCTGTGGGTTTGACATCCTAACTTTCATACTATATTACAAAACTTGACACCGTACACTTGCAGCATAAATTCACGTTATAGAAAACGCGTGACACTCCTCAAGTGGTTGGTTTTTCCCATGTTTGCTATCGGACGGTTTTTTTGGCACATCGTCATATGTACGATTAAGCGAGGTGTTGACCTCATGTGGTAGACATGGGGGTCTACGATTCCATGCGATAAGTACGAGGGTCGTAGCATGGCCCTGTACTGGTAGGCGGTCTCAGGGGGTCGACGAAACCACGGGGTTCAGGGGCCAGTGGAGGTAGACAGCCTTATATTAGTATGCGGGGGCTGGGTATAGGTAGAGGACTTCATGTAGGTCGATTGCCTCGCCGAGGTGATGGTTTCGTAATGGTAGACGTGTAGCGTATTTCGGAGAGTGCTGACCTCATTTGTCGGTGTGGTCAATTATCAATGCCATATTATATCACTAGCTCTTCTACCTCTTGACGATGTCCATCGATAAGAGGCAGCTCCTCTACATCGGCTAATCAATTCACATATCAAAATTGATATCCATTTATAAAAGAGTTCCCAAGGAACCTTATATATATATATATATATATATATATATATATATATATATATATATATATATATATTCAGAAGTGTTGGTTCGAGTCCAACCCGTGACAATGTTTTGGTCATATAGATGTCAGGTCACCAACTTCATTGACTTTCCGGCACTATGCATGCATTAGCCCCCATACATGGTCTTACGGCTTTGTGGAGACTTGTGTTTTTGGTAAACAGTCGCCCTGACCATTTTTTATGAATTGAATGAATCTTTTTTTCGAAAGATAAAAAAAAAAAAAAGAGTCCGGATCTCCTGTAATCAAGAAATCTCACTCAATACAAATAATAGGCAACCTTGCTACGTGTTGTGCTCCATTATAATCACGAATGAAAATGCTTAACCATTTAACCACTATAGTTTACTTAAATTCAATTTATGATACGACTCATCACCCTAGTGGACCCGACATGTAACGTACGTCGATAATAAATACCAGCCAAAAGTCGGACCTACTACCAATGCAACTTTGACCTATTTTGATTGTGAGATGCTTTTATAAAAATTTTGACAGCGTTTCCTTGTAATATAGACTAAAACTACCTGAAAAATAATCAATTTCCTCAAATCAGTACATATAATTTAAAATAGGGTACACCGGTCCCTCAAACTATTCAAAATACAATATTGGTAAATCGATATTTACTATTATTTTACAAACAAAAGTCCCAAATGTACTTAAAATACCCAATATACAGCGAACCCATGATATGAATACATGAATTACAAATTAACTTTTTCTAACAAAACATACATGTATCCCAAAACAAATATGATGTAAATTGACAAAATGAGTCATACAATAAATGACAGCGTGGCTCAACTTGATGGATCAACAGGCTCCAATACTGCACAACTCAGCTACTATCTAATAACGAAAAAAGTGACAAAATATACGAGCTTGTTACTCAATGCGTGGATATTTTGTAAATAAGTACACTTTTCCTATTTGTACACAATTACTGTAAAGCTTCCTTTACTTTTTTTTTTGTAACTTTAAGAAATTCAGATGTTTGGTAATAACTTTTAAAATTGAAACATGATAGAATCATAAAATTCTTTGTTATTTATTCAAAATAATCAAATGTAAAGTATAACGAATATAAATAATTTGATATCCATGAAAATTTATGAAATACTTCGTTACTCAATACTGTAAGTTGAAATCTTTAATCTATGAACTGAATAAACTGAATTCTATAATCTAAAATCTGATAAGCTGTAGTAATACTGAAATATCACACCAAAAAGGTACCTAGAATAACAATACTTATGCATCGATTAATACCGATATACATGACAAAGTTATTCAATGCTGTAATTCTAGTCATACGCGTGCAGAGCTGCCAAAGGCTATAATCTTGTCATATACTATGGAAATACATTCACAATAGTGCAAAGTGAGTAAAATTACCATAACAGTCATATACTGTGGAAATACATTCACACTAGTGCAGACCTAGTAAAATAATCATATGGGATCATATACTGTGAAAACACATTCACCCAAGTGTAGACTAGGGTAAAATCATATGGGTATTTTCTGATGGTTTTAAAAAAAACTTTACATATGTTGAAATATTTAATATTGTTATTCTAAACCAATGAAATGGTTTAACTGAACTGAATTTAACTTTTAGAAGAATTGCTTATTTAAAAAAATGACTTTATTCTGAAAATCATGCTTTCTAAATCAATCATCTTAAATAAATAACTTTTACAGCTTATATGATTTACTATAAGAAATATGATAACAATTATTTCATATAAGCTTGAGAACTAATATAATATAAATAAGTGCTTATTTAAAAAAAATAGATATACACTCACTCAATACAAGTTATATGCTAGAATGATCGATAAGCTTTTCCAATCTCCTCTTCACCACCTGAAATACGATGTAAAATAACCAATTAACCACTATCATATTAAGTAGCTCTGAATATTGATAGTCAAATACTAAACTTAGTTTCTTGGTACTAGAATAATTTCCCCAAATTTCCTTTAATCACTTGAAGCTAATTCAACTTTCTAGCTTTACTAATAGCTAATTCATCAAAATAACCTTCACCCCAAGCATAAAATAATTATCACAGTTTCCATCAAGTGAAAACTAGCAACCACCTACAACAAGCTAAACTTTCATTTTGTTCTTTCAAGTGAGTATATCATCAACACTATCATTTCCCCAAACTATCTTTATTCAAGAACCCAATTAGAATTCTAAGGTTTGCCAAAAATGGTATAACTTACTTTCACAAATCCAAAGATCAACTTGAAATCATACCATTTCCTTCAATTTGAAAATTAACTCAACCAATTAGAACCCTAGAAAATTCAATATAAATTATTCCTCTCTCTTGAAAAAAGTAGATAAATTGAACCCAAGATTGATGAAATCAACACTTACTCATTCTTCTTCCCATTTTCCCTTCTTTTTCTTCTTCTTTTCTTTCTCCTTTTTCTTTTTCGATTTTCTGCTTCTCACCGTCCAGTCTTTGTTTTGTATCCTCAGCAGGTGTGTATCTCACCGTCCAGTCTTTGTTTTGTATCCTCAGCAGGTGTGTATGTGTATGTATGAAATGAAACAATTGTTTCCAAAGTGCCACTTGTATTCCACCAACTTCCCTATTGCAATTCAAGTCCTTCAACCTTCATATGATTTAGTATTAATTCATTTAACTTCTAAGAATAGGTAAGTACATCCCCAAATTGTAAATTATAAAATAAACCCCGAGAAAATAATTTGTTCGAATTAAGTCCCTAATTGAAGCTGACTTTGACTAGTCAAACCTTTGACATTGAATAAATAATATTGACATTTGACTTGTATGAAATGGAGTGTAATAATCTTACCTCCTTAAAAAAAATTTTGTCCTCGAAATTCAATTGACAACGGGCTAACATTGAATAGATGAGGATATTGAGCAAGCATATGATCCTCATTTTTCCATGTAGCCTCTTCTACTGCCTGATTCTTCCAAAGTAACTTGACAAGTACAATTGTTTGGTTTTGCTGAATTTGCACCTTTTTGTCTAACATTCTCTTTAGCTCTTCTATATAGGTCAAATTCTCCTTCAACTGAATTGACTAAGACTCTAGAACATGAGAAGCATCTGCAATGTACTTGTAGATCATAGAAACATGGAAAACATCATAGATCCTAGATAATCCAGCTGGCAAATCTAATCGATATGCAACAGGACCAATTCGCTCAGTAATCTCATAGGGTCCAATGTATTGTGGACTTAACTTTCCCTGCTTGCGAAATCTCAAAACCCATTTCCAAGGTGACAATTTTAAAAATCCTTTTATCTCCAATTGCAAATTCAAGATCTTTCCCGCACCTATCTGCATAACTTTTCTGTCTGTCTTGTGCTGCTTTCAACTTTTCTCTCATAAATTTCACATTTTTTGTAGTAATTTAAACCAATTCAAGGTCTACTAACTTCCTTTCACCAGCTTCATCCCAACATACACGCGTTCTGCACTTTATACCATATAAAGCTTCAAAAGGAACAATTTCTATACTGGAGTGGTAAATGTTATTGTAAGCAAACTCCATCAATGACAAATGAGTTTCCCAGCTACCTTTGAACTCTAAAACACAAGCCATCAACAAATCATCAAGAGTCTGTATGGTTCTCTTTTACTGGCCATATGCCTAAGGATGAAAACCTGTACTAAAATGTAGTTTAGTACCCATGGCTTCCTGCAAACTAGGCCAAGATTTAGATGTAAATCGAGGATCCCTATCTGGTACAATAGATAATGGAGTACCATATAAGCTCACTATCTTGTCCACGTACAACTTTGCTAACTTATTTAAAGAATAAGTAGATTTGATCAGCAGAAACCTGACAGTTTTGGTCAAACGATCTACAATAACCTAAACACCATCATGACCATTCTGAGTACGACGAAAACCAAATAAAAAGTCCATAGTAATGTGCTCTCACTTCCATTCTAGAATATGCAATGACTGCAAAAGTCATGCTATTTTTTTACGATCTGACTTTACCTACTGACAGATAAGACATTTGAATACAAAATTGGTTATCTCTCTTTTTATACCCAGCCACCAGTAATGATCTCTCAATGTGTGATACGTTTTAATACTACTTGGATGCATAGCATAAGCAGAACTATGTGCCTCTTCTAAAATCTCCTTCTTCAATTCCGAAATACCTGGAACACATAATCTATTATCCATAGCCAACACACCATCATATCTAATCACATAATATGCTCTTAACCCAACACCCACTTCTACTTTCAATATTTTCAATGTCAAGTCTTGAGATTGAACTTTTATAACCTTATCAATTAAAGTAGGCCTTACTTGAAGATGAGCTAATACTGCCCCTGAAGTAGTATCTAACAATTGAGCACACAACCTTTTGAACTCATAAATCAAAGAAGCACATACTGTCTGGATAAAGAGTAAGAACTAGTCTTTCTACTGAAAGCATCTGCAACTACATTAGCTTTCTCCGGATGGTAGTCAATCTTGCAATCATAATCCTTTATCAACTCCAACTATCTTCTTTATCTCAAATTCAATTCATTCTGATCAAATATATACTTCAAACTTTTATGATTAGTAAATATTTGATATTTCTCACTGTAAAGATAATGTCTCCAAATCTCCAATACCAACACCACTACTCATGCTTCTTCAATTGTCATGAAGCATAAGCTATAACCTTTCCATTCTGCATTAAAACACAATCCAGTCCTTGGCGTGAAGCATAACTAAAAATCACAAACTTTTCACATGGAGATGGAAGTATAAGTATAGGAGCAGAAACAAATCTTTTCTTCAAATCTTGAAAACTCTTTTTACATTCCCCAGTCTATACAAATTTAGAGTTCTTACAAGTCAAACTAGTTAGATGAAGAGCAATTTTAGAAAAATCGTCTACAAACCGATGATAATAACCTGCTAGCCCAAAGAAACTTCGTACTTTTGTAATATTAGTAGGACGTTCCCATTTCATCACATCCTAAGTTTTTAAAGGATTTACATAAATGCCTTCTACTAAGATAGCATGACCCAGAAACACAACTTTATCCAACCAAAATTCACATTTGCTAACTTAGCATAAAACTACTTATCTCGTTAAAGTCTATAAAATAATTCTCAAGTGCTCGGCATGCTCATCACAACTACGAGATTAAACCAATATATCGTTAATAAAAAAATCACAAATTTGTCTAAATATGGGTAAAGTACCTTATTCATCAGATCCATAAATACTACTGGGACATTAGTCATAGTGGCCATATCATGACCTAAAAGCAGTTTTCTATACATCAACATTCCTAATTTTGAGTTAATGGTATCCTGAATGCAAATCAACATTAGAAGATATTATAGCACCTCGAAGTTGGCCAAACAAATCACCTATACGAGGCAAATGATACTTATTGCGAATAGTCACTTTATTCAGTTGTATGTAGTCAATACACAATCTCATTGTACCATCCTTCTTTTTCACAAATAATATTTGCGCTCCCCAAAGAGATATAATAGGTTTAATAAAATTCTTATCAATTAAATCTTGCAAATGAACTTTAAATTTCTTCAACTCTGCTGGGGTCATTCTGTAAGGTGTTTGTGAAAGAGAGGTGACCATGGGACCAAATCAATGGTAAGCTCAATTTCCCTGTCTAGAGGTAGACCTAAAATATCTTCAGGAAAAATATCCAGGAAATCTCTTACTAGAGGTATATTTTCAAGTTTCAACTTAGTAATGTGGGTGTCAATCACATGACCCAAATACGCGTGACAACATTTTCTAAGCAATCTTCTAGCATCAAGTGCAGATATGATACATGAAGGTAATATTCTCTGTTCACCACTAAGAACAATTTGACGCTCTCCTGGCCTTTTGAACACCACCTCTTTGCGGAAACAATCAACTGAAGTATGATTTGCATCTAAGAAATCCATGCCCAGTATAATATCAAAATCATGAATATCAAATGGAAGCAAATTAGCTTTCAACTATCTATCATTCACTTTAATCACTCAATCCTTGTAAGTGTGTTAGTTAATCTCCTACAAGAGTCGCTATCACCAAATCATCGTCTGACGGTTCTGACATATAGTTCGTATAAATAGTAAATGCATATGATATAAATGAATGTGTAGCACCTAAATCAATTAAAGAACGAGCCTTTCTATTAAATAAATAACGTACCCATGACCACATTTGGTGACTCATCGGCATCGTACTGAGTCATAGCAAAAACTCTTCCCTAAGCTCTAGGATGATCTGTGTGGCCTTTCTGTCTAGTACCACTACTGCCAGCAACATCAGACCGAATAACACTAGTAACAATTGCTTTACGTACCAATGTGTCTCGATTCTGATTCTGTCTTGAAATACCAACACGTGAAGATATCCCCTGTGATAGTCCACCCTACTAAAGGTGAACTGTGCACTCTCTCTTCATATGTCCAGTCTGACCACAATGATAACACGACACCCTTAAGACACTCACCATGATGAAATTTTCCACATGATTAACACTGAGAAAACCTAGCAACATTGGAACTATCACCATCCTAGAGCAAATGGTCTTTAAACATAACCCTGAGTCTAAGTATGACTATTCCCTGGTTGTTGCACTGATCTCTGGCTGAATCTCGAGCTCTGAATTCTACGAGATCTAGACTTGAAACTACTAGAAGTGGAAACACCTAAACCAACCCCTCTATAACCCCTCTTCGGTGATTTGTAGATAAAGACTCCTGGCCATGTCTCATTGACACCAACTCTAATTCTTAATTGTTCTTTACATCTTTGTCGTTCGGAGAGACTTTTCTCAACCCTTAATGCTACTTCCACAAGTTTTCCAAACTTTTCATACCCTGTTGCTATCACCGTTGATTTCTTCCCTCAAGCTATATTCAAACCTTCTGCACTTATCAGCTTCATAGCTTCAAGAATTGCATCATACTTTTATAATTCTACAAACTTTTTCTAATTTCCACCATCGTGGATGCCTATACTAGCTTCAAAAACTCATTATGTTTGTCATTCTTATAAGATTGAGGGCAGTAATGCTCATTAAAATCACTCTACATAATCACATAAGGATCAACATATTTACTCTGTACCGATCTTCGCCAATCATATGCACATTCTTCTAACAAGAAGGTAGCAAAACATAATTTCTGATCATCGGTACAACCTATAACATCAAACACTTTTCAATCTTTACCATCCAAGATTCGACTACTGCTGGATCACCGTGCTTGTGAACACCTTAGCCCCCAATTTAGTTGCTCGCTCTATACTATACTCTTTATCGAAATTGTATAAAGTAAAAGCAAAATCTGTAATAATCCTATCAGCTATAAGATCAGTCAGAGCTACATCTCCATGTTGTAGTTGATCATGAGTCTGATGAATTGATTAATCAACCTAATTTCCATCTCTAATGTCCTCTCTATCAGGAGCAACTTGTGGTTAAGGCGGCACTATTGAGAATCTACTTAATCATAAGCAGTGGAAATAAATCAATTTTCAATTCCGACCAAGGATCTGCTTTGTATTTAGATAAAAACTGTGATAAGAATTGTACCTTTGATGAATTCTACAAACTCTTTTGCTGATTCTCGAATTCGAATGATCACGATCTGAAATCTAAGCTATTCAATTGTCCAGCCTCCAATGGTGATCCACACAGAGAACAAGAATGATGGCTAGGATTTTCTTTTCTCGTGCTAGCAAGAATAATGAATTTTTCTATCACTGTTTTCAAACCTTAGTAACCAATTAATATAAGTCCAAACAGGCTTGGCACGTCTGTCTCTTAAACTTAACCCGGTCCAATATTTAATTAATCAAATTAATTAAATCTGGTCTATGAATTAATTAATCCAATTAATTAATTTAAGTCTATTAATAAGCAACCAAATTAATTAATTATCCAACACTTGTCAATTAATTAATTGGTAAATCTCATTCTTCTTGTTCTCTTTTGTGTGTGACCCATTAGGTTCCCAATCACGATACCTAACGATGTGAATTATTATTTTGATCTAATCAAAATTGATAAGTTAAAACGCCCCCTTTTAATTTATCACTAATTCACATTCATTGTCCCAAATTGACATCTAGCAATGTGTCATGTGGTATGACAAAACCAAACTTGTTCATTTACCACGAAACTATCATCCTTTCGTCAATATGATCCGATCAATCACGAGATATGGATATGTGTCAATCTCAATCATCGATCATATCTTTTATCCCCTTATTAAATCAATGTATGTCGAAAACTCCTTTTCGACTTATTAGTTCACCTTGGCCAAGGATTTCATTATCAACTTAACTAGATAAATTGTAGATCATAATATCTTACTATTTAAGAGTGACGAATAATCTATTGATCATTCACAATCTTCATATGATTCTTGACATACCCGAACAATGCCGTATCAACGACCCTTGGCAGAGCAACATCCAACATCACCAAAGTTTGACTGTACTCATATAAGGCACTATGATGACCTCAAGTTAAAGGATCAATTCCACTATCGAACGTTATAGATTAACGACTGACACTCAGATAGTTATCCATGTGGAATCTCTCAGCGGGTCTCCAATGTTTTGTTCTATAACAAAACATCATTATATTCATTCAAGTGTCACCACACTTTAGCTTGTGAGATCAACTACTTACTTCATAAGTAAGAAATGCCACACGTGCCAATCAAGAAAATTTGGTTTGGTTGTTGGCATATAGTATGCCTCTTAAATACATATGGTTACTCAAGATTCAACAAATGTAAACGACGAAAAATAAAAGAATAATATATATAATGTAACAATTAATTTAACATTGTCTTTTATTAAATTAATTTCACTCCCACTGGTTAACTAAAATTTATGACCCTCTCACATAAATTTATGGAATCGATACTTGATTCCCAGTGGGCTGGGATCCCATTTATTATATTAAAATCTTGAGTGTACTCAACAAGCTTTATAAAACATTTGGATAGATACTATTATCAATTGTATTTCCATACAACTCCCAGATCGTTAAGCTAACAGCTCTTTGTCTTCACACATCTTATGTGTTAGCTTAACATGCCTCTAAAATTTATCTTCTTGAGTGTACTCAACGAAAGATAAATTTAAATTAAGTCAAATCCATCATTCAGAAATATCTAATATTTCATAGTGTCAAACATATCCCTAAGAGACCAGCCTTGAGTGTACTCAACAAGCTGAAATCAATTTAGGACTCTCGTTTTTCACTATAATGATGGAAGACGAATATAAATATGACTTAATATTTTAACATGCCTCTAAAATTTATCTCTTTAAGTGTACTCAACAAAAGATAAATTTTAATTAAGTCAAACCCATCATTCAGGAATATCTAATATTTCATAGTGTCAAACATATTTCTAATAGACCTAGCCTTGAGTGTACTCAACAAGTTGAGATCGATTTAGGACTTTCGTTTTTCACTATAATGATGGAAGACGAATAACAAATTGACTTAATATTTTTAACGAGGGGTTTTGCATGCAAAGGTCTCATCAATACAATCATATATGTATGTATGTATTTCATCAAACATGCAAATAAATATACATACAAGAGTGGATGATTATGGACTAATTCTATCCAGTCTTCCCGAGCCATAAGGAAGACTAGTTGGTCAAATCCTAAGAAGTATTGTATTGAATCAATATCAATGCACTATCTCCATGGTTTCCTCCTCTTCTTGCATCTTCAATCAGCTCAGCCACAATCTATATCCTATACTAGTTGGCACACAGACCTGAATAACATTGGACGCGCATGTCCATAATAATAACGAACTTCCAGGTCCAAAATGAATTAAGAGCTCCCATGCCCATAAAACAACAAGAAGAAATTAACCAATCAACACATCCACATGGTCGAGTCCATAATCATCCACTAATTATACATTCATAAAATAAATGAATTCGTATATAATATCTAATATTATATGCAAACACGTTTCAAGTTTCTAGCAATTAGGGTCATCTAAACTAATTTAGACAAATGGATCAGGATAATTAAAAATTAATTAATCAAATTAATCAATTAATTTAATTAAAATTAAATTTTAATTTTATATACCAAATTAGAATCGAATTCTAATTCCACCATTACAAGGCAGAACTATTTAATTAAAATCAAATTAGAGTTCAACTCTAATTTCAAAGTTTTTTAAAAAAGATAATTTAATTAAAATCAATTCTAATTAAATATCAAATTAGAGTCCAACTTTAATTTCAAAACTTAAGGCGATTGGATTTAATTAAAATTCTCCAATTCCAAGATATTAAGACGATCTTATTTCATTAAAACCAAATTTTAATTAAATACCAAATTAGAGTCCAACTCTAATTTCAAGAAATTTTTTAGGGTAAGACAATTTAATTAAAATCAAATTTCAATTAAATGTCAAATTAGAGTCCAACTCTAATTTCAAGAAAGTATTAGGGTGGATAATTTAATTAAAATCAAATTTTAATCAAACACTAAATTAGAGTCCAACACTAATTTAAATTGAATTAACATTTTAATTTAGGATAAAACTCCTAACTAATAAAATTTAATTTAAGTTAAAATCCGATTTTAATGAAAATATAAAAAGTCATCAATTTTAAATAAAATATTAAACGAGTCAAAATTGATAATATGGGTCAAAACTCATTCGAAAATCAAATTTAAAATCATTTTAATATTTAAATTCAAAAACCCCTTTTCAAAAATTGCAACTTGACCTAAGTTTAAAATTAAAAGCAAGCCATTCAATTAACTTAATTGCATGACAGGTCCTTCATTTAAAAATTGAAAACTTGACCCCTATAGATAAAATTGAAGATAGGGACGTACAATTTCATATATTGCAACACAATCCCTTGCCTCAAATCCTTCCACCAGTGACAGAAAAACCTAAAAGAATTATCTTTTCCTTAACACCAGGCGACATCGACTGTGTCGCCTGATGCGAACGGGACCACCGCTATCCCGCTGTCCACAGCAGCTCGTTCGAGCTGCTACTCGAGTTGTAGTACAGCGACGACGTTGCCGCTGCGATTTCAATGGCAACGTTTGCCGCTGCAATCGGACGATAGGCGCTGCTGCAGAGTGGCGCCTGCTACTGCTGCAAATCGTGCAGCAGCGTGCTGCAGCGAGCCGCACGAAAAACAATAACAATTAACTTTTGATTGTTACATAATGCAAAACAACTTCTAACAAACTCAAAGTACGCTTTGATACCACTGTTGGGAATCTACTTAATCATGAGCAGTGGAAATAAAGAAATTTTCAATTCCCACTAATGATCTACTTTGTATTTAGATAGAAACTGTGATAAGAATTGTACCTTTGATGAATTCTACAAACTCTTTTGCTGATTCTCGAACTCGAATGATCACGATCTGCAATCCAAGTTGTCCAATTGTCCAACCTTTAATGGTGATCCACACAGAGAACAAGAATGACGGCTATGGTTTTCTTTTCTCGTGCTAGCAAGAATAATGAATTTTTCCATCACTGTTTTCAAACCTTAGTAACCAATTAATATAAGTCCAAACAGGCTTGGCACGTCCGTCTCTTAAACTTAACCCGGTCCAATATTCAATTAATCAAATTAATTAAATCTAGTCTTTGAATTAATTAATCCAATTAATTAATTCGGGTCTATTAATAAGCAACCAAATTAATTAATTATCCAACACTTGTCAATTAATTAATTGGTAAACTCATTCTTTTGGTTCTCTTTTGTGTGTTATCCATTAAGTTCCCAGTCACGATGCATAACAACGTGAATTATTATTTTGATCTAATCAAAATTGATAAATTAAAACACCCCCTTTTAATTTATCACTAATTCACATTCGTTATCCCAGATTGACAGCTAACGATGTGTTAGGGGAATACACGTGACGGAAAATGTCATGTGGTATGACAAAACCACACTCGTTCATTTACCGTAAAACTGTCATCCTTTCGTCAATATGATCCTATCAATTACGAGATATAGATATGTGTCAATTTCAATCATCGATCATATCTTTTGTCCCACTATTAAGTCAATGTAAGTCGAGAACTCCTTTTCGACTTATTAGTTTACCTTGGCCAAGGATTTCATTATCAACATAACTGATAAATTGTAGATCATAATCTCTTACTATTTAAGAGTGACGAATCCTCTATTGATCATTCACAACCTTCATATGATTCTTGACATACTCGAACGATGCCTATTAGCAACCATTGACAGAGCAACATCCAACATCACCAAAGTATGTCTATCATCATATAAGGCACTATGATGACCTCAAGTCAAAGGATCAATCTCACTACCGAACGTTAGAGATTAACCACGACACTCAGATAGTTATCCATGTGGAATCTCCCAGCGGGTCTCCAATGTTTTGTTCTATAACAAAACATCCACGTGTCACCACACTTTAGCTTGTGAGATCATCTACTTACTTCATATTATTATTTGATGACTTAATTTAAATATTATTAAAATTGTTTATATGTATATTATATTGAGTAATATGAATTTTGTAAAAAAAAAAAAAAAGATAAAAAAAAATTGAAATATTAAGATAACCACACATCTTCTTCCCATAAACAAACCCTAATTTTTTCTCCATCTTCTGCATTCTTTGATCAAGAACACATTACTATTGAATTCATCATCCATTTTGAGAGGTTAGCCATTACAAATTGTTTATAATTTTATCTTTATAGATTACTATTTCTTATATGTGAAATACAATATGATCAAACGCAATGGGAGAAATTTTTTAAACTATTATTCATTGATTTGTTTGGTTTTTGAAATATTTTTGAAGGATACCAATATCCTGTACAAAAATGAAAGATTCCATATTTAATGAAGCATTGATTTATTTATTAATGGGAATATGTTTTCATGTTGTAGTTGAGAATTGATTGTCACCATTAATGTTTTCAATAATTTGTTCAAAGGTACCAAATACATATTTTTAAGTTTTCCGGCAGTTTCTACAGTTCAGACGGTTTAGACGTGTGAACTATCGAACCCGACATTTCTAAACTGTTGGGCTAGACAATTTAACAATCGAATTCGACGTTTGAAAACTATTGACACATCCTTGATTTCACCTTCTGCTACTCCATGGATTTCAATATTCGAAAGTTCCATATTCATATTATTAAATGTAGAAATATTTATTGTGCGGAATTCTTACCATTGTAATCACTACATTTTAGGTATGAGTAATCATTTAAGATTCATCGTCATATGGGGGACAATCTTTTCATGTGGATGACGAATGGAAGTGGAGAGGGGGCAAAATCACTTTTATTTTAGTGCTGACAAGTATTATTCTAACCGGACTCGTGCTATGATTGAAGGACAAACTTGGTATTCTTGATCCCCCACACTCAAATTGAATTGAAATTCAAAGTCCTGAACTTGAATAGACCACCCACACGACGTAAGCGATCCAGATATGAGTCTACCACACGACTTAGGAAATGCACTCGCTACAGTAGAGTTGGTCATAACCAGACAACATGTTTGCACTCTGCTGTAACATAATCGATGTAAACATGCTTCATCTCCGAAAGTCGTTGAAGCAATATGTTAAATGTTCCCCAATGGCATTGTACAATCTGAAGTTATGTTATCATTTTCTTTTTATTATCGTTTGCACACATTATTTCTCGTTATGTTCGCATATTATCGTTTTGAACTTGCATTATTATTTCCAACTTACATTATCATTCAAAATCTATTATCATTTGCATACATTAGTATACATGTTTACATTCACAACTAAAATACGGATTCATTGACATATCACGGCATGACAACCCGATAGTTTATCTTTCACTCCCGACAGATTATTTCTGTCGTTCTTGACAATTGGCACAAACTACAAACTGTAACTACACATCTGAGGTATAAGAGACATGTTGCTACTGACTCTTTGGTAAAGATTGTTATCAAAATCACCGCTGACAAAAGTGAATACAGAAGAACTTGACACTTATTCATTTGTATACAACCATATGCAGTTACCTTCCACCTTATTTGTTGTCGACGTTTGAACTTTCTCCTCCATTGTCTTCATCAAAATCATTCGAGCTTATGACAATTATCTTAAGAGGTGCAACATTCGCCAACCACTCATCATCATCAGATTCATCTTTGTACCGAACCATGTACTAGAACCCTCATCGAGCACAATCTTGGGTAATTGTGATGCTTCACTTGCAACCTCGTCTAGGTTGGGAAAAGGAACAGGGAAAACGGCTCTCACACCATTCAGAGGGTTGACATCCTCATCGTCCAAAGAAATTATGATAGGACATAACGGGGACAAACTGGGTATGGCGAAGGATCATTCAGGTTGAACGGTTTGTTGCTTCCCGTAGACGAAGCCATTAGTAGCATGCAAATGCGATGGGTAAAACTGTATTTATATCTGAGTAGTATACAGAGTGACCGAGTGTAATTCACTTATTTAGTGATGCATACTATTTATAATGAACTTCTTTGAAGGAAGCAACTATGGTGAGTTACTACACAACCACCAAATCACATTTCTAGGTGCGAACATCGGCACCTTCGTCAAGTACGGTGGCCTCAACTAGCAATTCATAGGCACTGCCTACGTAAAAGTACGATGGGCCAAATTACTTAGCCGAGCCCCCAAACATAGCATAATGTACCAAAACACGAACTTATCTAGCTATACGCTCTCCTATGTAACACAAATATGTTGGAGTTGGCTTCGGAAACTTACCTTCGATTTGGAGTACGTGAGTAGATATGGAAAGTGCACTTGTACCCACGGCATTGTCATTCAGTTCATTATCGTCTGCAGAAGTTGAGGACAAAACAATCATTAGTAGCTTGCAAGTGTACACATCATTAAAACTTATTGAATACAAAACTTATCGGCTACCTCCGTCACGGCATGAGTGGAAGGAACTTCGGTATTGTTTGGGCACGGCACTTCAGGCTCCATCCATCCTCCTGCTACATAAAAATAGAATAGTAATTATGTCTACAATACAGTACGAGCTCTGGGGAGGGTAGTACAATACGAAATGACATATTTCCTCATAGCAAACGCACATATCTTTCACATCTTGCAGTCGGTACCCGACAGACCCCATAATCATCGGGGAACGTGTGGATACCTCATCCATTCGGAAACATGTGGATGTCTCGATCTATTTTAGAAGATTTGGAATGACGTGAAAGAATTCAATATTAGCAAAATATAGCACGGAATCAGATGAGATGAATAAAAAAAGTTCCTCATAATGAATGCAATAACCAGTCTCCTCCTAGCTCGCACTGGACAATGTCCCGTCATGGTCATCCGGGTCTGGGTCGATGGCTCCTCCATGTGTACCTATGTCATAAAAGCAGTATTAAAAACATGTTAGCGAATGTAGTATGGGAAATGCCGAAATCATGTTACACTTAGTAATCTTAACTTGTAAACAAGTAACATACATACCTTGCAGTGAAGTTCCTGAATCTGTGGGCTCGTTATGGACATCATGGGAGGCTGCTGTGGTGGTAGTACCAGATGAGGGCACGGCTGTAGATATAAACTCTCCCAGTCTTGCAAATTCGATGCTCACAAGCTCGATGATTTCAAGTTTAATGGTCTGGAGGTGCATTTCCATGAGGATTCGTTGATCCAACAACATTTCCTCGACATCCGCTCTCGTCAGGCTTGCTCTAAAAGTGGCACCTTGTCGTCGAGATGTCGATGGTGCACGAAGTGCAAAACACACTCGTATGCCTGTCGTGATTATGCTCAGCAGCACTATCTCCACTCTCGCCATCATTGGACTCATCCTCATCACAATCACCAATGTGATCAAAACTAGACTTGCCTTTCGTAGATGAATGGTTATGACCTCCACTGCCAAATACCTTTGCGACAAACTGTGGAGTGACAATGTTCTGAGCAATGTCGTCTAAAGTGGGCACGCAATGATCTTCAAATGGTATGAGAGTGGAGATATGTGGTTGGTCAAGCTCGGCTTCGGTGGGGCACAGCGTGGCATGCATGTGCAGTCGCTATCACAGGAAAATGGCATCAATGAAAAAGTATTATGTGCAGTAGCAAGAAGAATGAGTACGAGTATGTTCAACCCGAAAGAGTACCTGTGTGTTCATGAATGCATCGTACATACAATGTTGCAGTTGCTTTGTAGCCATCCATCGAAGAAGCCTTGGCAATCGTTCCCCAAGCCGCTGAGCAAATTGTTCTCCAATTTTTCGGTACCTTCTCGAACGCCCATATTGTCGCATCAGAAAAGAATTATCACGTGACATCTCATGGGCATGACAATATATGCTTATCAAAATAACATAATACAATGTTTAAAATAATAGTTTGTACCTGTAGGGTGATGGGAAAACCATGAACTGTATAGTTGATCTCATTCTCATTCTTTCTCATGGTGTCGCGAAATTTCCTTGCCCAAGCACCCCAAAATGCCCTCAACAGACGAGTATATCCAACTCTACCTCAAGAGTATGAAACAAAATAAGTTGAGGTCATTGACGATTGACAATGTCAACACATATCCACATTATTATTTAGAGCATAGAATACTCATTCGACAATGAGAGCAAGCTCAAGCTTGTACCAATCAGCCCGGGATGTCGGAGAAAGGTCTTCTCAAGTTGGGTGCATAAAATCTTATATAATGATTTGAAGTATTTCTCCTTCAGTTTCCTCTTTTCCAAGACTCGAGTAAATTGATCGTCCTCCAAAGGAAGACTACATCTTAATCTATTGCAGTCCAACTCGAATAAAGTGGCCTTTGCACATTGAACCACAATTCATTCACCTTATCAGTTCGTATGGATCTGAAGACGAGTTGTTGGATCAGTTAGGCGGAGAATTGGATATCTGTAACGACTCATCCAAATGGTCTATGACCATTTTTACATACTTCAGGTTGCTTCGCTGTGAATGCGGGCCAGCAATCGTGCATTTTCCGGAACTAGAAATTTGTAATCCATCTCTTCTTCAAGGTACAGTAAGAAAATGAAAAAATGTCTCATCGTGATACGTGGTGCGTGTTGATGCTCAGGTACAACAACAAATTACGAAACACAATTTAACGAAATAATTGGAACATCATATAAGGAAATAAAATGAATATCAACAGTAGTACGAAAATCATAACACATGAAACAATATATTACAACTGCACGAAAACAAATGAAAAATTATGGTGCACAATATTTCGTACATGTTAATACAAAACACACATTTTATGCTCGAATGAACCAACTTCGACATGTGGAACTGTCATGTGTCGAAATATTTGAGAATTTGGGTCTCGACAGTTCATCTGTTGAGATTCTCCCATCTGTCGAGAATTACAGCGGTGTACTGTTAGGAACTATAGTTCACGGCGATGATATTTCTCTATTGAATTTAACTGTCGGGAAATTACTTTTACATAGTACAATGCATGACTTAATTGTAACACACACAACTGATACCTGCAATTTTGATCTCAATTTCAACTCAAATAATCTTTTTCTCATTTAACAGTTTGTGTTGACGCTCTTGGAGCTTAAAACATCTCAAATAGAACTTACTTAAATAAATAACATATATTTATCTCCCATTTAGGCTAATAGTGAACCGTCCCATTAGAGTAGAAAAGCCACTAAAATATGGATTCAACATATGACAAAATTTCACTACTTAGGCTAATTGTGTCACATTTTGGAGTTTAGCACATGGCCTCATAGGGAAAGTCATTTACATTGCAATTGTTTTAATAAAGTGAATCCACTAACATTAACTAGACGTCATCAAATAAAACATATCAATTATATGCGGCAAACATAGATTTTATAACCTGAGGAGACTCGGCTTATTACTCATAGTAGGTCTTAAAATGTCATAATAGGAAACTCGTCACATTTGTATATTCTCATTAAAACCCATTAACACCGATACATAAATATTTAGATGAAGCACAATAACATCAGGATGCAAGATCACCTATACTTGGATTTTAAAATGGAGATTTTCATAAATGTCACTAAATTTGAAAATCCAGAAAAAATTTGGATGTGCACTAAATTTGTTCAAAAATGTCACTTTTTTGTTGTAAAAGGTACAAATTACCCTTGGGGTCACCTTTGTAAGAACAATTAATGCTTGATTGGAATGCCATTAATGGCTTGATTTGATGATTAAATTTTTATTATTTTATTTATTATATATATGTATATTATACTGAATAAAATGTATTTTCTTCCAAAAAAGAAATAAAAGAAATTCAAAATCTAACATAAACAAACCATAAGTTCTAAATCCTCATCCATTAACACATATTTTCTTCCAAGAACTTCATCTTCTTCATTTATCTTCTTCATTCATTCATTCATCAAGAACACATGAGTATTTAATTGATCATCCATTTCGAGAGGTTAGCTATTAGAAATTGTTTATATTTCCATCTCTTAGCTCATTATTTCGTAAATGTTAAATACAACATGGTGATACTAAATTCCAATTTTTGAAAATATTACTCATTGATTTCTTTGATATTTGAAATTTTTTTGATGGTAAAGATATTTGGTTCATTAAATGTGATCGATTCCATATTCAATGAAGTATTGACTTTTAAATTTTCAAAATACCAATATGTTGAATAAGAATTGATTATCACCATTAAAATTCTACAATAATGTCCTCCTAAAATTTTCTAAAATAACTGTTTTGAAACCAATATGACAGTTCATACTGAAATGGTTGAATATGGTATTTCAAACCGTCAGGTCCCGACAGTTAAAATGTCGAATTCGACAGTTTACGATTTGTCGGGATACACAATTCAACTGTTGATTTCGACACTTGAGAACTATTGAAAACATTGATTAGCTATTTTCCACATTTGATGGTATTCAATGTCGGTATATTGATTGTGTTGACTTCTTACAGTTGCAATCCCAACATTTCAGGTATAAGTGATGATTTGAGATTCATCGTCTCTCACGAGGGAAATTTCGCAAATGTGGACAACGAATGGACGTGGAGAGGGGACAAAACCACTTCCATTTTAGTGCCGACAAATATTACGGTAGCCGGACTTGCTTTACGGTTGAAGGAAAAACTTGGTGTTGTTGATCCCAGCAGTGAAATTGAATTGAAGTTCAGAGTCCCCAACTTAAATGTATCTCCGGCTGAAATATGCGAACACGAAGACCTCGGTTGGTACATATCGGTTCATAAGGAAACTGCAATCTGCGTTACAATTTTAGAAGTCGAGCCCCTAAGTCTTGGCATGGCAACGTATACAAATTGGTCGGATCGTTTGTTTGTCATAGGGGATGTTCATCAAAACGTACATAATGAGGACATAAGTCATCAGCATAATATCTGCACCCGAAGCGCCATTTTCTGCTATTGGGGTTACACCCTTAGATGAGAACTTGGATGCCCGTTAAATGGTAACGATGCCGCTAATATTGCCGAATATATTATACATGTGAATACATCAGACATCGCCGAAAACGAGAAATATTCTTCAGTAAGAAGGAGTTGTACTCGAAGATTCATATACTCGCATTGCAAGAGACGTTCGAATTTCGGGTGAACGGGTCAAGTATGAAGATGTTAACCGTAAAATGCACCGATAGTAATTGCAAGTGGATGCTACGTGCCTCGACTGTGAAGAAGTATGTACTCTTTATGATTCGTAAATTCAACAATCAGCACACATCTTCCATAGACGTGCATCGTAATGTACACCGTCATGCCACTAGTTTTGTAATTGCCGAACTCATATTGGGAACACGAGACACATAAAATAACAAGTACGATCCTTCTGCTATTTCACGTGACATGAAACATGAGTTCGGAGTAAAAATTAATTACAACAAAGCACGTAGGGGAAATGTGGCTGCTTTACTCAAGCTGCTTGGTGAACCGGGGATAGTTTTCATAAACTTGCTTCATAATGTCACGTCCTAGGATAACATAACCCCGTAACTGTAACCCACATCCAAGTCGATAGCCATAATAGGTTTACTTATTTCTTCCTAGCATTTGGTGCAAGCATCCGTGTTACTTGCAGTTCTTGAGGCCCGTAATTTGTGTAGACGGTAGTCACTTGAAAGGTCTATACAAAGGTACACTTATAGTGGGAACTGTCCAAGATGCGAACAAACAGATCTACCCCTTAGCATGGGGGATCGTAGATGCCAAAACAAATAAATCGTGGTTGTGGTTTATGTCCAACTTGAGAGATCTTATAAGCGATTCAGATGAACTTGTATTTTTGTTGGACATGAAAACAAGTATAGAAAAAGTCATTTCTCAGCTATTTCTGGAGTCTCACCATGGTTGTTGTTTACAGCATATGGAAAAGAACTTAATACAGAGGTATAATAATCCTAGTTTAGTTTTCATATTCAAATGCACGACGACAACGTATCGAGTGGAAGAGTTCGAACGACTAATGGGAAAGGTTTGTAGGATAAGTGGAAGATCGTATGAGTACTTGGAGCGAGCATGTTTTTCTTTTTGGTCCCGAGTACTATTCGTTGGGCACCGGTATAATATTATGACAAATAACAATGCGGAATCCCTGAACGCAATGTTATTCCGCAATGTTGAGACATGCCCTTTTGTTACCGATCACAAGCTTGGTAGAACATATTCGGAGCACAATGTAGAAGTGGTTTTAAGAACGTCGAACTACTTCAACCTCATGCAGTACCGTGTTGTCATCAAACATGGAGAGCAAGTTATGGGAAACGTTCGATGCTGGTTCTTGACTTCAAGCTCATGCTTTGACAACAAACTTAACACAGGTCGGAATATCCAACGACACAAACATGATAGACTTTTCTGACAACACATGCATATGTCGTGAATTCCAACTAAATCATATGTCATGTGGTCATGCAACCTGTGCAGCTTGCCTTAGAGGTACGTCATTGTACGATTTATATTATCCTTACTACACAGCGGACTGCTGGATGGGTACTTATAGTGAAGCTATATATCCTGTCACGCGGGAAGAGAACTGGGTTGTTCTGAACGACATTACAGCTACTCATATTTTACCACCAGTGGTACGTCGTCCTCCAGGTAGACCGTCCACACGTCGTAAGAGATCCAGACACGAGTCCACTACTTCCAGGCCACGACTACGACGTTGCACTTGGTGTACCATATTTGGTCATAACAGAACCACATGCACGAACACCATCGTAACGCAACCCAGTTAACATTGCTATATATAATAACGTTGTTTTGCCTGTTCATGTACTGGCCACCAACCATATGTAATTACGTTGTTTTGTCTGTTAATGTACTAGCCACCTACCATATGTAATTACGTTGTTTTGTATGTTAATGTACTGGCCACCTACCATATGTAGTTATGTTGTTTTGTCTCTTAATGTACTGGGAAATTAACATATGTAATGATATGGTTTTGTCTGTGATCATCTGTGTCCTCATTTCGAATTATGCTTGTGCAACTGAAACGACATGATATATATAGTTTGCAGCACACCTCGACACTTCATTTGTCGATCCCGACAAATTTTCTTTGTAGTTCTCGACAGTTCAAACAAGACAACAATTGAAGTGGCAAACACAGTGCAAAAGGGACATTGTTGCCCGTGGATTTCATTAATGATCATTACTAAATATGCGTAAAATACTTGGATGAACGTAATATTAACGTAAATAAGGGCTCCCCAAATAAAATTCGAGGTCGTCATTTAAGATGTATTTGTAACACATCCTAACACAATTAGTTTCATAGTTCCTTCCCCATCAGATTCCACGTTCATCCTACAGCAAAAGTTATATACATACTTAACGAACACTTATTTAGTTACGCCATATTATCCCATCACCAGTCTACTATTCGTTGCACACGGATCCCAAATCTGCACAACTGTCGTCATCAGAGTCGTCAGATGATATGATAATTATTTCAGGAGCTCCTGCGATGGGGTCACACGTTGATCATCAAAATCGTCGGAGGACATAATAGGGTTCTCGAACACATTGCGTAGCATACTGTTAGGTGATTACGATTCTTTCGCTCGTGAATGCGTCGAGATCAGGAAACGGAACAGGGGAAGTGACTCTCTAACCACTTCTAGGGACATCCTCATCATCATCCGATGAAATTACGATGGGAAAGTCCATAGATGAGCTGAGCATCGATGTCGACTTGTTCAATAGCTCGGTTTCGTTGCTCGTACTGGAGGAAGCCATATGTTCGAATTATCACAGGTAGGAATCTGTTGTGTATCAGTTGTCCTTGCATGTGGGGGGTTTTCAAGTGTTAATTGTATGATAAGTGGACATACTATTTATACTGGGCTGGGTGTTGGAACATTTATGATACTCAGGTTGCCAACCACCTAGTCCAATGTCAAACTTAAATGTGCAAGACAATTGGCCTATCCTACCAGTAATTGAAATGTACTGAAATTTATAATTACAATGTACGTCATAATTAATTACCACAGTCATTTGTCAACCATAAATAAGTTGTAGATGTGAATTTTATTATTCTTAAGTAATAAGTTATTCTTCTCGATGTCATTATTTTCATAATATACGATTGAATTGTCATTGTCATAATTACGGGTTGCCCTATCCTTTATGATTCGCAATTCGAACAATCTATAATTACCTAAGTAGACTATAAAGTAATCGCTGCAACAAAAAGGAACCATTGTACATCAATGTAAAGATAATATGCGATGAAATGTTTGAAATAATTCATAAAATTACAAAATTTTGAAATTTACTTAAACACAACATTGAATATGCCATTAACCTAATCAACACTACAAAACAACCTTTCACGCTAATTCGTGAAGAATGAAATGAAATGAAACGTTCACAAAACCATGTCCCTCGAAGTCACATTACGTAAACGTTCACAAAACCAGAGTTACTTGATAGTCACCGAAACAAAAGAAATGAAACATACAAAAAATGACTCAACTATTTCTTTCGTGTTTGCCTCCTACCCCTAGTGTATGGCGTCCTGGTTGATGCTGCAAGAATTCGAAGGTGGGTGGAACGCCGCCTGTGAATAAGGACCGATGTAGGCTTAATTGGGTCTTCGATCGCACCACCTACGAAACAGAAACAATAGACAAATATTTAGTTCGAAATAAGGCAATGAGATATGTGTGTGTCCTCATGTACATGAGAAGCTGTTGGACAATTTGGGTAGGCAGAAGTGTAGTGAGAAGAAGTTACCTTCTACCTCCATCGTGCCTGAAGCGGTCTTTGCGTTGTCGCTCTGATTGCCATGCAGATCCTACTCTATTTTGACCTGGCTACACGTTCCTCCTACAACTGGTGCTCCTGCCACTACAGAACAATGGAAAAACAATGTGCAATAATCTTTTTATAGGGTAACGGAGGTCGGTGAAATGAACAAAAGAAATGAAACGTACAAAAATAGTTAGAGTCAAACTGGAATTTAATTTATCAGAATATATGAGGATGTTAATATATTCTATGGACGATGTTGCAAGTTCATGAAGATGTATTGAAACATATGAACATTCATAAGATCGTGCGAAGAATTAGATGTATATTTATATCTAACAAACTTTACAATATTGTTATTACGTGCTATAATTTCTATTTATTTTCTCAAATGTTAAAAGAAATCACAAATTAATTCAATTATCTGCATAATTGAAAATGCATTAAAATCCTAACAACCATTCAATACCAAAATATGGAAACTAACACTAAAATGCAATAATAGGTGGTTAATTGTTATCCCAACATTTATAAAACTTAGAAGGAATATTATATACCAAAACACAAATTAGATTGATAGTTCACACCCATAATTAAAGCATAGAAAAATGTGGCAGATAGTCTTTAAATCTTGAATCTCTTCAATAATTCTCAGATAATTATCTCGTATCTTTGAGGGAATCGTCGTACTCCAAATAATTGTATATAATTTGTGTCAAACTAAACATAAATAAAACAAGCATAAACATGAGCGTACCATTTAATTCAGGGGTCTCCGCCACCCAACGTGAACTTGTGTTCTTCCGGTATCTGATTCATGTCAAGGCCAAAGTCGTTTTTGTAACCTGTAGATTGTTGCAGTGAGTCAGAAAACTCAGGTTATTCTATCCTGTCGTCTTACACATAACGAGCTTCGAACTAGAAGTTATAAGACAATTTGCACACGTACCTCGCGGTGGTTGTGGAGAATGTACATGGTCGTTTCGCATGTCATTCAGAGCTGCAGATGCGGTGGAAACGACGATGCCACTACTATCGATATGAAATCCTAGAGTCTAGCGTGTTCAATCGTAACGTGCTCGAATATTTCAAGTTTCACGGTTCGGAGTCGCATCTCAAATAGGACTCTTTGATCCAACATGTCCTCGACATCCGATCTTGTCAACCCACCTCCAGTTTGTACACCCATCATCCCTCTCCGTACACGATCATCATGGCTCTTTCCTTCATCTCCATCTTTCTCGTAGTCCGAACTAGAATCATCATTTTCTTCGACAGACTGCCCAACACGATCTGTCGTCTGACCCTCTACTGGTCTCATCCGTCATCTTCCTGTTTACTCGAATCTTGTCCATCTCCTCCACTGACCTCAGCATTGACATCAAACTGCACATCAACCATAGTCTTTGCAATGTCGTCCAAAGCAGGCATGAAAGGATCATCAAACGGCACAAGAGTTGACACATAGTGTTGGTTACGCTCCAGTTCGGTCGGACGTAGCATTACAAAAACATGCAGCTGCGGATGATGTAACAGTTTGTTCAGTGGAATGAAATGACATGCATTTTTGGATTGAATGCCATAACGTTTTGCCTAACTCGGGAGACGAAAGGTTACCTGCACTCTCTTGAAGAAGGCATCATATGTACAATGCTGCGACTATTTCGTGGCCATCCAGTTGAGAAGACTTGGGGATCGTTCACCGAGCCGCTGACCAAAACGTTGACCAATTTCAGGAATCACATCGAACGCCCATATCTATCGTATGATGGGTCAAACATAGTGAATTAATGTCCCGTTAATTACCTAATAGACTTTCATGTTAATAAGAAATTTAGCTGAAATTGAATAAAGGACCATACCTGCATAGCTATGGGAAAGCCGTGAACTGTGTAACTGATCTTTTTCTCGCGCTTCCTCTTGGCAACGTAAAATTTGCTAGCGTATTTGCCCCGGAATCCATTTGATGAGATAAGAGTACCCTACTCTACCCCAAGGGTAGGCAAAAAAGACATCAAGGTCGTCGACGATCGAAAGTGTCGCGAACTCTTGGAGCGTTGAATACTCTTTCCACTATAAGTGCAAGCCCCAGCTTGTATCGATCAGCCCGTAGGGTCGACGACCGAACTAATGTCTTTTCGATCTGTGCACAGGAATTCTTCTCTAAAGATCTAAAATACTTGTCCTTTAGTCTAATTTTTTCCAGGACTCGATGAAACCAATTGTCATCAGACGGGACACCGCAATGCGGTCGGTAACCACTGCATACTCTTGTAGTCCAAACCGAAAATAGTGTCCTTGCACGTTGAACCACAATTCGTGCGACCTGTATGTTCGGATGCCTCTGAAGACAAGTTGTTGGATAAGCTGGGGCAGAGAATTGAATGTCTGGAACGTCAGCCAAGAAACCAAAGGATGACTCGCGGAAGTCGTGGCCCTGTCGTTCGTCAAAGTACTCCAACACCTTTTGCACGAACTTGAGGTTACTTGGCTAGAATATGCGTCCACACAACCTTGCGTCTTCCGAAACCAACAATTAAAACTCCATAGACTCTACAATGAATAAGAAGGCTAGAAAGGGTCAGCTAATCACATGTCATACATACTTAACGAAGATGGTACACACGGATACAAACAAAAAACAATCAACATATGTACGTCAACCATATAACGACATGAAACTACTACCCAATGCAACATGAACAATCTGTAAAAGGATATGTGATGAAGATTTAACAATAAATGGAACATATGTACTTCACATTATTTCATAAGGCAACCATCTGCCGAGAATTATGCGTCTAACTGTCAGGATCGACAGTTGACTTATACCAAATTTACTCAACTGTCAAGAATTCTGAGGTTAACTGTGTCGCCTATCCCTATTTTACCCATCGAACGTAGCTAACTGTCGGGAACGACAGAACACATGTTCACAAGTCACCCATATGTAGATAATTTATGAGGTAAATCATTGCACACGAAGTAATGACACATACCAAGATGGCAGAAGGTTCACAAACAGACGTCATTTACATTAAAAACACCCAATTTAAAATCTAAGATCTCTTGAAGCATGTTACGTATTTTTTTATCGCAAGTGTACGATATCGTAACAAGTAATATAGTGGACCTAAGAGTCCGAATTATCGTTCCAACGAGGACTATACTTTAGTCTTAATCTACTTTTCTAACTCCTATTTGATAAAAGATAAACAAATAAAGGATTTGTGATAGTTGGAAAGATTGATTCTCATAAATGAGCTAAATGCCTAAAACTAATGAAAATTATGCTGAAATAACAAATACAAATAGATCAAAGATTCATGTATATAAGATGTATTAGGGCAAAACAACTTCATCTAATGATCACCTTAATTCCCAATTCAAGATTCTAGCCAACGTAGTGTTCGGTCGAATTCTCACACGGTATTCAATTTATCCCTCTCGAGTTCTCATCGAGCCTATTTAACTAATTCAATTCCATATCTCTATGGGAATTACCCTTAGTTAAACGAGTTATGGCACTAGGAATTCATATAACGACCGCAGCACTTAATATAGGTATCTATACACGTTATACCTCGTTACCAGGTTTTATTACACGTTCTAAGTCTCAAACTCACCTCTCGATTCGTAAGAAACTCAATGGATCATCAAATTATTGATCAAGTAATCCAATGCATTGCAATCATAATAAAATCAACACATGGAAGAATAAAACTCAGAATTCATGAATTAAAGAACTAAGGGTCTCAATAGATTACATTGTTTGCCCCAATAATGAATTTAGCTACTCATAATCAAAACAATGAAATAAATAACTATGTTCGAATACATCATCGGATTTAAATGATAAAAAGATGGAAAAGAATCAGCTCTTACACCAAGATCTTCTTTCACTTCCAATCGTTGATTTGAACTTAAATCCTTCCTCTTCGATCTTGTGTTTTTCTCTCAATGTTACAAAGTGTGGAACCCTCTTTTCAATGTGTGGAAACCCCCTAATACATGCCTCATTAGGTCTATTTATAATTTTATACACATTCTTGGCTAATTTTGAGTCTTTATATGGAGTTTTCGCGGCCCAAACAATAAAAACCTAAAATCTGTGGCAGCGCGCAGCGTTTGAGCGCTGGAAATCTATTGAAAATTGTATTTTCTCGGCTAGTGCAGCGCCTGAACGTTGAGTTTCTGTCCACTTTGCGTCTGCTTCAGTATTTTTGTCATAACTTTTCCTTTCGATGTCCAATTGAGGTGATTCAAGATGCGTTGGAAAGATAACTCGAAGTACTACAACTTTTCTAGAAATAGATCTTCTTCAATTCGAGCTTTTACTATGCCAAAAATAGGTCTCAATCTCCAACTAAAACTTTCGACATTCTTATACGGTTGAAAATTGATTTGTTGTCACTCATTTTGATCTTTAGTTGCATCCATTTGACTTCCAGAATTCTCGAATCTTCATCGTGAGCTTCGACACAACTTTTGAGTATTTGCACTTTAGCTCCCAAGCTTTGGATCTTGCCATTTTTAACTATTTTCGCTTCTTTCTTTCAATTTTACTTCCATTCATTGAGTTTCATCTAAAAACACATTATATAATAAATTAAGCTATAATTTCATTAAAAGAACCACAAAATGTCGATATTTTAGAGCTCAAATGAGTGTATAAAATACACTTATCAAAGCAACAGAACAATTAAGCTAGAAGCAGAATCTCAAAATGAATGAAATTACATTTTTGAATAATTTCAATCAAGCCATGTATGGGTGAACGGCTGACAACATTCTGAAATCCCTTAAAATTTGGAAAAAAGTAGGTCAAACAATTCTCCATAAATCTATATTACCAATCAACAATTCTCCAAAAACAGTAGGTCAAACAATTCTAAGTAGAGTTTTCAATACCCTTAAACAATTTAGATCATCATGAACTACTAGAACACACATACCCATTGGGAAATTGTCATAATTTTCGTTCTCACACCCACTTTTTCATCTGATTTCCTCCACAACCGTTTTTCCCCAGCAATTAAAAAAACCCTAAACCAGATGCAAAAATCGATATAGAGAGAGAGCCAAAGATTTAGAAAATTACACAAAATCACCAAAGTTATTACTTCACAACTAACCCAAATGCAAATGAAAAAATGTGTATCACATAATTTCAGGAAGTTAGGGAAAAAATTTCGAAGCATTGAGTTGCACAATCAATCTTTTTCGTCGAGTAGATTGAGTGAGGAGTGAGTTCACGATCGGTTTCTCCTTCGTTAGGCGGTGGAGTTCTCTTTTAGACGTCGACAGAACTTTCTCTGTGTCTCGCTGTGACCGGTGGTAGGTGGTTCATGGTGAGGTTGGCCGGTGGAGGTTGTCTTCGCCTTTCTCTTTCTCTGGCCAGAGGAGGGCTATGAAAGGTTTTAGAGATTAAAATGATTTTCCCATTTTTTTTCTTGTTTTGACGGTTTGGTAGTACTTTGGTTATGACAAATTGTACAATTTCTATATATATTCAAAATGATGGAAAAATGACATTTGGTGTAATTTCCTCATTTTAAAATAAGAGATCATACAAATTATAATTTCATTTTTATGAATTCGATTAAGAGTCTATTTGATACATGAATCCATACCCATTCCATTAGTTACAAACTTCGTCCTCATTACCCAAAACAAGCCAAATTCATAGCAAAAATATCTGAAAATGATCTTATTCATTATTTGTTTTTTGTATCATCATCGAAGAGAGCACAAAGGTGAAGAAGAAACAAGAAAACCCAAATCCATAGCAAAAACCACAAAACCCATTAATTAACAATCAAAATCAAACTAGAAGTGAAAGGCTTCATAAAATTTTGCAGTATTAATATTTTTATCACTAACTTGAACAATCCTTAATAAAAACTCGTCGCCACATCGCTTCGTGCATCATCATTGCAAGCTTCGATGTCTATAGAACTAGAATCATCATGCTCTGTGGCAATTGGCCTGCCACTCACATCATTCGACCCACCAATATGCTCCTCGTGTGATTTTCTTTCAGCATCTCCATTTCCTTCTATGAGTTATGCATCAGAATCAAAATGTGCATCGATGACGGTCCTTGCGATGTTGTCCAAAGTAGGCACGTCGTGATCATCGAAAGGCACAAGAGTCGAGATGTGGTATTGGTTGCGCTCTAGCTTGGTCGGGCGCAGTGTTGTTAATGAAGTAGAATATTGTTAATGGAGTCGTGGCAAAAATATGGATTTGTACAGAAAATTAAAAGAAGTTTATTCAATTGGACTGCGAAAGGGTACCCGCACTCTCTTGAAGAAAGCATCGTAGGTGCGCTGTTGCGATTGTTTGGTGGTCGTCCAACTGAGAAGCCGTGGGGAGCGTTCATCGATACGCTGACCAAAATGGGTACCAATTTCAGGGATTGCCGCAGAAATGTTGCAATTATAGTAAGTTTCATTTCGATATATGGCATAAAGCGATTGACGTGAAGTTTTAAAACATACGGGATAAAATCATTTGTACCACATGGCTATGGAAAAGTCGTGAACTGTGTAACTAATGTCCTTCTTCCTCTTCCTCTTCCTCTTAGCATATCGAGATTTCCTCGCCCAACTGTCCCGGAATCCATTAATGAGCCGATAGTATCCCACTCTATCCCAAAGGTATGCAAAAAATATGTTGAGGTCGTCGACAAGCGAAAGTGTCTCCACATCTATGCCTACATTATTATCTGGGGCTTTGAAAATGTCTTCCACTATTAGAACAAGCCCCAGCTTGTATCGATCAACCCGTGGGGTTGACGACCGAGCACATGTCTTCTCTTTATATGCATAGGAAATCTTTTCCAACGATTTGAAATACTTATCCTTCAATTGACTTTTTTCCAGGACTCGCTTGATCAGATCATCTTCCATAAGGGCACCACAACGTAGCCCTGTCACCTGTAGTATTTTTGGACATTGAACCACATCTCATGTGTCTTGTTTGTTCGAATAGTTCTGAATACAAGCTGTTAGATCAGTTGAGCTGAGAATTGGATGTTTGTTACATCAGCCAAGAAGCCAGGGAAGATGCTCGGAAATCTTGTCGTTGGCGCTCATCAAACAGCTCCAACACCTTAGAGACTAACTTAAGGTTGCTTCGTTGGGAAATATGTGCATGCAATTGTGTGTCTTCTGGGGCAAGATATTCGAAATCCATGGTCCCTGAAATGTATAAACAAAAAGAAAATGGTCATGTTTTCATAATTTGTGAGTGTTGAATCCAACTGACAAACATGCAATGTAATCCTAGATAATCAAAATACGTAGATCATATGACAAGAGCCAGTTAATCACACATTGAGATATTGGACAACATGACGGAACAAGAAATGTTGTCAAGAATGCGATTTTGAAATAGTAATTAATAACTACTAGACAATAAATACACGTTTATGATGGTTTATACTTAAGCCAGATAGTGCTTGGATTTCACATAGATTGTTTATCAAAAGATGAGCCATCTTTTGATAAATTCGAAAAAGATAATGTAGCTGGTAGGTTCACTATCTAGATTCATCTATGACACTTTCCTAATTCACTTACTTGTTGGTCCCTACATATCCGAGCACTTCAGTAAGTATACTATGTGGTCTTATTTATAGCACAACAGATGTATAAATTGTGTCAAACAATAAAATACAACTCTAACAATAGGCATGCCAAGTAAATTCAGGTTGTTAAAAAATAATTATATCTACCTTCACTTAAAAGAATCAATCATATATTTAATGTTCATTTTTGTCAACTTTGTAAGATGATGTGGTAAAGTTGGGTGAGAGAAACTAATTACAATCTAATATACTTACAGGTTAAATAGTTGAATTCGTTACCAATCATGAGGCTCGTTGTGTTTTATAAAGAATTTGTAAATGGGAAGTGATAAAGTGTTTCCGTTTCCACTAAACCGTTGAAGTGTTTTTGACAGCATTAGTTAAATAACTTTGGATACAGATCATGATGACTTATTATTTATTCTTTCGCAAATTTTCTTTGTAGCCTATCATCCATCTTTTTAAATTTCTTGAAGAATCCATCTCTTTCTGGCTAAATTTCTATGGATAAGTTCTCATCTTTGGCAAAAAGCTTTTAAATGTTCTAAATAATACTTATTGTGGAAGGAGACAAATATGATAACTTTTAAAGAGTAATATATAATTTGGTGCCAAAGAAGGTGATCATAATGGCTATGTAATACTTGTAAAGTTTTTTTACGTTATTTTATCGTTCAAATGATACTGCTTAGTAGGTCTCTCTTCAAGCTCAATAATGGAAAGTCCATCATAGTGTGGCTATAACAAATATTGAGTTGAGGATGTAATTTAAGATAATCAAATACATTTAACGCACTAATAATACTTTCAAAATAACCTAGCTCGTGCATTGCACGGGCAAAGACTAGTATTTCTCTAAAAACTGGACAATCCGACAGTTGATATGTCGTTCTCGACAGTTGGGACAGACGACAAAATGTAACTACACATGAAAACTCGACAGTTCATATGTCGTTCCCGACAGATAGTTCTGTCGTTCTCAACAGTTAGCACATAATACAAACTGGAACTCCACTCTGGAAAGATTTGTATGGCAATTTGATGTCCTTGAATATTGATGGCATGTTTCTAGTCAATGTGAAGGCGGGTTTAAGTTGGGGTAAAAACCGACCCGACCCGACCCACCCCAACCTATGATCACCCCTAGACAAAAGCACAAATTGAATACGGGATCAAGACCAACAGGTTACAGAAGAAGACGGATTAAACCATTCGAAGATCACAAATTCACCAGTTCTAAGAATTAAAAATTCACCAGTTCTAAGAATTAAAAATTCATCCATGCACTAAAAGGCTCGAATTTAAATTAATGGAAATGTGTCACCAGACGGGAAGAAGAATCACTAAATCAAAAATGTTTATGTACTAACCTTATCACTTCGTTTAGGGCTTTATCAGTAAATAGTAGACGGCTATGGACGACGGTAGCAAGTGCCTACTCTCTCAAACCTGACACGGGAGGGGATAATATTACAAGCTTGAGGCGACGAGAGTATGTCTTAACACAATAGCTTAGCATTAACAGCATGTACCTACAAAGCATGAAATAGCCCATTAGTTCTCAGTGACATCTTCAGATAAACGAAGATCTTTATAATCAAACAGTTGAAAGAGAGAAGAAACAATTGAAACCAATACAAGTTGAAAAAACCTGAATTGGATTACACACTAAAAACCTGAAAGACTCAATTTGTAAACAAATTTCAAACGTAAAGATTGCAACTTGTACCTCAAATTGATGCTTCCATGAATAGTAAGACCGACAAGAGAATCAGATAGAACTCGCCTATCACAAATTTTCAATAAATTTACAACGAACTTGGAGCAAATCAGAGTAAAACACTATTGAAATATATTTAGGTTGATAAAAAGTAAGTAAAAAAACTAAAAATTAGATGAACTTAATAAGGCTAGATTTGAAATTAGGATTAGAATTTGATAGAGAACTTCAAGAAAACAAACATCTAATTTCTAAATTTGTACAGATTAATATTGTAAGACAATGCAATCAACACACAATAAAAATCCATCAGCATCATAATCAAAGAAAGTAGTTAGGAGAAAAAAATTGTAAAAATGGGAATTGAGGTAGAACTAAGTTAAGGGTCAACAAAAAATGGAACAGATTACCATGAAGTTGTAGCACTTGGTTGGACATACAAGAATCAAAACAACTATGCCAGATTTAAGACCATGTAAACATTCCGCAAAGTCAATTTCCTTTATGGATAGATCCAGTAATGAAAGATGTATGCGGCATAAATAAATTAAACAAGCATATGAAATATAGAAATAAAGTAAGAATATTTTATACGATTGTTCTCTACGTGTTCTCTATTTTGATAACTTTCCATAATTACATCATTTTCAATCTTGTCAAATATATATTTCTCAATATATGCAATCAAACTATCATTCAACCATTAATTAATGTGAAACTCAACAAGGAACTCAATAAATTTACTTCAATAAGAAACACAATTAACTTTAAAACAACTTTTAATTAACAAGCTCTATGCTAGGAAAGTTATATATTAGCGAAAATGCGTTTCTAAACTGTATTCATAATCCAAAAATTCAGAGTATATCATGTGGGTGATTGGTTTTCAATTTTTTTTCTACTTTTTGTACAACTTTTTTGAATTGTCAACTATTGAATGTATTTGGTATTTAAATTCTCTAAAGGGGCAAAATTGTCCAAAAATGACAATCTTGCAAAGGCTTTAAAAGTGACAATTTTGAAAATACAAAGCCAAAAAATGACATTCAATGCAATTTCCTCCAAAATAAATAAATAAATAAATAAATTACCAAACATAAGCCATGTGAATCAATTGTCTCACCTCTTAACTTCACTAAGAATCATCATACATTGACTCTTCTGGATGTAAGAAAGTGCAGCAAGTGTACATATAGAAATTGAATGCCAATCATAATGCAGAATTTCTCACCAACATAAGCCATATAAATCAATTGTCTCACCTCTCAAGAAAGTGCTGCAAGTGTACATATAAAAATTGAATGTCAATCATAACGCAGAATTTCTTACCAACATAAGCCATATGAATCAATTATCTCACCTCTCAAATTCACTAAGAATCATCATACATTGACTCTACTTGATGCATGAAAGTGAAGCAAGTGTACATATAGAAATTGAATGACATGGTTAACAAAATCTTGGTTATGCAAGTGTACATCATATTAACATCGTTTCCTGGACATTGAAATAAGATAATATAATCACTCACATGAATGTACAAAACATCTAGAAATGAATGACAAAGGTTAACAAAATCCTGATATCAATGAACTTTTCTCGTATTTCCACTTTTAACGTTAGATTATGTTACTTTTAACGGTCAAAGTTTAGAATTTTTCTTTTTTATTTATTTACTCTAGTTTATCATTTTTACTGTTATTAAACCCCTTTTTATGGTCATGGGGAGAATAACGACACCCCTGCCTACCAATATCAACAAAAATACAAACAGACATAATTCCTAAAGTATATGCTTGCAAGATTCCAAGTCCCTTGAAGTCAAATACTAAGTTTACTACTTACACGGCTACCTTCTAAACGAATGTCTATGTTTGACTTGAACAGGTTTTATGCAATATATAGTGGATATCTTTTTCAACAATAGGTTAAAAGCCCCCATTGGCCTACCCCTCTCTCCAAAACTTAATCAAAATACCCACTAAGCCACTTGCACCATCAACTATTGAAATTTACAAACCACCGCACATTAACTTAAAACTAAGAATGACATACACCACCTTGCATAATCAAAGAGGAGATAAAATTTGAAACACGAGTCACCAAAACTTCAAACTCGAAGTCATTACACCATCTTCACATGCAAACCACAATCAAGGAATATGTGAGAAATAGATATAAGTTATTATTTGAATTAGGCTTCTATGTTTGCTTCCTAGGTTTTGTATTAGTTTTCTTCATTGTTTCAGTCAATATTGTCTTACATAAAGTCGAGAAATAACGCAAATGCAAGCTCCTACATACTACAATAAGCATTCAAATAAGTCGACTAGAACACAATTTCATAAGCCGACAAGGCTTCAAACATTTTCAATGCATTCAATATCAAGTTAGGGCAAACCATTGCTTACTTCAGAAGCAGAACTCTGAGAAAAATATGGAATCACACCTTTCAAAATTCCACCTTCACATCTCAGAAGCCTGAAATCAAAGGTTCACATTAACCACGACACCATCGCTATTTCTGAAGCAACGAAATTTGACCTATTTAAATTTCGGCAGAAGCTATTAAGGAGGTTAAGCCACTAACCACCACTGATGACTCACTCTTGTAAAGGCAATCAGATTAACAATCAAATTATATTGCTCATCTTGCATAGTAGAATTTTTTTACAGGAGAATTAAAGAGAGCATAATTTTCACGTGATATATAATAACAAATAATTAACATGTGGATTAAGGGACCTTCATGGAAATCACTAGATGAATACAGAATACTTACGATTTTCTTTCATGCATACATATACTACTTTTATATTAAAATGTTCCATAACATACAAAATAAAAATAGAAAGATTTGTGTCTATAATACGTAAACAACTGACTATTACTTAAAAAAGTTTTATGCTCTGTAAATATTTAAAACTTTTGGGGGAAAAAATAAGACGACCAACTAATCACTAAAATATTCACTTCGTTGCTAACTAAGAACTAACAAGGATTCAATCCATGTGGAAAATTTAGATATGGTAAGTTTTCAAGAAAGTGCGTGAACAAATAAAATTTCGTCAATATTTTATTTCACAAAAATGAATATGTTTCGAAAATTTGGACCAAAACCTGCATTCCTTATTGTCTCCCTTAAACCCTGTAGGCATAAAATGCCATCTTATATTTCATTATTTCCCAAAAAAAAGGTTTTTTTTTAATCTTCAAGAATGTTATATTTTGAATTCGTCTCTTAAAACATATTTAAGCTCAAGCGTTCCGAAATAAAGTAGAAAATCAATAAAAATCTCGGGAACACTTAATTCTTAAATTAGAATTTTCCTTCTACCTGATTAAATAAAATGCAGTAACAGCAAGAAGAAAACTTAAGAATCATAACATATAACGTACTACGGCCATCGTTAGATTTCAAGATCCAAGCAAATTGTGATTGAATATGATTATAGTTTGGTCTATCTCAACGTGACATAAGAATGACTAATTCCCCAGAAAATAGGTCCAGACAAGCAGAGATATTTATAGAATGCACGCGAAGCTAATTTTAAGTAATATTAAAAACCGGCATAAGTAAAATGCCACTCAAATTATCTTTTAAATTATAATAAAGAACTAGTATTACATTTAAACGAAACCATGTGACATCTATTTAACTGACTTCAGTAATGAGTTTGCTATATCAGTAAACGATCCAAGACTTAATGCTTTAACATGTCAACAAAGATTGCTCTCCAGAAATGTATGTTGAGCTTAAATTTCTAGTAGACTCCTTGAAAGAATCCACGAGAAAAACATATATAACACATGAAATGGTTTTCCCAGCTAACATACACGTGAAATGGTCACGTGAAATGGTTTTCCCAGCTAACATATATAACACGTGAAATGGGATCCTAATTGTACATTCCTAAAGTCTCAAATATACTTTTTGCTTTTCAGTGACATTTGGCGTCTTAATGTGAATCAGTTAACCTCATTTGACATATTAGTTTGTTTTTTACACTTTTGCCGGTCGAGTCTTACATCTGCAAACGATTTTGTTTGTGCTTTTACTATCTTGAGATTTCAATTTTTATTTTATTTTTTCAAGGTCAATATATTTATTTGTTTGCAAACAGAGGTGTGGCTATGTCAAATATAAACAAGACAAATTTTCATGTCTAGCACAAAGTAATAAAGTTTGATATTATCATTAATGTACCATTGTACCACCTAAAATGATTGCAAAATATGAGTTCTTACTGGGTTCTCCTACCGTGGCTCCAATTCTATTTACAAATTTATCAGAGTTCTTACAAACTACTTTGCCCAAATGTATCATTATGTAATCTCACCCTTCTCAGTATGTGAACCATAAAATATTAAGACACCTTATTACAAGTATAAACACAATAGTCATTAATACTCAAATCAATTCACAATCCAAGTTCCAAAACCACGACAAAATAACAAGGAATATCACCAGACAATTGCATTATTCTCATTATCACATCCAATAACTCATTGAAATCCAATCTATAAACAAAAACGTTTTTGTTTATGGATTGGATTACACACTAAAAACCTGAAAGACTCAATTTGTACAAAATTTCAAACATGAAGATTGAAACTTGTACCTCAAATTGATGCTTCCAAGTAAGAGACAATCTTTTTTTTTTTGATAGGTAATCATGAAATTTTATAAATCAAAATCAAAAGATAATACACAAGGAGTGTATTATCAGTTCAAACAAAAAAGAAACAATAAAAAATTAGGCAACCCTTCTATCGGACTAACAGTTGCCGCATTAAACCAACTATACAGAGTAAAGTAAAACAATTCTTTAAGCTGCTCTGTTGTTCGTGTATGGTCTTCAAAGCAACAACCGTTTCTTTCTCTCCACACACACCATACAATGCATCCTGGAATGAGATCCCAAACAAGCTTGTTGTTCTTATCTCGAAGCTTTCTCCTCCATGCCCACACCACCTCCTTGATACTCCTCGACAACACCCAACTCATGATGTGACGCCAAAATATCGTTCCACAACCAACGAACACCGTCACAATGAATGAACAGGTGATCGATCGTCTCTCCATCCCTCTTGCACATATAGCACCACTCCGTAATATAAAAACCCTTTTTTCGAAGATTATCCGTCGTTAACACCTGTCCCCTAACAACAGTCCATAGTAAGAAAGCCACCCTCGGAGGTAACTTACTTTGCCATACCTTTTTCCTGGGAAATGAACTGACCACAGGTTCCAATAAGGATCTGAAATAAGTGCAAACAGAGAACAAGCCATTCCGTGCCACCCTCCACCTGCTACAGTCGTCCTCTCCTACTGAGTGTGCACCTCATACAGAGAGGCCAAAAACAATACGTAATCATCCAACTCCCAATCATGTAGGCCCCTCTCGAAAGCAATGTTCCAGCTAGGACTTCCATTATAAATAGCCATAGCATCACTCACCATAGCTGAGGGCTCCAATGCAATGCGATATAAAGAAGGAAAACATACGTTTAACGGTTGAGCTCCACACCAACAGTCATCCCAAAGTCTGACATTCGTACCATTCCCCACCACAAAAGTCAACCTACTCTGAAATTCGTTCCAACCTTTCCTTATGTACCTCCACAGGCTCATCCCATAAGAACCCCGACCCTCACTCGAGCACTACCCCCCTCCATAACACCATACTTCACTCATATGATTTCCCTCCAGAAGCTCTCCCTCTCCCTCCCAAATCACCACAGCTACTTGCCCAATAATGCCTTGTTAAATAATACAAGACTCCCCAATCTAAGACTACCCATCCCAACAGGGGAGCAGACATCACCTCATTTGACCAAATAAAATTTTCTTTTCCCCCAACCCTGCCCAAAGAAAATCCCTCTGAATCTTCTCTAATTTATTTGCCACTGCAACGGGAATAGGAAACAATGATAGAAAATACGTTGGGAGATTAGAGAGAGTAGATTTGATAAGAGTAAGACGGCCTCCTTTTGAAAGATAAATACACTTCCACCCCCACTAACCTCATCTCCATCCTTTCAAAAATATCATTCCAAATTTGTTTACTTTTAAACATCGCTCCTAAAGGAAGCCTAAGATATGACAAGGGCAATTGGGCAACTCTATATTCCAAAATGGCCACCAATTCCTCCACATTAGCAACCTCTCCCACTGGAATAGCCTCAGATTTTCCCAGATTTATCTTCAAACCCGAAACCATTTCAAAATACAGAAGCAAGCGACGTAAATTCCTAATTTGCCTATCGTCTGCATCACAAAAAATCAGAGTGTCGTCTGCAAAAAGCAAATGGGAGACCTGTAGATGCCCAACTGCAAAGCCTCTTAATAAACCCTCCGTCACCGCTTTCTCTATCATTCTACTGAATGTCTCCATCACAATAACAAACAACAATGGGGACAACGAATCACCTTGCCTCAACCCTCTACTACTACGAAAATAACCTTCAGGATTGCCATTGACTAGAACTGAGAACGAAACCATAGAGATACAAAACTGAATCCACTCACACCACATTTCTCCAAAGCCGCATCGCCTGAGCATATACAAAAGAAATCCCCAATTGACGTGATCATACGCCTTTTGAATATCAAGGTTGCACAACATCCCTGGAACCCCCTAACGTGATCTCGAGTCAATACATTCGTTCGCTATAAGAATCGAGTCCAAGATCTGGCGCCCCTTAACAAAAGCATTTTGGAACTTAGACGCCACTTTTTCCAGTACTCCTTTAATCTATTCGCCAAAACTTTAGCGATAATTTTATAAACCCCACTTACTAAACTAATAGGACGATAATCCTTAATATCAGACATTCCCGGTTTCTTAGGAATAAGCACAATAAATGTGGCATTAAGACTTCTCATAAACCTGCCAATTTTCCTTTAATTTACTAATTGATTTCACTTATTAAATTAGTAATTATAAAGCATGAACCCATTTTGGCATCCTCATAACCTTGAAAAATATGAAAAAGGAATTTCATATACGCACAATTACATACACAATTTCACTAACAATAAGAAAAGTAATAATACTCACATTGTTGAAAATCACAATTAGACTGAAATTGGTGCCAACCATATTTGCAGAGAAGAGAAGAACCAAAAGACAATAAAGGAAAATTTCTAAGCATCACCAAATATAAGAGATGAAATAAAACGGCTGACATGTTACATTTCTTTAAAATGGCAAAAAGTTTTAGTTTAGGCAGAGTTTGCTAAAATACCCTTCTTCATCCCTTCTCTCATCTGGAAGTTTTCGACCGTGTACTAAGTGTGCGAGAATATGGGGACTCGTCCTCAATGTCAATGATATTGTAAAAGAAATAGAAGCAAAAAATATTGAATTATAAACACTACTACCCGCTTTGCATAAATATTTTTTGTGCATTGCTTTTTCTGGAAGCAGAAAGTATTGAATTCTATGGAATTGACTAAAGTTCAATTTTGTAGACTCAATATTGAAGAAAAAATATGTTCACGAAACAAAAACTCACTTGTAAACGTTCAACTTCTCCGATGGAAATTGAAGTCGTGCTCCCTCGATATCCAGTCCTTTTGTTCAGGCTGCCAAAGAAAAATCAGGTGTTAACAGGTGAAGATGACAATTAAGCGAAGGAATAAAGTCTTGGAAGAAGAATAAGTGGAAAACGAGATCAAAGAACGAGAAAAAGGAGTTTAAGGACTAAAATGAAAATTTGGAATTTTATGAACAACTATGTGATTGCATAGCCCTTTCATTCATGTGGTTGCATTGCAACATGCAGGAATTTCAAGAGCTCAACATTGAATAGCTATGCGGTTGCATCCCTTAACCCTATGTGGTCGCATAGGCATTTCGCGGAGGAAAAAAAATTGGTTTCCTTATTTCAATACAACTCTTACACTACTAGAAATGGAGGCTTTAGAGACGGTTTTTTTTAGCAACAGAAGTCATCCATTGCTATTAGTAATAGATTACCAATGATTTTCCAACAAAATGTTATAAAAAATGTATAACTATAAAATAAATGTGGTGTCAACGGAATTACCAACAAAATATAGCCGTCATTAAGATTTCGTTTTAATCTGTTGGTAATTTTTTATTATATTCATATTACTTTATGTAATTGTAAAATATTTCCTACAACTTGTTTTGTTAGTAAATAATTTAGAATTATAAATATATGAAAATCAAATATTCACAGTATTGAGGGCAAAACCTAAACTCATCTCTTCTCTTTCCCTCTCTTTCCCTCCCTTGCTCATCTCAACATCTCTCTTCTCATCTTTCACTCATCCCATCCCCTCTCTCACTCTACGTTATCGTCTGGTCATCAGAATAAAGGGCATCGCTGACGAAAGCCATCAATTGATTCATAAAGTTATCCATTCTCTTCCCTTCTCTCGCTCATCTCATCCTCGGATCGTCTGTCTAATACAGGGCATCGCCCACACCAACCGTCAATTGATTCATATAGCACCAGCTATTGGGAATTTTCTTCATTGCTCAGAGGTAGGCTGTGTAACATTTAATTCTTTTAGATTTCTTTTCTTCTCCATCATTTTTATTGCTACCATTTTTGCTATTTCCAGAAAGTTGTATTAGGAATTTCATTACACTGCATTTGGCTGAAATTTGTGTGAGTTTTGTAGTAGAGTGAAGAAGACTGAAACTCGGATGTTGGGCGAACTTATATTTAGGTAAAGCATAATCCGTTATAATTCATATTTTTGTTGATAGTTAGTATCCTATTTCGATTTTAAGTTAGGATTACTAGGTTATGCTGCATTTGTAGTGGAAGATCATGTTTTTTTATAGTTGAGACTTACCTTCAATGTTGAAACTTTTAATTAGTAAATGGCAAAATACAACCTTTGAATCAATAAGTTTGTATTTGTAGTGGACGATCATGTTTTTTAGGCTTGCTCTGAATGGTTTAGGGGCTTTTACTTAGTAAATGGCAGAGTACAACCTTTGAATAATGAGACTAGAATGCATAAATTCTGTTGACTGATATATTATACTCAATTGTTAATTTAAGATTGATAGGCTATACAAGAAAATAACTAATGTTGGAGACCAAATGTACAATTTCCTAGTAGCAAAAGATAACTAAATCAGTAAAACAAGAACAAAAAGTTCATGTGCTAATCAATTTCTTCTTCTACAAGTTGTATGACTTTCTTGGCAAGCTCAAGTTTCCTTTTTTTCTTGAGCTAAAGTCTATTTTTGGCATTCCAGCTGATGTGTAGATATCATCGTTCTCATAATAATAGCCTCTCGTATTGTTCTAGATCTTACACAAAACCTAACTGTCCAACTTGGTTCGACCTTCAACACCACATTCGGGGGCAGAGGATCAATCACTCTAAATTCATGTATAATCCAAGATGTCTTTTGACTGTTACCAGGTTTTTCCATGTAGAATTGAAAAATCTATTGAAATTCAATAGTCTCCCCATTATATTCCACATTTTTATCATCTCCTTTTACTTGCCAATATCCATCAACTCTAGATACATTTATATTCTCATTTTGGTATTTTCAATCGTTTAGTTCTAGTAAGGGAATAAATTGGATTCATTTTGCAGGTTTAACATTTGAACCATGCAATAATTCATGAAGAATATGTAATTAAAATTTTATGAATTGTTGTCGAACATTATGGCATCATACTGCAGTTGGATGTTGAATCGGTTAGATGAAGGATTTCTTTCGAATATATTCATTGAAGGTGTTGAAGAGTTCATTGAATTTGCCAGGTCTCGAGCAAGAGATGGAGATATGACCAAATGTACATGTTCTATGCAAAAACACTAGGTTTCTGAAAGGAGATGACGTCAAATTTCATCTTTACAAAAATGGATTAACAATGGGTTATACTCAGTCATACATGAAGAACCATTCAGTTTCAATGGTCTAAGTTTGGCAAAGTCTTCAACTGCATAAGCTACAACCATATAGAGCAATGAAGAAATGGTGATACATGTGATGGGCCCTGAAATGTATCATAATTACATTAATCCTAGTGTTTGTACTAATGAGGAACAAACCCCAAATCAACATGCTGCAAATTTCTTTAAACTATTGGAAGAAGCTGACCAACCTGTGTGGCCTGGTTGTACTAAGTACACAACCCTTTCTACTATGGCACGACTCTTAAATTTGAAGTCCGAGTTTAATATGCCACAACATGTTATGACCGTATATTGTCTATCTTTAAGGAAATTATGCCAGAGAAAGCTACGTTCTATAAAATAAAGAAAATGTTATCCAGTATTGGCATTGGTGTTATGAAGATCCATGCTTGTGTGAATGATTGCATGTTGTACTACAAAGAAATCGAGAGCACGACTCAGTGTCCTACGTGTTTTGGTCTACGATATAAAGAGAAGATGTCTCGATTTGGACATAGGGTAGCTCGGAAGGTACTACGATATCTACCTCTAACTTCTAGGCTTCAAAGATTGTATATGTGCTTTGGAATGAACTAAAAATGCTTTGGAATGAAGGTGCTGAAACATATGACATACGAACAAAGCATAATTTTCAGTTGAAAGCTGCATTGATATGGACTATTAGTGATTTTCTGGGATATGTCATGTTATTTGGATAGAGTACACATAGTCTAAAGTCTTGTCCATACTGTATGGGTCAAACTAAATCTTTCAGGCTTAAATATGGAGGGAAAACATCTTTTTTTAATTGTCACCGTCAACTCCTACCACCCAACCATGCATTTAGAAAATAAAGAGACAAGTCTTACAAAGGTAGAGTTGAGAAGCATATGGCACAACATAGGCTAACCGGTGAAGAGTTGCAAAGTATAGTAGAAAAACTTCCATACATTGCAAATGGCAAAGCCGATAAAAGAAAAGAAATTGAAGGTTTTGGTCATAGCGATAATTGGGTGAAAATAAGCATTTTCTGGGAGTTGCCTTACTAGGATAAAAATCTCATAAGACACAATTTAGATGTGATGCATATTGAAAAGAATGTATTGGAAAATATATTCAACACAATTATGGATATAAAAGGAAAAACTAAAGATAACTTCAAGGCTAGGAAGGATTTGGGACTATATTGCAATCGTCCGGAGCTTCATGTATAAAAGATGAAAGAGGAAAACTATTCATGCCAAAGGCCTCCTATAGCTTAACTAATGTACAAAAACGAGGAGTATGCACTTGGATTAAGAATTTAAGAATACCGAACGGTCATGCATCAAACATTTCACATTACGTTAAGGGTGATTGTGAGTTCTATAGAATGAAAAGCCATGATTGTCATATTTTTATGCAAAGATTGTTACCGATTGTATTTAAAGACTTGTTGCACAAAGCAATTTGGGAAGCTTTAACTGAACTTATCTATTTTTTATGGATTTATGCTCTATTGTTTTGAGGGTAAAATATATGGTGCAATTGGAACAACACGTTGTTGTGACATTATGCAAGCTTGAAAAGATTTTTCCACTGGGATTTTTTGATTTAGTGGAACACTTACCTATTCATTTAGAATATGAAGTAAAGGTTGGAGGTCTTGTGCATTATCGTTGGATGTATCCTTTGAGAGGTAGCGCATGCTTCAATATTTAATTTACCTTCTATAGTCTGAATGATATTGGTTTCGTGTATCACAAGTTCCTACACCACTTAAAAAAGAAAGTGAAAATCGGGCTCATGTTGTGGCATCTATTGTGGAGGCATACTTAGTAGAGGAGACGTCAACTTTTTGCTCTTTGTATTTTGATCAAAATATTCTAACAAGATTGAATCGTGTGTTGAGGAATGATGATGGAGGTCTTATTGATCCCCAAGGGAGACTATCAATTTTTACCAACCCTGGACAATCCTTTGGCATTCAACGTCATAATAGCAAATTAATGACAAATGAGAAATTTAGAATAGCATCGACGTATGTTCTCTTGAATTGTGGGGAAGTAACCCATTTTATCACGGAAGTTGTTATAATTACATTTGTAATAATAATTGTGGGGAAGTAACCCCTTTTATCACGACGTGTGTGTGTGTGTGTGTATATATATATATATATATATATATATTGAACTGTATTCTTACTTAGTTGCATTTATACTTTCTCATGGCACATGTAGGGTGTTTGATAAGTAGATGAGAATGTTGCATCCCCAAATGTCTAATGCACAATTTGATGGTTTACGGGAAGAACATTTCTCGTGTTGGTTAAGGGAATATGTAAGTGATTTCGCAAGTAATCTCTCAATTAACCCGAAAAAGTATTTTCTAAAATGAATTCTAATGTTTATTATTCTTTTTTTTTCAGGTTTTAGACGATCATAATAAAGTTGATAATCGCATAAAGGCTTTGGCTCTGGGTTCCTCACGTAGAGTGAATTGTTATAATGGATATTTTGTCAATGGTTTTAAGTTTCACACTTTAGATTATGGTTCCCACAAAACAACAATGAATAGTGGTGTGTCAGTACTAAGAAGTTTTCATACTGACTATGAGCGTGTCTACTATGGGATGTTAACTGAAATATTGGAATTGGATTATTTAGGACATGTTGGAAACAAGGTAACCTTATTCAAGTATGATTGGTTTGACATCAATGGTGGAGTTAGAGTCCATCGATGATTCGGTCTTGTCAAGCTTAATCATAAGAAGAAATTACAAACAAATTATGTGTTTATCAGCTCAACAAGCTCAACAAGAATATTACACATGTTTTCCAATGAAAGCTAGAGATAGACTTGATTGGTGGGCAGTTGTGAAAACAAAAGTAAGAAATGTTTCAAACATACAAGGAACCACATCAGAGAACGATGAGTGTAATGTGTGGGTGGAACTTGCATTCCAAGAGGATCAACCACCATCTACCCAGAAACCCGTTCAAATAAATTCAGAGTTTAATAGCCAAAATTTAGTTCGCACTAATATTGGGGCTGATGAAGTAAATGTAGCAAAATCTAGGACTTTGATGTAGATTCTGAAAGGCATAATGTAGAAGAAAATACACAACTGGAGGACATTGACAGCAGTGATGGTTTCACAACAAGTGCTAGTGAAGGAGAAAATTGTAATATTCTTATTCCTGTTAGTTTGAGTTCATGTTCACACTTCAGATTCTTGTCATATCTTTACTGTTTTTGTTGGCTTAATGTAGGAAACATTTGACTTGTTTATGGAAAAGGGAATAATGGCTAGGCTGGACAAGAAGCTAGGTGCTTTTTTCCTTAATTTTCTTCTTCGAGCTGAATGGCACATTTTGATCAATGATTGCTTTTGTGCCTACCTTTCATATGTTTCCTTTCACTTCATAGTTGTGCAAATTGTAGCGACCCACATTTTAAAATGTAAATTTTATAACTTAAGTTGTGTCGCTACGACATTTCCGTCAAATTTTAGAATTTATTTTACGTCCGTTGAGTTGTTTATCAAAACATTTAATATAAGAATTCAAAACGATTTTTAATCTTAAAAATTCAATGTTTCCTTATCGGGTCGATTTTTTCACCCAACATCCATTTTAAATTACTCTTGGTCCAATGTTCCTCTTTGGCCCAAGTCTAAGTCCATTATCAGCCGAACTCAACTGTCCAAATTCTAAGCATAGGTTTGTAAGGCTCAATAGTGTGAAAACCTAAAAACCAATCAATTCCACCTCGAAAATTCACTCACGGCTGGGCAAAAACCTCACAAGAAATCTGGACATTTCAAGGTAAATCTCTTAACATTGGAACAATTATTTTTATTTAATTTCATCATCATCGTTTAATCCACGTTTACACTACACCAGTTCTTCAGTTTTCCCAATTTCAATTTGCAATCTCGAGTCAGTAAACCATTCTCGGCAAAAATCTGTGCAGGTAACTTTTCGAAATTTATTTTCAGTTTTCCTTGGAATTCCATAATCTCCGTGTTTTCTCAGTATATTCATTAACGAAAAAAAATGAAATGAAGAAAATGAGATTTCTGAGTTTAATGCCATGAGTCGAGTTTTGTCGTAACCTGCAATTCCAATCCTTGCTCTCCATATCTTGCTTCTCGTGACTGAAATTCTGGGTGTAGCGAAGAACACTAAAAAAACTGAGGTTATCGACAACTTTTATTGCCAAACGAGACAAAGCCCAACCTCTATTCTTCTTCTCTCGCCTGGAACACTATCACACAAGCCTCTATTGCCCTTGGACATCCTCCTCCGGCCTCAATTTTGGCTAAAAATCCTCAAAATGTAAAACCCATTTTGAACCCAAATTGATTTCGAACCAGTAGCTACCTCTCTGTAACATGAAAATGATTTGGGAATGGGGGGCCTGTTATTAAATATGGAAAAATCATTTTTAAATCCTCAAGTTTGGCCAAAAGTGTAAGTTAGTCCCCTATTTAATTTTAACTCTTTCATCATCCTTAAAGTTTAATTATTCTTCAAATTAAATATAAATTACTTCCTAATTTTATCATATTGGCCCTAAACCTTCTAATTTTGATAATTATACCCTAAAGATTTAAAGAATTATCAAATTAATCATTTCTTTACTTTCAAAAGTTCAATCAAGTCCGTAAAAGTTTTAAAGTATTAATTAGGACTTAGTATCCTAAATTATATTAATTTTGTTCTTGCTAGACGAGATCGCTGGAAAAGTTTAAAGCACGGCAACATCACATGCGTTCAATTTCAAGAAATTTTCCAAGACTTTGAGGTGGGATTTACATTTAAGCAATTGTGGTTATTTTGTTTATGTTAATTCTTGATGTGTGATTTTGATTGTGATAAAATGCTTATACTTATGAAAACGGTTGTCAAGGACCGTAAATAGGTTCGGGATCGAAAGTGGGTCCTTGGGGTTGTCCCACAGTGCCAAATCTATTAAGCGCTTATAACATGTTGTTAGGGATCGTAAATAGATTCGGGATCGTAATTGGGTCCTTGGGGATATCCCATAGTACATATTTCTACAGTATGTGGTATTGGTATTATATTCATTATTTGATTTCATATTTAGATTTAACTTGGACTAATTGCTGTTTTCTCCACTAAGTATAATTCGTTATGCTCATCCCAATATTTTTCTACCCTTTCAGGTTAAGGAGCTCGGCAAGGTAAGGCAATGAGAGGGGCAATCTTGATTAAATAATAGACCATTTAATTTACTTTTTTTTTAAACAAGTACTTTAAATAGCCAGTTTCCATTTGTCAATTTAGTCTCAAATTTTAGTGTTTGCAAATTGTGGCACTTTTCTTATTATATTTAGTATTGACTTTTGGGATGTGAATAAAATATTCAAAGGATGTTTCTGCATTTAGTTCTAATTTGCTATAGTTTAAAAAAAAAAATCTTACGCATCTTGGTGTTTATTGAGAATACTTATTTACAGGATATTTTGACTTAAGTAACGCCTTGATTTAATAGAATCTTGGGACGTTACACAAAATACTTTAGAGTATGAAATCAGATAGCATTGTATCCAAGTCTGCATATCAGGAATGGTGATTCCCTTAAAATTATGAGATGTACATTGCTATTAATGCTGGTAAAGGTCACTGAGAATGTTAAGATTGAGACTTACATAGTCTCTGAATTTAATTGTTTAGATTTTGGTGTGTTATTACTCTTTGGTTGAATCCCTATGTTTCAGAATGTTTGTTCATTTGATTTTCTTTGAAACCAACTTTTGTAATTTTTGCTTCAAGTGGTTGATTGGCTTTTATGCGTAAATGGAGCCATTTTATAATTCTTTATTGAATTATTGGTACTATTGTATTTATGTCGATAACTTAGTTTTTATTAACCGGTAATAATTGAGTGTTTCTGTCTTATTTGCAATCAATATGTTGGGAATATTATTTCATGTGCTTTGAGGAATATTTTTTTGGCACTTCTTTTCCCTCTTTCACATGCAGCAAATTACTTGAATTCTTGTAGACCTTGTACACTTATAAGCTTAATATTGGATTACTAGAATTCTTCTAGTTTAACTTGCTGTTTTTAATTTATTGTTCTCGTCATACCTTCATATGTTTCGTTGGATGAATGTAGGAAATTGTTGATACATGTTTATGGAAAATGGAATAATGGTCAGGTTGGAGAAGAAGCTAGGTAATGTTTTGGTTCAAGAGACGAGTAGTGGTGTATTGATAAGTGTATTTTGTACACTTATCCAAACCATTAAATTAGAGTATTTGTTAGTGATTTGGATGAGTTATAGCTTAATTTTGTTTTAATTATGTTTGTTAGGTTGAACTCAATGCAAATTGGTGGATTTGGAAGAAAGAAATGAAAAACGTGCGAAAACGAAGGAAATCCAAAGTTTGGGGACCAAAGTATAAACATTCAATAGTTGACTTGGAGCACAAAAATGATGAATGAAGATCATATAGGATCAATTGGATGCATTTGAAGGTCAACGGAGCAAAATATAGTGGAATTATTTTCACAAATCAATTTCCAGCCGATGAAGTTATGCTGTGGATTTTTAACATCAACTTGGGACCCATGTTTCGAATAGTAATTGTTTGAATTGGAAAAATTTCATTTCAAGAAGAACTGTATAACTTTGAACTATCTTTCTAATGCATTTTGAATTAGCTCAATTGTATACTTGTAGAGAAAGTTATGGTGAAAATACCGAAAGCTGTTCAGAGACAAACCTGCGCCTCAGGCAATTCATGGCGCACGCGCACGACCTTATTTTCCCTAACCCGAGAGTCACTTGGTTCTATGATATGTGGGCAACACTTATAACTAAGCACGCGCACAAGCCTTTCCTGTAGAAGAATCTTTAGTTTCCTTTCGCGATTCAAACTTTTTTAGAAACCAAATTGGACAGGATTTTGACCTATTTTCTGGCTCTTATAAATAGAGAACAAGGGCTACACATAGGAAAACTCTCTCTTACTTCTTCATACACCATAGTTTCATCAAACTCATCAAGAACAAGAGGCTAATGACTATATTTTGAGAGAAGAGATCAAGCCCTAGCAAGGAATTGAAAGTCAATTACATTAAGATTTTGAAGAATTCTTGAATTTCAACATCTTTTGATATATTTTATGATCCGGGTGATATTTTTCTAGTATTCTTCTTGTAATTTATATATTAACATGTTAGGTTAGATCCGTTTTTGTATTGGATGAACATGAAACCTATTTGTTTATATATTTTAATTCAAGACTAGTAGTTTAGTTTATTTCTTGCGTTTCTTGATTAATTAGTTTTAGGAGACTTACAATAAGTTTCTTATTGTAGTGTTAGGAGACTTACAATAAGTTTGAAACGTGGTAAAATTAACATATGTGCAATAGATGTTAGGAATAATATTTATCACATGTGCAATCATATAGATAATCTAAACTTTAATACATTCTAATCATTCGAATTCGGGTTAGGAGTAGATTCGAGTCTTGATTAGGATAGATTTAATTTGTCTTGGAAAAAAGAATTATATATCATAGTATTATCGATTGTCAAGAACGCATGAACGGAATTAGATTACAAATCAAGAATTGAAATAGATAGCAATAGGCGGATTCGAGATCCAATACAATCATCCATAAATTGATAAAAATCAAATTTTTGCCGATTTCTTAGATTAATTGATATAAAATAAAATAAAATTTTCTTTTGTTTACATAATTCGAATCCCATAAAAAGTTAGTAAACTTGAATTGAATTTATTCCCCATGGGACGATACTCTTAACTCATCAATTCTATTACTTGTCAATGATCTCATACGCTTGCGGAGTTTTTCACGAACAAGTTTTTGGTGCCATTACTGGGGAATAATTTAATTTAAGTTTATTAGTTTTATAGTATTCGAATTTTTCTTTTATTTTATTTAGGATATTATTTGCACGAATATTTTTTATTTTTATTTTTTGGCAGTTTATGCAAGATTCTTAAGAAATCAAGTTCCTACCATTGGATCCCGAGATCGAAAGAACCTTCAAACAACAAAGAAAAGAACAGAGAGAAGTAAGAGACATAGTAGAAAATCAAAATCAAGTTCAATTACCACCAGATACGCCAGAACAACCAAATCCAGTTCTTAGGGATTATTTAAATCCCATACCTACTCCTGTGCAACCGGCTATTATTTATCCACCTTTTGGGTAGGCCAACTTTCACATTCGACCAGATGTCATCAACTTGTTTCAGAATCATTAGGACATCAGATTCTCAGGAAAATCAACTGAAAATTCCCATGAACACATACAAGCTTTCCTGATGCGTTGCGAGGTGATCAATCATGAAGGTATATCAGCTGAATCTTTTCGAATGCGTCCATTCCCTCATACCTTAAAGGAAAACACACGAGAATAGCTAAACTCACTACTTCCCAGGAGTATTGTTTCGTGGAATGACATGGTACAAAAATTCACTTTGAAATTCTTCCCACCTTCTCAAGTCCATCAAATCAGAAATAAAGCCTCTACATAAAGCAAAAGGACATCGAGAGCTATCCAGAAGCATGGGGAAGATTCAAGGATTACTTCAGAAAGTGCCCCAATCTGGACATTCCTAAAAATGCTAAAGTCTGCATCTTCTATTCCGACCTGAATACCGTAACATGGTCGATGCTTTAGCAGGAGGATTGATCATAGATATTTCCTTAGAAAACGCCTTAGATCTCTTTGAGAAAATAGTAGAAAATCAAACTATGTGGCCAAGAGAAAGGGAAACTTTGAGGAAAATAGTAGATATTCACAACATTGACGTAGTTACATCATTGGCAGCTAGTATTAACAAGGAAATTGGACAAACTAACCCAGAATGTGAGCATGGTGCACCAACCAACACCAATTTACAAAGGCTATGGGGCAGATCATATAAACTGCAAGTTGTCCTTTAGCCTCAACCCATATTTATTAGCCTGAAGAAGTCAGTTATGCATAAAACTTTCAAAGGTAGTGGAACAATCCCTACTCCAATACTTATAATCCGGGTTAGAGAAATCATCCAAATTTCTCATGGTCAAACAATTAAGGGCAAGGACATGGACATGGACAAGGAGAAAACAACTAAAACAGGCCACCAGGGTTCTAAGATCATCAACAACAAGAGAAGAAGTCGTCATTGGAAGATCTGTTATCTCAGTACATCACAAAAACTAAGACCAATTTTCAGAATCAACAAGCTTCAATCAAAAACTTGGACAACAGGTGGGACAGATAGCAACTATAATAGCCAACAGACCACAAAGTACCTTACTGAGTGACACAGAGAAGAACCTACGTGAGCAGGTATTAGTGGTTGAGGGGGTAAATTATGCAACTATTGAGCTCCCATCATTCACTCTCATCACCTCTGTCAAAGCATACGTGCCGCCTATTCCATTCTCTCAAAGACTTCAACAGAATCCAAAACAGGAACAAGTACAGGCCATTGCAACAAAAAGTGGAGTTCAATTGCGAGAAATTACTGTGAAAAGGAAAGGGATAGAGGAGAATCAAGTGTCTACCATGAGAAAGGAACAAGTAGTTCATTCTAAAGAATCAACCAAGATTATACAAGAAGAAAAGTTAGATAGTCAACTGGTTAAGGCAACGGTTCCTGTCAATAAACACACACGTCCAGTCCCATTCCCTCAAAGGTTGCAAAACAATAAACTGGAAAAGCAATTTAAGAAGTTCTTGGATGCACTTAGACAACTTCACATCAACATTCCCTTCATTGACGCCATTCAACAGATTCCAAATTATACAAAGTTTCTAAAAGAGTTGTTGACTAAGAAGAAAAAGCTACCAGTAGATGAAACAATGGCTCTGACAGAAGAGTGTAATGCAATCATAAAGCAAATGCTCCCTCCTAAACTAAAAGATCCTGGGAGTTTCACAATACCTTACTCTATAGGATATTCAAATAATTTAAACGCTTTAATTGATTATAGAGCAAGTATTAATTTGATGCCATTATCTATCTACAGGAAATTAGGATTGGATGATCCAAAAGTAACATCAATAATCCTACAGTTGGCTGATAGGACACTCAAACATCTATATGGAGTGGTAGAGGATATGCTCATCAAAGTTGGAGATAACTTCTTTTCAGCTAATTTCATTATCCTTGATATAGATGCTCAGCATATTCCGTTAATTTTGTGTAGACCCTTCTTATCTACTGTACGAGCATTAATGGATTTTGAAAAATGTGAAATAATCTTAAGGGTGGAAGAAAAACACAAAGTCTGACCATGAATGCTCCATTCAAGCAACATCCAGACAATGGGGAATGTCGAAAGATCAATCATTGGAAAATTAAAAAGAACATGAAGGATGAAGGTGGAATTGTTGGACGGGACAACAACGAAAATCTTATAATCTGGAGGGTTAGAGATGACTTCAAAAACAATTGCCAGTGTAGCTGATGCAAAGCTGAAAACTCTCTTTTCAAGCCATCATAAATAGCCAAACCAACAAAGTCAAGTTAATGACTATAAACAAGCGCTTATTGGGAGGCAACCCAATTTTCTTCTCTTTTATTTAACTTTGTTTTTTAGAATATAGACTCATAAATATTATTTCTTTTAATTAGTATAGGGTATCTTCATCCATCTAGTTCCCTTTAAGATGTGTTAGAGTTTATTATAAAATGTTCTATGTTTTGATTGATTTTTACTATTTTGAAGGAAATGACAGTTGAATACATTGAACAAGGGAAAAGACATAGCAAGTGAGCCAGAACTTTCATGACAGTCCATCTACCACCTTCAAATATATATCAGGGGAGTACTTAATTCCCTTCTTTGCCCTTAATTTTTATATATTGCATGTTATATTTTTAGACATTGAGGACAACATCTGTTATAAGTTTGGGGAGGAAAAACATTGAGTTTTCTTGGTGTGTGTGTTTGATCGAGTGCAAAAAAAAAATATCAATTTTCAACTTATTTATTATTTTTGTGTGCTTGTGTGGGTTAGATAATTTTGCCTACTATGGTGCATATATTTGGAATCACGTATTAGATTATAAATTGTGAAAAAATTACATGTTAGGATTGATTTATACTTATTCATGTGAAACTTGATATATTTGCGCACAAAATTTATGTTTTGCATCATAAAGAAATAGTTTGATTCAAGATTTGAATAAGAAAAAAAATAGTGTGCCTTAGATGCTAATCCTAATAACCACCAAATTATACACTCTTAAACTAATTCTAGTATAGTTTGGGGTGATTGAGCTGTTGTACGGAGACATTGAGATAGATGTGGATTTCATGTGTGATAAATTTTGTGTAGATTGTCTAATGCCAATAAGATTCAAATTAGGTGAAAATCTTAAATTAGAGGTTGATTTTTGAGAATAAGTGTTAATAAGGGGTATTACACTATTCATTGCATGAAAAAAAAAAAGAAAATGTTGTCTTTTTGTAAAACTTCTATCCGTAACCTTTATGACTTGAGTGATTAAGCCTGCAAGGGTCTCTAAAAACTTGGTGCCCCATGATCATTTGACTTGGGAGTCATCGGCTGAAAGCTCGCTACAAGGGTCATTTAGAAAGCTTAATGGAGAATAGTTTGCACACAAAAAAAAAAAAAAAACTACTACATGTCTTGATTGAGCCCCGAACACTTGTTCAAAAGAATTAAATTTTTGACAACGAATTATTAGCTTAATTGATTCTTAGAGGTTGAATCAATAAAATAAGGAAAATCTGCATTTATTGATGTGTTAAACTGCAATTAGTAAGATCTAACCAAACTAGTGAGGGTGATGAATAATATATAAATTCAACCTTAGATCACACCTTGGGGAAATAGTGAAAAGAATAAGTTTGGGGGTGTGTATCTTACGAGTGAATAAATGAAACATTTGGCCACAAATGGTAGGGATTTTTTTTTTTTTTTTAATTTATGATGCTTGCCATGAATTTTCACACATATTGCATCGAATAAGTAGAAATTAATTTTAGTATTGTAATTTTGTAGCAGTTCATATTTTTAATACATGTATTCCAATCTTGAGAAAAAAAAAGGGCAAATTATATAACTATATGTGTATTTAAAATTTTTGGTTGAGTTATGTTATAATTTTGTTTGAGGACAAACAAATGTTCAAATTTGGGGGTGTTTGATAAGTGTATTTTGTACACTTATCTAGGTCATTAAATTAGAGTATTTGTTAGTGATTTAGATTATTTATAGCTTAATTTTATGTTAATTATGTTTGTTAGGTTGAACTTAATGCAAATTGGTGGATTTGGAAGAAATGAATGAAAAATCTGCAAAAATGAAGGAAATCCAAAGTTTGGGGACCAAAGTGTAAACATTCAATAATTGATTCGGAGCACAAAACGATGAATGAAGATCATATAGGATCAATGGGATGCATTTGGAGGTCAACGGAGCAAAATATAGTGAAAGTATTTTCACAAATCAATTTCCAGCCGATGAAGTTATGCTGTGGATTTTTAACATCAACTTGGGACCCATGTTTCGGATAGTAATCGTTTGAATTGGAAAACTTTTATTTCAAGAAGAGTTGTAGACCTTTGAATTATATTTCTAACACATCTTGGATTAGCTCAATTGGATACTTGTAGAGAAAGTTATGACGAAAATACCGAAAATTGTTTAGAGATAAACCCGCGTGCGCGCACACGGCCTTATTTTCCTTAGCCCGAGAGTCACTTGGTTCTACGGTGCGTGGGCAACACTTATAACGTGCGTGCGTACAGGCCTTTTCCGCAGAAGAATCTTTAGTTTCCTTTCGCGATTCAAACTCTTTTGGAAACCAATTTGGACGGGATTTTGACCTATTTTCTGGCTCTTATAAATAGAGAACAAGGGCTACACATAGGAAAACTCTCTCTTACTTCTTCATACACCATAGTTTCATCAAACTCATCAAGAACAAGAGGCTAATGACTATATTTTGAGAGAAGAGATCAAGCCCTAGCAAGGAATTGAAAGTCAATTACATTAAGATTTTGAAGAATTCTTGAATTTCAACATCTTTTGATATATTTTATGATCCGGGTGATATTTTTCTAGTATTCTTCTTGTAATTTATATATTAACATGTTAGGTTAGATCCGTTTTTGTATTGGATGAACATGAAACCTATTTGTTTATATATTTTAATTCAAGACTAGTAGTTTAGTTTATTTCTTGCGTTTCTTGATTAATTAGTTTTAGGAGACTTACAATAAGTTTCTTATTGTAGTGTTAGGAGACTTACAATAAGTTTGAAACGTGGTAAAATTAACATATGTGCAATAGATGTTAGGAATAATATTTATCACATGTGCAATCATATAGATAATCTAAACTTTAATACATTCTAATCATTCGAATTCGGGTTAGGAGTAGATTCGAGTCTTGATTAGGATAGATTTAATTTGTCTTGGAAAAAAGAATTATATATCATAGTATTATCGATTGTCAAGAACGCATGAACGGAATTAGATTACAAATCAAGAATTGAAATAGATAGTAATTGGCGGATTCAAGATCCAATACAATCATCCATAAATTGATAAAAATTACTTTTTTACCGATTTCTTAGATTAATTAATATAAAATAAAATAAAACTCTCTTTTGTTTATATAATTTGAATCCCATAAAAAGTTAGTAAACTTGAATTGAATTTATTCCCTGTGGGACGATACTCTTAACTCATCAATTCTACTACTTGTCAACGATCCCGTACGCTTGCGAGGTTTTGCACGAACATGTATGCCAACTCAACTTCTACTGAATGTGCCCAAGATTGAATTGACAAGAACCGTGACAATAATCTCCTCAATCTTCTAACCAGGCGTGAGTGTTGCCGCTTGTAATCTGTATTTGGAAGGATTTCTATATCTATTTCTTTTTGTTTCCTTTCAATCTGAAAGTATTGAGTATAGCCGTGACATAATGGTGGACACAATTTGTTATGTTGGACCCCCTAACTATTGTATGGACAATATTGTATTGTATTTGAGATCTCTTTTGCCTTGGAAGTTTTAATTTTATTTCTTTAGTTCTATTTCTATGTTATTGGTTCTAAATTCCGGAAACTACATGTGGGTGTTTTTCGGTGTGAAGTAGTGAGATACATGTTAGATGTGTGGGTGCACCTTTACCCAAAATTAGTGAGGAAGTTATATTATTTGTTGATACAGTGAAGTTGGTTTAAGTAGCCTAATTAGTATGTATTAAGAAAGGAATTTGCTTATTTTTGTAGATGAATTTCTTGGATTGCCATTTTCACGGCCATACTTTAGTTTAAGAGGATCACCTGAGTTGACAGGAAGTTCATTATGCATCTGCTGCATGTGACTTTCATCTTGAGACTGGAAAAACCGAAAGTATGATAATCAAAGAAATGGAAATTCTTGCTTTTATATATTTTCTTGAAAACAATTTTTAATTTGCATGCTCCCTTTTTTTCCCTTTCCAGGGAATATGCTTAAAGTTCAATGAGCAACTCAACTTGCCCAAAGATTACTATTGAATTGTAATTATATCAGGATGAATGTGGAACAAAAATTACTCGGAAAATAAAATATTTCTTTAATTCATGTTTAAGTTCAAAATAAAATGTCTTGAAGAGAATTTTTGTAACATATGAGATTCAAAACCCAAGCCAATGTGCACAACAGCTGAAATGTATAACATGTGATATTACAAAACCTGAGCTGATGCGCCAGAACAAATGCTGAAATGTAAATCCGACATAACTCTGTGAAAGGAGCGCCTATCCACCTAAAAGTGTTTTGATGATCAAGTCTGGCATTCCATCAGCAAATGGAACAATGTGTCCAGCGCCGGTAGCTCATGATACTGAATCCATGGCAGCTTCTGGGCAATGTAACGTTGTGGTGTCATGGGGACAAGTTTATCGTCGTCTCCCTGCCATAAGTGTACCGAACCTTCACTTTCTAAAAATGGGTTCTCCAGACCCGTAGGATCAAATTCCCAGGTCGCAAATCCAATCATCAAATCACGGTGAAGGGATACAAAATCTCCTTGCTGTCTCACCTGTGCCTGATACTTTCCTAGGCATAAGTTCTCTGTCCTGGTTGGAGATAACTGCTGGGTTGTGATATATAAGACTTGAACCCAGAAATAATTTTTGAGTGTTCCACCAGTAGGTAAGCCATGGCATGTAGTGAGAAATACGGGCAGCCCATTAATCCTGTGGAGGCTACTGATCATAAGCTTCTTTGGTCAAGTTTGAAGGTAAACCAGGCCACCAATAATTAACGACTGGTGTTAAAAGAGTAGAGATGGCAAAAAAACCCGTCCCGCCCCGAAATGGGGCAAAAAAAACCCTCCACGACGGGTTGGCATCACTGTAAAAGAGCTGCTCCCGCCAATCTGTGAGAATATACTTAAGGCAGGTCCATACCACCTGTCCACCCATAGAAAATCCAACAGTATAGAATTTGGATCTCAATCCCAACTTATCTGCAAGCTCCTCAATGTCAAAAGCAGTACTCTTTACTGCTCGTTTCGGGTTATGATCAATTTCTCCATAACCAGGTCTGTCGAATGAAACAATATGGATTCCTTGACTTTCAACAAGATCTGGGGAGAGGTTTGAGGTTATAGAAGAAACATCATGTCTGCAACAATCAAAACATTGGACGAAGATTATTTTATACTTCGTTTTATCCTTTGGGACACCATATTCTTTGTAAGCCAAGTGTCTCCCATCATTAAGTTGTATTCTGGATGCTGTAATGGGAGGTCCATCTGGTGAGCTACATGGTTTGGAAGGAGGAGGCCGAGTTGCCTGATAAGCCCATGCCAAAAACCCGATGAAGGAAACCAGTGCGATTTTCTTACTGTAAGTGTTATGCCCTAGGTCCAATCAACTTTGGACATAAGCACTTTTAATGTATATATAACCGATGCATATTTATGGTAAGATTTATTATTGAATTAATATTCTAATTAATTAAATAATAGAATCCGTAGATTCAAGTTTTGGTGATTTGTTAATCACATAGAGTTGTGATTGTGAGATACAAATTATATATGACTTAATCTTAATTCGTCTGTGGTCGTATGTAATAACGAGATACGGATATCGTTATTACGGATAGATCATCACGTGTGACATTTCTTACTTATGAAGTAAGTAGTTGATCTCACAAGCTAAAGTGTGGTGACACTTGAATGAACACGTAAATGTTTTGTTATAGAACAAAACATTAGAGACCCGCTGAGAGATTTCACATGGAAGACTATCTGAGTGTCAGTGGTTAATCTATAACGTTCGGTAGTGGAATTGGTCTTTTGACTTGAGGTCATCATAGTGCCTTATATGAGGACAACCATTCTTTGGTGATGTCGGATGTTGCTCTGTCAAGGGTCGCTAATACGACATCGTTCGGGTATGTCAAGAATCATACGAAGGTTGTGAATGATCAATAGAGGATTCGTCACTCTTAGATAGTAAGAGATTATGATCTATATTTCATCCAGTTAAGTTGATAATAAAATCTTTGCCCAAGGTGAACTCATAAGTCGAAAAGGAGTTTTCGACTTACATTGACTTAATAGTAGGATAAAAGATATGATCGATAATTGAGATTGACACACGTCCATATCTCGTAATTGATCGGATCATATTGACGAATGGATTATAGTTTCACGGTAAATGAACAAGTTTGGTTTTGTCATGCCACGTGACATTTCCCATCACATGTATTGCCCTGACACATTGCTAGATATCAATCTGGGACGACGAATGTGAATTGATGATAAATTAAAAGGGGTATTTTAATTTATCAGTTTTGATTAGATCAAAATAATAATTCACGTCGTGATCGGGAACCTAATGGATCACACACAAAAGAGAATCAGAAGAATGAGATTTACCAATTAATTAATTGACAAGTGTTAGATAATTAATTAATTGGGTTGCTTATTAATAGGCCCGAATTAATTAATTGGATTAATTAATTCATGGACCGGATTTAACTAATTTGATTAATTAAATGTTGGACCGGCTTAAGTTAAGAGATGGGACAGCCCGTTTGGACTTATATTAATAGGCTGCTAGGGTTTGAAAAACCTAATGAAATATTCATTATTCTTGCTAGCACGAAAAAAGAAAACCCTAGCTGTCATTCTTGTTCTCTGTGTGGATCACCATTGGAGGCTGGACAATTGGACAGCTTGGATTGTAGATCGTGATCATTGGAGTTCGTAAATCAGCAAAAGAGTTTGCAGAATTCATCAAAGGTATTATTTCTATCACAGTTTCTATCTAAACATAAAGCAGATCCTATTTGGGAATCGAAATTTGTTTTAATTCCGCTGTGCATGTATAAGTAGGTTCCCAACACTTATAGACCCCTGAAAATACTGTAACGGAAGTTTTTTGCTTTGGTTTTCTAGTGTGAGCCCTTGCTGGGCTGCTAATATTTTTCTGGACATTCCAACCTCCATTTTCTTCTTTGTTCTTCGTATCAAAAGTCGTTTCTTGCCTTGATATAGAACATGCAATAAATAGATGACCAAAAACTCAGAGATCTAATGCAAACACTCAGTAATACAAAACACAGACGGACAGATTGGCGGAGGCAGAGAGAGACCTTCAAGTCTTTTATAGTATTCTTCAAAATCTTAACATGTGGTTTGTTTAATACACTTCAAGTGGATTTTGTCACATTTAAGTATTCTTCAAATATGTCATTTTCCTTGAATTCTCAATAATTTGCTCCTCGTCATTTTTAGTTCATAACGTCTTGATCGGACACAAGTTTAAAAAGTTCATGATTTAGTCCCCAAAGTTTCAAAATGTAAACTTTGCCTCCATAAACTCATGAATTTCATCCAATTGCTTGAACACTTCTTTTGATTTATTGATTGCAATCCAAATGATATCTGAGTGCCCCCAAATCAAAATCTAATTAAGCTCAAAATCATTTTATCCATGTTTGGGGAGGTTTATGCCAATTTAGATGTGAAGCACGTTTTTCGATTTTGAGTAAAAAAAATTGTAATTCAGTTTACGGCTTTTAATCTTCGTCACATTCAAAAAATGTAATTTGGTGTGCATTTTTAGCTTAGGGGTAATCGAAAATAGTTCGATATAAATGTTCACTCGAGGCTTTGAAGAGTTGGGAATTGAACTTGAACGAGATGTTTCATCGAGGCTTGAGGAGTTGGAAATTGGCATTTTCCTCGAATTCTTTTAAGCTTTCTCATCATCCTTCTCAATTCATAGCGTCTTGATCTGAATAGTGATTTCAAAAGTTTATGATTTAGTCCCCTAAATTTTCAATTGACAACTTTGCTAGATCTCATCATATTTCTTCTAATTAATTGATTGCAATGCGAATGATCTTCAAGGAACCTGAATCTATATCTAATTAAGCTCGAAATTGTCTTATCCCTTTTTTGAATAATTTAAGGTCAATCTTGAGTGCAATAGATCGAACGAGCAAAACACATTTTTTAGTTTTCGAATAAGTTTTTTTTTTTATTCTGTTTTCCTTCATTCTTGATGTTGAGTTTGAAACTTTCGATCAAGAGACACACAAGCTTACTTTCTATATGACAATTTCAGCAATAAGAAAGGTAGGACTAGTGAAAGAATTTCAGTTGGGATTCAATCACACGAACTAAAAGGGGAAATTAATTTTTTTTAATGAGAAGTCAATTTTACATATATATTTAAGATGAAGCTTTAATAAACATGTAAAGAACTAGAAGGGAAGAATTAATTTGAACTCATTATTTCATTTAAACTAATTATAAACTAACATCATTTTTACTAATATCATACCTTAACCATCAATAAATACATTTTTTTTTTGCACTGAATAATTTCTTCCTGAACTAACTCAATTTTAACCTTCGTATTTTTTTTTTAGAAAAACATTGACTTTCAAAATATCATCTATAATTCCAAAACTACTCCATCTAATTTATCCCTCCCAAAATTTCAACTCTTCCCTCCAATTTTTCCAGAAAGCTTGTACATCGTTCCCTCATTTCCCCCCACTATATATTCCATTTTCCTACATTTCTTTCCCATATCGTCGATTCCCCATTCTTCCCGCTCAACGCAATATCCTATGTGAAAGCATCCTCACCACTTTTCAACCCTTTGATCCTTCTCAAAACTCATACCGACATTAATTTCAATTGAGGATGACTACTAGAGTAAGGTGGAGTTCCATGCATGAGGAAGACAATGACTGGATTGAGAACGGATATGAGGATACTGATGGGTCTCTTTCTGCAGATGATAATGACAAACTTGATTGTAGAAAAAAGGATCCCAACCACGGTAGCAAAGTTTGTACAGATAAAATTGGAAAAATTCCTTTAACTGTGGGAGATAATAGGTATATAGCTGAACTTTTTTTTTTTATTTCAGTTTGAATGCAAAATGGTATCATTGATTTTAGATGAAGTGAATTACTGTGGGAAATAGGAAGTATATTTTGGCTTCTATCCATGTTCTAGTTAATAGAATAGGGTATATTTTGGATAAACTTTTTATTGTTTTTTTTATTCCAGAAATTTTGTATTTTCTTTATACATTTAAGTCTACATTTGCAATTTTGAAGTACCATTGTGTTGTGGTTTAGATGGCCGGCAATTTCATGGGTTATTCTCAATTTCTCCAATGATTTTTAGAGAATGAGTTTAAATTAAATAGAGTATTTGGGGTCGGCTGGTAAATCCTACTTCTGTTGATGTTAAGTGCTATATAGTTCATGGTGTCTTATACTACATGAGCCATATCTATTGTCAATCTATCATTGACTCGGTATATTGTATTCAACTTTGCAATCACTTCTAGACGGTGTTGGTAGTTGCAAAAGTTTGGGACTTCAATTAATCTCTTTCAAAATCTGCTCAAATTTCTATTTAAGGCTCTGTTTAGCCTTCCATGATTCGTGATCATCTTTATTCATTTTATCATAGGACATGGTACGTTGACATTCGAAATTTTACTGTTTTACCAACTCAGAATATGATCACCTGATTCTTTGTTCTCATTGCAGCATTTACTTAATAATATGTGGAAAGAATTCTCAAATGTCTTCAGTTTTTTTTTTTCTTTTTAAAGTTTCTAGAGTTTTTAGTTAAGGTGTTGAAAATATGTTGTATAACTTCTTTCTGTGTGCATTGTTAAATTTTTATCCCTTTTGGTTGAATTTCCTTTTTATCTGTGCTCAAGGCAATTACTCAAATATTTATATTGAATGATTTTCATTAGTGCATTTGTGTAGAGTAGGCATGATAAATGAATATTTCATACAAGATGTAGGAGTATTGGGCCAGTCAGGAAAAGAAATATTGAGAGAAACTACCAGTAATTGTACATAGCTTAACTGAGTTCAAAGTACTACATAAATTTAACAAAATCACAAGTAATATATTGATGCTTCATAACATGTGTAAAGCCACTTTGGATACAGAGAAAATATTTCACAATTCACCACCCTATTTGAACATGAGACCAATGGCAAGGCGACTAGCAGTTGCAAGACGCTCGCAGAACCCCTGAATTATACAAATGCTATATTGACTAGAGTATGCTTGTTTTCAATTCACTAGAAAATAACATGAAAAGGTCAGAGCAATATGCTACTCCTGAATTAGGTAAATATAAATAAGCAAGCATCACATTAATTTTTTTTACACAAAATGGATAAGGAATGCCGATACATAATTTAATCCACATCTTTTAAAGTCATGGTCATCCTCATTTTGTATGCTTGTAGATTCATTACTATCTCGACATCACATTCTGTAAGTGCCAATTTGAAAGCTTACTTGGGAGGACCTTATCCTACGTTTAGTTTGGTGCCGGTTGACACAAAAAAGTTCTTGTGGGAAAGATTCCAGGTAATACAATTTTTTTCTAAATATACTTATTGTCCTTATAAAATTTCATTATGTTTTCCGTACTAATGGTTGGTACCTACATTATCAACAATACTCATGGACAAAAAATAAAGATAATGAGGTGAAGAAGGCATGGAATATTTCCTCAACTGATCGACTAAGAGATATATTTTGTTTGGCTCGAAAGAAGGCTCATGAAAATAGTAGGTCTTGAAATATAATTGATTGGAAGGGATATGGACCACCGTGGCTAAGTGTAGAGCACTGAAATGATATAATTGAGAAAAAGTGGAACAATGAAGGAAGGAAGAAGAAGTGTAAACTTGGCCGTGATAACCGACTGACTGTGAAGGTAGGAACCATCACTAAGCACACTGCTGGTTCAATCACAATTGCTGCTCACAAGATGAGGTTGGTAATGTTTAACTTTCATGACGAAATTTCATAGATGATTGACATGTTATACATAAGCATATGATTCTATATATTATGTTCATTTTTTTACCAAAATTTCATTCGTTAGAAGAGCTTTTTCTATCCATTTTATGTTCTATGTGAGAAAAATCAGCATGATGTCTGAATTCCATTTGGGAAAAATCAGCATGTGATGTCTTTGTTTTCAGCTTGCTTTGGCTGAAATCAATTCGGGAAAATCATCATGATTTGACTTCAAGACGAGAAATTTATATACATTATGCGTGACACGCTATTTGATTTATTCCTAATCAAGAATCTTTTAAACCAAACTCTTCATTTATTGATTGTTTTCAGCATGATAAATTAGGCAAGCCACCTACTGCTTCACAGTTATTTGAACGTGTACAACGTCGAAACAAAGGAGAAGGAGACTTCGTAGACAACAAGTCATGAATTGTGTGGGCAAGTAGAAATAAATTCAGGTTTTAATTAGACTCTACACTCTAAATTTCATGTTATTAGCTAACTAGTCCTAGACACTAAATGGTGGTTGGATAATTACCTTCTTGGAGTTTTCGTGGACTCATTATATGCTCATGTACATTAAGTTACTTAGGAACTTCGTAGAAGTAATAGTGTCACCACTTCATTTGTTCTTTCATGTTTCTATATATTCTTCGTTTTCTTATAATAAAGAACTTTATTTGTGTCTTCCAGTTAAGTGAAGTTATATATTGTGGTAGCACTAAATAACTTTTAATTCATTGTGATTTTGGTTCAATCCAAATTTGGTTGATTTGTTGATAGCATTGTACAATCCATTTTGATACCTTGTCATTAATAGTTGATGTAAATTAGCATTTATCTAGAACTGATTGGTGATACACAAAACGTGTTTTTATGGTTTTGGCTTGAATGACCCTCCAATTTTTATGGTTTTGGCTTATTTGCATTCTGCCTATTGGCAACGTTTAGATTCACTTGTAATATAATTCACGCCTTTTATAAAATTGAGTTGCTTCTCGTTTTATAGGAAAAATATGACACTGCAATTCATGAAAAATATTGTTCAAATGTGTCACAACCTGAAATTGACATTGAAGCATGGTGTGAAGCAACTCAAGGTCCTTGTAAGGGTGGTCGCTTGTATAGCCTTGGTATAGAACGAAAATCTTTGCACAAAGATGTCACTTCCTATGGTTCACCTAATGTTTCATATGATGGACACACTGATTTCATCACTTTACAAGAGGAATCTCGTTCTGCTTGAGAGAAGATAAATCAACTTACAAGAGAAAATAATGACTTACTTCAAAAAAATGGAAGATGGTAGGCGAGAAGAAAAGAAGAAGCGCATTGAATTCGAACAAACCATACTTCAAATGTTGGGAAAAAGGAGTGCTTCACGAGATTAGTTATTTGAGCACAGTGATCTTCAATGGTTGGGCATAGTAAATGTTTATTTTGTTTATAAAAATTTACCATTGAATGTATAGAACTTTCTTTTGCTAATTGATCGAGTGTATAACTTTAGTATTGACTTTTGAAATGTAAGCAAAACTGATCGTATTTTGTGTAACTTTGAATCTCGAATTAACATAATGAAAATATTTGTATTTCGTATTTTTTATTTTTTATTTTTAACTTTTTGTAAATAGTTCATTCATGATAGAAATTTATTAATATAATAATTGATTAATTAATTATTATATTTTAAATGTCATCCAAATTTTTTATGAAAATAAAAAATGGAAGATTCATGGCTATTTAGGAACAAATAGTTCCGTATGAAATATGTTGATGGTTAGTGAAGGAAACAAAAACGAAATATTTGTAACTATTTAGGAACAATTACTTCCATAGGAAAATGTGTTTGTAATTAGCGACGGTAAAAAAACGGAAGATTTCGTAGCTATTTAGGAACAATTAGTGCCGTAGGAAAATATGTTGGCGCTTAGGGACAGAAACAAGAATGGTAGATGCGTAGCTAATTTAGGAACAAGTTATTAAACCGTCGTTAATCACAAACAAATTAGTGACTATATTTCCGCCACCAATTAGCTACGAATATTTCATTGGTGAACAGTGACACCTTATTTCCGTCGCTATTACCGACGGCTAATATAAATCCATCGCCCATTTTACCAGCGGGGTGTTTACCATCCAATTTACCGATGGGTGAATTCTATCTCTAAAGGTTATTGCCAATGGATTTTGGGGCTTTGGCAGTGCATAATTCGGTCTCTAAAGCCACAACGTTTTGTAGTGTTATGGAAATGAATATTGGGTGAGCCTTTTAAAACCCTAGAGCCATTCAGAACGGAAGACAACACATTCTAAGAGACTTTTGGAGCAGAGAAGAAGCCAAGAATACAAAGATCGAATCCAAGAACACGAGAACCAATTCAATAATTATATTGGGTGATGTCGATTCTTCAATATTCATTTTGTTTTCTTCTTCATAACATGCTAGACTAGTTTTTTATGTACTAGGAGAATGATGAACTATGTAATATGAGTTATGTATTTGACATTGAAACATGTTTCTAGATATTGAACAATTTATATGATTTTATTTTCTCTACAATTATTGTGCACGGTAGTTGTGTGAATCCTATGATCCCGCCTAAATTCTCCCCTCTCAAGTGTCGAAATTGACTAGCATCTATTCATTTAATTAGTGACCAATTAATTAAAAGCATTAAATTCATTACACAATCAAACATATATGAAAAATCAAATAGAATTAATTATGACAAAATCAAATCATAATATCAAGTTTGGATACGTCAAACCCTAGATAAAATGTATAGTTCATGATGGAATTCATAAAATCTATACAATTTATATGAGAAAACATAAGGAATAATGGAAAGATAAACTCTTTTGAAACTTTGGTTGGAATTTCTCTTGATGTTCTTTACGCCTCCTTGCTTGATTTCTCGAGTCTTTTGATGTTTTGCCCCTTCCAATTTCTCGAAAATAGGTCTCTGATCATGTATTTATAATATTTCTGGGGTTTTGGATGAATTAGAGTTGAATTGCCAAGAAAAAAAGTTCAAAAATATTAAAAACCCGTTTTCTCATCCGCGGCGCTGTGGTACCCATGATACTGCTGATTTTTAGAGATAATGGCACGGCGCCCATTTCGGGTAAAAATTCAGCAGTACGCATCCTTTGGTATTTCTATCATAACGTTTTCTTCTGATATCCAGTTGAGGCGACTCAAGATGCGTTGACAATATAATTCAAAGAGCTACAACTTTGCGTTAGATATCATTTTCCAATTCGAGCGTTTACTATGTCAAAAATGAGTCTTAACATAAGCTAAAATCAGGAACATAACTTTTTCGGTCGAAAATTGATATGTGATCATACTTTGATTATATTTGATCCCTTTGACTTCTTTCTTCATCCAATTGACTCATAGCACTCTCGAATCTTCATTGTGAGGTCTGACACAACTTTTGAGTATTTGTACTTTACTTCTCGAACTTTGGATCTCTAACAATTTAGCGTATTTCTCTGATTTGCCAACCTTTGCTTATTTCCTTCAATTTCATCAACATATATCACAACATCAAAACACACATTAAAACTCTATCAAGGATAACAAAATAACTAATTAAGTGGCATAAATATCATGAGTGTAGAACACTAATCATTTCGGTTAAGATCGCGATAATTAAAATTGAACTAAATCAATCTCTGTAGGACAATACTTGGACTTGAAATCTACTCTATTACTTGTAACCAAACCTCCCACCAAGGCACCATACTATATGGCTCAGACGAAGCTAGAAGAGCTTCGAAAACAAGTGGGAGAAGTGTTGGGAAGTGGGACTATCTTGGAGTGCACCTATACACTCTACAACGTGCATGCTACTGGCCTCAAAGGCGGGACGACATTGCAAGGTATGTGAAAACTTATCTTGTTCGTCAGTAAGATAGGGCAAATCATTAGAAAATGTAGGCTTACTGGAGCCCCTTTCCATCCCGTATAGACCAGTCGAGAGTGGATCAATGGATTACATTGATGGATTGCCAAAAGTTGGAGATTATGGCACTATCATTGTCGAGGTGGACCATTTATCTAAAGATGCAACTTTTACCACAGCGCCCAAGTATGTATCAGCTGAAGAGACAACTCAACTCTTCTTCAAACATATTGTCAAATACTGAGAACTGCCTAAGGACATCGTCAGTGATCGAGATTCTCAATTTACTGGCATACTTTGGACCGAGCTGTCCAAACTTCTTGGTTCAACTTTGAGCATGAATTCTAGTTTTCACCCACAATCTGACGGACATACGGAGCGCTTCAATTCTATACTGGAAGACTGTTTTCGGCACTTTATCTCTGTTTCACATGAGATTTAGGTAAAACTTTTGGATGTGGCTCGGATGTACTTCAATGCCCAAAAGAGATCTTCTCCAAATAAGAGTCCTTTTGAGATTGCGACTGGCCAGCAATCGTTGCTCCCTCATAATGTGGATATCGCTCAGAAATGATATAAAAAGTCTGCAGATTTAAAGTGACTTGCGCTTAAAATGAAGAGATCTGAAAAGAATGTTGCTGAAGAGATTCTTGGCCATCGAACTACTCGAGCCTCTAGAAAATATCTTCAAGAGTCCTTGGTCAAATGGAGCGGATGCAACATTGAGTAGAATAATTGGGCAAGCAAAGAAGACCTTGAAGCCTTCAAACAATTAATTGAAGTATATCATTCATTGATGGCTCTGAGGACGTCTTCAAAACAAATGGGGGAGAATGTCACGAACATCAGCTTTACTTAAGCTCCGTGACCCTATCGCAGCCACAGTTTGCTCAACTTCGACCACACATTGTAAATATTTTATTTCAATTGTAAAATAGTTAGAAATTAAAAAAGTATGATTCTAGAGACTTTAAACGTCTACTCCTATCACTTGGATTTTTATTCCGAAGTCTATTATAAGGGGTATTAGTCTTTCAAACATTTTCAAGCTTTCTAGTGTTTGCCCATTGCACTAGTCATTGTAATTTCCTGCTTTCATCTTTTTTAATTTCTAGCTTTCAAGTAATTAATGATCAAGTTATGTTCAATACATTTCAATTTCATGTTGCAAGCTTTCTTTAAATTGTAATCAAACTTACTTTCATCCCAAAACGACCGAGACAATGTGAAAGTAGTCTAGCGGTGCACACTACTGTCGCACGGTGTCCCTTTATGTGATAAGAAGAAAGGTTACCCCTGGAAGGCTGGAACTGTATTAACCGTTTAGAGGCTAAACAGAGGAATAGTACTTATTTGCTTAATCAAATTATCAAAACTCAGGAGGACGTAGTGAAATGGACATGGGAGTATGATGTTCGTTTTATCCCCCATCATTGATCTAATGTTTATTTTAATTTATTAAAATTCCACGTGTTTTCTATGTATTTTTAGCTAAGTTTGTGATGATTTATAATGATATAGACTCTTATATTGTAACATTAACAATGCTATATGGATAACAATAGTAACATACAAGAACTTTCATAGGGTTGCCATCTTCTCCGGATAATGTAGTTTAGCTTTGATACCATCTCTTGTCGAGCCCACATCCTTATTTAATTTATTCATTTATATATTTTTTATTAATTGTATTATAATTATTTGCACAATATTTTAATATACAAAATTAAAAATTTCGAAGAGAAAAATAAATAAGGAAAATACTTGTACTTTATTCCATTTTCACTCAAAGAGTTCCATGTGGACCCCATAAAATTTCAAAAATGACGGAAGTCCAACTGCTAAACATTATTGTCAAAAGTTAATATATTATCACAAAAAACTAATGATTACATCCAGTCAAAAGTGGAAATACTGATGATACTCGTAACTGTACGGATACTCTTCAATAATCAGGTACGCAAGTCATATGCTTCGCTTTTTGTATCATACTCAATCTCCCATGTAAGATTACCAAGTACAATTACTTCTTAGGACCATAAGTTACAGATGGCAATCCAACCTACTTTAAACTGATTGGGATGAATGGTCCAACCTCAATGCTTGTCGTTAAATATCGCACTCCATTTCCTAAAGGATTTTGGAGAGAAAAATTGAATAACAATTCATCAAGTGGATACATGTTCATGTGATAATTTTTTGCCATGAAATTTACTTTAATAAGCCATTTCTATGAGTAAGACAAATCATGATTCTTCATTTTTGGACATATCATCATAATTTTTCATCATTCATGAACTTTCATTGATCCATATCACTTCAATAACTTGGAAATATGAGAATTATACATGGTCATGATCATGATCATGATCATGAGTGTGTGTGTGTGGTCATGGTCGTGTGTGAGTATTTGGTGTATACCATGTTTGTACTTGGTATGCACATATCAACAATATATTATAATTATTTATTATCTTTTCTATACGTTAACTTAGATGTATAAGTGTACTACTTTGATTTAATGATTGTTATGATTGATACATATATGTTAAAGTACTAGGTGCAAGCAACGTGCAATGCACGTTTGCTTAGTTTATATTTAATAGTTTTGTTTAAGAATTAATTTGTTATTAATAAAGATGTAATTTTTTTGGTTAATTAAATAATTAATGATGTAATGTTTATGTAATTGATAAATAATTAAATAAAGTGCTTTTCTCTGTCATCTCCAACCCAAAATCACAAACATAAAACTCAAGGTATGTTAAGGGGTAAGAAGATGAGTTTACTTAAACTCCGTTTGATTCTCATTAATGTAGAACGAGAATGAAAAATATAGTCGTTATTGGACCCCACACAAGAGATAGAAATTCAAAATTGATAGATTGATGTGATAGATAACGGTCATATTTTTCATTTTTATGGGTTTTTAATGAGAAACAAACGGAGGCTTAAACTTTTTGCATGACATAAATCTTTACTCTTTTTTAAGTAATAATGCAATTCATTTTATCGTTAAAGTATGATATGTATTACGATAATATATGTATATCATGTGTTAGACTTAGTATTGGTAAGTGACGGGTAAATTTTCGAGGACGAAAATATTTTAAGAGGGTGAGAATGTAATACCCCGAAAATTTTCATAAAATATAATTCAATTTTTATATACTATATTTTAATATTTTGAAAGTTAGGGACTAAATGATACATTTATCAAATTATATTTTATTTGTGTCAAATATTTAGATATTGATAGAGTTATCGTAAATATATGAATATTGGTCTCGTTGGATAAATCGTAATTAGATACATAAATTAGATTCGAGAAAAAGTTGATCCGGATAAGTTAGCTCCAAGATATTTTAGTTTGAAGGAATTATCAAAAGCTAATTTATTATTATTATTATTTAATTATAATTTTGAATGTAATAGGGGGTGAAAAAAGATATTCCGTTAAAACAAGAAATTCCGTTAGTTTTTCCGTTAAATCAAGAAATTCTGTTAGTTTTTCCGTTAAACCAACAAATTCCGTTAAATAGCCACTTTTTATATATAGAAAGATACTAAATCTGAGATGAGTAAATGATGAAGAGACTAAAGGGAGGCTCGGCATGAGTACAACCTATTAACACATGTTTTGGCCCTTCAATCTCTCGTAAAGTTAACCCCTACCCTCTATTGACATGTATGATATATATCTGTTAACAGAGAAATATTTAAAGATCTACCGGTGAAAATAATAATAATAATTTAAACAAATATTTATTTATTTAAAGGAATATTTAAATTCATAGTAGTATTAGATATTTATATTTTTTCGATGTGTTACAGAGGTAGTGACTATGGGTTTAACCCAGTCGTACTTGAAGGGAAGGAATGAGTGTTATAATCCAACCATTAGAATAAATACCTCAGTGTGAGAATGAAGAACAAGTTTGGGAATGTACCTCTAACGAGAGAGAGAATATATTTGATCATTGAATGTTGGAAAATAATCAACATAAATTTTATGGAGATTGAATTGACAAAGCACACACATAGATCTAGCATTTGATAAGTGAAAATTGATTTTAGTAGTGATAAGTGTATTTTACACACTTATTTAGGCCACAAAACATGGATAATTGTTGGAAAGTACATTGTAATATGGCTTAATTCTATATAAATTATGTTTTGTAGAATAACATTGATGAACATAGTAGAATTTAGGAAAAATAAGCGAAAATTAACCAAAATAAAAGAAAATCAAAGTTCAGGGATTAAAATGCAAAAGTCAAAAGATAACCCGGAAAAACAAATGAAGATGTGAAACAATAAAACACCAATGTAGCTATGGAATGAAGTGTTGGAGGAAGAAAAAACGAGAAAAGAGATCACGAAGCAACAAAACTGAGTTTGAGGACTAAAATGCTACATTTGGATTTTGACATAAACTATGTGGTCGCATGGTAGTATACTATGCGATCACATGGTACAGTTCCGGAGGGAAAAAATTAGTTTCCTTATTTCATTAAAACTCTTATGGAAACAAATTTTGGGGCGTCTTTTAAAACTCTAGAGCCGCCCAAAACAAACGAGAACATATTCTAAGAGCTTTTGGGAGCGGAGAAGGAGGCAAGAAACACGAAAATCGATTTTCAAGACTTCGGAATTCAATTCAAGCATTAATTAGGTGACGTTGATTCTTCAACATTTCTTTTGTTTTCTTCTTCATAACATGCTAGGGTAGTTTTCTTTGTACTAGGAGAACGATAAACCATGTAATATGAATTTTTAATCTTTATTTTTACATACTTGACATTAAAAACACGTTTTTCAATATTGAATGATTTATATGTTTTTCTTTCATCCACAATTATTGTGCACGTTAGTTATGTGAATTTGGTGGCTTATTTTATGCATTCGAAAGAATGAAAATAGGTTCGACATATATAAATTGTCATAGGGTCCGATAGGGGATAGAAACATATCATTATACTCTATATGAATCTTTAAATGTTCATAAAAATTCGTGCACTTTTATATGTTCGCATCAATCACAGAAATATAGTTGTGTCATATACAAAAATAAGTTTTAACATTACTCGAAAGAGATTGTTAAATAAAATAGGAACATTGATTCATCAAAACTCAATCGTATTGTCAACGTGTAAAACCAGCATTAAAAGTGATTATTACATAGAAATTCAGAATTCTAGTTTGTTCGTTAAATTAAACACATATGCCTTTAGAATAAATTGCATTTAATTTAGTTAAGTTATACATCATTCCATAAGTAGATTGTCTTATTCATAATTTGGTCACAAACAAATACATTATATTATTCATAATTTGGTCACAAACAATAATTAGAATTGAATTAATCAATCTCTGTGGTACAATACTTGGACTTAATATCCTCTGTATCACTTGTTAACGAACCGTACACTTGCGATGATTTTCATTCGAAATATATTTTTGCGAACAAGTTTTTGGTACCATTACTGGGAATGTATTTGAGTTTAATTTCATTTATTGTGGCACTAATTTGAACTTCTGTTTGTATTCTTGTATTTTTTTTTATTTTTTTTTCTCATTTTTAGGATATAAAAAAAAAAGATAAAAAATAACAGGATAAAAGATGGTTGTGATTGATTTCAACAAAATGCTCGTATATGACTTCATCAATAGGCAACAACAATTGACAACTCAAGAAATTGATGAGGGAGATATTCTTGTCGGAGATTTCATTATAGGACAGTGACTACAAGATATAAAAGCGGAATGTGAACTTGATGAAACTATCCTGGGTGACTTGCCTGTTACATTATTTCTCTCGCAAAAGTTTGTCGTGGGTGATTTGTCTGTACGATCATTTCTTCCATGAATTATTAATGAACATCAATTAAGAGAATCATATCCACTGAACTTCCAACAAATACAACGAGATGAGAAAACTTTCCATAAAGATATCATTATTTCTTTGCCAAAAGTTTTGGATACAAATTTTGAACTTGAGAAAGTTCCAATTAAAGAAGAAGAGCTTGAAAAGGTCGAGAAATTAATATCATAACGGGTCAAAAATAATTAGTAGCATTCAAAGAAGAGGAAATTAGCATGCAATCCCTCGACTTTATCGTCTGCTCAAAAATTGAATTTGTAATTAAACCGTGTGAGGAGATTGATGTGTACATTGTTGAGTTCGAAACGAGTGATAAGGAGAAGTCATACTACTTGGAGCAAGGAAATGTTAAAAATTGGAGGAAAGTTGTAATATAGAACAAAGTCAAATTGTGCAAACTAAACGGGACATCCAAAGCCATATTCAAAGTACCATGAAACATCTGTGCAAAAGTCGAGTTTGAGACTATAAATCGAGTGCTTAGTGGGAGGCAACCCCTTTTTCTATCCTTTTTTCCTTATTTTGATTAACTATTGCATTACAAGTAGTTTTAGATATTGCATTAATTTAGAAATTCATGCATTTAAATGGTTTTTAACACATTTTAGGCCGCACTTTAAGACTTGTATAAGTAACTTAGGCATGTTTTGCATTCATTTTATTTCGGCTCATCATTAATGTGACACCCCGTACTTAAGTTTTGAGTGTCATGTACTAAACATAATAACTTCTACCTTTGTTACATGTAAAGGCTCTTAAACAAAATGTAATACATACTAGAAACTTATTTTCAATTTATAGTAAAATATCTCAGTAAAATTTAATGGCCAGCAGAAGTGCATGTTGATTTGAAATTATTCTTTACATGTACGAACTCGGGGCTGTCACGACTTATTGGGGGCAGCCAGTTCAAATGTTTTTATAAAATGCATCCCAACTCCATTTTCTATGAAATTTGTAGCATTGGAAAGATATTCCCAAGTGGTTTTGTATCTTAAAATATGAAAAAATTTCAAGATCATATGATATAGACGTTTTACCAAAACCTGTAAGGTACTGCACAGAAACTTCAAATTGACATTTCGACGGTTAAAAATTTATATCTCAGGACACAGATATCCAAATTGAGTGATTCTTGCGTTAATATAAAGACAACTCAAATAGGAATGCAGTAGTAGTTTTAGAGTCTCAAATGGGTGTTTATAGAGTTAGTAATAGCATTTTGAATTGACACTAAAAACATGTCCAATTTCTACCTCTTTTATCATTGCATGAAAGGTCCATAAAAATGCCTCTTAGCATAACATGAAAGATATGATTACAAAATATACTTATAATATTATATTACATCATGTCTTATACATGTTTGTATATAATACCACAAGAAAAACATATGGAAACTAGTCTTCGAACAAAACATACAAAAAGGAAATTTCAATACAAAATAGCTTTGTCTTTGACCCATCATCGAGTATGCCGACTGACTTCCACCAACTCAACGATCATGGATATGAAAATTTAGTATAAAATACTATGAGTATAAAGAATACTCATTAAGATATCATGCTTGGTTTAACATGTTAATACTACACAAAAGGAAGCATTCAAACACATACTTGCACATTCCGGCTTGCCGGTGCCCTCCGTACTTGTCCTAAGGCATAAATAGATATCTAACTTTGTGGACTTGTCCACAACTTTCATATTATGGCTTTATGCATAGCTTAAGCATAAATATTACCATGAAATCCTACCACTTGAGCATGGAAAGTATCTTACCTTAAACTTGGAGTAATTTTGGTTGAAATGTGTACTTAAGAGTGCTAGACTTTTGTTTTCCTCTTCACTTGGGTTCACTTTGAGATAACTTGAAGAAACTTTGGGGTTAAGTGTCCTCTTTAGGGGCTAGATACAGGGTCTTAAGGTTTGGGGTCGTTCTTGATACTTAAGGATGAAGAAATTGGTGGTTAAAGGACAAGTATCTCCAAGCATGATGTGGCTTCATGCAGCCATACTTAACTCTTCCTTTCCCATAAGACCCTTATGTGACTTGTAAGATATATATCTATCCAATATAAGGTGATGAGGCTTTAGAAGATGTAATAGAAGCCTTAAGGTTGAAGGAACTTGATGTTAAAGTGACAAATCATCATATGCTAAGTAGGATGTGTCACCTTCTAGTTACATTCTGATTTTTGTATCACTCCTTGGGCTGTTTGTATGACATTTATGGATAATATGTCACATATTTGAAGTGTTAAAGAAGTGGTAGATGTGGATAATACTTACGAGTGAAGGAATCTACAATTACAAGGATAAATCAACAAGTAAGAGGTAACTAAGCATGAGGTGGTCTTTTGGGTTACAATTTGATTTTGTACATATCATTGCAGGTAAAAATTGAGTATCATTGGCTTATTTTAATGTGTTTACAATCCAATTTACCTGCCATAAGATCCCAAAATATTTTATAGCATTACTTCCTCAACCGTTCATTTAATTACTTACCCGATTGATACTTGATTTCCGATCTATTTCAACAATTCGTACTTAAACATTTATAATATCATATAAAACCCATATTATTGTGTAGTGATCATGTCACTTCATGTTTCCATGCAATAATTAGTTTTAATTCTGGTCTTACATGTTGACAATACGATTGAATTTTGATGAATCAATGTTCATATTTTATATAACAATTTCTCTTGAGTAATGTTAAACATATTTTTATATATAACCTAACTATATTTCTATGATGGATGCGAACATATGAAAGTGTATGAATTTTTATGAACACTTAAAGATTCACATAGAGCATATCGGTATGTTTCTATCCCAAATGGTTCAATATTTAAACCTTATTTGCTATCATGAATATTTATTTTGGATTCTTGAAATAGAAAATTGAAGTCTAGCAACAAAGAAAAGTGATGATTATCATGACGTCTACTAATCGGACCAACCTGATCCTTCTACCTATCTGCATCTACCTCTGGGGAGTTTTTGATCCTTACTACTTTATTTTGATTAGTTTTACTTTCACATTGAGGATAACGTTTTGTATAAGTTTGGGGTGGTGGTAGAAGACTAGAAGAATTTTCAGAACACCATGGTTTTTCATTAATATATTTGTAAAATTTATCGCTTCTTGTGTGATTGTTCTTGTGAAAAAAATAAATTTATTTATTTATTTTTCTAGTATTTGCTTATTTTTTTGTGTGTTTTTTGTGGGTTTGATGACCTTACCGGCAATGATGTTGAATATTGGAATAAGTATGGGCTATAAATAATGGAGATATTGCATGATTAGATTAGTCAATACTTGTTTATGTGAAACTTGACATTCTTTGTGCACGACACTCATGTTTTACACATTAAGTTGGTGATTTGGCTCATTACTTAGAGAAGAGTTGAACATAGTAAGTTAAATATGAATAACCTCTATTATATTTATTTGTAGTCCATTTATAGAGCAGTTTGGAGGTGGTTTAGCTATTACAAGGGAACATTGAGATAGTAGGGGTTCCGTGCATGAAATTATCTTATGTGAATTGTCTAAAACCAATGAGAAGAAAATGAGATGAAAGTCTGAAGTTAGAGATTGGTTTTATGGGCTGAATGTCTAAAAGAAAGGGGCATATCACTACTCTATGTGTAAATAAAATCATCTTTTTGAGCATGTATAACTTGAGTGAATAAGCGTAAGGGTTTAAAACCTGGTGCCCTATGATCATCTGACTTGGGAGTCATTAGCTTAAAGCTCGCTATATGGGTTATATAAAAAGAGGCGTGGAGAAGGAGGCAAGAAACACGAAGATTGGTTTCACGACTCGAGAATTCAATTCAAGCATTATTTGGTGATGTCGATTTTTCAATATTTTTTTTGTTTTTTTCTTCATAACATGCTAGACTAGTTTTCCTTTTACTAGGAGAACGATGAACCATGTAATATGAATTTTTAATCTTTATTTTTACATACTTGACATTAAAAACACATTTTTCAATATTGAATGATTTATATGTTTTTGTTTCCTCCACAATTATTGTGCACGATAGTTATGCAAATTTGGTGGCTTATTTTATGCATTCAAAAGAAGGAAAATAGGGTTGACATTTATAAATTGTCATAAGTAGGGATGGCAATTCGAACCGTTAAAATCGAAAACCGCGGTTAACCGAACCGAATGGGGCGAAAAAAATCGAACCAATGGTGCAATGGGGTGGTTATGGTTTTGATTTTAATGAACCACTTCATTTAGGGGCGGGTATGATATTTAGCGATGGTGCCCCACCCCGAACTGATTACCCGCTAAAAAAATAATAATAATTCGACAATTGAGATTTCCATTATTCTTTCTCAAAATTAATTGGACAATTAGGCTTCCCAAAATTTTGGCCCAATCAACATTAGGTAAACCTTAACCCAATAACCCAGCCCACTATCTAGGTAGCCCAATTTCAATATACCCTACACGTTAAATTAAAACACAGGTTTACAGTCTCCAGACTACACTTCTCCAGTCAAAAATTGTATTTTCTATTCATCAAATCAATGATTAGTTTATTAGAATTATATTTGTTTTAATCTGTAGCTGAATGTTTGTTTAATCTTAAAAAGACAGTGGAAGCGCTTCATAAAGTTGTGATTTTTTGGTCATGACATGTTGTTCAATTTAATTTTAGTAAATATGTGCATTGAAGAAGAAATCATTCTTGCATTTTCTTAATATATCGATCCAAATCATAAATTACCATAAATTGTTGAATTGTAGTGCAAGTATAGGGTATATCTTAACACTTTCTTATTTGCTTAATTGCTCATATGATGCAAGCAAAGAAGAAAGACTTGAATGCTTTTTCAAGGTTTAGGTTAACCAATTTCGGTTTTAAAGACATGCAGAGTTGTTATTTTTCCTAGGTTAAGTAGATTAATTTCGAGTATTAATAACTGAATATCCATCTTCATGGTCGAATCAACGAGTGTCATACCTTCATTCATTTGACTTAATTATTGTTGATAGTTACAAAATTACAAAGAACTTTTTCCTCATCTAAGACAAAGAGAACCTCAAGTAAATCAGCGTTTAGCAAAAGTGGTAGATTTGTGAGTCCACATAGAAATAAGCTTCACCCGAAGACTTTAGAAGCTTTAATGTGTGCTCCGAATTGGCTTTGGACTGATATTCATGGTAAAGATTTGTGGGGAATAATGAAGATTGACCTGTGCTAGTAAGAGTCTTGACTTATGTTGGTAATATTGTTTGTTAAATTCGAATTTTGCATTTGGAAGTTGAGATATTGTTTGCATTTTCATTTGGGATATTATTTGCTAAATTGGCTTAGTATTGTGTTTTTGTTTTTATTGACTTTTCTTCATAATATTTTTTTTTTCAATCTGACGATTGGAGTTTGGACTTATAAAAAATAATTTATTTTCATTGTTATTAACCGAACCGAACCGAGACGAACCGAACCGACTTTCGTGGTTATGGTATGACCAAAAATTTGGTGGTGCGGTTATGGTTTTGGCCGAACCGACCTCGAACCGAACCATTGCCATCCCTAGTCATAAGTCCGATAGGGGATAGAAACATACCGATATGCTCTATGTGAATCTTTAAGTGTTCATAAAAATTCATACACTTTCATATGTTCGCATCCATCATAGAAATATAGTTAGGTTATATATAAAAATATGTTTAACATTACTCAAGAGAAATTGTTATATAAAATATGAACATTGATTCATCAAAATTCAATCGTATTGTCAACATGTAAGACCAGAATTAAAACTAATTATTGCATGGAAACTCAATATCTTATTACGTTCATTATTTATTAAACACATTAATCTGCTTTTTGAATAAATTGCATTTAAGTTAGTTAATGATGACCTATGGTTGATGTCTCGTTTTGATTATCACAAATAAATTATGTTTATTACTAACAAATTGATTTAAGTGTCCATAATGATTATTGCACAAAAGTATTTTGATGGTACAAAGTTCAAGATCAAGTAATATGCATACAAAAGCCAACATGGAAACAAGATCAAACAAACGAAGCCATTGAGAATGATGTTGCAAACCCCGCAAAAGTTGCCTCCACGAAAATCAAGACACAAGTCGAAGTACCAATCAAGCAATGCACGTCAAATCATTCAACTAAGTACTTAGATGTTTTACGACTACATGTAAAGGTAAAATATTTTAATACTTGGAAATGCATCGTAACAAGCTCAAAGTTTTTATTTTACAATCCAAAACTCATGACAAAATGTTTTGCTTGAAAAATATGTTTTTCAAACGTAAAAATTCGTAATATATACTTTTAAATATGACAAACACTTTGAAAAATATTTTAAAACGTCTCTCCAACACTTACATTTGACAAATTTAAAAATGAGGGCATTTTGGACCAAAGAGGTGGTACCGGACGTCCGTTATACCAATTTTGGCCACAACGATCATTTTTCAACGCTCCAATTTTCTGACAAAAAATAACAGCTAATTGATCGTCTAGTATTTTACCGGACGTCTAGTAAAGTGCGTCCATTAGGACATAGTTTTTTTGACCGTTTGAGAGCTATAAATACCTCACTATTCCTCCCCTTGAATTAACTATTCTTGAGCATTAAAGTGAGGCTTTTATTGATCCCAACTATCTTATTCTCCGTCTTTAAGAAGATCAAAAACATTAAATTCTTAAAAACTTTTGAGTGATTAATTTTGTGAAAATCTTTAGTTTTTCAATAAGTTTTTCATATCAACACTTTGAGTTAAACTCATATTAGACATGTTAAAGAGATTTGAGATGAATGATCTAAAACCGATGAACACTCCGATGAGCACTTCCATAAAGCTTGACAAAGATGATCAAGGCATTTCTGTCAACATCACAAAATATCAAGGTATGATTGGATCCCTTGTTTATTTAACCGCTAGTAGACCCGATATTATGTTTAGTGTATGCTTATGTGCTCAATTTCAATCAAATCCTAAAGAATCCCACCTTAAAGTCGTAAAAAGATTTTTTCGATATCTTTGTGGGACTCAAAACTTAGGACTTTGGTATCCTAAACGAACTCACTTTGATTTACTTAGTTACTCAGATGCCGATTGGGCCGGTTGTCAAGTTGATCGGAAAAGCACTAGTGGCACTTATCACTTTCTTGGCTTTGCTTTAGTTTCTTGGTTTAGTAAAAAACAAAACTCCATTGCCTTGTCTACGACCGAGGCCGAATATATTTCCACTGTAAGTTGTTATGCTCAAGTGCTATGGATGAAACAAACCCTTAGCGACTATCACCTATCCTATGATCATATTCCTATCATGTGCGACAAAACAAATGCTATCAATTTATCCAAAAAACTCATTTTAACTCTCGAACGAAGCACATTGAGATATGACATCATTTTCTAAGAGATAATGTTCAAAACGATGATATTTCATTTGAATTTGTTGACACTGAACACCAATTAGCCGATATTTTTACAAAACTCCTTGCGCTCGATCGTTTCTCAACTATTCGACGAAGCTTAGGTCTTATCGAGCTAAAATGATTTCTAAAATCTTATTTTCTCCATATGTTAGTTATTCAAATCTTTTTACATACCTTTTATCAAACAAAAAAAAAATTGGCGGACATCCTGTACAGACCATCCGTCAAGGCAGAAGTTTTTCTGCCTTGACACATTTCTTAGCGGATGTCCAGTTTAAGAGAACTGGGCGTTTTTAGTTCGTGTTTCCTCTTCTTCCCTTTTCACTTTCTTCTCCAACTTCCTCTCGACTCTCACCAACATTGAAATCCTAATTCTTCTCATCACTACATTCCCTTCAATCCCACATTCTAAAAGCGATTCTCAAGAATTGATACTCAAAGTTCACAAATTTTCAAATCCAAACCACACATTTCTACCCAAAAATCGAACCCTAGGTTGTGATTTTCACTTCTAACTAGTTCAAATCTCCACTCAAGGCAAGAACTCCAACAATTTGTAAGTATTCATGTCACTATTTGCACGATTCTTACTCATTTTCTTTTGAAAAATCTCAAATCTTTCGTCCATTACACACGTTTTCTTTGAAAATTTTGAACTCTAACTTGTTTTTCAAATTTGATTGACTCTTGGTCGATATTTATCTTAAAATAAGTATGAAATCTCCTATTTTGTAAGTATTAACACTTCTCACTCTTGATTTCACATTGATTTTTAGTTTTCAATCTCTCACTCGAGCCCTAATCCTTAAACTTCCCAAATTTCAAAAATCCCCAAGTTGAGCACTATGTCAACATCTCGTGGCAAAGGTAAATGGCTTAAGAAAACGGTTAGGCACCGACCTCCATCACCATCATCTGAAGAAGACGACTTCGATCTCGAACCCAAAACGTCGACGAATCCCCTTGCCAAGGCACCCATTCTTTTAGGTAAAAATGTCGACACTCTCTCTTTCACTTTAGATGCATTGTCATTTAGGATTGAGGAATATATCACGAATATGGGTTGGACCTCCATTTGCACGATTCACGAGAATGCATATCCGGATTTAATTCGCACTTTCTATAACAAAATGACTGTTAACCCCTGTACGAGAGACATTTCATGTTTTATCAAAAATGTTCGTGTCACTGTTTTACAACCACTCATTCGGACTATCATTGAACTCGACCCTTGCGACATTCAATTTGCATAAAACCCACCCTACAGTGGAAGGATACAACCCTACCGATGCGTGTCGTCGTGTCATGTGTAAGGATTTTGAAAACATCATTGAAATCTCAACCAATCAACTTACACTACCATGCAAAGTATTACAAAATATCATTGCAAATGTCATTTTACCAAGAAAGGGACATCGGGATGAAGTCAATTGTTTTGACCTATTTCTCCTTGACTTTTTTCTTGTTGGTCGGTGAGTTGACTTTCCGACTATTGCACTAGGCCTCATGACACTTGTTCACTCTGCACGCATATCTAAGACACTTCCTTATAGCATGCTCCTTACTAAGATTTTTCAACACTTCGACATTCATCTTCACGATGAAGCTTTTATTAAACCACTGACGCCATTAGTTCCAACACACTTAAAAGAATAAAAATTGTTAGAAAGGACGGACAATGGGTGTCTGAGACTAAGGGGTTCAATTCAGGTTCGGGGCCTTCTACCCTACCGTTTGAAGAAGAGGACGTTGATGGCGACAATGATATGGATGCGCCTCTTCCCGACACCTCGAGATTGAGAGCCTCTCGACCCGTTGGACGAGGACATGACACTGATCATCTTTCACTACTACATAGGCGGATAGACTCTCTCGCCATGACTATCGAGGGGATTACCGAGGAGCTTCGCCACATGAGAGCACATTAGGACACGATCATAGCTCGGTAGGCTACTATGCAGGACCAGATGACTGCCTTCTTTGCCGATATGCTTGCCCGATTTCCACTTCCTCCTCCTCCTCCGGCTCCGTAGTTCCTTCCTTGATGTATTAAAATTGTTTTGAAACTATGGTTGACCTTTTGATTATGTATTAAACTTTGTCATGTTTATGAAATATCTATCTGTTATGTGTGTTATTATTGCATATTTTTACATGATTGCGCACTTTTTGCTAGGGCTGGGCAAAATGTCCGAACCGAACTGAACCGAATCGAACCGAACGGGTTTTCTTAAATTAAAAACCCGAACGAGTATCCGAATCGAGAACCGACGGGTTTGGTTTGATTCTCGGTTCTAGACCAAAAATTGAAGAACCGAATAAGAACCGATTTTTTTTTTTTACAATTGGGCATTTGGGCTTCAAGTATATTGAATATAACCCAAACCGACCAACATAAAAAAAATTGAAAAAAAACCACTAAATATAAAAGGGACAGAGCCCTAGAATTTTCGGTCTTCTCTTCTTCAAAACCGACCAACGTGAAAAACAAAATTGCAAAAAAAAAAAACCACTAAATATAAAAGGGAAAGAGCCCTAGAATTTTCGGTATTCTCTTCTTCTTTTCTCTCCAGTCCATTCCCGCCGTACAACATGTTTCTCGTCCAATCATGAGTCATTTTCTCTCAGCTTGAAGAAGTCCTCCTCCTTCCAGTTCCCACACTAAGCTGGAGTACTCTCGTATTTATTCTTTTTATATTTAAGAGACGTGAGATTTTACCCTCTTAACGCTGACAGTGCTTTCGTTCTTTTATCTTGTTTACAATGACAAGTTTTTTAAGCCTTCCAAGAGCTTTGCACAGAGATTTCCAGTTCTAGTTACTGGATTCTTTGTCTTTACATGGTACTCAAGAAATTGTTAACATTTTAATGGTACATGGCAAGCCAAGCAATCGATGATTACATTACATAGTTGGTAAGTATTTTTAATACTTTAAAATATTACGTTCATTTGTAAAAGCTAAGATTGAACCTGGTCAATATTCACACACAGATTCACTCGGTGAAAGTACTGAACACGTTGGGATTGCCTCACTTCTCACAATGTTTTCAGAAAACAGGAATGATTTTGGTACCACTTCTCAAAATGGAGAACATAGTTAGATATTTTTATATGTTACCTTTTGGTGGGTAAGAAGTGGAGCAGTAACTGTTTGAAGGAAGCAGCAAAAAAAATTGTGATCTATATTGTCCAGTACTAAAGTGTTAGTATTTTGTGAAAACTTTCTAATATGTTATGGATTAATTATTCAAGACGCACTGACAAAGTTTTCTAAATGTATTTATATAGTGTTATTATAAATGTTAAAAAAAATAATTATAGTAGGAACCGAACATAACTGAATGGAACCGAACCGACCAAACCCGAACGGTTCCAGAATTATATCTGGAACCGACGGTTCCATTTACTAAATACCCGAAAATTTTTGGAACCGAAAAAACCGAACCGAACCGACCCGCGCCCACCCCTACTTTTTGCTTATGCCAAAAGGGGGAAGAGATAGATAAGTAGACAAGATTTACATGATTATACTTCAACAGGGAGAATCGTAGTGAAATTAATAGGGGGAATACTTATATGCAAATGTTGTTTTCTTTTTCTTATCAATTTGTTCATACTTATATCTTGCAAATCATATTGTGTTTGTCATAATCAAAAAGGGGGAAATTGTTGACCTATGGTTAACGTCTTTGATTATCACAAACAAATTATGTTTATTACTAACAAATTGATTTAAGTGTCCTTAGTGATTATTGCACAAAAGTATTTCGATGACACAAAGTTTGAGATCAAGTAATTTACATACAAAAGCCAACATGGAAATAAGATCAAACAAACAAGGCCATTGAGAATGATGTTACAAACCCCGCAAAAGTTGCTTCCACGAAAATTAAGACACAAGTCGAAGTGCCAATCATGCAATGCACGTTAAATCATTCAAACTAAGTACTTAGACGTTTTACGACTACATGTAAATGTAAAACATTTTAATACTTGGCAATGCATCGTAACAAACTCAAAGTTTTTATTTTACAATCCAAAACTCACGACAAAATGTTTTACTCAAAATATTTTGTTTTCCAAACGTAAAAATTCGTAATATATACTTTTAAATATGACATACACTTTGAAAAATATTTTAAAACGTCCCTTCAACACTTACATTTGACAAATTTAAAAACGAAGGCGTTTCGGGCCAAAGAGGTGGTACCGGACGTCCGGTATGACCAATTTTTGCCACAACGGTCATTTTTCAACGGTCCAATTTTCTAACAAAAAATAATGGCTAATTGACTATCCGGTATTTTACCTGATGTCCTGTAAAGTGCGTCCATTAGGACATAGTTTTTTAACCGTTTGAGAGCTATAAATACCTCACTATTCCTCCACTTGAATTAACCATTCTTGAGCATTAAAGTGAGGCTTTTATTGATCCCAACTACCTTACTATCCATCTTTAAGAAGATCAAAAATATTAAATTCTTGAAAAACTTTTGAGTGATTAATTTTGTGAAAATCTTTAGTGTTTCAAGAAGTTTCTCATATCAACCCTTTAAGTTAAACTCATTGCCATCTATTGAAGTGTTTGCCTCTTCTCTTCTTGTAATAAATCTTGATTCTATCATTCGATAAGAAAAGAAGATTTCATTTGTAAATTGATTTTGAATTGTGGGTTGAGTTGAGGTCCTGGAAAGCTCAACATTGTAAAAAGATTGGTGCTCCTTGGTTGTAAGTCACCGGAAGTGTTGTAAAGGGTTGGATTGCACCACAAGTCAATCAACATAGTGAAAAATGTCTTATTCGTGACGGAGAGCTTAGTAATAGGGGATGTAGCTCATTGCGTTGGATCGAACATCCATATTATATCGTTTGCACTCTCTAACTCTTTTACTTCACGTTTTTTTTTTTTTGTGCAAACTTATTTCTATTATATATGTGTCTATACTAGATTAAAATCTTGTGTAGTTAACGAAAAAGTTTTAAAAACCAATTCACCCCCCTCTTGGTTAGCCAATCTTGGGCTTTCAGTTAAGTTATACATCCTTGCATAAGCTCACCATTAGTAAATTTATGATCAAAGCCCTTGAGGCCATTAACAATAATGGTGAAGCGAGTAATCATGTTAACAATAGGTTGGTCTTGTTTCATAAAGAAATTTTCAAATTCTTTGACCAAGAGATTAATCTTGGTTTCTTTTACTTTACTCGTACCGACATGAGTGACTTCAAAGCATGACATATATCATATGTGGAGTCACATGTGCTAATACGATTAAACTCATTTTTATCTAAGGCACAATAGAGTATGTTTTTTGCTCTAGCATTCAAGGACAATTTCTTTTATTATCTTCATCATATTCCTCTTTAGGTTTAGGAATAGTTTGATCGGGTTTTCCATCAATTTTAATAATCATGGCGGGTACATAAGGACCAAGTTCAATGACTTCCCAAATATTATAATATATTGATTGAATGTAAATCATCATTCTAGTTTTCCAATAATTATAATGTGTGCCATCAAAAAGGGAGGTTGATTCGTGGAATGTCCCTCGAGATTTTGAAGGTTGTTGTGGTTAGTCATTGCTTGAGCTTTAAGGGACCTCAACATGACCCACTAGTTTAAAGATAATTGATTTTACAAATTGAAACTTCTCTCTTAATGAATGATATGATAACAATGAAGTACAAAGAGAGAAATAGGTTAACACTTTAATAAATAGTAATAAATGAAGCTCTAATATTAGAAAAACTTTGATGTGTAGAATGATTTTCAAAATTTGATTTGATCAAAAGTTTTCCAAAGTTAAAATGATTTAATAATAAATGAAATGAGATATGAATACAATTTTTGCTAAAAAAAATCTCGCTTGAATGCTCTTAATGTGTAAAATTGAATGTAAAGTGATGTGGTATTTATAGCAGTCAAAATGTAAAAAGTTCTGACCAGCCGGACGACCCCCACCGGGCATCCGCTACTGACCAGACGACTAAACTTAGCCGTTGTATGTCAAAAATCAGAACAGTTAGAATTTGACCGTTGGGGTCAGCGGACGTCCACCATACCAGAAATTTTTAGTTTTATCTTTTCTTGATTATTTTAGCAAGTGTACATTCTTGAAGGACACATTCATTGATCTTTTAAAAATAAATATCATTGGTAAAGAGTTTAAGAGTCAAGTGAAGATTTTGTCATATCGAAGATATTTTTTATGCGAGCATTTTTGTGAAAAGTTTATCTCGTGCATAAAAAAATTCAACTTACAAGCTTGTTGTGATTCATTGTTGGAATTGAAGTGTTTTACCTTTACATGTAAGTTTAAACATATAATTCTAATATCTTCAATTTATTTGCCACGAGTTCTTGATTTGTTGCTCGATTTTGAATTTGTCGCAAGTGCTTGACTTGCCTCTGATTGTTTTTTGGCTCGAGTGCCTGATTATTTCCAAGCTTGATTGTGAATGCTCGATTTCCATGAAGTTCACAACATGTAACAATGAAGACTCGAATGAAAATTCTAGAGATAAAAAATACTTTATTTGTTATAATCAAAACATAGGATGAACCATGTGTCAACACATAGGCCTTATGTGACCTAGCTTATCACAATTGTGACAAGTGGGAATAAAGTTAGAAGTAATTCTAGGTCTCTTGTTATGAACCTTAGGTTGAGGAACCCTATGGTGCACAAAAAATCTTTGTCCTAGGACTCTTACACTCTTAGCCTCGTTAGAGACAGGCATAAACTTTGTTTTAGATAGGGTAGCGGTATGAAAACTTCTTTCTTTATAGCGTAATCCTTCCCTATTTCCACCCAGCTTGTTCAGTCCTAAGATATTGTCAACCTTTTTAGAACCATTAGAAAATGATTAAATTTGGGCAGTAGATTTATCAATATCAATCGCAAAAGTCTTAACTGAAGTATGATGAGTTCATATGTTTGGAGGAATCCTACGAGTTTTTCTTTCTTAATTGCATCTAGGTCTTTATTTTCCTTCAAAACTAGTCACCTTAGATATAAAACATTCAAGTAAGAATCTCAAACTTTTCTTACAATCTTAGCCTCAGGGATTCGTTCACCTAGGTTGAAACTATAATTCACTATATCGTTCAACTCTGCACAAAACTCATCGAAGGATTCATCATCTTTCATCTTAGTTCCCTCATATGAGGTTTCTAGAATATCTCAAAATTCTTTAACAGATTCTCCACCGTCATTTTGGCATGTAGCCACCACCATACACTGCATACTTTCCTTCCCCAACCTAAACCCCATCTCATGGGAAAAGGAAATGGAAATTCGAATTATACAATGAACCCACTTCAAAAACAAGACAATATTCCCTCAAAGTCCAAGTATTAGAAGCGCAAGAACCGGAACAAGTAAATGAATCTCATCGTCTATTACCATCACCACTCCGGTCACTTGGAAAAATTGTAAAAATAGAACAGAAGATGAAGAAAAAGTTGCGTATAAATTCGAGAAAAAGATTTTAATTCTTGATTTCGAATTGGAATCAACCAGCTCCACAGATTTTAGCAGTGTGCCACCATTTTCGTTTAAGAAATTGTGGTTATTTATGGGTCCCGATTTTTTGATGAGTATTGCATTCTTGGATCCTGGTAATTTGGAGGGGGATCTACCGGCCGGAGCAATTGCCGGCTATTCGTTACTCTGGTTATTGATGTGGGCAACAACAATGGGTCTATTAACCCAACTTCTGTCACTGAGAGTGGGTGTGGCAACCAGCCGGCACTTGTTCGAGCTGTGTCGAGAGGAGTACCCTGATTGGGTATGGCTTTTGCTTTGGTTCATGGCAGAGCTGGCTTTGATGGTTGTGGGAGGAGGCGTCAGTGATGGTGGCCGGCAGTGGTTGGATGGTGGTTGATCTTTCATAGGGTGGAGTAGGTGGAGGAAGGAGATGAACAATTTTTTTAATTATTTTTGTGATTTTTAATTCATTTTTCTTAACTTATTTGGTGGGAATTATGTGTAATTTCGAAATGACCCTTGCCTATTGGTAGAAATTATAAATTTTTTTATTTCTAAGGTCAACAAATGGTTTTCATGGTCAACTGGATATAAACCATCCATTTGGACTCCGGGTGCGAATTGTTTAAAGGTTTGGTACCGTGTGTGGTACAAAACAAAAGTTTCGACAAAGTCTGCAAAAAGTTGAAAGGTTTGGTATCGTGGCTGTAATTTTCCCTAAATTTAATCTATTTTGGAAAAAAAATTACATTTGAATTATAAAATGTCAAAAATGTAGGAATAAAACTAACTATATAATTAAGAATTATAATAGATTATAATAGGTGGATTCGTAGTCCAATACACTCATTCCATATACATACAAAACCAAGTTTTACAAGATTTTGTAGATTAATTTAGAATAATTACAAACTAACTAGGTAACTTTGATTCAATATTATTCCCTTGGAATGACACACAATACTCATCACGTGTTACTTGTCAATGATCTCGTACGCTTGTGAGTTTTGCTCGAACAAGTTTTTAGCACCGCTGTCGGGAATAATTTTTTTTTTAATTTGAGTTCATTAATTATTTTTAGATTTGAAGTTTTTACTTATTTTAGGCTATTCATTGAATGAACTACGTCTCTTGTTTTGCTCTTTTCAGGAAATCATAGTTTATGCAAAATTCTGACAAGATCGAACTTCTTTCGATAGATCCCAAAATTCAAACAACTTTCTGACACCGAAGAAGAGAACAGATGGAAGCAAGAAAAATGGCAGAAAATCAAAATTCGAATAAGGTTCAGAATCCAATACCACTGTCTCAACCAAATCAGCCGACGGCAATAGCAAATGATGGAGAAGCGTTAGTGAAAGATTATGTAAATCTCATTCCTGCTCATGTGAAACCACCTATCATATATCTACCATTTGGATAGGCTAACTTGCACATCAAACATGACGTCATCAACTTATTTCAAAATCATCACGACATCAAGTTTTCTAGGAGATCAACTGAAAATTCTCATGAACGTATTCAAGCTTTATTGATGTTGTCCGATATGATTAGTCATGAAGTCATGTATGTTGACATTTTTTTGACTACATCTATTCCCTTACACTTTAAAAGGAAGGCGCATGATAATGCCTAAATTTATTAATACTTGGGAGCATAGTTTCATGGAATGACATGGTGCATAAATTCACTTTATAATTATTCCCACCTTTTCGTGTCCATCATATCACAAATGAAGTCCATACTTTCAAGCAAAGAGACATCTAGAGCTATCCAGAAGTTTGGGAAAGATTCAAAGACTACTTCACAAAGTGCCCTAATCTGAATATTCCTAAAGACTCTAAGATCTGCATATTCTATTCAAGCCTAAAACATAGATTTTATAACATAGCTGATACTTCAACATGAGGGTCGATTTTGGATATTCTATTGGACAATGCCTTAGACATTTTTGAGAGAATTGCAGAAAATCAGTCCATGTGGCTAATAAATAGGAAAGTGTCGAGAAAGATAGCATGAATATACAACGTTGACATAGCTATATCATTAGTAGCCCAAATGAAAGCATTGACAATGAAGTTAGACACTCCTACTCAGAATGTGAACATGGTACACCAGTTGAAACCGATTTACAAAAGGTACGGGGACAGGTCATACTATGTAAAAGGTGTTCTTAGAACTTAACGCATATAATCCAATTTAAAAAGATCAATTATGCGTAGAACTTTTAAAGGCAACAGAATAACCCCATCTCCAACACATACAATCAGAGATGGAGGGATCAACAAAATTTCTCGTGGACTAATAATCAAGGTCTAGAACAATGAAGTAATTTGAAGCAAGATTGTTAGGATTCCAACAATAACAGTATCAACTACCCAGAAAGCCATCTATTGAGGGATTATTGGCTCAGCTCATCACTAAATGTGAGACTAATTTCTACAACCAACAGTCTATTACTCAAAGCCGCAAATTACAATAAAAAATTTGGAAACTCAGATGGGATAGCTAGTAGCTACATTAACCTACAGAACTCAGGGTACTCTACCAAGCGACACGAAAAAAAAACCCCAAGAGAACAGGTATTAATAGTTGAAGCTATGAATCATGTAATTATTGAGCACCATCATATAAGCCTGCTACCGCTGTTCGAGCTTTAGCATGTTCCTTTTCCTCAAAGGCTTCGAATATAGCCTAAAGAAGAACTAGTCCAAGCCATCAAAATAAGAAGTGGAATTCAGCTACCAGAAATCACTATAAAGAAGAAAGGGATCAAAGAGAATCAGGTACCTACCATAGACAGTTTGGAGAATCAACAAAGGTAATACAAGAAAGAAAAAAAAAAAAAAAAAAGTGAAACGGTCCACAAGTTAAGGCAACCCTTTATGTCAATAAACACACACCTCCAATCTCATTCCCTCAAAGGTTGTAAAACAATACACTAGAAAAATAATTTAAGAGGTTCTTGGATGCACTCTGACAACTACACATCAACATTGTTGTCATTCAATAGATTCCAAATTACATGAAGCTTCTAAAAGAGATGTTGACTAAGAAGAGAAACATGCCAGTAGATGAAATAGTGACATTGACTAAAGAGTGCAGTGCAATTATAAAATAGATGTTCCCTCCTAAACTATCTAGGGAGTTTCACAGTACATTGTTCTGTAGAAAATACACATAATTTAAATGTTTTAATTGATTCTAGAGCAAGTATAAATATGATGCCATTGTTTATCTATAGGAAATTAGGATTTGATGATCCAAAAGCAACATCATTAATCCTATAATTAGCTTACGGACACTCAAGCATCCTTATGGAGTGGTAGATGGTATGCTCATCAAAATTGGAGATCAGTTCTTTCTAGCTGATTTCATAATCATTGATATAGATGCTCAATATATGCCGTTAATTTTGGAAAGACCATTCATATCAATTGCACGAGCATTAATGAATTTTGAAAAAGGTGAAATAATCTTAAAGATGAAAGAAAAATAACAAAAAAATTTCACTCAAGCAACTGCCAAACACTGAGGAGTGGAAATTGATAGACCATTGGAGAAGTCACAATAACAAAAAGGAAGAAGGTGGAATAGTTGGGCAGGACAACAATGAAGATCTTGTAATTGGAGGCTCAGAGATGAATTGAAGAATAACTGTTAGGGCAACTCATGCAAAGCTGAAAACTCTCTTTTCAAGCCACCATAAATAGGTAAAACACGAAAGTCGAGCTAATGACTATAAACAAGTGTTTATTGGGAGGCAACCCAATTAAATTCTTATTTATTTATGTTTATTTTCTAGAATATAGAATTAGTAAACATTATTGCTTTTAATTAGTATATGGTATCTCCATCCACATATTTCCCTTTAGGGTACGTTAGATTTTATTATAAATTGTTCCATGTTATGATTGATTTTTTGTTATTTTGAAAGAATATGATACTTGAACACATTGGACAATGGAAAAATACATAGCAAGCAATCCAACACCTTCACCCCAATCTATCCACCACCTTCAAATTGATATCACAGAAGTATTGAGTTCCCTTTTTTGCCCATAATTTTTATATGTTGTTTGTTACATATTTAGACATTGAGGGCAATGTTTGTTATAATTTTGGGTGTGAGAAACATCGAGTTTCAATCTTTTTGTTTGTCTTGAATGCTTGTTCGCGTGCAAAAATAAAAAATAAAAATAAAAACTGAGTTCATTTTCAACTTTATTTCATCATTTTTATGTATTTTTGTATTCTTGTGTGGTCGGAAAATTTGCCAACGATGATGTGTATATTGGAACATAGAGTTGAAGTGTAAATTATGGATAAGTTATATGCGAAGTTAGTTTATTCCTTATTCATGAGGAACTTGATATTATTGAGCACTAGATTTGTGTTTTGCATCATAAGGAAATACGATTTAAATTACTGAAAAGGTTAAAAAAAGAGTGGACCTTAGATGTTAAATCCAAGTAACATTTTAATAATTAGGGTGCTTTTCTCTAGAATAGGGCATTTTTGGCCTATTTTGCCACCGGAAAATGGAGCCTCTTTTCGACTCATTTCGGCCACCTAAATCGTTGGACTTGGCTACCAACATAATCTCCTCAACCTTAGCTTCAATTCCTACCCAACAAGTCCCAATTTCATCCATTAATTCAACAGAAATCAGCAAAGAAAAATAGCCATGTGAAACTGAGTCAATTGCCGAAAAACCCACCTCTGGCAATCAATCAGGTCGCGGACCAACACCATCTAGTATCCTACTCTCAGACGCACCTAGCCATGGTTTCAATTCATCCCAAGTAGCAACACAGCAGATCGAATTTGGATTGGGAAAAATCGTAGTCACGAATGTCGCGAATTCGGTTCCTTTTTTGGCTGATTCCGATGCTGTCACCGTAACCCATGGTCGCGGACCAACTGGGGTGGCTTCCCTACCCTCTGGCGCCCCTAACCCAACCATGGTTTATGGTCAATTTCATCCTAACCTTGCTGAACTTGTTGAAAGAATTAGGGTTCTTAGTGAAAATTTTGAAAATGGGGAAATTGATGAATCCTTGTTGCTGCAAACGTTCAATTCAATTAGGAGAACTCCAAGTGAGGTTACTAACACTATGGGTAATCCACCAATTGATCCAATTAACCCACAAAATTCTGAATTGATTTCTTCAATAGAGCTTGAGCGTGAAGGTAGTTCAGGGGCTGCAATTGAGGCTTTTTCTAATATTCTTCCACCAAATTCGAATGTTACAACTTCAATTGCAGGTCAAAAGTTTATGGGTACTTTACCAATTGCAAGAATTGATGGTCATTTGAGCTCCAATTTTGCCCCCTCCTCACAAGGTTGTTGAACTTCCCCCAATTCCAAAGTTGGCTAACTTGGCTTCTACAATTGATATGGCAACCCCAACATTGAAATCTGCTTCTATCAATACAACTTTGATGCCAATCCAAATGGCCAATAGCTCGACGACACTTACCTCTAACTTTTAACCCCCTCCACGGGTTTCATTCAAAATAGATCATGTCGCATCCAAATTGGGAAATGGATCTCAGACTCGGACTAAGTTAACCAAAAATGTGCATAATAGACCTGGGTCTCCCTTACCGGCTCAGAACTTAGCTAAACCATATGTTTTTCCATCTGAAGTTGCGGGAGCTTCCCAAGCTCCTCGATCTTACACTACAAGCCCATGCATATGCATAGCTTTCCATTTTGGCCATTGGTTCCTGAACTTTTCCATGTGTACATTTTGGTCCTTTTTTATTCTTTCTCATCCTGATATCTTTTATTCTCGTCCAATTGAATCCTAGCACTTTCGAATGTTCTTTCCGCGGTCTGAACCAACTTTTATTTTTTGCATTTCAACCTCTAAACTTTGGCTTTCTTTCAATTCAGTCATATTTTCATCATTTTTCTCCAATTCTGCCTTTTTTTCATTGATTGTTTTCTAACAAACACAATTCAAATCGAATTAAGTCATTATTCATTAAAATAACCAACAAATACTCTAATCTCAAAATCTAAATAAGTGTACAAAATACACTTTAATTAATTAAAATCAAATCGGTCAATTGTAGTATTCGATTGTAGTTATTAATAATTTAAACTACATAAAGTATCTAGTCCTCGTGAGAATTGTACTTTACTAACACTCTATTACTTGGATATGACATCTTACACTATGAAAGATGTTAGTGATCATTATCGAGTGTGATTCTCTTCGTATAGTCGAATTTTAGTTTGTTGAGAATGTTGATACTATATCAATGCTAATTAGTCGAGAATACATTAGTTGGTCGATTTGTACTCCATAATTTATTTTTGTAGCTTTGGAGCTATTTACTTCAATTATAAGATTTTTGAGGGAAAAAAATATTGGCCGGCCATATTCGTAAAAATATTTTAGAAAAGAGACATATTTTAAAAGGCTAAATAAATTCACATCACAATTTTTTTAACTAGACTATACTTTAATTGCATTAAACATTCATAACCTTTGCACATTTATATCTCAATTTTTCTTAATCACATTCTTAGTCTCAAATTAATATAAATTGTTCATGATTTATCCATTTTATTTTAAAATAAGCAAAATAAATAATAATGTAGAAATACGATTAAATATTTGACCCTCATTTTAAAGCACATGAACAATATTTTTTAACGAAAACTATGATTAAGGACAAATTTTTTTTATCAATGAAATGTTTAAATTAAGAATATGATGAATGATACATGTGTAATAATAATTAAGTTTTATGTAATTAAAATGTTTACCGTTTATATATATATACTAGGTTTAAGCAACGTGCAATGCACGTTTGCTTAGTTATATATAATTTTTTTGGTTAATTAAATAATTAATGATGTAATGTTTATGTAATTGATAAATAATTACACATTGTGATATATTAATTTTAACTTGAATAATGTTAAATTCTAAATTAAAATGTATAAGTTTGTGTTTCGTACTATTATATTATATTAAATTTTGTATTTAATCATGAACTTTTATACATAATAAAATAATAGATAACATTATAATACAAAACTAAATAAATAAATATTTTTTCTTCATTGAGTTCAATGTACCTTACCAAATAAATTATTAGCATTTTTAAATTGATAATATCCACATCCATTTTTTTAGTTTCATTTTTTCCTAGTGACTAAAATATAGTAGTACAAAATTTTTTGCATTTTTTATTCATTTATTAATAATGTTGTAAAAGGCGTAATGCGTTGCAAGATGTCGATGTTGAGAATCAAGAATCACAAGTTTAGGCGTGTCAATACGAAGGATAAGCGTCATAATACGTTTCGTATTTTTAATATTATTTTAATTATTTTTAAGACATTAAATATATTTTTATTTTAAAAAATATTTTTTTTCTATATTAAAAAAAAAGAGAGAGATTTTTTACTATATCATAAAATCATCTAATATTTAAAAATAATACTTACTAAACATTTAATATAATACTATAATATTGCCAAATAGTGTTAGGAGAATTTTAATTTTTTTTATTAATTAAGGAACTAAACATGAGCATTAATCATAGGATTTATACGAAAAGTTTGCGGATTTGATAATTCCGATATCTGAAAATTGAGATGAAGGATTTTGATTCACAATCGAAAATGATTCCGACATGAAGTTTGTGGAAATTCAACTGCGGTCGAACCGAATGCATAAATACATAAAAATAATTTAAAGTAAATCTATCTTTACTAATTAGATTCATTATATATCCTACAATTAGTCCCAACACTAAAAATTAAAAATAAATATGTTAAAATAGTTTACTTTGTTAAATTAAAATATTTTAAACTTATAGAAAATAATATCTAACATTAATATATTAATAATCAAGTGCAATTTAAATTAAATTTGAAAATTAAATAAATGAAAGAATGAAAGTGAATATTACAATTTAATTAGTTGTAATTCAAAATCAAATTAGTCAATTAGACATACATTTTAAAATGATTTTGATGAATATTTTAACATTTTTTTTTTGTCACTATCCCACATTGGAAATTTATAAAACTATTGGAGTTAAGAGCATATATAAAATGCACAATCCCACATTGAAAGTTTATGAAACCTTTGGAGAGAAGTGTATCTATAAAATGAGCATGACATCCAATACTTCTACATGGGCTTTAGAATTGTAAATTTTGAAACCCAATTATGGAGTTAAATGATTTTTAAATTAAAAAAATTCCGTTAGTTTTTCCGTTAAATCAAAAAATTCCGTTAGTTTTTCCGTTAAACCAACAAATTCCGTTAAATACACACTTTTTATATGTAGAAGATATACTAGGTGCAAGTAACGTGCAATGCACGTTTGCTTAGTTTATATTTAATAGTTTTGTTTAAAAATTAATTTGTTATTAATAAAGATGTAATTTTTTTGGTTAATTAAATAATTAATGATGTAATGTTTATGTAATTGATAAATAATTAAATAAAGTGCTACTCTCTGTCATCTCCAACCCAAAATCACAAACAGGAAACTCAAGGTATGTTAAGAGGTAAGAAGATGAGTTTACTTGGGCTTCGTTTAATTCTCATTAATGTAGAATGAGAATGAAAAAATATAGCCGTCATTGGATTCCACACAAGAGATAGAAATTTAAAATTGATAGATTGATGTGATGGATAACGGTCATATTTTTCATTTTTATGAGTTTTTAATGAGAAACAAACGGAGACTTAAACTTTTTGCATGGCTTAAGTCTTTACTCTTTTTTAAGTAATAATGCAATTTATTTTATCGCTAAAGTATGATATGTATTACGATAATATATGTATATCATGTGTTAGACTTAGTATTGGTAAGTGACGGGTAAATTTTCGAGGACGAAAATATTTTAAGAGGGTGAGAATGTAATACCCCGAAAATTTTCATAAAATATAATTCAATTTTTATATACTATATTTTAATATTTTGAAAGTTAGGGACTAAATGATACATTTATCAAATTATATTTTATTTGTGTCAAATATTTAGATATTGATAGAGTTATCGTAAATATATGAATATTGGTCTCGTTGGATAAATCGTAATTAGATACATAAATTAGATTCGAGAAAAAGTTGATCCGGATAAGTTAGCTCCAAGATATTTTAGTTTGAAGGAATTATCAAAAACTAATTTATTTTTATTATTATTTAATTATAATTTTGAAAGTAAGGGGTGGTGAAAAAAGATTTTCCGTTAAAACAAGAATTTCCGTTAGTTTTTCCGTTAAATCAATAAATTCCGTTAATTTTTCCGTTAAACCAACATATTTCGTTTAATAGCCAGAAAGATATTGTGATAAAATATCCCCAGAAAATTCCGGTAATTGTTTTGTTGTGATAATATCCGTACATTAATTAAAAGAAAAAAGAAAAAGAGGCCACCTGAATCCCCAAAGCGGCTCTACGACTCCGCATAATCGGCGTCTGTCTAAAACAGCCCAAAATTCAAAACCAAAATCAAACAAAATCCACGTCGCCTCTCTTTCTGCTCCCTACATTTTCCTTCTGTATTCTTGAAAATGGCTGGCAATGGTGAAGACGATCCGTTCAAGAAGGGAGCGCAAGTGGAAGTGAGCTTGGAGGACGACGGTTTCCGGGGCTCCTGGTATACAGCGACCATCATCCGCTCCATTTCCAGGAAGACCAAAAAAATTTACCTCGAGTTCCATACTCTCACCTCCGGCGATAACTCTACCAAGCCGCTAAGGGAGGCGGTGGACCCAATTCTGGTCCGTCCGATCCCGCCACGTGAGGCGCGGCGGCGGTTTAATGTCAGCGAGGACGTTGACGCCTTCCACAATGACGGCTGGTGGGAGGGCATTGTCATTGCTGTTCTCGACGGCGGCCGCTACTCTGTCTTCTTCCGAAGTTCCCGCGAGCAGATTGAGTTCGACGAGTCCCAACTCCGCCTTCATCGTGAATGGGTCTATGGCAAGTGGGTTCCACCGTTGGAAGATGTAAATGATGATTCACAACAGCAAGAACACAAGAAGTGAAATATAGGCTCAGGTATTTATTTATGTAGTTTTCAGGTCATGAGTTCAAGTCTGTCAGTGTCACACATTTATAAAACTATGAACATAAATTCCACCAATCCCTTGGCGGATAAAAAGTTTTGAGTCTACCCAAAACCCCATGCTCCTTCAGTACGTTCCTCTATGCGCGTTCTTAAAAGAATCCGTATTATCATCCCTTAAAGACAGATTGGTCAATTTTTTTCTATCACAATTACCCCTCGTCCCTGGCCATCTAAAGCACCTTTTTCTTTCTTCTTTTGTTATTAAACCAAAGTATATTTTTATTTTTATTTTTATTTTTCTAGTGAACGTGCCACGGCTTCATCCTTTGTTTTTTTCTTTGTAAACATGAAGAAAGATGATGAGTTGACGTCTTAAAACTTGATCCTATTATCTCTCTTTGGTCGGTGGGTAAGACTCAAAATAGGAGACGAAATCTGTATTTGATTTCATTTGTTAGTAAGACCCGAGGAGTAATGGTGACTTTATAGTTCAAAGATGAAATCTAGCTAGTGCCACTTACCAATGCTATAGTTATGTGATGTTTTAGAACTTGAATACTCGTTAGAAAAATGGATGTTGATCAATCTTGCAGAATGTGCTATAAATAAAAAATCCTAGTAAAGCTATGACACCTAACTTGGGACTCGAGAAAATGGGTTGTGAAAGTGATCGTAGTTCCTGATTTGCTCATTTTACTAGTTCTTTCCAAGTTCCTTCTCTTATGGTTCATGCTTTTCCAGGTATTCTTCTTACATAAAACCCCACGGTTTTCTTATTGCAACTTGATACACGAGACTTTCTGCTGTTAGCTCCATCCGGCTTAGCTTTGGGATTCATCTTAATTCTATGAAGACTGAGATATTGATCTGTTGTTGAATGGCCGTCACTTTATAAGCAAATTAACATGAAAGATTTCTATGCTCTCTTTTACAATTTTTTTAGTTTCTGCTAAGGATTTTCATCTTTTCTGAGATAGATCACTATGATTATTACTGGACGACTCGTGATCAAGAATGTTTGTAATCCTGAATTCTGGTGATTATGCACTCTCCCATTCTCTAACTGTGTTTAGTATCCAACAAGTCTATGCTATTTTATACTATTGATCACCTTCATCCAAAGATCTGGCAGTTGAGGACTAATCGGCCAAGTCCCAGTGGTAGTCGATCCCAATGGCCAGTGGGATAGACGACCCATTTTTGACAATATATTAAATACTTCTATCAAAACGTCTTTTATTTATGCCACTGACAGACCATCCAAATCCAAATCCACCAGCCGATTTGCCAGTCGTAGAGAACTTTAAATCAGCATATATTTTACAGTTTCCAGTTTTCCATTGGCTTTATTATAGAGAATAGTTGCTAAGATTGTTGTGGAACTGAAGTTTATGAAGTCATGAGATCGAATTGCTCGCCTTCTAACTAGTACTTTAGTGACATGTTTGACACTCCAAGCTCCTAGGAAAAGTTTCATTAACGCCTAATTCGTGTCGAGTAGACCTTGTTGTTGTTGGCCCCCTCTACCATATCTGTACAAATAGATAAAAACTATTAAATAAGAGAATAAAGCATGCACTAAATGTTCCCAATTTATCAAATGGTTATTTGTTTAGTTTAGGTTAAAAAAAAATCCAGGTTCACCAGCAAGATCGGTCAGATGGTCTCTGGTAATGTAGCATTAAAGTATTTAAGTGGAAGAATTATTTGATTTAAAGTCCTACTATAAATGATTGTATATTTGTTGCTTGAATGTGTGGAATTTAATTATGCTACACACTTTTATCTTCAACCGCAGTAAGGTTGGTGAAAGGCCCCATGCGAAATCTTTTAAATGATATAGGGGTACTTCGGGAAAGTAGTACTTGTTTTAGATTGTTCTAATATAGCGGTACCACTGTGCTCGGGCTGCTTGTCGGCTTGAGTCACTTGATACTCATGAGAGCTCGGCCCCTGGGCATGAGCATGAATCGAGTTGAGCCTATGTTCTCTGCTTCGCAGGCTATCCTATGAGCTTTTTATGTCATATTTAATTTTTCATGTCTAATTTTTATAAATTCAATTCTTATTTAATTTTTTATTTATAAATTTGATTTTCTAAATAAATAAATAAAAACTAGGTTCATTTTCCATCTTGGCTCAGCCCATAATTGGCCGCTTGACTTAGTCTATTTAAGTCTTTTTATGAAAATGCCTATTTTACCCTTAATGAAATGAATTCCTTTATTATAAGGCATATCCTTCTATTTTAGAGTATGTTTTGAATTTGTTCTGAATTTCTCCTATTCTGAATTCTAAAATATGAATCCATTCTTTGTTCTAATATATTAGCATAATCTGCAATTTTTTGTTCATATTCTTTTATAAGTTCCCTATATTCTTCAGATAATATTTCTGTATTTCCTAATTGAGATTTAATATTTTTTATTTTTTCTAACACTTGTTCTAACAAATTATATAATCCTTCAACTGTATATCCTAGCATTATTGCATATAGTATTATGATAAACAATGATATAAACATTATGATAAACGATAATTCAAACATCATGAATAATCATCCGACAATCTTAATTTTGGTAGATTTTTACATTATTCTTTTAATTATTTAACTATTTCTGTGTGTTTTTCACTCAATTCTCAAGTATTTGTTTTTCTAAGTAGAACTTGTGTTTTACGTCTCTTTTTTGAAAGATTTTCAATAAATCCTTTAGCATAGTTTAAACATCCTAAGAACTTTTGTATCTGTTCTTTTAATTCTAATTTATTTGAAAAACTTTCTATCTTTTTAGATATATGGGTTTTCAATTTCCTTCAGATCTTTTCGAGGATATATGGGATCTAAGAATCCATAATCTATTGTTGATTTGACTATTAAGGGGTTTGCATCATTGGTAATAATCAATCTTGGGTAAACGTGATCTCCATAATAGATGAAATATAAATCGTTTTCTTCTAGTTCATAAACTATCTTGGCAAATGATCTATATTCTTCTTCCTTTTTTGATAAAGGGGTGTTATCATCTTCATCAGCTCTTATCCTGATAATCTTTATATGTTCATCATTGTTTTTTATGGTCACCTTTCGGGGACTTGACATATCTCTTTTGATTTTACTGGGTCCACTTCTGCTTCATTGCCGTGTACATGTTTGTATTTTTGGTATTCCCTGTTTGGTATTTAATGACTCAAATTGTGAAGTAATATCATCAATTCGTCACTCAATTCATTGGTATATTTGGAATGAGAAACGGAGATTTCAACCATCAATTTAACATTTTGCTGAAGTAGTTCCGCCATTTGCTCAATTCCTTCTTTGATATATTCAGATTCTTCTTTGAGGAATTCCATTCGTCGTTTGACGTTTATCAATGTATTTTTGATATCATCAATTTCCAAATTCGATATTCCAACTAAGGAAATCTGCAAGATAATTTTGTTAACACCTTTAATATGGATAATATCAAAATTATAAAATGATAAATATGCTTGTCATCTATGTAGTCTTCTATATTGAGGTTCCATTGAAAGCTTATTCTTAATTAGTCATGTAACATTAGAATTGTCAGCTTCAACAATAAATTTTTTAGATAATAAAAATAATGAAAACTTTGTTATTCTTCTAATAATTGCTAACAATTCTTTTTCATGAATAATATAATTTATTTCTGTTTGGTTAAAAGTTCCACTTAAATATCTGTAAATTTCATTCAAATCTGTTTTTAATATGGCTGCACAATACTTATCAGAAGTATCAGTATTAACAACCAAATTATCTTTTTCATCCGACATCTTAATTTTGGTAGAATTTTACATTATTCTTTTAATTATTTAACTATTTCTGTGTGTTCTTCACTCAATCCTCTAGTATTTGTTTTCCTAAGTAGAACTTGTATTTTACGTCTCTTTTTTTTTTGAAATATTTTCAATAAATCCTTATGTATAGTTTAAACATTCTAATAACTTTTGTATCTGTTCTTTTGATTTTAATTTATTTGGAAAACTTTATATTTTTTAGATATATGGGTTTTCAATTTCCTTCAGATCTTTTCCAGGATATATGAGATCTAAGAATCCATAATTTGCTGCCAATTTGACTATAAAGGGGTCGCATCATTGGTAATAATCAATCTTGGATAAATGTGATCTCCAGAATAGATGAAATATAAATCGTATTCTTCTAGTTCATAAACTATCTTGACAAATGATCTATATTCTTCTTCCTTTTTTGATAAAGGGGTGTGATAATCTTCATCAGCTCTTATCCTAATAATCTTTGTATGTTCATCATTGTTTTTTATGGTCACCTTTCGGGGACTTGGTATATCTTATTTGATTTTACTGGGTCCACTGATGCTTCCTTGCAGTGTACCTGTTTGTATTTTTGGTATTCCCTGTTTGGTATTTAATGACTTAAATTGTGAAGTAATATCATCAATTCGTCACTCAATTCATTGGTATATTTTGGAATGAGAAACGGAGATTTCTACCATCAATTTAACATTTTGCTGAAGTAGTTCCGCCATTTGCTCAATTCCTTCTTTGATATATTCAGATTCTTCTTTGAGGAATTCCATTCGTTGTTTGACGTCTATCAATGTATTTTTGATATCATCCATTTTCAAATTCGATATTCCTGCTTAGGAAATCTGCAAGATAATTGTTAACACCTTTAATATAGATAATATCAAAATTATAAAATGACAAATATGCTTGCCATCTATGCAGTCTTCTATATTGAGGTTCCATTGGAATCTTATTCTTAATTAATCATGTAACATTAGAATTGTTAGTTTCAACAATAAGTTTTTTAGATAATAAAAATAATTAAAACTTTTTTATTCTTCTAATAATTGCTAACAATTCTTTTTCATGAGTAATATAATTTAGCTTGGTTAAAAGTTCTACTTGAATATTAGCAAATTTCATTCAAATCTGCTTTTAATATGACTGTCCAATACTTATCAGAAGCATCAGTATTAACAGCCAAATTATCTTTTTCATCCGACAATCTCAATTTTGGTAGATTTTTACATTCTTCTTTGAATGATTTAACTATTTCTGTATGTTCTTCACTTCATCCTCTAGTATTTGTTTTTCTAAGTAGAACTTGTATTTTATGTCTCATTTTTGAAAGATTTTCAATAAATCATTCTGTATAGTTTAAATATCCTAAGAACTTTTATATCTGTTCTTTTGATTCTAATTTATTAGAAAAACTTTCTATCTTTTTAAATATATGGGTTTGCAATTTTATTCCACTTTTATCTATTGATAATTCAAGAAAATCAATTTCTTGTTTTTTATTATAACTTTTTTTTTAAATGACAATTCCTTCCTTTTTGTATTCATTTATGAATTGTATCAAATGATTTCTATGTTCTCTTTTAGTGTTGGAGCAGATCAATATATCATCAAAATATACAATTAAAAATTTATTAAACTTTTTAAATATATTATCCATTTTTCTTTGATATATCTATGGTGCATGTTTTAAACCAAAAATCATTACTAATCATTCATATTTACCTTGAGGTGTATTAAATGCAGTATATTATATACTATCTTCTTCCATCTTAATTTGCCAAAAGCCTGATTTACATTCAAACTTAGAATAATATTGTTTTCCTTTTGTAAAGTTTATTAAAACTTATTTATTTGGTAAAAAATATCCATCAAATTTAGTATATTTGTTTAATTCTTTATAATTGATTACCATTCTAGCTTTTCCTCTGACTTGCTCAGAATGTTTCATAGCCATAAAAGCTGGACTACTATGGGGTCTATTACTATATCTAATAAGTTTTTGTTCTGGTGGTTCTTTTATTTGGGTTTTGAATTCTTGTGTGTCTTGTATGGTATAAATTATTGGCCTAACTTAGTTATAACATTTTCTGTTAGTTCTATCTTAATTTTAGAATGATATAGTTTCCAAAATAATAATGAATTTTCTCTACATGTTTTTTCTAATTGCTCTATGATTTTTTCTATGTTTATTTCTATTCTTACTTTCAAGACTTTTTTGTATAATGCTTTTGTATTTATATCTTTATTTATAATTGGTTTTTTCTTCCATCTATCACCACGTTGGGTTGGCTGAACTCTATAAGGTTTAAATTCTCTTGGAATTTTTAATAAGTGTGCACATGGTGTTTGTAACATTATCATATAATTATTTTGTTTATAATATTGAAATTGTTGTATAAAGTCATTTCCTAATAATATATCACATTCTAATTTATAATGACTATATATTTTGTTTATTATGACTTGTTTACTTCCAAGTATTATATTGACTTTATCAGTACTATTAATTATTTGGATACTTTCTTCTGTTACTCCTGTTATTTTTATCATACTACTTTTATTCCGTGATTTTATTAAGAAACTTTTGAATATTGTTATATCACTTCTTGTATATACCAAAGCACAACCATTATGTGTAATATATAGTCATTCTCTTTTTATACTATAATCTTCTAATCCATTTAGAAAACGCATTCCTAATAATATATGAGGATTTGTATTCATACTATTGTCTATATAGCATGGTACTACAATATTAATTCATCCTATTTTTATTGGTACATTGGCTTCTAATTCTGTAGTATGTATTTGTCCATCAAAATTTACATATTTATATGGTTCAATCTTATGAATTGTTAATCATTTATTTCTAATTGAAGTTATATGACATTCACTTGTTCCTGTATCTATTAGTATATTTGGTCATTCAATATGTTCTCTTCCATTATAATATTCTCCATCTATTTTCATATTTCCAATATTTCTATGAAACTTAATTTCTTTTATATTACTAGTTCCTTCTAACTGTTTTCTAGGTAATCTAAGGCTTGTTGATCTTTTAATTAAATTTCCATCTTTAAATATTATTTTATCAGAATAATCATCCTCTTTTGATTATGTTCTTTCAGGTTTTTCTTTAATTATATTAAATTCATATTCTTCATGTATTAGATTTATCTGTCTACTTGGTTCTACTATTTTACTAATGTCTTTACCTTCCTTATGTACTTCTATATATGGTTTTTTAGAATAAATATTTCCATAATTGGAATTGGTAAATGTGTACAAAGCTCTATATTGTATAGTCATAATTTGATCTCATGGTTGCATTATATCATTTCTATGTAGCTTGAAATGTAGTCCTAAAATTTCATTAAAATTTTATCTTTTAATGAGACACAATATTTTTGATAACAAGTAAATATTAATTTCGGGTATGCTAAATTTCCTTCTATAGTTCCTAAATTACTATCTTTATAATTTATTATTCTTCCATCGTGTAAATTTATAGTTAATGATGAGTTTATTCTTTCTCTAAATAAAGATTTAAACATTATTTGTATTCCTTTCTCTTTTCCATATTCTATCTAAGACCTCTCATTTTCTTATTTTTAAATCAAAAGATAATTTTTGCATTTTCTTGAATATGTTATTATCAAATGTTACTTTTAATCCAGAACCATCTATTCCTTCATATTCTTATATATCTATATTATCATTTTCTATTTTTTCAATTTCTTTATTCAGATTCTGATTCATTCTCTTCTGAATCTGTTTAACTAATATATATTTCTTGATCATAATATTGTTCAATATCATATATTTCACTCAACTCACTTTCTATTTCTAAATATTCTTTTTGTAATATTTTGAATTTCTTCTTATTACAATCAGAACTTATATGACATATTTTTCCATAATTTCAACATTTACATTGGTTTTTATTCTTTGTATACGATTTATTTTGTTTTTTATCTTGATTATATCTTCTTCTAGATTTTATGTAGTTTTTCCTAAAATTTCTGAATTTTCTAAACTTTCTGTTTTTGTATTTTTTTTCTTAGGATTTTCTTATATCAGGATTACATCCCCATTGTGTAGGTTTTTTCATATCTTCACAACATATCCTAGTTAATTTACTTGATTTTTTTCAATAATTGTCTTTGTTGAGATATATATATATATATATAAGCCTTTCAAATAAAAGTTTTATTCTTGATCCTAAAGATTTTAATATATTTTTCAAATTCCATTTTAAAATATATTCCACATGAACCTGGTAATTTACTATAGTACATGTCTTTATATATATCTTGATTTTCATTACTATAAAATTGGACATAGTAATATTCTTTAAACTCGCAAGTATATTCTTTAATTTTACACATATCGCATATTGTTAGGTTTATTAATTTCATTCTAGCATTATCTTTTTCTTTTATTGCTTCTTCTTCAAAGTTTCTTATCCAATATTCTTCTAAAAATTCATCTGCAATATAGCCTACTAATCTTTCTAAACCGAATCTATCTGTTTTTATTATTTTTGTTCGTACATTTCTTTTTATTAGTGCTTTTGTATCATTATTCATTCATTCCCACTCATTTCTAACATCTCCTTCAAAAGATGTTATTAATAATTTCATTCTTCTTTCATTATCTTCTCGTGTATCATCTTTATTATATAAAAAGAATAATATCGTTGAATTTGCCCAAGTTGTTATGGGTTTTTTAATATCTATTTTACAATTTAAATCTAATTTTGCTCCTCCATGATTAATGGGTTTATCATAGTTATCATTTGATTCAAATTTATCTCTATATTTATTTTCTCTAGGTGGTTGTCTATCTCTAATTTTATCATAAAATTGTCTATATGGTTTATTATGTAAAGGTGCAATACTGCCTTTTTCTATTTCTGAAAAATCTGGTTCAGGGATTCTGCTAGATCCTCATCCAGTATTCATTAAAACTTGGTATTCGTCTAAGTTTTCTAAGTTTAATTGATCAAAATTTCTATAAGTAAATCTAAATCTTTATTTATCTTTATTATTCTATTTTTCTTTAATTTTTAATTTTTCTAGTACTTTTTCTTTATATTTTTTCCATTTTTTTTTCTTCTTCTTCTATTATTCTTGGTAAAATATTTTTCCTAAATTTGTCATTCATACTTTCTGTTTCTATTATTATATTTTTTTGTTCAACATGTTTTTTCTTTATTCTAGACATTTTTTTTTCTATAAGTTTTTTTATCTATTATCTTATCTTTACACTTATTATTCTCTTTTAATTCTCTTACTTAAAGTTTTAATATATTTATATTATTTCTTACTTCTTTTATTTCATTATTCATGTTTTGAACATCAGTTATTAATGTTTTTAGTTCTTCCATATGAACACCTATTGACATTTTTAATGATTTGTCATCTTTTCTTTGATTGGCTTAAGTAATTGTTTTCGCGTGTTTTCCAACCCGCCAACAATTACAAGAAAAGGATCAGACGATTGTGTAAGGAACAAACCTCTTGAGACAAAGTCCCAAAAAGTGGTGCGTTTACTAGTGAAGAATTACAATTGGAAAGTAGACAAAACGCCTCCAAGGGGCGCAAGTACACGAGTACTGAGAAATGATTAAATTTAAACTAAGGAAATGAAAATTACATATTCTCTTGTCGAGAGTTTTTGATTCGGGGCTCCTTTTCTTCTACAACTTCACTTCTTTTATACTTTCGGGCGTCTCTTAGTTAACGAAACTGTTTGGAACTGCTCCATTACCTTCGTGACTATCCGCTTCTTCAGTGAGGAGCTGTTTATTGGAGAGAGGTTACTTAGTAACCGTTGCCATTACTCTTGCCTTTTAACTACCTGTTTTTGGATCGTGGGGGGCGTGCCGGGTTTACTTGACAACTGCTTTCGTAACTGCTGAATTGGATAAACTACACCTTTTAGACTTGTCTGATTCTGGACGACTTGAGAATTTGGGCGATAGTGAGGCTATCGCTCTGGGCGATTGTGCAGTACTTCACTCGTTCAGCTCCTGGGCGTCCTACGGGCTTGGGCGATGATACTCCTTCGCTCTCGGGCTTCCAATATTCAGGCCTTTTCTCAGGTTTCCAGATTGGGCTTTTCTTCTTGGGCCTTTTAATCAATTGGACTTCCCTTTGATTTTTGGGCTATATTTTTAGTGTGTCAACAATTACCCCCCAATATGGCAGAATTAATACTAATCATTAATTTTGCCATATTCACTCTGTATCTTTTTCGCAACATTTGAACTTCCCCAGAATTTCAATCATCACATACTTTTACCGCTTGAAGGATTGCGACGTTACAAACCCTTAAACCCCAAAAATACGCGGCATTCTGTTACGCCTCTACAGTCTTACGCTTCTTCCTCGCCATTTTCACTGTTCACCTTCTTGTCTTCGTGCTACGTTTCGTCCACAGACCTTACCCAACTTACATTTTGTAACAAATGGCCACTTCAAGCACTCAGTCCGATGCTGCCCTTAGCTTTAAGGACTTCCAAGACCTCCTTACCAAGCCATACATAAATTCAAACCCTCTTTCGCGGGTTGGTCCTAACATTGATGAGTTTTTCCTGGGTTCATCTTTTGTTGATGCTGAATCGGTCGAGAAGACTGCGGCGGGTCAGCTGTTCCCCTGCGCTGAAACCCTTCCATTTCTGAGTTCTCTACCGTTGAAGGCCATCTGCGATAAAGGTATCCGTACTTGGCCCAAAGCTGATTCTGGTTTTCGTAGGTAGCATGCACGCATGGTGAATCATGGCCCCACCAAATCAATTTTTGAACGTGCGAGAATTTTGGACCTATTGGAAATTACCCTTAATCCCCCCGTATACGACCCAGCGCTTTTTCCAATCGCCCTGAGCTTTTGGTCTCCTGAGTACAATGTCTTTGTTTTTCCTTGCTGCCTGTTGTCCATTACTCTTAGGGATGTTGGGGCCCTAGTGAACCTTCCTCCTTTGGGCGATACCATTTCTCCCGGCATGGTGGTTTCGGTTTCCGCTGGCAGTGTTCCCCCCAATTTGATAAGAAAATGTGTGAATCTTACTCGGCTATGCAGAGTGCTTTTGTCGTTCTTGCTTCTAAGCCTAACCATGTTGAGCGTAGCTTTCCTTCAAGTTTGGCTCTGTAAATACGTTCTTTGCGTCCCTAGCTTGAAACCTTCTACGAGTTACATGCCTTTAACGCATGCGTTGGCTCGTGGCAAGCCTTTGAATCTGTGTTCTTTCTTTTTAGCCGCTATTTACAGGGGTTTGGCTTGCTCCAATTTCAATTGAGGACTGGTGCGTCCTCTACTGGCAGTGGGCCTCTTTGGTTTGCCTAATTATGGCTTAGAGCATATTTTCCTTCTTTTGGGGCTCCATCTATTTGCAATACTTCTGCCACCTGTTATGGGTTGGTCATAGATTCCTTGCATCCAACAGACATGTCTAGGAGAGACATCTTTTCATTCTTTTATACGTTAAATTTCGTTTCTTCCTTTTTCCCTTTTCCTACTCATCTGACTCCCAACTATGTGCATATTCCTTCTGGAGTGATTGACTCTTTACCCATTTGGGTTCAGTTCCTGGCTGGAAAAGAGTTGTTCTATGACATTGTCACAGGAACCAATGCCAAGGCTGGGGTAGAGATTTACACTCCCCATTTCTTTGCTCGTCAACTGGGCTTCGGCCAGACCGGCCCATCCCTCTTTTCTATTCCAAAAATCTGACCGACCGTTTTCATACTCTTAATAAAGCAGACGTTGCAACTATAGAGGCCCATAACCGCGTTTTGGCGGATGCATTTTCGCTAGCCCCTTTTCATTCCAGTTCTGCTACTCATCCCTTTTTTGAGCAACTCTGGCCGTCAGTGAAACATAGGCTATTTACAGCTGACGCTACCACTGCCTTTCATTTGCTGGATCGGCTAAGTGCTTCTTCCGCTTCTCCTTTTTTAGCTACTCCTGTATCGATTAGGAGTCCGTCTCCACCTCCTCGCTCTAAAGATCTTATTCTTTCTCCCGCTTCTCCATCTGCCAAGGCTATTGCTGCCAAGGGTGTATCAGGCCGGAAACGGCCGGCTTCAGCATCCCCTGTTTTGCAGGCCGATGACGATGATGATGATGACACCCCCTTACCCTCAGGAGAAAGGTAATCCATATTTGTATATTCGCGGATATGTTCTTCTGTATACTAATGGTTTACCTGAATTTTTCAGAAGAGTTCATCTTCTCTTTCCAAGGCTATAGTTTTGACAGGCTCTTCCTCACCCTTTCCTGTCGAGGCCGCGTCGCCCAGGCTTCAAGTTCCAACACCCTTATTACCAACAAATCCTCCTTTCCAAGGTGCCGACCCCACAAGTGTGGAATTAGAAGGTAATGCTTACCTTTGATACATTGGCCCTTCTTTATTGCTGCTGGCTCATTGATTTATTGCGGTGTGAAACATGCAGAGATCCCTGCAGCTTCGTCAAGCGGGAAAGGTCCTTCCTGCTCAGCTAAAGGGAAATCCCCCCAAGTGATGGAGGAAATAAGGGAGGTGCCTGAATTTCCCACTACTGCCGATGAGGTCTTTTTACTTGGCTCTTATTTTGGTTCTGCTTTGTTGTATCGAAGATCTTCAATATTGGTAAACTCCTTTGCAGGGATCTGATAACATCCTTAATTCTATCCAAGACTTACTCACCTCTTGGGCACGCATGAAAACATCCTCTGCGCCATCTTCCACCCCTGCGAACGAGAATATGACATTTCTCAAACAGACATTGTTTGAGTATGTCTCCTTTATGGACGTGGAGGTTGGCCGCGCCAGCGCTGCTCCTCAAAAGGCCAAGCTAGATACGTTGAGCGCGAACCTACTGCAGGCACTTTCGCTCCCATCGCCCAACATTTCCGCTGACTTTAAGGTGAAGTTGAGGGTTCTTCATGCCGATGTTGTTTCTTTGCTGGCCAAGAACGCAGAATTGAAGGCCAGAAGTGCTCAATATCTCCGCGCTTCTTCTGAGAAAGAATCCTTACTTCAGGAAATTGACAAAAACCAGGCCGAATTGACTGAGGTTTTTTCAGAGCTTGTAGTGGAGGATTCCTTAATGTTGAGCCTGGCTGCGGAAATGAAAGAGCTACAAGCGAAAATGGATGACTGCAGGGCGAGGATGGCTGCCAAGAGGCATACTGCATCCCAAGGAATCGCTAGGACCAAATCTCTATTGGAGCAGTACAAAAAGTTGGAGGTTGATGATGACTTAGTGAAAGAATTAGGTATCATTTCCTCTGGGCAGAGCGAAAAGTGGGATAAACTTAGGCAGCAGATGCGCTCAGCTTGGGGCAACTTGTAGCTAAACATTCAATGTTTTAACCTTTGTAACTCTTTCGCGCTGACTGCTTTTGTTTTTTGTGATTTAATGTCATTCATCATCGTTAATGAACAATTATTTTGAAGTGACGTTTTATCTTTGATCGTCAATTTTCTACATACCCAATCGCTTTATGCCAACATTCATGCATATTCTTTTGGCATTTAAATTTTTCTTCACTAAGTCTTTGGGCCATATTGATTTCACTCACTGGTCATAAATGTGACCATCCACATTTTGGCTTTTCATCTTCCAGCCCCTATAAGTATGTACGTTTGTACTCATCATTTTCATCTTCATCCCTTTTCAGATTCGATTTCTTGCCATCACAACTTCCTGCCACCGCATGGCACTCCGATCATTTACCAACACTTTCATCTTCTATAGGGATGGGTCTCTTGACTCGCTCCTTTTGCTTTGATATTACTTTTGGTATGGGAGATATATGAAATGTTCTTTTAAACTGAAGCAAGATTTTTGCCTTCAGTTTGCTTGTTGAGAGTGCTTCTCCTTGCCTACCATTGCAGCAATGCATTTAGGAAGGTTATGGGGGCAGTTCACCCTCTTACTCGGCCATAGGCTGGGCCGAACTGGTTTCACTCTTTATGTTCCCATCAAACAGAAGACAATTTGTAGCATGTTTCGTCTTGTATTTTGACTGTCCCTTAATTCTTGTAAAGAATGGTTTGTAAGGAACATTTGGTAATAAATGACTTTACTTTTGAATGTGCTTTGTTTTTCTGACTTTGTTTAGAACGTGATCGTCCAATTTATTTACTGTCATCGCTCAGTATGATTACATCGCAATCGCAATTTCATCATTTATGCCATTATCTGTTCACTTTCCCAAAGGGAAGGAACATATTTCTTCAAGTACTTATCGTTAATAAATCTTATATGCCTAGTACCATCTAAATCCTCCAAGTGGTAAGCTCTATTAGGCAATACACTCTTTACTCCATATGGCCCTTCCCAATTTGGCTACCATTTGCCATATTTTGGGTCTTTACTATCTAAAGGAAGTATTGCCCTCCAAACTAATTCATTCAAACTAAAAAACTTGGCTATAACTTTCTTGTTGTAAAATCTAGTCATCCTTTGTTTCTGAACTTGCAACCTGTTTAGCACGTCTAACTTCAATTCGTCCAATTCTAATAAATTTTGAATCAATGATTTCTTGTACTCATTCTCGCTTAATTTGTGCTGCCAACGCACTCTTATAGATTGCACGTTGATTTCTACGGGCAATACAGCCTCCTGCCCATAAGTGAGTTGGAAAGGCGTAATGTTGGTGCTTGAACGGGGCGATATTCTATAAGCCTATAAGGCTTTGTTCAAGCATTCGTGCCAATTTCTGGCATTTTCATTTATCATCTTCCTTATGATAGATTTCAGAATCTTGTTAGATGATTCTGCCTGACCGTTTGATTGAGCGTAATATGGTGTGGAATTTACTAATTTAACTCCAAATTCGCTCAAGAATTCCTTCACCCGATCTCCATTCAGGGAAGTCCCATGATCCATCATTAAAGTTTACGAAATTCCAAATCTATAAATGATATGGTCCCGGATAAACTCTATGATGCTTTTCTGGGTGATTTCTTTTAGAGGCGCTGCTTCGACCCACTTGGTGAAAAAGTCTGTTGCGACTATAATAAAGGTGTGTTGTTTGGACGATGGGGGGTAAATCTTCCCTATCAAGTCTATCGCCCAGCCTTTGAACGGCCAAGGTTTGATGATGGGTGCCATATTGCTTGTCGGTGCCCTCTGCATTGGGCCATGTTTTTGGCATGCTAAACAACTTTTTGCATATTGAACACATGATTCTCCCATCTTTGGTCAAAAATATCCATTTCTGATAATCAGCCATCTCATCTTTTGGCCGGCCTGATGGGCTCCAATATCCCTTCATGCACTTCAGCTATAATCGTCCTAGCTTCTTGTAAGTTCACGCATTTTAATAATACACCATCAAAGCGTTTTTTGAACAATTCTTCGTCTATTAATGCATAGTTTAACAGACGTAATTTCGTTCTCCTATCACCTCCCCCATTAAGCTCCTTAAAGGACTCTTTAATCTCATCTATCCAATCCAGCGCGACCCCATCTTTTATACATTGAATTTTGGTTTTCCTTGCCCTTCGCTGAATAACGGGCAATATAATTCTGTATTCGTAAGCAGACTCCCAACTCATCGTCTTTGAATAGCCAGAGGCCAATTGAGCCAACTCGTTGGCCATGTCATTGTACGTTCTATTAACACATTGAAGTTCTACTTGGTCGAATTCCTCCAACAACTCTTGGGCGATTTTGTATAAATTTATAATAGAATCACTTTGGCATTTGAAATCGCCAGTCAATTGATGAATCACCAATTGAGAATCGCCCCTGATGATTACATTCTTTACTTTCATATCTACCATTAACTTCAAGCCTACAATTAAGGCTTCGTATTCGGCTTGATTATTAGTACAGATCCTATCTAAGGTGAATGCAAACTTATAGCAAACCCCTAAAGGATTTATCAAAGTCACTCCTACCCCTGTTCCTTTAGAAGTTTTCGATCCATCAAAGTATAAAATCCATGGTTTTAATTCAAATGAATCAACCTCTAGTTCTATTTCGTTGGGCATATCAAGGCATGGATGATCGGCCAAAAAATTGGCCAAAGCCTGATTTTTAACTGCCTTTTGGGGTATATACCTTATTTCGAACTCTGACAGCGCTAAAGTCCAAAGACCTACTCGTTGGTGTAAAATAGGGTGAGAAAATATGTATTTGAATAAATTGACTTTGGAAATTAAATAGACTATTACATGCCGTAAATAGGCCCTTAATTTTGTACATGCGAAGTATAATGCGAGACACAACTTCTCAATAGCAGAATAATTACATTCACATTTGGTTAATTGTCTACTTAAATAATAAATCATTATTTCTTCACCAAATTGGTCTTCTTGTGCGACCATTCCGACTATCGATTCCCGTTCAGCCGACACGTACAACTTCATTGGCCGTCCTTGGATTGGTGACACCAACACTGGTGGACTTGTTAAGTATGTTTTCAGGCTTTCAAAAGCCTTTTGATGTTCTTCTTTCCAGACGAATTCGTCTTGATTTTTCAGCTTTAGGAGAGGCGAAAACGCTTTCGTTCGCCCTGCACAATTAGATATAAAGCGTCTTAGAAAATTGATTTGGCCTAAAAACCTTTGCAGTTCTTTTTTATTGCTAGGAGCCTTGGCTTCTACAATGGTTTTCGCTTTATTCTTATCAAGTTCAATCCCTCTTTTATGTACTAGGAATCCAAGGAAATTTCTTGCATTCACGCCAAACGCACACTTCATAGGGTTCAATTTTAGTTTATGCTGCCTCATTCGTTCAAATGAACATCGCAGTTGTTCAAAATGGTCTTCTTCTGTAACAGATTTGACCACTATATCATCTACATAAACTTCCACAAATTTACCTATCATATCACGAAAAATTAGATTCATTGCTCTTTGATAGGTCGCCCCTACATTTTTCAGTCCAAACGGCATTACTACCCATTCAAAGCACCCTAAAGACCCAAGGCATCTAAATGCAGTTTTGTGTACATTTTCGTCAGCTATGTAGATTTGATTGTATCCCGAATATCCATCCATAAAAGAGTACATCACGTGCCCTGCAGTCGAGTCTACTAGAGAATCTACTGTAGGCATTGGAATCATTGGGAGTAGCCAAGTTCAAATTCCTGAAATCTATGCATACCCCCAACTTGCCATTCTTTTTTAATACTGGCACTATATTAGATAACCATTCCACATATCTGGTTGTTCTAATAAAACCTGCTTTTAGTAATCGCTCTATTTCTTTTTTGATTTCTGGTAATACATTGGGAGCGAAACGCCTAGGAGGTTGCTTATGAGGCTTAAAATTTGATTTAGTCGGCAACCTATGTTCTACTAAGTTTTTATCTAAACCAGGCATATGTTCATACTCCCAAGCAAAACAATCTTTATACTCTTTTAATAAAGCGATTAATCTGTTACTAACCTCGTGAGGGAGCATCTGGCTAACAAATGTTGGGCGATCCTCTCCTTCCTCGCCAATATTCACCTTGACTAAGGGGTCTTGTGCTTGTGCATATCCTGACTTGGTGATCCTCGTCGCTTCATCATCCATATCGCTCAGAGGTGTTTCCTCTTCCAGACAATCCACTTTATGAATTTCTCAGTCCAAGTTCTGCTCCATCTCGGACACTATTAATTTGTCCCTCAACATCTTTAACGCCGCTTCTTCTTTCTTCACACATTCACATTCTTTATTGAAAGCCATCAACTTGGCTTTGAAGGCCTGAATCTCGGCCTCTTGCCTTTGTTGTTGAGAACTCATTTAAGGTTGTTTGGCTTCTTTTTTGCCAATTACTGGCTCCTCCAAGGCCACTATGTTTGGCCTCATTTGATTAAACATCTCAGTAAGTGCATCCACTGAAAAACGGCTCTTCGCTTTGGGCAGTAATTTGAGTTTCTTCTCCATCTTGAACCACTCTGACAGGCCCATAATTTCCTTCGTACATGAACCTTTCTACTGAATTTGCTTCTGCCACAAAGGGTCTATGATCTGCTTGCACCACTTCTGCCTCACCTTTGTCATTCCAGAAGACCAAGCATTGATGGAGCGATGAAGGAATACAGCGACTGCCATGGATCCAGTCTCTTCCTAGCAACACGTTGTAGCTGGTGGGGCCGTCTATTACGAAGAAAACAGTAGTCCTGGTGGTTGTTCCTACAGTTATATCCAATGGCATAACTCCTTTTGCTGAAGTTGCCCCCCGTTAAAACTTGTAAGAATGACTTCTGTTGGGATCATGTCGCTCTCTGTTTTAGCAAATTTCCTCATCATCCTAGCTGGAATGGTGTTTATAGCTGTTCCATTGTAGATGAGTACCTTTACTATTGGTATCCCATTAACCAAGGCTTTGACGTACAACGGCTTTAAGTGTTTGGTTAACCTCATAGCCGGTTTGTTGAAGATGACTTTTTTAGCAGCATCTATTTCCACTTCCTGCTTATCTTCAGTCGGGCTATCTTTTGGTGATAGATCGACGTGCAGCATATCGCACTGAGCCTTCTTTCCTTGGGTTTTTTCCTTATCCTTTTTCAGTATTTCTTCCCCGATTACCCAACTTGTAGGAGGAGGCATTATTCTGGGGGGTGATCCATATTTTTCAGAGCGAGGTACCCTCTTTTTCCTTTTGGGTGTCCCATACAACACATAGAAATCAAACGATCGGCCAGATGGTTCTCCCAACAGATCTACTTCGCGGACTCCTTGGTGCAGCTGCTTCAACAGGGTATTGTGCGACACTCCTCTTTTCCTTTTCTCTGCTTCTAAATCAATTTCCTCTTCGATATCTGTCATACCATCATCTTCTTCTTCGTCACACATTTCTCTAGATGCTTGGCCTTCATCGCAAACTAGTACACAAGTTTCTTCCTCACTGTCCTCCTTCTCTTTGTTTTTAAATTCATCGGCCAACAAGTAGTTATTAGCCATGACAGGAGGCAATGTACCAAACTGGATAGTTAGAGATTGGTCAAGATCATTTTCGTCTTCCCTGTATCGTTCAAACTTTGATCTCCCAGACGAGCTTTCTGGCAGTTCTCCCATTGATTCGCCAGTGCCTGTTTCTTCACTATCTTCAAAAACAGTTTTGTCAGCCATTCTGAGCGATTTGGGCGCTTTAGGGCGTGATTCTCCTTGATGTTGCCTCATCATCCGTCCGTAATTACGTTGGAAACGCCTTTGTTGGGTCCTAGTCATTTCATTGAAAGGCACCACTCTTCCTGCATTATACTGGAACGAATGCCATACATTGGGTTGGCGAGGCTGCGGCCTAAACGTTCTTCCTTGACCGGCCGATCCAAACCCCCTTTCTCTAGGTAATCCTCTGTAAAACGGCACCCTTTGCCCCTGACAGGCTGAGCGACCGGCATGAAATCAGGGCGATGGTGGAATTGCCGCGTCATTGGTGACTCTGTATTTGCTTTCAACTCGTGTTTACATCTGTTGCACAGAACATCTTCGCCCTGTTTGGGCTCCTTCCCTTTGATGCGTTCAAAAACACTGGGATGCGGTTTGGATTCTTCTTCTTCATCGTCAATCACCAATCTGAACTTTGGCAATTTGTTTTTCAAACCAGTTGTTAACATGTTCATTGCCAGTGGCCGTGGGAAAGGATTTTCATCCACCGCCATCTTTTTCTTTTCCTCGAACGTGATTCGTCCTGATTCAATAGCATCCTGTTCAACGACATCCTGCGTGAGTTCTCCTAGCAATGCACGCATTGTGCGATGGCTCAATTTTATCGTTGGTTCATAGCGGCTGTGACTGCTCTGACTTTGTCCATCTGTTCGTGGAGAATGTTGTTGCTCCTCATATCGCTCAACTACAGACTGGACTACTCCTTGACTTGCTGGTTCCTTATCGGAATTTTTATGAGGTATGATATCTTTTTTTTTTTGTATCTTCACTTACAAAACACCAACGGTCCCACCGGGCGTGCTAAATTGTTTTCGCGTGTTTTCCAACCCGCCAACAATTACAAGAAAATGATCAGACGATTGTGTAAGGAACAAACCTCTTGAGACAAAGTCCCAAAAAGGGGTGCGTTTACTAGTGAAGAGTTACAATTGGAAAGTAGACAAAACGCCTCCAAGGGGCGCAAGCACACGAGTACTGAGAAAGGATTAAATTTAAACTAAGGAAATGAAAATTACATATTCTCTTGTCGAGAGTTTTTGATTCGGGGCTCCTTTTCTTCTACAACTTCACTTCTTTTATACTTTCGGGCGTCTCTTAGTTAACGAAACTGTTTGGAACTGCTCCATTACCTTCGTGACTATCCGCTTCTTCAGTGAGGAGCTGTTTATTGGAGAGAGGTTACTTAGTAACCGTTGCCATTACTCTTGCCTTTTAACTACCTGTTTTTGGATCGTGGGGGGCGTGCCGGGTTTACTTGACAACTGCTTTCGTAACTGCTGAATTGGATAAACTACACCTTTTAGACTTGTCTGATTCTGGGCGACTTGAGAGTTTGGGCGATAGTGAGGCTATCGCTCTGGGCGATTGTGCAGTACTTCACTCGTTCAGCTTCTGGGCGTCCTACGGGCTTGGGCGATGATACTCCTTCGCTCTCGGGCTTCCAATATTCAGGCCTTTTCTCAGGTTTCCAGATTGGGCTTTTCTTCTTGGGCCTTTTAATCAATTGGACTTCCCTTTGATTTTTGGACTGTATTTTTAGTGTGTCAACAGTAATATATTCTACATTTAGTATCTTTGCAATCTTTTATTATCTTATCATACTTTTGCTTTATAGATTTATTATATTTTAATTCTTTTGATTTTTCATAATAGTTTGCTCTTTCTTTATACATTTCTTGTTTTATTTTTCATATTTTTTTTTTTGTGATTTTATTATTTTTCCAGATTTTAAGAGCTCATCTAATATTTGTTGATTTATTATTCTCACTCTTGCTAATTTTTTATCTAAAATTTCTTTTATCTCCATTAATTCCATTAGTTTACTTGTCCTGGAAAACTATTTTATTTTGTTTTTTTATAAATCGTTTTCCTCTAATAAATATCTATTTCTATGGGGATTCATATATTTCATAATCATATAAAGTTTTTTCAAATTCTTCCATAATTTTTTCATGTGTATATCTATCCTTTATAATTTCTATTATTAATTTATGTAATATTTGTTCTTTTATTTCCCTGGGTAATCTTTTAATTATAATTAATGTTTTTATTTTTAGTTTATTGGGAATAAGTTCTAAAAATATACAATTTCCTTTTTCGGTTTCTAATTTATAATAATTATATATTTTTCTAATTATAGTTTCCATGATCTAGGACTCTGATACCAACTATTGAGGGTGCTATTTGGAGCGAACTAAAATCAAGTAAATCAAATAAATCTAAAATCTAATTAATTTTTTAAATAGTCGTTTATTCTATGTATCTTTTTAATTTATCAAGGTCTAATCTATTATTAATTATAGATATATGAAATTTTAAAGTTAATTTAATCATCAATTTCTTATATTATTGTGGTAATCTATTCATAATAGGTCTTCTCATTTATATGTTTTGAATTAAATTTTCAAAGTCTAAAAATGTTTTGAGAATTTATAATATCAAGATCTGTTATTATATATATACTTGGTTCAAAAAATATATTATATTTTGAGATATTCTTTATTTTTCTTTTCTAATTTATCTATAATATCATGTATATCTTTTATAATTATAGATCTCACAACTTCTCTAGCAAAATTTTGTATTAGGTTTTCTTTGAAACATTCTAATATTTCTTGATATGCAAATAATTGTTCTTGATATCCTATTTTATCAATTTCATTTTTGAATTCAATTTCTTTTTTATTTTTTGCAATTGTTTTAATTTTATATGGACCTCTTTTAGTTCTAGGTTTTTTCATTTTATAATTATTATCAGTCATGGTTAAGTTAGTTTGAGAAAATATTACAACTTTGAGATTAAAATAAATTTTTTAGGACTTAATTGTTATTTCCTTTATACTATAATAACTTAGTTGCAAATTTTGTATTTGTGGGTATTTTTGGCAGTTTACTACTTTTGAATGGTTAAAGGCCATTTTTGAAAGGCAATACCTTTATTTAGGCCGTTTGTGTGTATTTCCCCACTAATAGGGCCTATTGGCCAGTAGGGCCAGATCTCTTGGTCAACTCCCAACAAGTTAGGTCAAGCTCGACTCACTGACCAATGTATAGAGCCTGACTTGTCGAACAAGTCGAATCGACTTTGGATGGCCAACCAGCTCTGTCCCATGTCATCCCTTCTCTAATATTTCTTCATACATAAAGGAAATTAAAACGAGTAGAACAAAAATATAGGTAATTGACACAACATATCTCTGTCGTTTGTTTTAATGGTGCAAATCGTCCATATCTTTTCACCTTTGACATTTGGAACGTTATTGACGATTCTTTATACAATTCACCCTCGCAATCTCACTCCCTCCATTTGCTCTATAAAATGATCCCGTGCATTTCACTATTGTGAATTGTCCAAGGGTAATTTAGTCAAAAGACTAATTTACCATCTTTCCGTGGAAAAATTGAGGTTTGATATTCTTTTGGGTGACATCTCGAATTTGTCCCGACGAGTTTGCTATGAAAACCTCGAGTTTGTTTGGCAAACCTCAAATTTATTGGACAAATCTCGAGATTGAGATGCAAGAGTCGAGTATATTGGGCAAATATTGAGTTTGTATGTAAATCTTGAGTTTACTCAATTGGCTTATTACAAACGTGTTTTTTTTTTAATCGCACTTATAATTTCACTCTATTTTATTTTAATTTTTTCGTAGGTCAAAAGTTTAGAGTTCAATGTTAAAAATGGAGATTTTTAAAACAAACTTGAGATGTGACATGCTAATTTGCTATGACAAATTTGAGATGTCACCTAGAACTCGAGATTTATGTTGAGTTGCAAATCTTGAATTTTATTGTATCATGTCAAACATCAAATTTTTAGGAAAAGACGATCAATTTGTGTCTTGACTAAATTACCTTTGGGCAAATTACACATACACAACCACTTGTTTGGGCAAATGGATGGAATGAGATGGTATGGTGATTTGCACAAAGAATGATCAATCTGAGGATCCAAATGTCAAAAGTTAATTGATAAGAATTATTTGCGCAATAAAAATAAACAATATGAATGTTTTGTACCAGTTACCCCCAAAAAACACATTGTAATTCTTGCAACCACATGAAATGAAGCATTAATGAATCACCCCAAATTTGGTGTTCGTACATGCTTTTGATTTTATTTGTTTCATATTATTAGTATGATATGAGATCTGAGATTAGTCATAACAAGTGAACGCCATTCAAATTCGGCTAATGATCATGACATACACAGATTACTTTCATTGTACTTTTACTTGATGAAAAGCGTCCATAATTTTAACAAAAATGCTACTCTGTCAGGCCTGTAAAAGGCTTGGTAGAGCTGAGCTTCTCACATGGGACCAACCTCATTAAAAAAAAACACGGGAAAAATACATATTTAAGGTGTTTTCTTTACCTCAATTCAAAAATAAGGTAAATAGTTTGAAAATTCAAAAATCAGGTATAAATTTAATTAATTAAAAATATTTATTAAATAATGATAATAAAGTCACAGTTTGTAATTAATGGTCACATATCGTCAAATTTGATTATTCGAGGTCACAGATCAAAATTTTTTTACATCACATATTATTTCGAGGTCACAGATTTTAAATTAATTGGTCACATATTAATTTTGAGTCACGGATTATTAAATTTTTAGGTCACAGTTGATTGATTGGTCACAGATATTACCAAACATTTGGTCACAGATCACCCAACATTTGGTCACATATCACCCAACATTTGGTCACAGACTAAATACACTACTACAAATACTTGGTCACAAGTCACAGGTAGACCAACACAAACTAACCAATAACAAAACACGGACGAAAACTGAACCGCGACGCCGCCACCACCAACAACAAATATAAACATCCAACTACCCACAGATCCGCCGACAAAAAACCGCCGCCGCTACAGCGCCTGCAGCCGCTGCCGACAGCAGCAAGCCGCTGCGAGCAGCGGCAGCAGCTTGCTCGCAGCAGCGGCAGCAAGCTGCTGCTGCGAGCACCGGCAGCGGCAGCAAGCTGCTGCGAGCCGGTGCTGCTGCTCCGGCAGAAAGGAGGGGGGGAGGGTACGCAGAGAAGGGAGGAGAGAAGAGGGGCGCCGGCAGAAAGGGGGGGGGGGAGGCGACGTAGAGAAGGGAGGAGAGGGGGGGGGGAGAGAGAGAGAAGAGGGGTAGGGTAAAAAATTAGAGTTGGGATGTTTATATAGTACCTGATTTTTGAAAAATAAATTTGGTCCCTGCTTTTTGAATTGGTGTAAATTTTACACCTGATTTTTGTAATTATTCCAAAAAACACCCCAAAAATCCACCCCTCCCCTGTTTGTGAAAGGACTTGTACCGGGTCGGGCAAAATGGGCCGGCATCCCAGCATTGCTCTAATTTTAATTTACAGCCAGCAAATCAACAACCAAATGGCCCAATATTGAAACACATTTCATCAAGTAAAACGAAGTGCACCTACCTATTAGCAATATAACAACAAATTAAAATAAGTATCATATTTATTGCTTTTATCCCTTGAATATATATATCTTGAGAAAGTTAGACCTAAATAAATTACAAATCCTTGTACGAATGAATCCAAGTGCTGCAATTTCTACATATTTATCCGCAACAAAATAGTCTCTGATTGTGAGCTCCTATCATCCTGGAGAGACCTGTTCTCCAGATCTGCATCCATGGAATCCAAATTATTGAGAAAAGCCAAAAAGCGAGAAAAATAAAATGTTCTAAGGAGAGTGAAAGAGAGACGCACTTGTAGAACTCGACAGAAATCAAACTTTCTGTCTCTATTGCTGGCTCGGGAGTCCCCAGCGATGTCTCTGTTAAACTCTTTTTGGAACTAAGTCCTGCAAAACAAGGAATCAACACCTTAAGCTAGGGGAATTTCATTGCTTGAATCATCTGAAAGACCAAGTAATATTGCACCATCTATATTCTATCAGGAAAACAGAAGCACATATTTAATATGAGGCCGAGGACTCTAATGAAATATTACAAATCTTAGAACAATTACCTACGTTTGCTTATAAATACAAAAGCTAATTCACATACTCATGGAATAAAATTACAAAATAAGATTAACAAATGAAGATCTTTGCGAAATGACATGCAACAAGTTATGTAAAATTCCAAGTGAAGTATATCCTTCAAGATGTGCGGTATGAAATTATAGATCATGCCACGTCTAACAACATATACTTTTCATCAAGTAACCATGTTTAACAGACAGAGGACACTTTTGTCCGACAAGATAAATGTCGAATACGCCGACACGCGATTTTTCAAAAGAGCACTGACACGACAGATTATTGACATGTTGATTAAGTTCTTTAAAACTCTTCATTTATACAGTATAAATTTAGTTTTATACTTATATTAATTTTTCTTGTTGAAATCTTTTAAATAAGATTATCTATTGGTCATTTACTAATAATTTTGAGTTAACAATATATAATATTTTTAATTAAAAAGAAAAAAGAACAATGATTATGGTAGAGTGTCGATATTGACACGTGTTCAATACGGACACCTTGCCGTAGTTGAAACGTTCATACAACAGAGCTCCTCAATCTTTAATAGCACTATCAAAGCAGTATTTCGAATGCAATTTGCAGGAAAAGAATCATGAGAAGCTTATATATTTATTAAAGACGGACTAGCACCCAGCGGCAAACTTAGGGAAGGTGAAAACTCTATTTGTTGCAACACCAAATATCTAAAGATGTATCATTTTATTTATTTTTTACATGACCACGACCCCCATAACAAACTAAGTTGCAAAAATAATCTTTCGTCCACCGATCACTTTGGTCCAATGAAATCAAATTATTTTGCATACCTACATCCCCTAACATGTTCAACTGTGATCACGTATTTCATGTGAACGGAGGAAGCTTCTTTAGTCTACACAAGACATGCCTCGATCCCCTAAGTTATGCATAACTTACATGGTGTTGGGAGTATAATATTTAAAATTTAATCATTACAACACAACCACACACCCATCATAAAATCTTTACTTCTACTATGTTAAACTTATTGACAACGTGTTTAATGACCCACTCAAAATATCCATTTTCTCCAACCTACTCTCGTTTTTGTGTTGCATCCTCTTCGTTTTCCATTTTATAACGAAGCCAAATTAGTCCACCTCTTAAATTTAAGCATTAGTGTGAACTAGTACTTCAATCAGCATTCTCCTCACATCTAAATCAAATAATTCAAAAACTTTTGATTGAACCACGCTCCCAAAATTTTAAAAACAAGTAAAAAATATAAATCATTTATAAGCTAGTCTTTACTTGAAAGAAATCATAATTAGAAATTAAAGACTCGACTTCCTTAAAGGCCTCAATAGATCTATAACCCATAACTTGCAGAAGATATCACTATTTCAGTGGGAGGATAACAAATAAAAAGCGAAAGAATTTGAAGAGCTCCTGATAAAACCAGTCTGAAAGTAGGTTATTCTAGAAAAGAATTGATGAAACTCCACATATCCGATTAACTGCACTGGTGGAGGATGTATTCAGGAATCAACGGCATAGTTAGAATGTAGCAACATAGGCACAATAAATGCCATGAAAAATAGCTAGAAGAAAGACCTTGGTGATAATACCTTGAAAGATTATCACTAGGAAAAAGAGGATTGTGACGATCATAGCAGATATGGTGGTGGTGGATGATGGTGATGATTTTTTGGCTGCTTTCATCTTCTTTAACGCTTTCATCTGTTCAATTCTCTCACGCTTCTTAGTGGCATGCTCAGAAATCTCTCTAACGAACTTCATATCAGCAGCATCCAAGGATGGACCTTTAGGAGGTCTTGGAGGCTTGGCAGCCGCCTTCTTAGACTTTCCAGTTTTCCGTCTCTCTTTCTCATGTTTCTTCTCTATAAGAGGCAAAAGCTCATGACTCTGTCGATCATCAGGGCCCTTGTCTATCAACAATTCTACTGCTTCATGAAAATCCTTAACCAACCCTCCAGGATTGCTGCTAGCCTCATCCTTAGTTGATCCGTTTAATCCCAAAACTCCACTAGTAATCTTGTTCAACAATTTCTTCCTTCGTTTTCTTCCCGAATTGGGACCAGTTCTCGTATCAGCTCCACCACTTGCACCACCACAGTCGATATCAACAACCACTTCTTTTTCTTTTGAATTATTATATTCCATTTCCCATGAAATATCTTGCTCAAATTTTTGAACTTCCCCCAATTTCAGGTACTCGCAGTATCAACTTCGTCAACAGAGATACGATACATAACTCAAACTCTAGGCCTGCATTATCATCCAATAAGATATTCAACATTTCAAAAAAAAAAAAAAAAAAAAAAAAAAAAAAAAAAAAAAAAAAAAAAAAAAAAAAAAAAAAAAAAAAAAAAAAAAAAAAAAAAAAAAAAAAAAAAAAAAAAAAAAAAAAAAAAAAAAAAAAAAAAAAAAAAAAAAAAAAAAAAAAAAAAAAAAAAAAAAAAAAAAAAAAAAAAAAAAAAAAAAAAAAAAAAAAAAAAAAAAAAAAAAAAAAAAAAAAAAAAAAAAAAAAAAAAAAAAAAAAAAAAAAAAAAAAAAAAAAAAAAAAAAAAAAAAAAAAAAAAAAAAAAAAAAAAAAAAAAAAAAAAAAAAAAAAAAAAAAAAAAAAAAAAAAAAAAAAAAAAAAAAAAAAAAAAAAAAAAAAAAAAAAAAAAAAAAAAAAAAAAAAAAAAAAAAAAAAAAAAAAAAAAAAAAAAAAAAAAAAAAAAAAAAAAAAAAAAAAAAAAAAAAAAAAAAAAAAAAAAAAAAAAAAAAAAAAAAAAAAAAAAAAAAAAAAAAAAAAAAAAAAAAAAAAAAAAAAAAAAAAAAAAAAAAAAAAAAAAAAAAAAAAAAAAAAAAAAAAAAAAAAAAAAAAAAAAAAAAAAAAAAAAAAAAAAAAAAAAAAAAAAAAAAAAAAAAAAAAAAAAAAAAAAAAAAAAAAAAAAAAAAAAAAAAAAAAAAAAAAAAAAAAAAAAAAAAAAAAAAAAAAAAAAAAAAAAAAAAAAAAAAAAAAAAAAAAAAAAAAAAAAAAAAAAAAAAAAAAAAAAAAAAAAAAAAAAAAAAAAAAAAAAAAAAAAAAAAAAAAAAAAAAAAAAAAAAAAAAAAAAAAAAAAAAAAAAAAAAAAAAAAAAAAAAAAAAAAAAAAAAAAAAAAAAAAAAAAAAAAAAAAAAAAAAAAAAAAAAAAAAAAAAAAAAAAAAAAAAAAAAAAAAAAAAAAAAAAAAAAAAAAAAAAAAAAAAAAAAAAAAAAAAAAAAAAAAAAAAAAAAAAAAAAAAAAAAAAAAAAAAAAAAAAAAAAAAAAAAAAAAAAAAAAAAAAAAAAAAAAAAAAAAAAAAAAAAAAAAAAAAAAAAAAAAAAAAAAAAAAAAAAAAAAAAAAAAAAAAAAAAAAAAAAAAAAAAAAAAAAAAAAAAAAAAAAAAAAAAAAAAAAAAAAAAAAAAAAAAAAAAAAAAAAAAAAAAAAAAAAAAAAAAAAAAAAAAAAAAAAAAAAAAAAAAAAAAAAAAAAAAAAAAAAAAAAAAAAAAAAAAAAAAAAAAAAAAAAAAAAAAAAAAAAAAAAAAAAAAAAAAAAAAAAAAAAAAAAAAAAAAAAAAAAAAAAAAAAAAAAAAAAAAAAAAAAAAAAAAAAAAAAAAAAAAAAAAAAAAAAAAAAAAAAAAAAAAAAAAAAAAAAAAAAAAAAAAAAAAAAAAAAAAAAAAAAAAAAAAAAAAAAAAAAAAAAAAAAAAAAAAAAAAAAAAAAAAAAAAAAAAAAAAAAAAAAAAAAAAAAAAAAAAAAAAAAAAAAAAAAAAAAAAAAAAAAAAAAAAAAAAAAAAAAAAAAAAAAAAAAAAAAAAAAAAAAAAAAAAAAAAAAAAAAAAAAAAAAAAAAAAAAAAAAAAAAAAAAAAAAAAAAAAAAAAAAAAAAAAAAAAAAAAAAAAAAAAAAAAAAAAAAAAAAAAAAAAAAAAAAAAAAAAAAAAAAAAAAAAAAAAAAAAAAAAAAAAAAAAAAAAAAAAAAAAAAAAAAAAAAAAAAAAAAAAAAAAAAAAAAAAAAAAAAAAAAAAAAAAAAAAAAAAAAAAAAAAAAAAAAAAAAAAAAAAAAAAAAAAAAAAAAAAAAAAAAAAAAAAAAAAAAAAAAAAAAAAAAAAAAAAAAAAAAAAAAAAAAAAAAAAAAAAAAAAAAAAAAACCCCTCCTGTACATCAAGAATAATCCATGTTGAGCAAGTTGACTTGATGCAACAAACATCAAGGTTCTTGTCTCAAGTCAATTGGATGGAGGATTTTACTCGGTCCAACGACTCGCTATGTCACCATTCGTAGCATACACATGACATGGATGCTTGTACCTTGTGGTGCAATTAATGTCAATTATAAAATATTAGGTTCATGTTTGACACACATTCTTTCAAAATACATTCTTTCAAAACTCATTTCAACTATACATTATTCAATAAAATAATGGTCTTGTTTGTTTTGGATTAAAATTAAATTTTAATCAATATTAATCACATCTTTTATGAATCCTACAACTTTTCAACTATCCATTTCAAACACTTATATCACAATCTACTAAAAATCTAATTTTAATCCCTACCAAACACCCATAGTGTTTTTTATCACATCAATAATTTTCTTTACTTTTTAACCACATATTTCCAATCATATTACTATTCTCGATATTTCCATCAAACACACCCTAAAGTTACATAAGCTTTATCTTACAAAACTACAGGTGAAGGAATGTATTAGCTGTAGAGGTGGCAATGAGCCGAGCCGAGCCGGCTCGGCTCGTTGCCCCACGAGCTTGGCTTGTTGCCCTACGAGCCGAGCTCGTGGCTTATTACAAAACAAGCCGAGCTTTTGCTCGGCTCGTTGCTCGTGGGCGAGCTCGGCTCGGCCCACGAGCTCGTCTATCACGAGCCGAGCGGTTCGGCTCGTGAGATTTGATTTTTTTTTTTTATTTAACTGTCCTTATATGAAAAAAAACAAAAATAAAAATTGAACGAGCCGCTCATCTAAAACGAGCCGAGCAGGCTTGGCTCATGCTCGGGCTCGTGGGTCGCTACAGTACGAGCCGAGCGGGCGAGCCGACGAACTACTCGGCTCGATTGCCACCACTAATTAGCTGCCAAAAAAACTGTTTTTTTTTTTTTTTTTTTGGTCCAAGGACCAATAAATGCTTGACAGTTGACACCCTGTGCTTTTGTAGTGTTATCTTCAACCGTACACGTAGCTAAACTGTTAAGTCGGTTGAATGTTTGTGTTAGAAGTACAAATAATATTGACCACGATAAAAGCAAACACTACTATAATTTAAACACTGAAGCAAGCACCAGATTGTGGGGGACAACTAGCCTCTTTCATGTTAACAGACTTGTGTGTGCTATTTTTGCATAACGAGGCTTAATTTCAACTCGACTATTAATACAAATTAAAGTAGTTGGCTTTCAACATACGATAAGAATAAAAACAAAACTACAATCCTGAATGCGAAAAGATGCAACACTGAAATACTACGGCCGGAAGAAATGAGAGGAAATCAAGAAAAGATACATGATCTGTGTGCTTTTATTCTTGGTTTATTTGGGTTTCCAGGACCTAGAACAATTATGAGCATCATAATCATGCAAGAAAAAGAAAACATTCTTGATCAGTAACTAGTACATCTAGAGAAGTCATGGGAGAAAATTTAGTAACATAAACTAAATTTGACATTTAAGGTATCATCAAATAGGTAGCCAAGCAGTAGCAAACACAACATTGTGTCCTTTCCATGTAAGAACAACATCTTCTTCTTCCCTCTTTAGTCCCCAACCTGCTGCATGTTCATCTAGCATGCTTTTCACTTCTGTAATGGCTTCTTCACTAAAAGAAATTCCCCGAAAACTGGCATTTCTCATTCTTTGCGCCCATTTGCTCTTAGGTTCAAGCCTTTCAACTCTCTGAGGCCCTTCGTGAGCAATTACATTTTCGATCTTCCAACATATATCAGCTTCATACCATTGCCTCTGCTTGCTCCCCCGGGGCAGAAATGTGTCCAAAGTGTCAAAGGGTATCCATAGATAATTGTAGGCTGACCTTAATCTGTGCACTAGATTGTTTGATGTAAAGTCTGCATCTTCATCCACTAATATCACGATTGTTGGATCCAAACTTCGTAATGCCTCGAGGAACATTGATCGAAGGAAGGAATTACTCGAACAAATTTCAATGGAAATTTGAGGTGAACTAGTGTTTTGAACCACTGGTTGGGTTTCATCTGGTATGTAATGAAGCATCATATGTGAATTTATGACTAATGCCTCCCCATTTTCTCCATGTATCAGATGTTGCATCCTTAGTTCTTCTATTAAAGAAGAGAACCCGTTTGAAGCACTTGAAGGAATCACGCTAAATTCCATCACTACATTACGAGACCTAGAGAAGTTGACTAATTTTGAACCTAATTCCTCGTAGGAAAGATCTAGCATAGGAGGGAAATCCTCTGTGTGTCCAGCCACTGTGAGTTTGACCAGTGGCACCGCCTCAAAACGGGTGGCTATGGCGTCTATCAGGGTTGGAATTTGCATGCAGTGTGTCAAACTTAAGTCAACTATATGAACCACTGAATACCCTTCAACAGCTTCTAATATGGCTGCATTTGCTGCAGTGTATCCGAACCGGTGCCACGGGGTTAAATCCACAAAACTAGCAAGTTCAATAATAGAGAATTTGTGGTTATTCATGGCTAGATTGGTGTGCACATTTGCCATGGTGGTGAGCAATTTACAGGTTCCACTTTTCGCAGCACGGGCGATGATGGCTCGAAGGAACCCACACGTTAGGCGCTGGTTTGAGTCACCATCTGGTGGGGCAATATTGTTTAGAACCCACAAAATTTGTTGTGCAAGAGTTGCATCGTTGTTTTCAATGGCGATGGCGCAGTGGACTAACAACTGTTCCATGCAATTGGCATCGCCGAAACTCCCCAAAGATTTGGATGTGGGAAAACCAAGCCATGGCCGTGCACTATAAACTTGATTATTCATGTTATATTCAGGCTTGTAAATGGAGAGATTTGGTGAGAGGGAGTGATGGTAGTAGGGTCTCAGTGAATTGCATCTTGAGATGATGGGTATGGTCGGGTGTGGTTCCAAGATGAACAAATAGAATTCAGACCGAAAATAAGAAAGGGACGAGACCAAAAGTGGTACCTGATTATTGGGAAACGATCCATAATTGAGCTTCTGTAATAAATCTTTTTGCCGGAAAATTCTGGCAACAAATCAAAGAAATAGACTGTTCATCTTTTTTTCTTAAAGATGCACTATTTATATTCTTTCTTTTCCCACTCACAGAAGAAAGGACTGGTTGAGGTCAAGATTAGGCAAATTCTTTGAAGTCTGCAGATTTTTTCAGCATGTAGAAGAAATTTAAGAAAAAAGAAAGCAACTTTTCAAATATTTGTTAGTATTCAGAGAGAAAGAGATGAGTGATATAGAGGGGTTGGATTTTGGTGGCTTGTGAGGTAGCCGGCCTGGAAATTTGTCTATTTGTGGGAGTTGGATTTTGTCATGTAATGGTAAAGAATGAAAGCAGTGGATCTTTGGCTCACTCACGGGCTATCATACGCTAATCATTCCCTTCTACATATGCTAACTTCAACCTCCAAACTATATTGTTTTGTCTATATAACTAATCCTTAGCCTTGATAATGCTTGTCAAGAATTCGCGTTTTTTCTTTTTTTAATTTATCACTCAAGCCTCAAGGTGATAACATGAGTGTCCTCAACTAAAATTTTAACGAATTTTAAAAGTTTTTCTAAATTCAGATGTCCCAATTGAATTTTTTATGAATTTTATTTAAATCTAAATATTCCAAATAAGATTTTAATGAATTTGAATGGAATCCTTTAGAATATATATCAATAACTCATGAATTATATGAATTTCATACTTACAAATACACGCAACAAATTCTTTTGAAATTTTCCATTTTTAATGAGATTCTTATGGACGATGTGAAAATCTATTCAAATGCACGAAATTCATTAGAATTTATAATCTTTTAAAATACATTAAAAAGTCGGACACGCATTAAACTATTATACTTATGTTTGTTTAGAAATTGGAAGTAGTGAATTCCAATAAATTTGTGATTAGAAAATAAGTAAAAATTATGGGTCATAAAACAAAAGTACACATGACATTGCACAATATTGATAATAGATTTGAATTTTTTTCAAGATTCTATACCATATTATAGATGAACCATATGTACCGTTTAATGTTAGTATTTACATTATGTCTCGTTAATCTCGTACAAAAGGAAAAAAAAAATGCAAACGCATTGAATATCTTATCCAGTACCATTTCTTCATTCATATCCACCAGAAAGAAAGATCAAACCTGGCATGTAAGTGACGGAAGAGAATTGTGAAGATGACACACTGAAAATGGGTCCATACATCTTTTATTTCTTACTTGAAATTTCCTAATCGCTACACGTGAATACCCAACCATTTTATACGTACATGCAACCAAAATGTGTGTATGTTTCACGAGGGAGTAGGACTGAATATGGTCTACGGTTCAAGTCTTGCCACATTATATTTATTCGAAACCAATAAATCAAGTCTATAATAAAATAAATTTAGTCCGACCAATTCTCAATTAAGGTTCGCATTTTTCATAATTATCTTCAGGTTTGTGAAGAATTAAAAGTAAATGGTAAGAAAAGTAAAATTACATAAATTTTGATAAATAATTTGATAATTAATTAAAATGAACAACATGGCAACAAAAAAATGTCTATATACCCAACCGCAGATGATGTAGGACAATTGGCGTTAGAGTTTGAAAAAGAATTGGACCGAAAATTGGCAAAACAAGTTGTTTCGAAGAAACGAACATAACTTTTTTGCACCAGTGTCAGAATTTCTATTATAATATGTTTTCGAAAACATCTCGTAGCACTCTACAACGTCCCAACCAGGTGAAGTCGTTTTTAGCCTCAAATTTGCAGTTTAAGGCAGTCTACTGGGCAATTGAAGTTTTTTTTTTTTTTATGTTTTTGCATTTTTAATTGTTTTAATTAAGTGGATGTCCATTTTGATCTTTTTGCTTAAATTGGGGTTTTCAGAGACTATTTAAATGCTCTTTTTTTCTGAATAATACAATTCCATTTTTGAGGTTATTTTCTTGAAATTTACAATTTTCTTTTGTTGGGGATTACGCTGGTAAATCCTAAAACTTTCGTTCAGCAGAAGTGAAAACAAACGTTAAATTATGTCCCATAAGAGTTTTAGAAATTTAAGTTACCTCATTAGCCACCAAAAATTGAAAGACATTTGTCACATCATAAGAATAATTAACACTTTATTAATGGTGCTACTAGTATAATTATATGCTCTAAATCAGTCTGGAAGTTTGTTAACAGGCACAAGAATCCAGATTCATCTTCAATTTCAAATTACTAAAAGTATAGTATAGTTTAAATTTTGAAAACGACCAATCCATATTATATGTTTAAGATTTTCTCTGATATCTTGAATTTTTCATGAAAAAGGAAAACATTTTCCGTTTCCACCCTTAAAAGGTTGTTTGATGTGTTAAATTTGTTATGGAAAAAAATTTTCCACCCACTCTTTTTTCCTTCGTTTTAGGGAATTCATTTTCCCACAAAAAAGGTGGGAAAATGAATTCCAGTTTCAGCCTTCATTTTTTTTTTTTTTTTTTTTTTTGACAATTGTAACAAATTTCATAACCAATTGTAAAAAAATCATTTTAATAGACAATTTTCATGTAAAACGAAGCCAGGCGACACTAAACTTTGATGAAAAATAGTGAAAAAAATAGTTTTCGAGCAAATTTTTTTTTTTTTTTTTTTTTTTTTACTTTTTGGCAATGGTAACAAATTTTATAATCAATTGTAAAAAAAATTATTTTAATTAACAATTTCTATGTAAAATAAAGTCAAATGTGAACAAAAAGATCCAAAATTTTAAAATTTTCTGGGTGAAAAATTATACCAATAAAACACACTTATTTAACAATTCCCTGAAAAACAAATTTTAGACAATTATTTTCCTTGGAATTCATTTTTTTTCCACTTATTTTCCACCCTACCAATCAAACGGACCCTAATGTCTACAAGCTTATCCATCATAGAAGGATTTTTAATATTTCAAAAATATATAGTTTCATTAATAACGATCTTTTAGGACAACATTTTATGAGACTGCATGATGGGTTGTTATCCAATATAAGGATAACTTACTGTGACGATGTTTAGATATTTCGAAAAATCCTCAATTCCTGTTGGGTAAATGTTCGGATCTTTTACAGTTTGAAATAATTTATATATTTATTTTATATTTTTTAAATTGTTCATCGTGCGTTAATATGATTACTAGTTTCCTCAAATAATTGACAAAGAATATTTACAAATGAGTAGCAATGAAACTGAAATACAAGATATTTGTCTTTTTCTAATATTAAATTTAATTATTTCATTTAAAAGTTGAAATAATTAAAAATAAGAAATTTATTTTATTTGTACTAACATTTTTTTAACACTCAACTCAAAACTCAAGCTGGCCAACTTTTGTCCTTTGTAAACTGTCAAACTTTAAAAAGAATAACATATAATTACATCTAGTTTTGGAAATCCAAAGAGTAGTGGAAGAATCTGAATGAGAGCAGAAAGTGAGAATCAAATAAGTCAAAAGAGTTGATTTAATTATAAGAATGCGATAATTTTAAGGAGGATAAGTTAAGGTACAAAAACTAAAGGACATACGTTGTAAAAAGTAAAAAACAGAGCATTTTTTTGGGGAATTTCTCGCCAAGGGAATTCTCTGGAATCCATGCAAATTTGGATTTTTGCATTTATTATTAAGACAAAACATAGAACAAAGTGCATTCGCATCAAAGTAAGGAGAGCAACCACTTGCTTAAGATACCTAAAACAGAAGAATTTTGTAAATTAATAATTAATTTAATTTATTCATAAAACAGCAGATAATTCAGTTATATAATGTGATTTATTTATTAATTAAAAATCATATGGGAGCCAAAGGTATAGGGACACATTTCTTCGAACATAGCAAAAAAAAAAAAAGCATTTGCTTTAATTTTGATGCAAAATTGACGAGTGTTTTGTCTAATTTTGGTGACATTTTGACTGAGTGTTTACTAAAATGTTATTATATTGTCAGCTTTACTTGGATTTTTCTTTTTCAAATTTTAGTCGTCTCTAATAAAAATTGTGGATCCACCTCTAACATCCTTAATAGAAGGGGCGGACGCAGACTTTTGAAACTAGGGGAGCACAATATAACTTTCACAAAGTGACGAAAAATAAAAGTAAGAGATATCAACATTATTTTTATTACTTTTATCTCGAACATTCCTTTCAACATCAACATCCATATATTTCCTTTTAAAGTATTTGTCCATAAATGATACAAATAAATAAATAAATCAAATTAGATAAGAAATCAATCACAATTGCTATCAACATACAACAGCTTCACAGAAATGAAAAAAAAAAAACCCTTTCAACAGCTTCACAATCACAATTGCCTACTCAATTTCATCAAAATCCCTAATTAGAAATCACTACCAACTAATTCAATTTCCAAAATCCCTAAATCGCATATTCACAATCACACACAGAACGGTCCTGAAATAAGTTAAATCCATAATCATTACTTTCATATTGAGAGGAAAACGGGAACTTACCTCGTCACAGGCTGATAGGATCGGTGCGCCGGCCGCCGACGTAAGGAGTTGGAGCTTGGAACGGGTCGAACTCTCTGTGCTTGGAAACGGAACGAGGGTGGGACTGTAGGGAGACGGGAGCCTATAGGTATTCTGATTTCTGCACTCTATAAACTTGCACACAACACAAATATTATATAATCATCGATTCATTCACTGGAACTCTTTAATTTCTTCTTAATGATGTTGAATAATATAAAAGGAATGTGGAAATGGCAACTCACAGGGAAATGAAAACTCTATAATCATTGATTCATTCATGATTCACATTCCAAGATTTAATTTCAAATTTTTTTGGGAGGGAGAAGAGGAGAAAGGAGATTACATAGTGGACGGGTGGAGACGGGAGACAGGGTTGAGAAGAGACTGCAGGGGCGGACATTTTGCTGGAGAGAAATGAATAAACAATGAAGGGTAGGTTTTAGTTTTTTTTTTATATTTAATTTAAAAAAATCCCCCAAATTCTACAGGGGCACGTGCCCCTGTAGCCCCCTGTGTAGGTCTGCCCCTGCTTAATAGGGTTACACAAACCTCCCAACACGTCCCCTGAACCTGGATTTAATATGTGAAGGTCATTTTGATTTTGCTCATATTATCAAAAATAATTACAGGAATGTCACTGTTTTCGCGTATTTCCCAACCCGCCAACAATTACAAGAAAAGGATCGGACGATTGTGTAAGGAACAAACCTCTTGAGACAAAGTCTCAAAAAGGGTGCGTTTACTAGTGAAGAGTTAGAATTGGAAAGTAGACAAAATGCCTCCAAGGGGCGCAAGCACACGAGTACTGAGAAATGATTAAATTTAAACTAAGGAAATGAAAATTACATATTCTCTTGTCGAGAGTTTTTGATTCGGGGTCCTTTTCTTCTACAACTTCACTTCTTTTATACTTCCGGGCGTTTCTTGGTTAACGAAACTGCTTGGAACTGCTCCATTACCTTCGTGACTATCCGCTTCTTCAGTGAGGAGCTGCTTATTGGAGAGAGGTTACTTAGTAACCGTTGCCACTACTCTTCCCTTTTAACTACCTGTTTCTGGATCGTGGGGGGCGTGCCGGGTTTACTTGACAACTGCTTTCGTAACTGCTGAATTGGATAAACTACACCTTTTAGACTTGTTTGATTCTGGGCGACTTGAGAATTTGGGCGATAGTGAGGCTATCGCTCTGGGCGATTGTGCAGTACTTCACTCGTTCAGCTCCTGGGCGTCCTACGGGCTTGGGCGATGATACTCCTTCGCTCTCGAGCTTCCAATATTCAGGTCTTTTCTCAGGTTTCCAGATTGGGCTTTTCTTCTTGGGCCTTTTAATCAATTGGACTTCCCTTTGATTTTTGGACTGTATTTTTAGTGTGTCAACAATTACCCCCCTAATATGGCAGAATTAATACTAATAATTAATTTTGCCATATTCACTCTGTATCGTTTTCGCAACATTTGAACTTCTCCAGAATGTCAATCATCACGTACTTTTACCGCTTGAAGGATTGCGACGTTACAAACCCTTAAAACCCAAAAATACGCGGCATTCTGTTACGCCTCTGCAGTCTTACGCTTCTTCCTCGCCATTTTCACTGTTCACCTTATTGTCTCCGTGCTACGTTTCGTCCACAGACCTTACCCAACTTACATTCTGTAACAAATGGTCACTTCAAGCACTCAGTCCGATGCTGCCCTTAGCTTTGAGGACTTCCAAGACCTCCTTACCAAGCTATACATAAATTCAAACCCTCTTTCGCGGGTTGGTCCCAACATTGATGAGTTTTTCATGGGTCCATCTTTTGTTGATGCTGAATCGGTCGAGAAGACTGCGGCAGGTCAGCTGTTCCCCTGCGCTGAAACCCTTCCATTTCTGAGTTCTCTACCGTTGAAGGCCATCTGCGATAAAGGTATTCGAACTTGGCCCAAAGCTGATTCTGGTTTTCGTAGGTGGCATGCACGTATGGTGAATCATGGCCCCACCAAATCATTTTTTGAACGTGCGAGAATTTTGGACCTATTGGAAACCACCCTTAATCCCCCCGTATACGACCCAGCGCTTTTTCCAATCGCCCTGAGCTTTTGGTCTCCTGAGTACAATGTCTTTGTTTTTCCTTGCTGCCCATTGTCCATTACTCTTAGGGATGTTGGGGCCCTACTGAACCTTCCTCCTTTGGGCGATACCATTTCTCTCGGCATGGTGGTTTCGGTTTCCGCTGGCAGTGTTCTCCCCAAGTTTGATAAGAAAATGTGTGAATCTTACTCGGCTATGCAGAGTGCTTTTGTCGCTCTTGCTTCTGAGCCCAATCATGTTGAGCGGGTAGCTTTCCTTCAAGTTTGGCTCTGTAAATACGTTCTTTGCGTCCCTAGCTTGAAACCTTCTACGAGTTACCTGCCTTTAACGCATGCATTGGCCCGTGGCAAGCCTTTGAATCTGTGTTCTTTCTTTTTAGCCGCTCTTTACAGGGGTTTGGCTTTGCTCCAATTTCAATTGAGGACTGGTGCGTCCCCTACTGGCAGTGGGCCTCTTTGGTTTGCCCAATTATGGCTTAGAGCATATTTTCCTTCTTTGGGGCTCCATCTATTTGCAATTCTTCTGCCACCTGTTATGGGTTGGCCATAGATTCCTTGCATCCAACAGACATGTCTAGGAGAGACATCTTTTCATTCTTTTATACCTTAAATTCCGTTTCTTCCTTTTTCCCTTTTCCTACTCATCTGACTCTCAACTACGTGCATATTCCTTCTGGAGTGATTGACTCTTTACCGATTTGGGTTCAGTTCCTGGCTGGAAAAGAGTTGTTCTATGACATTGTCACAGAAACCAATGCCAAGGCTGGGGTAGAGATTTACACTCCCCATTTCTTTGCTCGTCAACTGGGTTTCAGCCAGACCTAGCCCGTCCCTCTTTTCTACTCCAAAAATCTGACCGACCGTTTTCATACTCTTAATAAAGCAGACGTTGCAACTATAGAGGCCCACAACCGCGTTTTGGCCGATGCATTTTCGCTAGCCCCTTTTCATTCCAGTTCTGCTATTCATCCCCTTTTTGAGCAACTCTGGCCGTTAGTGAAACGTAGGCTATTTACAGCTGACGCTACCACTGCCTTTCATTTGCTGGATCGGCCAAGTGCTTCTTCCGCTTCTCCTTTTTTAGCTACTCCTGTATCGATTAGGAGTCCTTCTACACCTCCACGCTCTAAAGATCTTATTCTTTCTCCCGCTTCTCCATCTGCCAAGGCTATTGCTGCCAAGGGTGTATCAGGCTGGAAACAGCCGGCTTCAGCATCCCCTGTTTTGCAGGCCGATGACGATGATGATGATGATGACACCCCCCTTACCCTCAGGAGAAAGGTAATCCATATTTGTATATTCGCGGATATGTTCTTCTGTATACTAATGGTTTACCTGAATTTTTCAGAAGAGTTCATCTTCTCTTTCCAAGGCTATAGTTTTGACAGACTCTTCCTCACCCTTTCCTGTCGAGGCCGTGTCGCCCAAGCTTCAAGTTCCAACACCCTTATTACCAACAAATCCTCCTTCTCAGGGTGCCGACCTTTGATACCTTGGCCCTTCTTTATTGCTGCTGGCTGCATAGATCTCTGCAGCTTCGTCAAGCGGGAAAGGTCATTCCTGCTCGGCTTAAGGAAAATCTCCCCAAGTGATGGAGGAAATAAGGGAGGTGCCTGAATTTCCCACTACTGCCGATGAGGTCTTTTTACTTGGCTCTTATTTTGGTTCTGCTTTGTTGTATCGAAGATCTTCAATATTGGTAAACTCCTTTGCAGGGATCTGATAGCATCCTTAATTCTATCCAAGACTTACTCACCTCTTGGGCACGCATGAAAACATCCTCTGCGCCATCTTCCACCCCTGCGAACGAGAATATGACATTTCTCAAACAGCATTGTTTGAGTATGTCTCCTTTATGGACGTGGAGGTTGGCCGCGCCAGCGCTGCTCCTCAAAAGGCCAAGCTAGATACGTTGAGCGCGAACCTACTGCAGGCACTTTCGCTCCCATCGCCCAACATTTCCGCTGACTTTAAGGTGAAGTTGAGGGTTCTTCATGCCGATGTTGTTTCTTTGCTGGCCAAGAACGCAGAATTGAAGGCCAGAAGTGCTCAATATCTCCGCGCTTCTTCTGAGAAAGAATCCTTACTTCAGGAAATTGACAAAAACCAGGCCGAATTGACTGAGGTTTTTTCAGAGCTTGTAGTGGAGGATTCCTTAATGTTGAGCCTGGCTGCGGAAATGAAAGAGCTACAAGCGAAAATGGATGACTGCAGGGCGAGGATGGCTGCCAAGAGGCATACTGCATCCCAAGGAATCGCTAGGACCAAATCTCTATTGGAGCAGTACAAAAAGTTGGAGGTTGATGATGACTTAGTGAAAGAATTAGGTATCATTTCCTCTGGGCAGAGCGAAAAGTGGGATAAACTTAGGCAGCAGATGCGCTCAGCTTGGGGCAACTTGTAGCTAAACATTCAATGTTTTAACCTTTGTAACTCTTTCGCGCTGACTGCTTTTGTTTTTTGTGATTTAATGTCATTCATCATCGTTAATGAACAATTATTTTGAAGTGACGTTTTATCTTTGATCGTCAATTTTCTACATACCCAATCGCTTTATGCCAACATTCATGCATATTCTTTTGGCATTTAAATTTTTCTTCACTAAGTCTTTGGGCCATATTGATTTCACTCACTGGTCATAAATGTGACCATCCACATTTTGGCTTTTCATCTTCCAGCCCCTATAAGTATGTACGTTTGTACTCATCATTTTCATCTTCATCCCTTTTCAGATTCGATTTCTTGCCATCACAACTTCCTGCCACCGCATGGCACTCCGATCATTTACCAACACTTTCATCTTCTATAGGGATGGGTCTCTTGACTCGCTCCTTTTGCTTTGATATTACTTTTGGTATGGGAGATATATGAAATGTTCTTTTAAACTGAAGCAAGATTTTTGCCTTCAGTTTGCTTGTTGAGAGTGCTTCTCCTTGCCTACCATTGCAGCAATGCATTTAGGAAGGTTATGGGGGCAGTTCACCCTCTTACTCGGCCATAGGCTGGGCCGAACTGGTTTCACTCTTTATGTTCCCATCAAACAGAAGACAATTTGTAGCATGTTTCGTCTTGTATTTTGACTGTCCCTTAATTCTTGTAAAGAATGGTTTGTAAGGAACATTTGGTAATAAATGACTTTACTTTTGAATGTGCTTTGTTTTTCTGACTTTGTTTAGAACGTGATCGTCCAATTTATTTACTGTCATCGCTCAGTATGATTACATCGCAATCGCAATTTCATCATTTATGCCATTATCTGTTCACTTTCCCAAAGGGAAGGAACATATTTCTTCAAGTACTTATCGTTAATAAATCTTATATGCCTAGTACCATCTAAATCCTCCAAGTGGTAAGCTCTATTAGGCAATACACTCTTTACTCCATATGGCCCTTCCCAATTTGGCTACCATTTGCCATATTTTGGGTCTTTACTATCTAAAGGAAGTATTGCCCTCCAAACTAATTCATTCAAACTAAAAAACTTGGCTATAACTTTCTTGTTGTAAAATCTAGTCATCCTTTGTTTCTGAACTTGCAACCTGTTTAGCACGTCTAACTTCAATTCGTCCAATTCTAATAAATTTTGAATCAATGATTTCTTGTACTCATTCTCGCTTAATTTGTGCTGCCAACGCACTCTTATAGATTGCACGTTGATTTCTACGGGCAATACAGCCTCCTGCCCATAAGTGAGTTGGAAAGGCGTAATGTTGGTGCTTGAACGGGGCGATATTCTATAAGCCTATAAGGCTTTGTTCAAGCATTCGTGCCAATTTCTGGCATTTTCATTTATCATCTTCCTTATGATAGATTTCAGAATCTTGTTAGATGATTCTGCCTGACCGTTTGATTGAGCGTAATATGGTGTGGAATTTACTAATTTAACTCCAAATTCGCTCAAGAATTCCTTCACCCGATCTCCATTCAGGGAAGTCCCATGATCCATCATTAAAGTTTACGAAATTCCAAATCTATAAATGATATGGTCCCGGATAAACTCTATGATGCTTTTCTGGGTGATTTCTTTTAGAGGCGCTGCTTCGACCCACTTGATGAAAAAGTCTGTTGCGACTATAATAAAGGTGTGATGTTTGGACGATGGGGGGTAAATCTTCCCTATCAAGTCTATCGCCCAGCCTTTGAACGGCCAAGGTTTGATGATGGGTGCCATATTGCTTGCCGGTGCCCTCTGCATTGGGCCATGTTTTTGGCATGCTAAACAACTTTTTGCATATTGAACACATGATTCTCCCATCTTTGGTCAAAAATATCCATTTCTGATAATCAGCCATCTCATCTTTTGGCCGGCCTGATGGGCTCCAATATCCCTTCATGCACTTCAGCTATAATCGTCCTAGCTTCTTGTAAGTTCACGCATTTTAATAATACACCATCAAAGCGTTTTTTGAACAATTCTTCGTCTATTAATGCATAGTTTAACAGACGTAATTTCGTTCTCCTATCACCTCCCCCATTAAGCTCCTTAAAGGACTCTTTAATCTCATCTATCCAATCCAGCGCGACCCCATCTTCTATACATTGAATTTCGGTTTTCCTTGCCCTTCGCTGAATAACGGGCAATATAATTCTGTATTCGTAAGCAGACTCCCAACTCATCGCCTTTGAATAGCCAGAGGCCAATTGAGCCAACTCGTTGGCCATGTCATTGTACATTCTATTAACACATTGAAGTTCTACTTGGTCGAATTCTTCCAACAACTCTTGGGCGATTTCGTATAAATTTATAATAGAATCACTTTGGCATTTGAAATCGCCAGTCAATTGATGAATCACCAATTGAGAATCGCCCCTGATGATTACATTCTTTACTTTCATATCTACCATTAACTCCAAGCCTACAATTAAGGCTTCGTATTCGGCTTGATTATTAGTACAGATCCTATCTAAGGTGAATGCAAACTTATAGCAAACCCCTAAAGGATTTATCAAAGTCACTCCTACCCCTGCTCCTTTAGAAGTTTTCGATCCATCAAAGTATAAAATCCATGGTTTTAATTCAAATGAATCAACCTCTAGTTCTATTTCGTTGGGCATATCAAGGCATGGATGATCGGCCAAAAAATTGGCCAAAGCCTGATTTTTAACTGCCTTTTGGGGTATATACCTTATTTCGAACTCTGACAGCGCTAAAGTCCAAAGACCTACTCGTTGGTGTAAAATAGGGTGAGAAAATATGTATTTGAATAAATTGACTTTGGAAATTAAATAGACTATTACATGCCGTAAATAGGCCCTTAATTTTGTACATGCGAAGTATAATGCGAGACACAACTTCTCAATAGCAGAATAATTACATTCACATTTGGTTAATTGTCTACTTAAATAATAAATCATTATTTCTTCACCAAATTGGTCTTCTTGTGCGACCATTCCGACTATCGATTCCCGTTCAGCCGACACGTACAACTTCATTGGCCGTCCTTGGATTGGTGACACCAACACTGGCGGACTTGTTAAGTATGTTTTCAGGCTTTCAAAAGCCTTTTGATGTTCTTCTTTCCAGACGAATTCGTCTTGATTTTTCAGCTTTAGGAGAGGCGAAAACGCTTTCGTTCGCCCTGCACAATTAGATATAAAGCGTCTTAGAAAATTGATTTGGCCTAAGAACCTTTGCAGTTCTTTTTTATTGCTAGGAGCCTTGGCTTCTACAATGGCTTTCGCTTTATTCTTATCAAGTTCAATCCCTCTTTTATGTACTAGGAATCCAAGGAAATTTCCTGCATTCACTCCAAACGCACACTTCATAGGGTTCAATTTTAGTTTATGCTGCCTCATTCGTTCAAATGAACATCGCAGTTGTTCAAAATGGTCTTCTTCTTTAACAGATTTGACCACTATATCATCTACATAAACTTTCACAAATTTACCTATCATATCACGAAAAATTAGATTCATTGCTCTTTGATAGGTCGCCCCTACATTTTTCAGTCCAAACGGCATTACTACCCATTCAAAGCACCCTAAAGACCCAAGGCATCTAAATGCAGTTTTGTGTACATTTTCGTCAGCTATGTAGATTTGATTGTATCCCGAATATCCATCCATAAAAGAGTACATCACGTGCCCTGCAGTCGAGTCTACTAGAGAATCTACTGTAGGCATTGGAATCATTGGGAGTAGCCAAGTTCAAATTCCTGAAATCTATGCATACCCCCAACTTGCCATTCTTTTTTAATACTGGCACTATATTAGATAACCATTCCACATATCTGGTTGTTCTAATAAAACCTGCTTTTAGTAATCGCTCTATTTCTTTTTTGATTTTTGGTAATACATTGGGAGCGAAACGCCTAAGAGGTTGCTTATGAGGCTTAAAATTTGATTTAGTCGGCAACCTATGTTCTACTAAGTTTTTATCTAAACCAGGCATATGTTCATACTTCCAAGCAAAACAATCTTTATACTCTTTTAATAAAGCGATTAATCTGTTACTAACCTCGTGAGGGAGCATCTGGCTAACAAATGTTGGGCGATCCTCTCCTTCCTCGCCAATATTCACCTTGACTAAGGGGTCTTGTGCTTGTGCATATCCTGACTTGGTGATCCTCGTCGCTTCATCATCCATATCGCTCAGAGGTGTTTCCTCTTCCAGACAATCCACTTTATGAATTTCTCAGTCCAAGTTCTGCTCCATCTCGGACACTATTAATTTGTTCCTCAGCATCTTTAACGCCGCTTCTTCTTTCTTCACACATTCACATTCTTTATTGAAAGCCATCAACTTGGCTTTGAAGGTCTGAATCTCGGCCTCTTGCCTTTGTTGTTGAGAACTCATTTAAGGTTGTTTGGCTTCTTTTTTGCCAATTACTGGCTCCTCCAAGGCCACTATGTTTGGCCTCATTTGATTAAACATCTCAGTAAGTGCATCCACTGAAAAACGGCTCTTCGCTTTGGGCAGTAATTTGAGTTTCTTCCCCATCTTGAACCACTCTGACAGGCCCATAATTTCCTTCGTACATGAACCTTTCTACTGAATTTGCTTCTGCCACAAAGGGTCTATGATCTGCTTGCACCACTTCTGCCTCACCTTTGTCATTCCAGAAGACCAAGCATTGATGGAGCGATGAAGGAATACAGCGACTGCCATGGATCCAGTCTCTTCCTAGCAATACGTTGTAGCTGGTGGGGCCGTCTATTACGAAGAAAACAGTAGTCCTGGTGGTTGTTCCTACAGTTATATCCAATGGCATAACTCCTTTTGCTGAAGTTGCCCCCCGTTAAAACTTGTAAGAATGACTTCTGTTGGGATCATGTCGCTCTCTGTTTTAGCAAATTTCCTCATCATCCTAGCTGGAATGGTGTTTATAGCTGTTCCATTGTAGATGAGTACCTTTACTATTGGTATCCCATTAACCAAGGCTTTGACGTACAACGGCTTTAAGTGTTTGGTTAACCTCATAGCCGGTTTGTTGAAGATGACTTTTTTAGCAGCATCTATTTCCACTTCCTGCTTATCTTCAGTCGGGCTATCTTTTGGTGATAGATCGACGTGCAGCATATCGCACTGAGCCTTCTTTCCTTGGGTTTTTTCCTTTTCCTTTTCCAGTATTTCTTCCCCGGTTACCCAACTTGTAGGAGGAGACATTATTCTGGGGGGTGATCCATATTTTTCAGAGCGAGGTACCCTCTTTTTCCTTTTGGGTGTCCCATACAACACATAGAAATCAAACGATCGGCCAGATGGTTCTCCCAACAGATCTACTTCGCGGACTCCTTGGTGCAGCTGCTTCAACAGGGTATTGTGCGACACTCCTCTTTTCCTTTTCTCTGCTTCTAAATCAATTTCCTCTTCGATATCTGTCATACCATCATCTTCTTCTTCGTCACACATTTCTCTAGATGCTTGGCCTTCATCGCAAACTAGTACACAAGTTTCTTCCTCACTGTCCTCCTTCTCTTTGTTTTTAAATTCATCGGCCAACAAGTAGTTATTAGCCATGACAGGAGGCAATGTACCAAACTGGATAGTTAGAGATTGGTCAAGATCATTTTCGTCTTCCCTGTATCGTTCAAACTTTGATCTCCCAGACGAGCTTTCTGGCAGTTCTCCCATTGATTCGCCAGTGCCTGTTTCTTCACTATCTTCAAAAACAGTTTTGTCAGCCATTCTGAGCGATTTGGGCGCTTTAGGGCGTGATTCTCCTTGATGTTGCCTCATCATCCGTCCGTAATTACGTTGGAAACGCCTTTGTTGGGTCCTAGTCATTTCATTGAAAGGCACCACTCTTCCTGCATTATACTGGAACGAATGCCATACATTGGGTTGGCGAGGCTGCGGCCTAAACGTTCTTCCTTGACCGGCCGATCCAAACCCCCTTTCTCTAGGTAATCCTCTGTAAAACGGCACCCTTTGCCCCTGACAGGCTGAGCGACCGGCATGAAATCAGGGCGATGGTGGAATTGCCGCGTCATTGGTGACTCTGTATTTGCTTTCAACTCGTGTTTACATCTGTCGCACAGAACATCTTCGCCCTGTTTGGGCTCCTTCCCTTTGATGCGTTCAAAAACACTGGGATGCGGTTTGGATTCTTCTTCTTCATCGTCAATCACCAATCTGAACTTTGGCAATTTGTTTTTCAAACCAGTTGTTAACATGTTCATTGCCAGTGGCCGTGGGAAAGGATTTTCATCCACCGCCATCTTTTTCTTTTCCTCGAACGTGATTCGTCCTGATTCAATAGCATCCTGTTCAACGACATCCTGCGTGAGTTCTCCTAGCAATGCACGCATTGTGCGATGGCTCAATTTTATCGTTGGTTCATAGCGGCTGTGACTGCTCTGACTTTGTCCATCTGTTCGTGGAGAATGTTGTTGCTCCTCATATCGCTCAACTACAGACTGGACTACTCCTTGACTTGCTGGTTCCTTATCGGAATTTTTATGAGGTATGATATCTTTTTTTTTTTGTATCTTCACTTACAAAACACCAACTGTCCGACTGGGCGTGCCAAATTGTTTTCGCGTGTTTTCCAACCCGCCAACAATTACAAGAAAATGATCAGACGATTGTGTAAGGAACAAACCTCTTGAGACAAAATCCCAAAAAGGGGTGCGTTTACTAGTGAAGAGTTACAATTGGAAAGTAGACAAAACGCCTCCAAGGGGCGCAAGCACACGAGTACTGAGAAAGGATTAAATTTAAACTAAGGAAATGAAAATTACATATTCTCTTGTCGAGAGTTTTTGATTCGGGGCTCCTTTTCTTCTACAACTTCACTTCTTTTATACTTCCGGGCGTCTCTTAGTTAACGAAACTGTTTGGAACTGCTCCATTACCTTCGTGACTATCCGCTTCTTCAGTGAGGAGCTGCTTATTGGAGAGAGGTTACTTAGTAACCGTTGCCATTACTCTTGCCTTTTAACTACCTGTTTTTGGATCGTGGGGGGCGTGCCGGGTTTACTTGACAACTGCTTTCGCAACTGCTGAATTGGATAAACTACACCTTTTAGACTTGTCTGATTCTGGGCGACTTGAGAATTTGGGCGATAGTGAGGCTATCGCTCTGGGCGATTGTGCAGTACTTCACTCGTTCAGCTCCTGGGCGTCCTACGGGCTTGGGCGATGATACTCCTTCGCTCTCGGGCTTCCAATATTCAGGCCTTTTCTCAGGTTTCCAGATTGGGCTTTTCTTCTTGGGCCTTTTAATCAATTGGACTTCCCTTTGATTTTTGGACTGTATTTTTAGTGTGTCAACAGTAATATATTCTACATTTAGTATCTTTGCAATCTTTTATTATCTTATCATACTTTTGCTTTATAGATTTATTATATTTTAATTCTTTTGATTTTTCATAATAGTTTGCTCTTTCTTTATACATTTCTTGTTTTATTTTTCATATTTTTTTTTTTGTGATTTTATTATTTTTCCAGATTTTAAGAGCTCATCTAATATTTGTTGATTTATTATTCTCACTCTTGCTAATTTTTTATCTAAAATTTCTTTTATCTCCATTAATTCCATTAGTTTACTTGTCCTGGAAAACTATTTTATTTTGTTTTTTTATAAATCGTTTTCCTCTAATAAATATCTATTTCTATGGGGATTCATATATTTCATAATCATATAAAGTTTTTTCAAATTCTTCCATAATTTTTTCATGTGTATATCTATCCTTTATAATTTCTATTATTAATTTATGTAATATTTGTTCTTTTATTTCCCTGGGTAATCTTTTAATTATAATTAATGTTTTTATTTTTAGTTTATTGGGAATAAGTTCTAAAAATATACAATTTCCTTTTTCGGTTTCTAATTTATAATAATTATATATTTTTCTAATTATAGTTTCCATGATCTAGGACTCTGATACCAACTATTGAGGGTGCTATTTGGAGCGAACTAAAATCAAGTAAATCAAATAAATCTAAAATCTAATTAATTTTTTAAATAGTCGTTTATTCTATGTATCTTTTTAATTTATCAAGGTCTAATCTATTATTAATTATAGATATATGAAATTTTAAAGTTAATTTAATCATCAATTTCTTATATTATTGTGGTAATCTATTCATAATAGGTCTTCTCATTTATATGTTTTGAATTAAATTTTCAAAGTCTAAAAATGTTTTGAGAATTTATAATATCAAGATCTGTTATTATATATATACTTGGTTCAAAAAATATATTATATTTTGAGATATTCTTTATTTTTCTTTTCTAATTTATCTATAATATCATGTATATCTTTTATAATTATAGATCTCACAACTTCTCTAGCAAAATTTTGTATTAGGTTTTCTTTGAAACATTCTAATATTTCTTGATATGCAAATAATTGTTCTTGATATCCTATTTTATCAATTTCATTTTTGAATTCAATTTCTTTTTTATTTTTTGCAATTGTTTTAATTTTATATGGACCTCTTTTAGTTCTAGGTTTTTTCATTTTATAATTATTATCAGTCATGGTTAAGTTAGTTTGAGAAAATATTACAACTTTGAGATTAAAATAAATTTTTTAGGACTTAATTGTTATTTCCTTTATACTATAATAACTTAGTTGCAAATTTTGTATTTGTGGGTATTTTTGGCAGTTTACTACTTTTGAATGGTTAAAGGCCATTTTTGAAAGGCAATACCTTTATTTAGGCCGTTTGTGTGTATTTCCCCACTAATAGGGCCTATTGGCCAGTAGGGCCAGATCTCTTGGTCAACTCCCAACAAGTTAGGTCAAGCTCGACTCACTGACCAATGTATAGAGCCTGACTTGTCGAACAAGTCGAATCGACTTTGGATGGCCAACCAGCTCTGTCCCATGTCATCCCTTCTCTAATATTTCTTCATACATAAAGGAAATTAAAACGAGTAGAACAAAAATATAGGTAATTGACACAACATATCTCTGTCGTTTGTTTTAATGGTGCAAATCGTCCATATCTTTTCACCTTTGACATTTGGAACGTTATTGACGATTCTTTATACAATTCACCCTCGCAATCTCACTCCCTCCATTTGCTCTATAAAATGATCCCGTGCATTTCACTATTGTGAATTGTCCAAGGGTAATTTAGTCAAAAGACTAATTTACCATCTTTCCGTGGAAAAATTGAGGTTTGATATTCTTTTGGGTGACATCTCGAATTTGTCCCGACGAGTTTGCTATGAAAACCTCGAGTTTGTTTGGCAAACCTCAAATTTATTGGACAAATCTCGAGATTGAGATGCAAGAGTCGAGTATATTGGGCAAATATTGAGTTTGTATGTAAATCTTGAGTTTACTCAATTGGCTTATTACAAACGTGTTTTTTTTTTAATCGCACTTATAATTTCACTCTATTTTATTTTAATTTTTTCGTAGGTCAAAAGTTTAGAGTTCAATGTTAAAAATGGAGATTTTTAAAACAAACTTGAGATGTGACATGCTAATTTGCTATGACAAATTTGAGATGTCACCTAGAACTCGAGATTTATGTTGAGTTGCAAATCTTGAATTTTATTGTATCATGTCAAACATCAAATTTTTAGGAAAAGACGATCAATTTGTGTCTTGACTAAATTACCTTTGGGCAAATTACACATACACAACCACTTGTTTGGGCAAATGGATGGAATGAGATGGTATGGTGATTTGCACAAAGAATGATCAATCTGAGGATCCAAATGTCAAAAGTTAATTGATAAGAATTATTTGCGCAATAAAAATAAACAATATGAATGTTTTGTACCAGTTACCCCCAAAAAACACATTGTAATTCTTGCAACCACATGAAATGAAGCATTAATGAATCACCCCAAATTTGGTGTTCGTACATGCTTTTGATTTTATTTGTTTCATATTATTAGTATGATATGAGATCTGAGATTAGTCATAACAAGTGAACGCCATTCAAATTCGGCTAATGATCATGACATACACAGATTACTTTCATTGTACTTTTACTTGATGAAAAGCGTCCATAATTTTAACAAAAATGCTACTCTGTCAGGCCTGTAAAAGGCTTGGTAGAGCTGAGCTTCTCACATGGGACCAACCTCATTAAAAAAAAACACGGGAAAAATACATATTTAAGGTGTTTTCTTTACCTCAATTCAAAAATAAGGTAAATAGTTTGAAAATTCAAAAATCAGGTATAAATTTAATTAATTAAAAATATTTATTAAATAATGATAATAAAGTCACAGTTTGTAATTAATGGTCACATATCGTCAAATTTGATTATTCGAGGTCACAGATCAAAATTTTTTTACATCACATATTATTTCGAGGTCACAGATTTTAAATTAATTGGTCACATATTAATTTTGAGTCACGGATTATTAAATTTTTAGGTCACAGTTGATTGATTGGTCACAGATATTACCAAACATTTGGTCACAGATCACCCAACATTTGGTCACATATCACCCAACATTTGGTCACAGACTAAATACACTACTACAAATACTTGGTCACAAGTCACAGGTAGACCAACACAAACTAACCAATAACAAAACACGGACGAAAACTGAACCGCGACGCCGCCACCACCAACAACAAATATAAACATCCAACTACCCACAGATCCGCCGACAAAAAACCGCCGCCGCTACAGCGCCTGCAGCCGCTGCCGACAGCAGCAAGCCGCTGCGAGCAGCGGCAGCAGCTTGCTCGCAGCAGCGGCAGCAAGCTGCTGCTGCGAGCACCGGCAGCGGCAGCAAGCTGCTGCGAGCCGGTGCTGCTGCTCCGGCAGAAAGGAGGGGGGGAGGGTACGCAGAGAAGGGAGGAGAGAAGAGGGGCGCCGGCAGAAAGGGGGGGGGGGAGGCGACGTAGAGAAGGGAGGAGAGGGGGGGGGAGAGAGAGAGAAGAGGGGTAGGGTAAAAAATTAGAGTTGGGATGTTTATATAGTACCTGATTTTTGAAAAATAAATTTGGTCCCTGCTTTTTGAATTGGTGTAAATTTTACACCTGATTTTTGTAATTATTCCAAAAAACACCCCAAAAATCCACCCCTCCCCTGTTTGTGAAAGGACTTGTACCGGGTCGGGCAAAATGGGCCGGCATCCCAGCATTGCTCTAATTTTAATTTACAGCCAGCAAATCAACAACCAAATGGCCCAATATTGAAACACATTTCATCAAGTAAAACGAAGTGCACCTACCTATTAGCAATATAACAACAAATTAAAATAAGTATCATATTTATTGCTTTTATCCCTTGAATATATATATCTTGAGAAAGTTAGACCTAAATAAATTACAAATCCTTGTACGAATGAATCCAAGTGCTGCAATTTCTACATATTTATCCGCAACAAAATAGTCTCTGATTGTGAGCTCCTATCATCCTGGAGAGACCTGTTCTCCAGATCTGCATCCATGGAATCCAAATTATTGAGAAAAGCCAAAAAGCGAGAAAAATAAAATGTTCTAAGGAGAGTGAAAGAGAGACGCACTTGTAGAACTCGACAGAAATCAAACTTTCTGTCTCTATTGCTGGCTCGGGAGTCCCCAGCGATGTCTCTGTTAAACTCTTTTTGGAACTAAGTCCTGCAAAACAAGGAATCAACACCTTAAGCTAGGGGAATTTCATTGCTTGAATCATCTGAAAGACCAAGTAATATTGCACCATCTATATTCTATCAGGAAAACAGAAGCACATATTTAATATGAGGCCGAGGACTCTAATGAAATATTACAAATCTTAGAACAATTACCTACGTTTGCTTATAAATACAAAAGCTAATTCACATACTCATGGAATAAAATTACAAAATAAGATTAACAAATGAAGATCTTTGCGAAATGACATGCAACAAGTTATGTAAAATTCCAAGTGAAGTATATCCTTCAAGATGTGCGGTATGAAATTATAGATCATGCCACGTCTAACAACATATACTTTTCATCAAGTAACCATGTTTAACAGACAGAGGACACTTTTGTCCGACAAGATAAATGTCGAATACGCCGACACGCGATTTTTCAAAAGAGCACTGACACGACAGATTATTGACATGTTGATTAAGTTCTTTAAAACTCTTCATTTATACAGTATAAATTTAGTTTTATACTTATATTAATTTTTCTTGTTGAAATCTTTTAAATAAGATTATCTATTGGTCATTTACTAATAATTTTGAGTTAACAATATATAATATTTTTAATTAAAAAGAAAAAAGAACAATGATTATGGTAGAGTGTCGATATTGACACGTGTTCAATACGGACACCTTGCCGTAGTTGAAACGTTCATACAACAGAGCTCCTCAATCTTTAATAGCACTATCAAAGCAGTATTTCGAATGCAATTTGCAGGAAAAGAATCATGAGAAGCTTATATATTTATTAAAGACGGACTAGCACCCAGCGGCAAACTTAGGGAAGGTGAAAACTCTATTTGTTGCAACACCAAATATCTAAAGATGTATCATTTTATTTATTTTTTACATGACCACGACCCCCATAACAAACTAAGTTGCAAAAATAATCTTTCGTCCACCGATCACTTTGGTCCAATGAAATCAAATTATTTTGCATACCTACATCCCCTAACATGTTCAACTGTGATCACGTATTTCATGTGAACGGAGGAAGCTTCTTTAGTCTACACAAGACATGCCTCGATCCCCTAAGTTATGCATAACTTACATGGTGTTGGGAGTATAATATTTAAAATTTAATCATTACAACACAACCACACACCCATCATAAAATCTTTACTTCTACTATGTTAAACTTATTGACAACGTGTTTAATGACCCACTCAAAATATCCATTTTCTCCAACCTACTCTCGTTTTTGTGTTGCATCCTCTTCGTTTTCCATTTTATAACGAAGCCAAATTAGTCCACCTCTTAAATTTAAGCATTAGTGTGAACTAGTACTTCAATCAGCATTCTCCTCACATCTAAATCAAATAATTCAAAAACTTTTGATTGAACCACGCTCCCAAAATTTTAAAAACAAGTAAAAAATATAAATCATTTATAAGCTAGTCTTTACTTGAAAGAAATCATAATTAGAAATTAAAGACTCGACTTCCTTAAAGGCCTCAATAGATCTATAACCCATAACTTGCAGAAGATATCACTATTTCAGTGGGAGGATAACAAATAAAAAGCGAAAGAATTTGAAGAGCTCCTGATAAAACCAGTCTGAAAGTAGGTTATTCTAGAAAAGAATTGATGAAACTCCACATATCCGATTAACTGCACTGGTGGAGGATGTATTCAGGAATCAACGGCATAGTTAGAATGTAGCAACATAGGCACAATAAATGCCATGAAAAATAGCTAGAAGAAAGACCTTGGTGATAATACCTTGAAAGATTATCACTAGGAAAAAGAGGATTGTGACGATCATAGCAGATATGGTGGTGGTGGATGATGGTGATGATTTTTTGGCTGCTTTCATCTTCTTTAACGCTTTCATCTGTTCAATTCTCTCACGCTTCTTAGTGGCATGCTCAGAAATCTCTCTAACGAACTTCATATCAGCAGCATCCAAGGATGGACCTTTAGGAGGTCTTGGAGGCTTGGCAGCCGCCTTCTTAGACTTTCCAGTTTTCCGTCTCTCTTTCTCATGTTTCTTCTCTATAAGAGGCAAAAGCTCATGACTCTGTCGATCATCAGGGCCCTTGTCTATCAACAATTCTACTGCTTCATGAAAATCCTTAACCAACCCTCCAGGATTGCTGCTAGCCTCATCCTTAGTTGATCCGTTTAATCCCAAAACTCCACTAGTAATCTTGTTCAACAATTTCTTCCTTCGTTTTCTTCCCGAATTGGGACCAGTTCTCGTATCAGCTCCACCACTTGCACCACCACAGTCGATATCAACAACCACTTCTTTTTCTTTTGAATTATTATATTCCATTTCCCATGAAATATCTTGCTCAAATTTTTGAACTTCCCCCAATTTCAGGTACTCGCAGTATCAACTTCGTCAACAGAGATACGATACATAACTCAAACTCTAGGCCTGCATTATCATCCAATAAGATATTCAACATTTCAATCGTTTCGATTTTGATTTCACTCAGAAGAATTTCATTCACCAGAAATGACAATGTATTCAACAACCAACCTAAAATTAATAATCCTGTAATTGAATTAAGAAAAGATCCAAAACAATTAGAATTAATTAACTTTGAAGAAAAATGTATCCCCAAGTCAGTTATTCAAACAAAACAAACTTAAAGGCCTTATTCAAACAATAATGCAGCTCAAAATACGAAAATCCCACAAATGGAAATGTCTCAAAAGATAAAAAGAAAATAAACCCACAAAAACAACAACAACAAATCAAAAAGATAATAAAAAAGGTGCAAGTCAGGAAAAAAAAATGAAGGAGCAATTAGGCGTACCATTGCGAAAAAGATTTGAAGAATCCCTAAATTTGATGACAGAGAGATCAACGCCGAGAAGAGATGGGAAAAAGGCCTTTCTTTTTTTCCTTTTTCTTTTTTCTTTTTGGTAATTTACTGAAGGAAAAAAGGTTTATCCAGCCAACCTAATTCTCAACGTTGTTTCCCTCTGCTCACATAGAAATAAAATATTGAAAGTTGCATTGAGACGTAAGAAAAGAGGCAGAGAAACAGGTATTTGTCGGGTAGTCTGAGAATTGCCGGACAAGTCCGGTTTGTACTATGTGTTTCCTCACGTTCATGTCTAAATTTCATCTGCGGTCACTAAACTTCCTATAAAATCTCAATTGGGTAATTTTAAATTTGTCCCAATTGGGTAGCTGAAGTTCATTATCATTCAATTCGATCATTGAAATTCAACTTGATTTCAAAATTATTCTCTCTTAAATTGATGAAAAAACTTAATTGACAATCATTCACAAAAAATTTCACATAATAATTATTTGGTATGTTAACTTAAAAGCGTTAAAATATGCATCTTAACATTTTAATTTGAAGACATTGACATAGCTCTCACTTTGCCATGTGTGGCGTAGTAATTACACTGAAGATCAAATTAGGTATGATTGTCAACTAAGTAATTATTGTTATTTTGGAGAACAATATGTGACGAATCGTGACAAAGTGATGCAACTTGAAATTGAATTGAAATCCAATGATATATATGAAAAATACTAAAGTTGAGTGATACAATTACCATTTTTATGGAAGTTTAGTGATCCAATTGATATTTTTCTGAAAGTTAAGAGACCAATAATGAAATTGCCCACGTTGACTGAAACTGTACCTTAGGTTCCAAGATTCTTCCACGCGTCACCTTAATGATTTACTCGGTGTCTTCTTTCCAAATGAATATATTAGCATTTGGAATCCTAAGGGTATATCTTGTATTAATTGGGTTTTTTATATATGCCCATATTACACATTAAAATTTTAATTTTCATTCTTTTACTTATTTTTAATTACATATTTTTTAATAAAATAATATTTTTCATCATATCAATAACTTTTTTCTTTTTCAACCACACATTCTTCATCAATCTACTATTTCATAATACATTCTTTTAAAATAGTGTGGTTCAAACACACCCTATATAAAACATTTTTTAAAAATAAAATTAATGTTCACGTATGGCTTAGACAGCTTTAAATATTGATAGATTGACCTTGTTTGGCAGATTTTTTCGAAGTAAACAAAAAAAAAAAAAAAATTAAGGAATGTGCGGCTAAAAATGAAAAGATTTTGTGATATCTATTATAGAATGTATGAATAAAAATGATCTTGAAAAAAAAGGTTTTTTTAAAGAAAATTAAAAAATATTTTTTTATCATAAATCTTTCATTTGAGCTTTGGTCAGGAGGCATCAAGGTCGACACTCAGTTGAGGTAGGTACATTATCACTAGACTTAGTATTGACCTTCTTTTATCTTTAAATGATCTTGCACTAGAAAACCTTCAAATGAACTCCTCCAAATTATATCCAACAATTGTTCACAAAAGACTACCAATAGAATTATCCTACAATATAGTATCCCTTCCTACTAGGATAGGTTCAAGGGTGGCAACAAGCTCGGGCAACCCACCACTCAATGGAGAGCTCATAAAGGTTCAACCCATGAGCAGCTCGACCCATTCTTTCACAAATTCATTGATCGAGTTGAGATCAGCAAGTGGCTTTACGAGCCGATTCATAAGACGAGCCAATAAGCCTTTAGGTTTTATTTAAAATTTTAATGTTTCTATATTTTTCTTTATTTCTATCTTTGAAAAATAGGAAACTTCATTGGCGAGCTCATCAAGGGTAGGGCTCGTGGGTCGAGCACTGAGTCAAGTATATTCGAATTAGAGTGATCAATCTATTGGACAGTTAGACTATTGTCACCCTAGACAATTTTGAAAATCCAAACTAGCTAGACCATACTAAATTATATGACAGTCTAATTAGTGAAGATTCATTGATTTAGCAAAAATGTACAACTTAATATTTGGGCAATGTTATCAAGCATGAGCCCATGTTCACTTTCCATATTTTTAGTATGTTTGGGAGGGTTGCTGTACAACTTAAAAGCAATGTTCTAAAAAGCGTAAAACGTGGTTAGGCGTGGAGGCCAAGTTTCAAGCTTTACAAGCTTAGGCGAGCTTAGACGAAGCTTATGCGCAAAAAAACGTTTTTTTTTTTTTAAATTCTAATTTTTAATAATTGTAAAAAAATTCAATAATTCAATAATACAAACCAAACATCTAAAATTATAAAATGTTGTATTTACTTAATAATTCATACATAAAGATAAGTTTCAAAATCATAATTACATAACGTAGATAACATGTAGTTTAACTCTTATTTAATCTAAGTCTTTATCGGACTTCAATTCATTTCAAAGTATTATCTTTTTTTTTTCGTTCTTTCTTCTCAGTTCTCTAAAATCTGGAGTTTTTGAAGTTTGAAAGGATAGTGGGCTACTGAGTCTGGACTATGTATTTTATTTAAAAAAAAAGGAAAAAAATAGGCTTCCTTAAAATCTGGGACTGAGGCTCGCTTGAGCACGTCTAGACGATCATTAAGCGGCACGCCTAAGAATGCCTAGACGAGCATTAAGCGGTCAACAACAACGTTGATTGCTTAATTTCCGGTTAGGCTCAAGGCGAAACGTTTTCATCACGCTTCACGTCTAGGCGCGCTTTTTAAAACACTGCTTAAAAGCACTTCTTAGAAGGAAAAAGTTGTTCGGGTTAAAATAATGAATGTTTGATTAATATTAAAACGTGCTTTATGACCAAGGAAATCGCCATCCAACAAACAGAATCGAAACCCTGGCCATCAAACTGTTGATTTGGGTCTATGTGGACCTATCGATGTTTCAATTCAAAATCAAATTATAACATTTAGAAACGATCTGATTTAGGTTTTGGTAATTAAAATTGCATGAAACTAAACTGAGCCTTTCACCTTTTTTTTTTCAAAGTACTTGTTATAGATAGAAAATATTGTTTATAAGTCAACTTGTACTTCAACCAAACTACATGTCAATTGAAATTTATGGCTATTTAAGGCTATGTTCTTATCTATTTAGAAAGAAAAAGTTGGAAGCTTATGCCCCATTTGATTTGCATTTTTGTTTTTAGTTTTGAATTCATTTTTGTTATTTGCTTTGATAGTTTGGTTTTAGGTTATCAAAAAATATGTTTTGTTTGTCATTTTAAAAAATTGTTTCTCAAAACATAAAACTAAAAAACATTTGACTTCAAATTTTTAGAAATTGTTATCTGATATTTTATTCAATGAATTTAATTATACAGTAAAATAAAATAATTTCTTATTAATTTATTATTAAGTACTATATACATTTTAAAGTTGATGAATCTTAGGGTCTGTTTGATTGCAAATGTGAGATTTGGAAATAAAATATTTTATTGGAATTGAATTACCTAAAATTTGTTTTATTGAGAATTGTATTTAATTGTGTTTGATTGGTATAATTTTTCATCCGCAAAATGTTGAATGTTTGGTATCTGTTTTGCTTTATTTTTCATGAAAATTCTCCATTAAAGCGATCATTTTTTTACCATTGGGTCTAGAATTTGTTCCAATTGTCAAAAAAAAAATTATCATACCGAATACCATTCGTCTGACTTTGTTTTGTATGGAAATTGTCAATAAAAGTAATTTTTACCGTTGTATCTAGAATTTTTTTCAATTATAAAAAAAAGCTGAAAAACACTTTTCCACCAAATAGGCAAGAAAACCAATTCTTAAAATGCTGGAAAGATGGCGCGTGAGGGTGGAGGCTGGAAACCAAATTCAAGGGAAAAGTTTGGCAATCAAATGCTCCAAATTGTGGAAAATGAAAAAAAAAAAAAAAAATCCTACTTCCTTCGAAAATTTGGTGAATCAAACGGGCCTTACAATAAATTTTTTTGCTACAAAATTAAAATACAAACAAATAATAAATTGACTTGGCAAGAAATAGGAAATAAAAAATGATGTTAATTGAAAAAGTATGATAAAATCACATGCCACGCCACCACCTTTGGGAGTGTTGTCGTTGTTGCTATATCGATCTCCAGCTTTTAGTCTATGATCTAAAACTGGGTTTTACTATTTAGGTTCTGAAATCTTGAATTCGATTGAGGTTGCAATTTTGGAGCTTTACATTGGTGTGGTGAAAAATCGATGGAAGTTAGAGGTGGTGGTGAAGATGTTTGGCGGCTTGAAAGGGGAGGGAAAGGGAGGGGGTGGATGGGTTGGGATTGTAGTCGCGACAGCGAACACTGGGGTTGGAGAAGGGGATTTTTTTTTTTTTTAAATTCTTTTCTTTTCTATGTTTTTATTTTATTTTAGGTGTTTGATTTTTCATTGGAAAGAGGATTTGATTACTTTTATTTCCTTTATTTTGAGTACTTTCAATGAAGATGTCAAAAATATATTTTGAATTTTATATTATAAATTTAGAGGGTGTGTGGTAGAGATTAAAATCAGATTAAAATTGAAAATATAGCCGTTATTGTTGACTTTTATTAGACGAGTGGGACCCAATAACGACCATATTTTCAATTTTAATTGGATTTTAAGCCGTACCAAACATGCTCTTAGTCTTTTTTTTCAAAAATACATTTTTAAATATCAAATCAAACAAGTTCCGGATGTTTTACCAAATTAAAAATAGCTCGAAAACAACAAATCAACCGCTCCTCTAAATTTTATAGTTGAACTTCGTAATATAATATTGGTTGAAGATTGAATTGAGACAAATACATTAGTATTGTAATAATTTATGTTTAGAAGATTTCAACCGAAGTGTTATGCTGAAATTTTAAATCAATATTTTTTATTTTTCACTTGTTTCACTTGAAAGCAAGTTCAATTAAAAGAAATTATCATTAATTGTTTTATTGGATAATGTTTTCAGATGGATGAATTACTTCTCTTTGTTGGTTGTTTTGTGATGAACTATGTCTATAATTCTTATCATGTTTTGCCATAGTAAGCTTAAGAAACTAGGTATTACTTCTCAAATAAAGAAAAAAACTATTTATTATTGTGATGCACTTATCTATTAAATTTAGGATTTACTTTTTTCACAATTTATGTTTGTGATTAAAGCAAGGCCCATTAGGTATATGGAAATTTTGCAAAGGTGCCTCCAGTATGAAAAATGGTAAAAAAATTGTCATTTTTTGAAAATGTGCCAAAAATGTTATTTTTAGGTGCAAAAAGTCCAATTTACCCTTGTAATTACCTTTTTGTATGCATTTAATGATCAATTAATGTTAAGATTTGATGGTTGACTTGTTAAAGAAGATATCCATGAATCTAGTAATTATACAATGGATAATACATTTGTTGACCAAAAAAATTATTGCACAACATTTTAGGGAGGAGAAGTAAAATTTTGCTCTAAAAAATTCAAGTGTATTACTCCTTGACTATTGAAATATCAAGCTTGAAATCTTAGTGGATTCATCTTCCATTTTGAGGTTAGGACTTTTAAGATATTGAATATTATATTATCTTATAACAAAGTATTTTGTAATCTTAAATACAAAACGCTACATTACTTTGTAAATTATTATTAGTATTATTTTTTTGTTAATTTTGATTAGTTTTTAAAACTATTTTAACAAAACATAGCAAGTTCAAAGCATAAAGATTTTTGGAATATTCCCTATTTAATATAGCATAGTGTAATTATTTGTCAGGATTTGGTCATTTGGCTGTTGAGTATTGATAAACATATTTAATGCTTCATGATGAATGTTTTTCCATCGTACACCTTAAATGCAATCTCATCAGATGCGAAATGTTAAGGCAGACAGTTCAAATGTCAATATCGACATTTCTTAGCTATCGGGATAAACATTGTAATTTTCGTTATAACCAATTCGCAATTGTTTGGTAGAATATATTCGTAGAGGCCTCGTGTATACATTTGAACTACGATATATTAAATTTGTATAGAATGCATACCATGTCGTTTGCTTGATTTTAGGTATGAGTGACAATTTGAGATTTATCGTATTGCATGGGAACATTTTATGCACATAGATGATGAATGGAAGTGGCGAGAGAACATAATCACTTCAATCTTAGTTTCAAATAATATCACTCTTGCAGGACTTGTCATCTTACGATTGATGGTGAAGCTTTCAATTCATGATCAATGTATTAAAATTCAAAGTCCCGAATATGAGCCGAAATATGCAAAGACGAGGACTTGAATTGATACATATATGTTGACAAAGAAACAGCTCTTTGCACCATTCTTGTTCAAACTGATAATTCAATTGGCCAGTTATTTCGCACAGTGAGGGATACAGATTTACAAGAGCCTTCATTTGTTGCAAAGAAACGGTATGAAAACTTTCAACACAACGAGTTTGAAGACATGAAAAATGTAACAAACGGGAATGAGAATAACAATTTGATATGTAATACTGGTGAGACCCCAATGAATGAGAACTTTGATGCCCCATTAAATAGTTAAGTTAAGGATGTAAAAATAACACTAATCTACCCAAACTAAAACTCAATTTGAATGTTTGTCTTATGCATTCCTTGTTAAACCTATTCCTTGAAATCAACAATTCAGATATCGAGTGTAAAAGCACGTGATATATGAAATATGACAATTAAAACCAACTATCATAAATATGCTAGCTAATTGAAAAGTAATATTAATATTAATCAAAACACCAACCGAAACATTAATATCACCAAATATCATAACTCAACAAGCTATGCTATGATATGGAGTGCCAAAAAAAATCATATCAATCATCTTTCCCCTTACTCATATCTCTCCTAAAATGCCAAATGAAAAAAATTCACACCCATTAAATTTAAATTCAAGTTCGTACAAAATACATTTCCTCCCCCTACCTTTTCCCTCCCTATTTTTTGTCACAAATGACGAAGGGAAATAAATAAACAATATATAACAACTCAAAAGAATAAATGGACAAGCATAATCAATGATTAGTAAACTTTAGCACATACTCAGTTCAAGTCTAAATGGAGTAAATTGTATAAGTGATTCATGTGTGTTAAGTGTCACTAATTCCTTGTGAACAAGATTCCAAACCTTAAATTTGTGAGAAAGAATGTGATAAACATCACTGTTAAATAAATTGATTCCTCTACTAATGAAAGTCAAACCAGAAAATGCATATTAGGACCTACATATAAAACTCATTTCCACTTCGTTTTTCTATGATTTTTCCTTTTTAGATTTTATTATTTATGGATGAGCATTGTGAATTGCACGTTGATGCTGAGACTAATATTGTTATGGTTTAGGGAATGTCTCGTAGAACAAATCGAGCTCTCTCGAATCGGGCTGCTGGAAGACAAGCTACCCCAGGCCAGGCTGCTACTGGTGATGCGGGAAATAATACATTAATGGACCTCGTGAATGCTCTCCAGAGGCTCACTCAGCAACAAGCCCCAACAGCTCCACGAAATGCCCCAAATTTACCGAATCCATAGGCTAATACAAACAAGACCAACATGGTTATTGAACAGTTTCACCGATATAAGCCACCAACATTCAATGGTCGAGCGGGACCCCTAGCTGCAAAAGAATGGCTAAGGGCATTAGAACGGATCTTTAAACACATAGCCTGTTCGGACACTCAAAAAGTGCCATGCGTTGTGTTCCAACTTGCGAAGGACGCAGATCATTTGTGGGAGTCATATCAGCACACCAGGATTGAGGCACAGCAACTTGAACTGATCTGGGAAAGATTCAAGGAATTAATAATACAAATGTATTTTCCCCAGTCTTTCCGGGATCAGAAAGAAATAGAGTTCCTTGAACTTAGGCAGGGAAGTATGTCTGTGGTGGAATATGAAACGAAATTCAATCATTTGTCCAGGTATGCTATCCATCTGGTTGATACGGATATCAAGAATCATGGCAGGTTTGGGACTCACTACCTATGCTGAAGCGATTAAACGAGCACAAGTTATATCCTCTCGCTTAAACCTGGAAAAAACTACTCAGAAACCCACAGAGGCACCAACAAAAAGGAAATGGACAGTCAGAATATAGGCAAAGGCAGATATCAAAACAAGAAGGGAAAATCATGGGGAAAAATTGAGGAAAATGCTAGCACTGAGAAACTCGTATGCCCAAAGTATGATAAGCATCACTATGGGGAGTGCCTGCTCGGAAAGGGGATGTTCTTTAGATGTAAGAAACCTAGTCATTTTGCTGGTGAATTTTCTGAATTCAAGGGTAAAGAAGATGCCAGATGGGAAAGGCTCAAGTTTTTTATTTAACTCAGAAGGAGACAGAGAAAGATCATGACGTGATAATAGATATTCTATTAGTATTCAATATACCTGCTATCGTTTTAATTGATTTTGGTGCTACGAATTCTTTCATCTCTACTAGTTTTCATGCTAATATTGGAAATGTGTGTGAAAGTATGAATTATGCCCTAGAGGTTAGTATTCCTTCGGGTTAAACTATTATCACTAATCTAATGTCAAAAGCTGTTAAGTTTGAAATAGATGGGAAGAACTTAGAGGCAGACTTGTACTTAATAGACATGCGGGATTTTGATATCATTTTAGGCATGGAATGACTTAGTTGTAATCATGCTACGATTAAGTGTCACGAGAGGGAGGTGCTCTTTCAGAAACCAGGAGAATGTTAATTCACTTTCTTTGGGACAAAAGTCAAAACCATGCCTCGTGTCATATCAGTGTTGAAAGTATAAAGGATGTTGAGAAAGAGTACCAGTCAAGGATATCTAGTGAGCATCACTAGTGTTCAGGCAACTGAGGTAACGGCTACCGATGTACCAGCTTGTTGATATATGTTTGATCATGACCTTAATGTTTTGATTATAACAAACAACTCCATCTTGTTTACTAACAAATTGAATTGAATATTTAAGCATTCAAAGTTATAAAGATTATTATTCACACTCGAATGAAGTACAAGTAAAGGTTAAACGAGCATTCAAGACAAATCATTCGAGATACAAGTCAAAGAGAGGCTCAAAGAAATCAAGAACATTGAAGATAGAGTTATTTATCGAACCTCATTTATATATATAAAGGTAGAACTCGTCAATGTTTAGCAAGTGCATAAAGCTCAGGTATTTCTCATAAATTCATCACTTGCATAAATTACTTTGACATGAGAATGATCTTGAAAAAATGAATATTTGTAATATATCAAAAACCTTGAAAAATCATTTTCAAATGTCCCTCAAAAGATCATACTTCAACTTTCAATCAAAAAGTTATACTCTGATTTTCAATCTCATAGTGGGACAGATTTTTGACATGGAAGATGATCTAATTTGAAGATTATTTCTGAAGCAAAGTTATAACCCTTTGAGTTAGCTTTCCAACCCATTTTGAATCACCTCAATCGGATATCGGGAGAAAAATATATGAGCAAAATACTGAAAACTATCCGGCGTAAACTGTCGTATCGGACGTCCGGTAAGATTTTACTGGACGTCCGATAAAATTGATTTTTGTCCACAACGATCAAATTTCAACGGTCTTATTTTCTGACAAAAAATAACGGCTAAAATGACCGTTAAATTTTTACCGAACGTTCGGTAAGAGTCGTCTGGTACGGCAGAAATTTGACAGATTTTCATCTATAAATACTCACTCTCTTTACATTCAATTCGTACAACTTTGAAGAGGAAATTGAGAGAGTTATTTATTGAAAATCTTTGAGCTTAACTTGGTTTTAAATTCTATCTCATTTACAAAGAATTCTTGATTGATTCAAACTTGTTTTATCCATTTCATCAAGAATTAAATTTTGCAAAGAAACTTTTCAATCTCATCTATTTTCAAATTTTTGATAAAAATTTTCTTTACCAACACTTGTATTGAAGTGTAAATCTCTCCTCATACTTAACTTATGTTATTTTGTTAAGAGAGATTATTGGTTGAAAACTTTGATAACAATACAAACTATTTCATTATCCATCTTTTATCAAAGTTTACAACATCAACACTTGAGCTTAATTCATTTGCTATCTATTAAAGTGTTTGCCTATTTTCTTCTTATACTCAACCTTGATTTTATCATTCGATAAGAAGGGAAGATTTGTATTGTAAAATTCATTTATAGTGTGGGTCGGTTGTAGTCCCTAAAAGATCAACATTGTATAAGGTTTGGTGCGCCTTGTTGTAAGTCACCATGTGAGTCATATCGAGGTCCCGTAAAGCTCGGTAGTGTGGGTCGTGTTGAGGTCCCGGAAAGCTCAACGTTATAAAGGATCGGTACTCCTTGTTGTAAGTTACCATTATAATACAAATTGGCCTTGCTCGTGACGGAGAGCTTGGTAACGAGGACGTAGATCATTGTAATGGATCGAACCCCATTAAATCGGTTTGTTATCTTTACATTATTGCACTTTACTTTAAATTTCTATTTACATTGTGCAATATCATACTTGAATTAAGATAAAATATTTGCATATTTACTTATTGTTTTATACTTTACAATTATATCTTGTGTGTTGAATTATTTTGAGACTAAGTGTCGAAAAAGTTTTGAAAACTAATTCACCCCCCTCTTAGTTATTCTTGGGCTAACATAGTTGTGTGTAATTTTGTGGATGTATTTCCAGAGGATCTGGTTGGTATTCCACTAGATAGATAAGTAAAATTCATGATTGACTTGGTACTTGGAGCTGCACCCATATCTAGAGCACCCTACAGGATGGCACCGAAGGGAATTCAGGAGTTGAAGGTGCAACTATAAGAACTGTTGGATAAATGATTTATTCGACCAAGTGTATTACCTTGGGGAGCGCCGGTACTATTTGTGAAAAATAAAGATGGATCAATGAGGATGTACATTGACTACAGGGAGTTGAATCGCCTCATAGTCAAGAATAAGTATCCTTTACCAAGAATAGAAGATTTGTTTGATCAGTTAAAGGTTGCCATTTATTCTTCAAGATTGATTTGAGATCAGGTTATCATCAATTGAAGATTAAGGACAGTGATATACCAAAAACCGCATTTAGGACTCGATACAGACATTACGAATTCACTGTGTGCCGTTTGGGTTAACTAATGCACCAGCTATCTTTATGGACTTGGTGGACCGAGTATTTCATCAATACTTGGATCAGATCGTAATTGTATTTATAGATGACATTCTGATTTATGCAAGGGACAAGGAACAACATGAGGAGCATCTCAGCATTGTATTACAGAACATGAATGGTTGTATGCAAAATTTAAGAAGTGCTAATTCTGGCTCGACCAAATTAGTTTTCTTGGACATGTGGTTACCGCAGATGGTATTGAAGTTGATCCAGCCAAGGTTGAGGCTGTCACTAATTGGAGTGCACCAACCAATGTGAATGAAGTTCGTAGTTTCTTGGGATTGGCTGGCTATTATCGAAGGTTTATCGAACGATTTTCAAAAATAGCTGGACCAGTGACACAGTTGACCAGAAAGGGAGTGAAGTTTTAGTGGACAGAAAAGTGCGAGAAGAGTTTCCAAGAATGGAAACAGAAATTGATATCTGCACCAGTTTCAACTATTCCAGAAGGGTCAGAAGGTTTTGTTATCTATAGTGATGCATCGAAACAAGGTTTGGGATGTGTATTGATGCATCATGGAAAATTGATTGCATATGTCTCTAAACAGTTGAAGCCACATGAGCAGAACTACCCTACACATGACTTAGAATTGACTGTTGTAGTTCATGCTTTAAAAATATGGCGACACTAACTATATGGTAGTAAGTGCGAGATATACACAGACCATAAGAGTCTAAAGTATTTCTTCACTCAGAAGGAATTGATTATGAGACAGAGAATGTGGTTGGAGTTAGTTAAAGATTATGACTGTACTATCCACTACCACTTTGGCAAGGCCAATGCTGGAAAGGTAAAGGACAATTAGTTGCCCTAACCAGTCAAGAACAATTGATCAAGGATTTTGCCAACATGAGACTTGAAGTTGTAGCTTCTCCACATCACACAACTGCATTTATAGCTACTTTGATTGTTCGATCGACTCTCAGAGACAGAATTAAAGAGGCTCAAGGTAAGGACAAATTTTATGCAAGATTAAGGACTGGGTACTCGCTAGCAGTGTTAAAGGTTTTGAAGTATCAACTGATGACACTCTCATGTTCAAAGGAAGACTGTATGTACCGAAGGATGAAACCTTGATGAAGGAGATTCTAGAGGAAACACATTATTCACCTTATACTGCATACCCAGGAGGTATGAAGACGTACCAAGATCTACGAAAAATTTATTGGTGGAGAAACATGAAGAGGTCAATTGGCTTGTTTGTTGAGAAATACACGACTTGCCAACAAGTTAAAGCTGAACATCAATGTCCGTCTGGATTGTTGAACCCATTTGAGATCCCAAAATGGAAGTGAGAACACATATCAATGGATTTTGTCATTGGACTTCCTAGATTAGTTAGAGGTCATCAAGCTATATGGGTCATAGTTGATCGTTTGACAAAATCTGCTCATTTTCTACCAATGAAGATGACTTTCAGTTTAGACTAGTATGCTCAGTTGTACATCATGGAAATTGTAAGATTGCATGGTGTACCAGTTTCTATAGTGTCAGACAGGGATACTAGATTTACATCCAAGTTCTGGGAAAGCCTGCAGACAGCTATGAGAACTAGATTGAAATTTAGTATAGCATATCATCCATAGACAAATGGACAATCACAGAGAACTATACAGATTTTAGAGGATATGTTGAGAGCTTGCGTTTTAGACCTTGGTGGTAACTGGGAAATGCATTTATCGTTGGTTGAGTTTGCATATAATAATAGTTTCCAGTCTACCATTGGCATGGCACCATATGAAGCTATTTTGGAAGAAAGTGGAGATTACCAATTCATTGGGACGAAGTTGGTGAAAAGAGGATTTCGGGTCCAGAAATAGTGGAACAGGCTGTAAATGCCGTGGAAAAGATCAGAGAAAGGATTAAAACAGCACAAGACAGATAGAAGTCTTATGCTGACAAAAGACAAAAGGAACTACAATTTGAAATTGGTGATAAAGTGTTCCTTAAGGTGGCTCCTATGAAAGGTGTGGTAAGGTTTGGAAAAAAAGGGAAACTTAGACCAATGTTTATTGGACCTTTTGAAATCTTGGAAAGAGTTGGAAATGTGGCCTATAGGTTGGCTTTACCGCCAGAGTTATCAGCAGTACATAATGTTTTCCACATCTCAATGTTAAGGAAATATGTCCATAATCTGGACCACATTGTTAGTTATGCATCCTTGGATGTTAACAAAGATATGACATATGAGGAAACTCTTGTAGTTATACTTGAGAGGAAAGTTCATACCTTGAGAAATAAAGTTATTCCTTTAGTTAAAGTCCAGTAGAGCAGACATGGTAGAGAAGAGGCAACTTGGGAGAAAGAAGATGAGATCTTAGCCAAATACCCAGACATTTTCAAATCAAGTAAGTTTAATTTCGAGGACGAAATTTATTTAAGTGTGGGAGATTGTAGTGACCCTAATTTTAAAATGCAAATTTTATAACTTAAGTTGTGTCGCTACGACATTTCTATCAAATTTTAGAATTTATTTTACGTCCATCGAGTTGTCTAGCAAAACATTTCATATAAGAATTTAAAACGATTTTTAATCTAAAAAACTCAATATTTCTTTATCGGGGTCAAATTTTACACCCAACATCTATTTTAAATTTCTCTTAGTCCAATATTCCTCTTTGACCCAAGTTTAAGTCCATTATCAGCCAAAATCAATTGTCCAAATTTTGGAGCATACGGTTGTAGGGCTCAACAGTGTCAACCTAAAACCAGTCATTTCTGCCTCCAAAATTCACTCTCACGACTGAAAAACTTCACAGAAATCTGGGCATTTCAACTAGGTAAATTTCTCAACGTTGGAACAATTATTTTTCTTTGATTTCATCATCATCATCGTCTAATCTACATTGACCCATTGCAACAGTTCTTCAGTTCTCCCAATTTCAAGCTAAGCTCTGATACCATACTGTAACACTCCAAATTCTATGAACTCAAGGCGTTACTTAAGTCGAAATATCCCGTAAATAAATATTCTCAATATATATATATATATATATATATATATATATTAAAAACTATAACAAATTAGAACTAAATGCTAAAATGTCATTTGAATAATTTACTCACATCTAAGTGTCAATACCAAATATAATAAGCAAAGTGCCAAAATTCGCAGAAATACTAAAATTTGAGATTAAATTGACAAAATGGAATCCAACTATTAAAATACTTGTTTCAAAAATTTATAATTTAAATAGTGTATTATTTAATCAAGTTTGCCCCGCTCATTGCCTTACCTTGCCGAGCTCCTTAACCTGAAATGGTGAAAAAATATTGGGGTGAGCATAACGAATTATACTCAGTGAAGAAACAACAATCAACCCAAGTTAAATCTAAATATGAAATCAAATTATGAATATAATACCAATACAACATACTGTAGAAATATGTACTATGAGACATCCCCAAGGACCCAATTACGATCCCGAACCCATCTATGGTCCCCGACAACATGTTATTAGCGCTTAACAAATTTTGCACCGTGGGACAACCCTAAGGACCTACTTTCGATCCCGGACCTATTTACATTCCCCTTTTCATAAGTACAAGCATTATATCACAATCAAAATCACACATCAAGAATTAACATGGACAAAATAACCACAATTGTTTAAATGTAAACCCCACCTCAAAATCTTGAAAATTTTCTTGAAATTGAACGAATGTGATGTTACTGTGCTTTAAACTTTTCCTGCGACCTTGTCTAACAAGAAAAAAATTAATATAATTTAGGATACTAAGTCCTAATTAATACTTTAAAACTTTTAGGGACTTGATTGAACTTTTGTAAGTAAAGAAATGAGTAATTTGATAATTCTTTAAATCTTTACGGTCTAATTATCAAAATTTGAATGTTTATGGCCAATATGATAAAATTCGAAAGTATTTTATATTTAATTTTATTTAAGAGAATATGCTAGAGTTTAAGTCTACTAAATTAATGTCAATACATGTTCAATGACGGACATTCCAATTCTCACACACACAGTCAAGGCTTACTCACAAGATCATAGTGTGTGCAGTGCAAATGGTACATGAGGAAACCATACTAAGTACTCCATATCAACCTAAGCAAAGTAATGGAAAATATGGAACAACACATCAATTAAATTCATACTTGGTCATAACATACATATTCAAGTAAATTATATATCATGCTATAATAAAGAATTTCCCTTTTATTTTTCATTTTTAAGTTAACCTACCTAAAAAGTAAAAACAAACAAAACAAATGAGATGCATGCAATAATTAATGAATCACAATTAATAAGTATAAGTATGCATAAAAAATATCTATTCAATTAGGTATACAAACCCTCTTACATTTAAGAGCACCTTGATCAATTTCTAAGTTTTTCATATCACTATTTTTCACTCAAACCTGACTAGTGGAAGATTTATCCCTAGTCAACTCTATCATTAACTTGGTCAAATGACTGACTTGATTAGTAAGGAAGTCAATTCGACTATCAAACTCTTGATTTTTATTTTTATTTAAGTTGTGACGTCTATTTCTATTCAAAAATTTATGACACTTAGGCCTTATATGTCCTAATTCTCCACAGTTGAAACAAGTAGGAGAAAATTTAGGAACAATCTTAGATTTCAAATTTTTAATCTTAGGTGGAGGAAACATATATTGTACCGATGATTTCAGTTCTCGGACACTTACACTTACATTCTTGGCCATGTTCCCATTGAAGAGCTCGTGACACTTAGGTCTTATATGTCTTACCTTACAACAATGGTGACTCATAGGGATGAACCTAGAAGCAATTCTAGGTTTTAAGTTTTGAATATTAGGCTTTGAGGCATCTACAAACTTATTGTTAGAAGTTGAAGTAATACGAAAATTTGTTTCATTGTCATCAAAATCTATTCTATTCCCAGCTGGTTTGTTCAGGCCTATTATACTATCATTTTTTTAGATCCGCTAGAAAAAGTCTGAAGTCGGGAATTTGATTTTTCAAGATCACTCGTAAGAGATTAAACCTTAACATCTAAAGACTCTTTCTCAACCCTTAAATTCATTCAAACATCTAGTCGACTCCTCAAATTTGGCTATAAGGTTCTTTTTTTATAATTCAAGTGTATTAACCTTTTTTAGCACAGCTTTATTCACCTTCTTAATTTTAAGACTCTCCTCAAATAATTGGTCATAAGCCTCCCAAAGTTCCATATCACACTCAGATCTCGAATCATAAACTAACTGACTCATCTAGACAAAATTTTAGGTTAGTAATTGCTATTAGGCTTAGATACCACTTGTTAGTTACTAGTTCAACCCTAATGCGGAATTAAAATTAACAATTAATAAGTAACAACTCTCTTTTAATTGTTTCTAGATGGTTAGTTAATCAATTTAATTTTCCTATGGTTTGAATATCGCAATTATATAAAAAGCAGTAAATAATACAAAATATGATGTCGGAGAAAGCCCTTAATTGGTAAAAACTCGGGACCAAACCAATCGTTTTCACTATAGATAATGTGAACTTACAGTATAATCCAGTCTAGAAAATCTATTAGACTCTTTGATCTAATTCCTGCAATCTCCAAGATCCATTGGAACGTGCTTCACTGATACCTGCTCATGATCTTCTGGAATTGTCTATCTCCAAGAACACATTATTCTTGTACTCTACCTATCTTACTGTCCAACCTCTCTCAATCTTCAGCAACTCTAAAAGTTATCGAGAAAGTACATTCCTGAATATTAATTTAGGAAGTGAGTGTTTTGAATTTTTGAATTTGATGTTTTCTCAAAGTGTGGTTGAATGATTTCAAGAATGAAAAGGATAAATCACAAATGATGAATGTTTTCTTGGATCTCTAAAGAATGATATGAGGCAAAAGAATAATAAACAAGCACAAAACAACGTGCAAGGGATTGAGTATTTATAGTAAAAGGTAGTTAGGTATTCTAAACCCATTAAAACTCTTTAAAACGTGAACTAGTGTTTCCTCGAGAAACACTGTCGCTCGAGCGATAGCTCAACGACAAGCGAGCAACAACTGAGCAGTGTCAGTATTTTTATCATAACTTTCTCTCATGATATCTGATTGAGGTGATTCAAAATGTATTGAAGATATAACTCAAAGGGATACAATTGTTCTACAAATAGCCTTATCCATATTCCAAGATTTTCTATGTGAAAAATGCATTACAAGTTGCGGCTGAGAATTTAAAGCATAACTTGTACGGCTCTATGACACTCTTTAGACTTCTAATTACATTCTCTTGATCATATATGATATTTTGGTATCTTAGACTCCTTCAAGGACTATACTACCAACCAAATAACTTCTTGACTTTTACAACTATTTTATAACGGTCCTTTTGTTTAAAGAATTGCCAACACGCTAAAAACCTAACAAATCACAATGACTACTGAACAATAAGTGTACAATGGCACTTCCATTTACGTATGGATCGTGAGTTCATGTATGATTTGGTGAAAGGGATTAAGTTCAAATAGCTCTCCATTTATCATGTGGATTGTTTTGTTAATTTTGACTAATGGGAACTAATTTATTTATGAATGAGGAACAAATTATCGATTTCATGTACGACTTTAATAAAAAGTTGAGTTCATATATGATTTTGAAACAATGTATAAGTCATGTACTGATGTACCATTCGCATAATTAACCATTGGATAAGTCATTGCAGCCCCACTTTATAAGAATTGTTTGACAAAAGTTTTGATAAAAGTTTTAAAAAATTTGATAAATTTTGATAAAATGTGTTATTGAAAATTTGTATATGTAATAAAATATATAGATAAAATTAATTATTGACTTTGATCTCAACTTTTTAAACATTCCTAAACAATGCCCGTAGAGCCAAAATAATTTGTCTATTGCCTAGATGGTTGATAAAATTATTTTATTTCATTCTATAGAAATTGATATTGGCAGATATTCCCTATCATATGTATTTTGTTTTTACAGTTAAAACCACTAGCGAGGACACATCTTATTGAAAACGTAAAATAAAATAGTAAAATATTAGGAGGAAACATCATTAATTTCTCCTCAAATGATTTTAGGAAAAATCTACATGTACAAATTTTTTTACTTAATCTTTCATCGAATTGACAAGTGACGACCCCCTATTGGGGGGCGCCTGGGGCATAATTTTATACCTTATACATTGCCTACATAGGATAGGAGTGTGCTAGTGTTACAGTACTGCTAGTCTCTCTTTTCGGTAAAAAGTTATAAAATTATTTATAATTAATAATAATGTACTGTATCAATTTTTATTTCTTCAAATGAGAAAAAGTTACATAAAGTGAAAGGATCCCACAATTTACACTAGAAAATACACACGAACTTATCCTGAAAAGTAAAGGAAAAGCATACAAAGTACTAGTCTTTTCATCTTAAACAAAATTCAAGAAAATGCAATGAAAATTTACTTCCTGGTTTATTGTTAAAAATGTATCCTACTAGGTTGTGCCTTTTCCATTCGGGTCTCGCCAAAGGCTTCATCATTGTCCATCCGTTTGTTGTGCTTAAACGCTGCACAGGCTATAACGTATAGGATAACTAATAGGATTAATATGATAATGTTGATCACAGACACTTTCCTCCAACTCTTCTTCAGGCTTGCCAATACACCGGCTTTGCACGAGTCACAATTGTAACACAGTTGCTCTTGATCATTGTTCCATCGGACACAATCTGGATCAGCTCCGACTAGCCCTCCTCCCAGCTGGTTCCAATATGTCTCGTTCACGTACACATACCCACATGCTGTAGGCGGCTTGCAACATCCCGACTACACTAACAAGGGTAAAAGATAATTTAGTCATAAATGTTGGAATTGAATGAAAATATGTTTCATATTCATTAGTTTTAATGGAAATCAATTTCACCTCTACAATTCCATAACTAATGGAAATCAATTTCACCTTTTCAATTCCATAACTCCTCTTCAATGTCTTAATGACCACACTCCTCATCTATGTGTATAAATAGATGATCTCTTGGTTGGAACAAACACACAAAAAAGAGAGAGAAAAAAAAAAAAAAAAAAACCCAGCAAACACAACAAGGAAAAATTCCCGTTTCCTTCATCCATTTCTAGTTTTTTTTTTGTTTTTTCTTCCTTTGCTGAAATCTTTGATAGATAGACACGGCGAGTTCGTAGGCGGTTAACGTAGTACAACGTGAACCGACAACCGATTGTATCATGGGAATCGAACACCGATCAAAACCTCGTGCACTCCGGTGAGGCGGCAAATTCGATTTAAGGAAACCGTGTAAACACGGGCCTTCGGTTTGATTAACTACTTTGATTCTCCAACTATTTTATCCTACAAGCTTCTTATCTTACACAACAAGGAAAAATTCCTGTTTCCTTCCTCCATTTTTAGTTTTTTTTTTTGTTTTTTCTTCATTTGCTGAAATCTTTGATAGATAGACACGGCGAGTTCGTAGGCGGTTAACGTAGTGCAACGTGAACCGACAACCGATTGTATCCTGGGAATCGAACACTGATCAAAACCTCGTGCACTCCGGTGAGGCGGCGAATTCCATTTAAGGAAACCGTGTAAACACTGGCATTCGGTTTGATTAACTACTTTGATTCTCCAACTATTTTATCCTACAAGCTTAAATCGAATTCTTTTTTGGAGGATCATATTTATTTAGATTACTCATCAGTTTCTATATTTTCGATTTCTGTAGTTGTTTTTTTTTCTCTCCGGATCGTATTAATTTTTCTTTTCCTTTGTTTTGTTTTCTCAATTGTGTTCATCATTTGTTACAAGTGTATTGAGATAGATTTTAAAGATTGAAAGAGAGAAAAGGAGAAAGAAAAAAAAACGGCGTCTGCACGTTTAAAAAAAAAAGTGGTTTTTGCATGACTTTTACATGGTTTTGCATGAGTTTTATATACTAGCATGATATTACAATCATTGGTAATAATTAGTGAATTATTTAGATTATTAGTAATGATGTGATTGTTTATGATTGCCTATTATTTGATTGCTTATTATTACTTCATCGTTAGTATATAATTGGTTACTTTCTTTTAATAATTGATTTTAATCATTGGCTAATAATTTTCTAATACGTGTTTAAATAATTGTTAAGTTGTTAAAAATTTGACTAAATAATTTGCTCTCATTTTCAATTCCGGAATTTTTCTTTTTCCCGAATTGATTACATAGATTTTGAATCTATCTTTAGTTTACAAAATCACTATTGTTCTAAACCTTTTTGTTGTCATTCTTTAAGGTTAAATGACGTCACATGGAAATGACGATGTGAACAACATCATTGTTGGTATCGGTGTGCCAAATCTCGCAATGACCGCTGTCAACCCTGTGGGGACCTCGACTAGCATTCCTCCCGTTGATGGGGCTATCGGTGGCGGGATTCCTCATGTTGGAGTGAACCCCACTTTGCCTATGGCTGCAGCTTCGGAAATCCAATTTGGCACAATACCTTTGCCAGTACCTAAGGCTACGGCCTCGGTACCTTTGTCATCGTTTCCGGCTCAATTTCCGGTGAATCATGCAATTCGACCGGATAAGTTTGCTGGCACTGATTTTTTTATCTTACTACTTTGGGCCTTGCTTGTTTTCTTATTGAGGATGCCCCTGTCGTGGCTGAAAACGACACTGATATACATAGGCGTGCGGCTTGGGATGCATGAAAAGGTGCTGATTTTTTGTGTCGCAACTATATCTTGGATGACCTACAGAATTCTCTGTATCACGTGTATGTGGTAAAGAAATCTGCTAAGGAGCTTTGGGAGTCCTTAGAAAAGAAGTACAAGCCCGAGGATGCTGGGTCTAAGAAATTCTTGGCCAGTCGGTGTATGGACTTCGAAATGGTTGATTCACGTTCAGTGGTGAGCCAAGTGCAGGAGTATCAAGTGCTTTTGCAAGAAATGCATGCTGAGGGTCTGACTATGTCAGAATCTCTACAGGTAGCTACTGCAATTCACAAGCTACCTCCTCAGTGGAAGGCTTTCAAAAGCTATTTGCAGCATAAGAGGAAAGACATGTCTTTCGAGGATTTAATTATCAAGCTGCGCATTGAGGAGGACAACAAAAAAGCTGAACGTAAGTCAGGGAATTCTTACTCTGAGAAGGCTAATGTATTGGAACACGGCCAAAGTTCTGGTATTAAGAAAGGTCAATCCTTTAAAGTCAAGCAGGGTAACGACAATTGGAAAGATAAGAAGCAGACAACGAAAGAGTCTCAGTTGAAACCTACCGGTGGGGTAGGAAAGAAGCCTAAGTTCCAGTTCAATGGAAAGTGCTTCAATTGTGACAAAGTTGGGCATCAATCAGCAGACTGCCGTCAGCCTCGGAGGGATAACAAACAACGTCCTCAGGCTAATATGGTTGGAAATGAGAGAGATCATCTCTCAGATGACATGTCGACCTAAACCTTACGGCGGTGATTAGTGAGGTTAACCTGGTGGGGTCTAACCCTAAGGAGTGGTGGCTAGACACTGGGACCACTTGTCATGTCTGCTCCAACAGGAGCATGTTCACTACTTTTGCACCAGTTACAAATAGTGAAAAGTTGTTTATGGGAAACTCTGCAACTTCTGAAGTGCTTGGTAAAGGTAAGGTGATCCTGAAGATGACCTCTGGCAGAGAGCTTACTCTGGCTAATGTACTGTACGTGCCGGAGATTCGCAATAATCTAGTCTCTGGGTCTCTTCTGAGCAAGAATGGTTTTCAAATGGTCTTTGAGGCGGATAAGCTGGTGATTACCAAAACATGAGTTTATGTTGGGAAATGCTATATGACTGATGGCCTGTTTAGATTGAATGTAATTGCTGTAACCCCAACTATTATGAATAATGAGAAAACTCCTTCTGTTTACTTGCTTGAGTCTCCTAATTTGTGGCATGGTAGATTAGGTCACGTAAACTACAATGCATTACGTAGACTAAGCAAACTAAACTACTTGCCTAGGTTTCAAATTGATTCAAATCATAAATGTGAAACCTGCGTTGAGACTAAGCTTACTAGGTCTTCGTTTCATAGTATTGAAAGAAGTACCGAGCCATTGGGACTAGTCCACAGTGATGTGTATGATTTGAAATTTGTCCAAATAAGAGGCGACAATAAGTATTTTATTACTTTTGTCGACGATAGTACGAGATATTATTATGTGTACTTGCTTAAAAGCAAAGATGAAGCTATTAATAAATTCATTCTTTATAAGAATGAAATTGAAAATCAACTTAGCAAGAAAATAAAGGTGTTGCGAAGTGATCGTGGTGGTGAATATGAATCACCATTTGGTGAATTTCGTGCTAAACATGGAATAATTCACCAAACTACTGCACTTTATTCACCTCGGCAGAACGGAATTGCTGAGCGCAAGAATCGAACGTTAAAAGAAATGATGAATGCTATGTTGATTAGTTCTGGATTACCACAGAACATGTGGGGAGAAGCTATTCTTTCTGCGAATTACATTTTGAATAAAGTGTTAAGAAAGAATATGGATAAGACTCTGTATGAACTCTGGACAAGTCGAACACCTTCATATAAATACTTACGAATGTGGGGGTGTCTTGCTAAAGTTGTGGTGCCTCCTCCTAAGAAGGTCAAGATTGGACCTAAGACAGTTGACTGTGTGTTCATTGGTTATGCACAAAATAGTAGTGCATACAGGTTCCTTGTGCATTATTTGAATGTACCTGATATTCATTAGAACACGATTATGGAGTCTAGGAATGCACAATTCTTTGAGAATATATTTCCTTGTAAAACTCCTAACCAGTTAACTCCTATTAAACGGACTATGGAATCTTCTACTTCTGGCAGTAGTAAAGATCCAGTTGAAGGAGGTGAGGATGAGCCTAGACGGAGCAAAAGGACCAAAACTTCTAAAACGTTTGGCCCTGATTTCCTTACATATTTGATGGAGAATGATCCTCAAAGCTATAAAGAAGCTATATCTTCTCCAGATGGTCATCTGTGGAAAGAAGCCATCAAGAGTGAAATCGATTCTATCCTACAGAATCATACCTGGGAATTAGTAGATCTTCCACCGAGCTGTAAGCCTTTAGGCTACAAGTGGATCTTCAAGAAGAAGATGAAAGCGGATGGATCTATTGATAAATATAAAGCTCGGCTAGTAATCAAAGGTTATAAGCAAAAAGAAGGCTTAGATTACTTTGATACTTATTCTCCTGTGTCGAGAATAACTTCTATCCGAATGATAATTGCTATTGCAGCCTTGCGAAATCTGGAAATACATCAGATGGATGTAAAAACAGCTTTCCCAAATGGAGATTTGAATGAAGAAATCTACATGGAGCAACCCGTGGGGTTTTCGGCTCCAGGTCAAGAAAGGAAAGTCTGTAAACTGGTTAAATCGCTTTATGGTTTAAAGCAAGCACCGAAACAATGGCATGAGAAATTTGATAATGTTATGCTTTCTAGTGGTTTTCGAATCAACGAGTGCGACAAGTGTGTATATGTCAAGGACACTAATGATGGTTATGTCATATTGTGTTTGTACGTCGATGACATGCTCATTGTCGGTAGCTCTGATAAGATTATCAAAGCCACTAAGAATATGTTAACTCAAAGTTTGACATGAAAGACATGGGTCTCGCGGATGTCATTTTGGGAGTAAAAATCACTCAAACACCAAATGGACTTGCGTTATCTCAATTTCATTACATTGATAAGATACTAGACAAGTTTAACAAGTCACATACGGCTGTGGCCAGGACTCCAGTTGATTTAAGTCTCCACTTATCCAAGAACACTGGTGATGGTATGTCACAGTTAGAATATTCTCGGATAATTGGGAGTTTAATGTATTTAATGACTTGTACGAGACCGGATATAGCATACTCAGTTAGTAGATTGAGTCGCTACACGAGTAACCCAGGTGTTATCCACTGGAAAGCCATTTTCAGGGTGTTACATTACTTGAGGTACACTCGTGATTTTAGACTACATTATTCTAGGTACCCTGCAGTAATCGAAGGATATCCTGATGCGAACTGGATATCTGATATGTCATATTCAAAATCTACTAGTGGATATGTCTTCACTCTTGGTGGTGCAGCTGTCTCTTGAAAATCGTCCAAACAAACTTGCATCGCAAGATTACAATGGAATCAGAGTTCATCGCTTTGGACAAAACAACTGAAGAAGCATAGTGGCTTCGCCAGTTTGTTGAGGATATTCCAAGATGGTCAAAGCCTGTGCCTGCAATTTGTGTTTATTGCGATAATCAATCAGCAATTGGCAGGGCACAGAGCAATATGTATAATGGCAAGTCTCGACATATTCGAAGACGACATAATACCATTCGACAACTACTCTCACAAGGTATTATCACTCTGGACTACGTGAAATCAAAGGAAAATATTGCGGATCCGTTAACAAAAGGGTTAACTCGAGAGTTAGTTGAAAAAATATCGAGGGGAATGGGCTTGCAGCCTATGACATTGAAAGGTATCATGGTGGAAACCCAACCTAGCTGAATGGAGATCCCATGATCTAGGTTCAAAGGGACAACTAAACCATATATATTTATGTAAATCACTGAGAAGGTTCTCCTTCTGCTCATTCCTATAGTGCTCACAGTGATTGGAAGATGCAGGTTAAGCTACGCTTTTAATGACCCTTAAGCGTTGTTGTGAAACGTTGAGTTACCTATGTGAGTGTGAAGTGGGGCCGCTTCTAAAAGGATTGGAAGGCTACATCCTTGAACAAACACTTGTAGAACCAGGCGACGTGTTCATGGCCAAAACGAACACAACATTGAGAACTACGCTGTGTCTAGAATGGTCCTGTGTGAGGTCTATTGTCTTGGTTTACACAAATGGCGAAACAGTTCAAGGCATCAGATCCACTGGTTTGCTAGTAATACTAGATAGATTTTCACAAGGGAATGTTCAAAGCTAAATGCTACATACCCTATGCAGGATTGATTCGTTCTACTCTATCTCTTTGGTTTCCAAATTTTCATTCATGTGGGGGATTGTTAGAATTGAATGAAAATATGTTTCATATTCATTAGTTTTAATGGAAATCAATTTCACCTCTTCAATTCATAACTAATGGAAATCAATTTCACCTCTTCAATTCTATAACTCCTCTTCAATGTCTTAATGACCACACTCATCATCTATGTGTATAAATAGAGGATCTCTTGGTTGGAACAAACACACAAAAAAGAGAGAAAAAAAAAAAAAAAACCAGCAAACACAACAAAGAAAAATTCTCGTTTCCTTCCTCCATTTCTAGTTTATTTTTTTGTTTTTTCTTCCTTTGCTGAAATCTTTGATAGATAGACACGGCAAGTTCGTAGGCGGTTAAGTAGTGCAACGTGAACCGACAACCGATTGTATCCTGAAAATCGAACACCGATCAAAACCTCGTGCACTCCGGTGAGGCGGCGAATTCGATTTAAGGAAACCGTGTAAACACGGGCCTTCGGTTTGATTAACTACTTTGATTCTCCAACTATTTTATCCTACAATAAATCACCCACATACATGAAATATCTCAATTAGAACCCATCAGCAATATATTGTAACTATAATCTTTCATGTAGGCTAATTGTGAGGTATCACCTTGAGTCATTCTATTTCCAGGATCATCCGTCAAAAAAGGCCAAAAATAACATGTTATGAATACAAAGGTAATACAGTATGAAAAATTCTATTTGTACATAATTTTCTACATAATGTTTTACCGAATCGACAAGTGGTGGCCCCCTATTGGGGGGGCGTCTATGGACCCCCCCCCCCCCCCAAAGGGGGCCACCACTTGTAGATTCGGTAAAATATTATATAGAAAATTAGGTGAGTGTAGCTTGATCCATACAGTATTCCATCGTGACAAAAATCAAATGTGGTCTCAGACCTAAAGCTTCCATCTTGGCAGGACGACATAAATATCAATCAAATGTTGAAAAGGAGAAACTAGATTTTTTGCTAGAGACATTAAACTCAATCAAATGTTAATGATGGGCCCTAATTTGTGAAGATCATAGTGTATTGAACCAACCAGAGATCATAACCCAACCACATAAAGTTGGTGATGTCAATAGAGTGCCTTTCAAATTGTCTTGATATGATATTTTTAATAAATTAATGAAAAGTATAAGCATGAAATTAATAATTCACACGTGAAAAGGAAGTAAGACTATCACAGAAACCTCAGCAATCGCAACCCTCTCTTAATCTACTATTTCATTAATATCGTTACTTATCAAACCAAATATTGTACATGCATTATTAAGCAAACACTTCTTTATATAAGCTTCTTTAACGGGGCTAATTCTACTTGTGGTTTAGTCTCAATTCCGGGTCTTATTTTGGCGTCAGAACAATGTGATTAAACTGAGACAAAATTACAGTCTTTCAACCCAATTGCCACAAAATTAATGTATAATGACCCAATTGACACAAATTAAAGTATGGTGACCGGATTGAAAATAGGGTCAAAGTAGACTGATTGCTAGGGAAATTAACCAGACATGTGACTCTGATTCTCTACATTTTATTTTTGAGTTAATGTTATTCATCCATTTGGGATTGAGCACCAATTTATGTGACAATCACAAAACAGTAAATGATAAATTCGTAAAGTCAAACGACTCATTTAATTAAATTAGTTGCCATTTAAATTGGTGCTCAACCCCAATATAGATAAATAGGATTACTGTTTATTTTTCCTTTGATGCCCGTAAACCACAAATTAATATAATATTCGCCCATGAAAACACCCCTAACTTTAAAAATAATTTGACAGCTTGTTCCCATCGTCTCAGGTAAGATAAATCTAGTTGAATAAGCCATCTGACCATGTGAACAAGTATGGGGCACGCTACTGGCAATTAATACCTCATTTTAATGCTTGAAAACATGCTTATTTCACGGAATTATTTTGGTAAAGAAACAAGCTACAAAATACTTATAATTAAAGAAAATAAAAGGGAAAACAACATACTTATAATGAAAAAGAAGTTGAATTAATTAATTAATATTGTTACCTCAATGGGACTGAGTTTTCTGAGGTAAAACAACTCCGGCGACTCAGGAACTCCCCCGACACTTCTTCCCATCTTATTGCACACATGGGAATCTCTAATACAAGCACTGATCTTACTCCAGTAACTCGGACTTGTCACGCGCTCCTCTAGCCAACCCGAGTAATCCTGAAGATAATACTCCGTGTAAACCCGGTTCATCACGGGCCGCCCGGACCCTTTATCGGTCACAGCATAAGCAAAGATGACGAACCCAATAAGGGTGGCTATGATCACGAACATAGCCCACAAGTACAGGTACATGAGGAAGGTGTTCCGGTAGCACCCGCCGGCGAAGCCCGCGAGTGAAACGATCATGATGGAGACGCCTAACACTATGAGAGGCCACTGGAGGAATTTCAAGCAGTCGGTGTTGTTGGCGCGACTGCTCAGCCATATCCCGCCGCCCAGGATGGGCATGGAGAGGAGGAAGGTAAGGAAGTTAAGGGAACCTATGAGGTGGTTGCTGGTTCTCATTATGTAAAACCTCCTTCGTTGGTGGTGGTAGTGGTGGCGATGGCGGTGGCGGTGGGGCGTTTTCTTGCCGAGTTCAAGAAGTGGATGGTAGAATGTTATGTAAATGTACGAGCTGAGGAGAGAGAGGCGTTTGGCTTAAGAAACAGACTAGTGTCATCACTTATCAGTAACGCTACATGTAGAGAGAATTTAAAGGAAGTTTTACAAATTGTTACGGTCTCGAGAGATGTATGGGTAGAATACATAAGAATGAGACTGAAGCCAACCAGAACACTTGAACCACGTTGACTTTATAGCCTTTTGTGACATCATCATTGACCACTTGGAAGACTACTTGGATATAGCCACGTCAATTAGTCAAGTTGAGCCACGAGCCGAAACTCGAAATTCGGATTCGACTCGAGCAAAATAGGTTTGAATTTTTTTGGGTTCGAGCCGAGCCAAGCAAAAGCTCGGCAAAAAAACATGTGGTTCGGTCGGAGCTTTCGGCTCGAGCCTTAGTGGGTCGAGTCGAGCCGGCTCGATTATTTATTTATTTATTTTTTCAATTTCGTGTCAAGCTGCCTGCTTGCATGAGGCAGCTGTTAGCTTACCATTTTTATTCCTTTCAAGCTGCCTGCAAGTTGCTTGCGTACATTTTATTTTTTTAAAATGGGCTGGCTCGTACAGGTCGGTCCGGGCTCGAGCCAATGCCCCAAAATGGGGCTCGATGGAACTGAGCCACGAGCCGATCCGTCCGAGCTCGCGAGCTTTTTTGCCATTACTACTTGGATAAGGCGATTTTGGGCTCTGAGCCTAAGTTGGGGTAATGTATAAGGATGAGGGTGACCAACCTACGGAGGTTGATGAAATGGGCTAGGAGATAATGGAAGAGGATCACATGGAGACATTTAGAATTCAATAAACCTTTTATTTATTCACTTTTTCATCCTAATGGTTGATTTGCTTTTTAAAGCACCCCGAATAATTTTTTTATGATATTTGGTCTCAAATATTATTTGCATGTTGAGCTTTCAAGGTTTATTTATTAATAAGTTGTGTGTTTACCTTTTATTCAAATTGAAATGTTGTTGGTATTACAATTAGCTAATAGATGAAACATATATTATATCTATGTTTGAACCTCATTTTTAGCCAAAAATGCATTTTGGAATAGTGATTTGATGGTAGGGATGACAACGGTTCGGTTCGGGTTCTGTTCGGCCAAAACCATAACTGTACCACCAAATTTTGGCCATACCATAACTGCACCATAATCACGTAAGTTGGTTCGGTTCGGCTCAGTTTGTATCTTGGTTCGGTTCGGTTAATAACCATGAAAATAAATTATTTTTTATAAGTTCAAACTCCAACCGTCAAATTGAAAAAAAAAATTATAAAGAAAAGTCAATAAAAACAAAAACACAATACTAAGCCAATTTAGCAAACAATATCCCAAATGAAAATTTAAACAATATCTAAACTTCCAAATGCAAACTTCGAATTTAACAAACAATATTATCAACATAGGTCAAGACTCTTACTAACATAGGTCAATCTTCATTCTTCCCCACAACTCTTACTAACATAGATCAAGACTCAAGACTCAAAGTTGATTTCTATAAAGTACATAAGAAATGTAATTAGAGTAATAATACAACCATACCTAATCAAGAATGTCAATTATCAATAAAAGAAAATGCATGAATAACAAATATAAAACAATAAATCCTAACATGAATATCATTCCAAATCCAATCCTAAACACACATTAAAGCTTCTAAAGTCTTCGGGTAAAACTTATTTCTATGTGGACTCACAAATCTACCAGTTGTACTAAACGCTGACTCAGAGGCCACAAAGATACTGGAATGGCTAATAAATCTCTAGTAACCTTCTGTAAAGTTAGATATTTTATTGAACTTACTTTCCACCATGTCAATAAATCAAAACCATCAACCCTTGGCAATATTGGCTCGTTTAGAAAAACATCAAACTCTGTTTTTACATGATCAGCGGTAACAGAATGACTAACAAATGTATCAAAACCAGCCATGCGAGAATGCTTTCCAATAGTAGTAGACAACTCTGATGCGAAGATGAAGATAGATATATTTTCTGTTGAATGACGTGGTATCTTGTACCCTTTGAGCAACTTATGACAAAATGCTCTAACCTTTTCAACCTCTACCTCCGCTTTATCTCCAAAGATCAAAGGGAAATAGTATTCAACTAGTCTCATCTTCTATCTCGGATCTAATACAGTTGCAACAGCTAGAATTCCATGTATGTCACTCCAATATTTGTCAAGCTTTTCCTTCATGCTTGGCACCATCCATTTGACTTCATCACAAGATGATGTGCTCCAATTACGGGTTGCCAACTTTATGTCACAAATATTTGGAAAGTACATATTGATGATAGGATATTTTGTACCTAAAAATAATTGAGTCGCTTCATAAAATATTGAGGCTCTTTTTGCCTTAGATGAGGAAAAAGTTTATTTGTAAAGTAAAGCGGTATGAATCATTAGAAACGTAGAGTTCCATTGAGTCATGTAATCCAGTGCTAACTTTTTATCACAAAGGATTTTCATATGTCGTGCAACTGCCTCAAATGTTTCAACTCTTTTTGGTGTTGCTACCAATATGAAACACTATCGCGAATTCTCTCGACACTCGAGCTAATGATATCCAAACCATCCTTTACTATTAGGTTCAAGATGTGTGCACAACACCGCAAGTGGAGAAATTCACCATTCAACAGTAAATAACCTAAGAGAAAGCTTATCTAACAAAATGTTAATCTTAGCGTCATTCGTAGTGCAATTATCAACAGTCAATCTTGGACAATTTCTGATCAATATTCTAGTCAAATAGACATTCCATTAACACAGTAGACAGTGAATCAATGGTGTGAGGAAAAATGACGTATATAAATTTATTACAAAATTTTCTAAACCCAGAATGCTCAACCATTGAAAGAGGATATTCATGTAGGATGATCATATTTGCATGTTCCTTCTTACCTTTCTCTTGATCAAAATTAAATGCCCCCATTGCAGTCTTCCACTAGGTTATTTAAATTGATTCAAAAATATCTGTTTGACATCTTTTGACCTCGAAGGGGACATTTATCCAAATAAGCACGTAAATGACTTATTTTATTTTTTGACTCACCACCTAACTATTTCTTACATTGTTTACAAATTGCTTTGGGCACGTTATTAATTCTCTGTAGCTTGAAATGCTATCACACTGTAGATGTCAGTTTTTTTCTAATTTTCTCGGTCAGCTCCTCATCATCACCTAAATCTATATGAGTAGGATTTGCATTTACCTCATTTAGATTTTGTGAAGTACCCAGTGTACTTGATGCATCCTCTAGAATGCCAGTAGCGGTATCTTCAACTTCAACTGAAACACTTCCAACTAAAGCGGGAGGAGTCGAAATAGAAGATGCCGACCCATGGTAGGCATCTGATTACATGAAAAATAAAACACATCAATTGAGGTTTCAGCCATGGTTATGGTGAAAATGCAATTAATTTGAATGTATTTATAGTATTTTCAATCACTTTTCTAAAAGAAATATTAACTGCACAAATTGAAAATACCTACTTAAAACAGTAAAACAAGAGTTTATTAGACACTATTACAGAAAACAAATTTCTATTATGCATTTGTAGAAAATCAAAATTCTTTATTCTGACCCACTAAAAAGGGATAAAGAAACCATCCATTGTACATATCAAATAGAGAAATACAAATGACAATAACTATAAAAATAAAAATTACTTGACAGATATATAAAAATGAAAGCAGAAATAAAAATAATAATTCTTCCGTGCCAAATTGGTAAATTACTAAGCTATCGCAAACAATATAACCCACAATATATGTTAAATTCTAGAATTTCATTAAAAAACATCAGCAAAAAGCCACATTAATTTTGTAACCAAATTAATAATTCGATTCTCTATTTCTTATGAACATAGAGAAACTTAAGAACAAATAAACTAGCAAACAAAACAAACTAAAAATCTTATTTTTCGGACCACGCATCATATATTTAAATAATATTATAAAGAAAATGCAATTAAGTATAATGTGTTTGGGTTTTGTTGAATTGTACAGGGAAGATAGTTTGAAGCCAATGGATGTAGAACAACTCAGGGATTGTGCTTATAAGATGGTAGACTTCGTTGTTGATTACTATAATCTGAAGCTGAGGTACATGCATCAGAGCACCGACGGATCTGATTTGGTTTATTGGTTGAGTGGACGAGTTTTTTGTAAGTCTTGCTTCCAATTTTCAATTTTAACGTTAGTGTTAGAGTTAGGTTACTGAGTTAAGGGTTTACTAATAATGTTAATTGAGCCAAAATCATGGGAAAGCCCAATTGTCAAAATTGCATAATTTTGGAAAAGAATAATGGAAAGCTCAATTGCCCAATTAATTTTTTTAATGGGCGTGACACCGTCGCTAAATACCATACCCACCCCACCCCGAACCAGGTCATTAAAATTGAAGCCATAAACACCCCATTGCACCGTCAATTTGGTTTTTTCACCCTATTCGGTTCGGTTAACCGCGCTTTTCGATTATAACAGTTCGAATTTCCATCCCTATTTGATGGAGAATGTGTAGTTAAAAAATAAGGAAAATATTCAAATTTACGTGTAATATTATTTTATTAAAAAATATATGGTTAAAAATAGAAAGAGAAAAATGTGTTTTAGAAATAATGGGGACCAAACAATGGTCTAATGTTAATGGTGCCACCAACACAAAACAATTTCATCAACTATATAACTGGGCGATCTAGTTAGGCAGAACTAGATTTCGCTCCCAACTAGTACATTTTGATGCCTCTACTCATGCTATGATGATTGAACTATAAAAGACATAGGCATACCTAGACCATTGGAGGTCGAGGAATGGATGCATAAACTGGAGCATATATTTCGACTCTTGGCATATAACAATGCCCAAAAGGTCTAATGTGTAGAGTACATGTTTATTGGAGATGCTAGCCACTGTTAGGAGTCAATATAATGAAGCAGAGCTAAAGCAAAGCAACTTGTATAGAATTGGAACAATTAAAGGATGACTCATGGAAAAGTACTTCCTCTAGGCTTTGAAGAACTACAAAACGACAGAGTTCTTACAACTTAAAGAAGAAAGTACATTACTTACATCATTCAAGTTGTTCTTCTGATTTTCATAAGTTGAAGACATTGTATTCATTTAGACCTTACTTGAGTGGTGTACAATTATGAAAGTGAAGGCTTTGAGAACTGTTTGAGAACATGAATCTCTATTGTAAGAGTTTAATAATCTATGTAATGAAAGAGAAATTCTTAGTGAATTGATAATTCTTTGTTCCCCAAATCTATATGGTTTATTGGATACAAGAAATTGAGTATTACTGAATGTCATAAGGTTTGAGACTATGCCTTCCAACTTACTTATTTCCTCTTGGATGAGATTGTTAGTTAATTGTTCGTGTGTCAAAATGAAGTTCTCTGAATACTAGTACGGTTAGGAGATTGAAATATGCTATAATGTATACGTGTCTTAACAATTGTCATGCCATGGATTGCTATCAATGGAATAACTTGTTGATCAACAAATTGATGAAAATGTTGATAACACTAACGAATGTGAAAATGATTTACCTCACACTGAGGTTGAAACTAAAAAAAAAGACCTGTAACGCCCCGAGTTCCGTTAACCCGGATTGCCACGTCATTGTCTTTTGTCCTAATTTTAATAATCAAAGAAAATAACCTAATTTTTAAACATAGAACATCACATTCGTAATTGTAAACTTTGTCGGCAACAAAACTCATTTAAATAACTTAAGATAATTGTTTAAACTTTAAATTCGAGTGTGAAATAACTAAAATTACAAAGTACGTTAATAATGTTCAAAATGCGTAAATTTTAAAAAATAAATAACTTTGACTATTAATTCATGCCACCACTGCCCATCACACTCAACCATCTCCAAAATCTGCAAATATTGTTAAAATAACGGAATGAGTATTTCGAAGAAATACTTAGTAGACTCATCCCCGATAATTAATTTACAGAATAATTGAACACATAATTATGCAAAATATACAGTGATATTATCATCATCATCATGGCTCATTTTCTTGAAAATCATAGGCTCTTTAAAATCATATGGTGTGGATAGTCTCGTCTCATGCATTTAAGCACATAAGTTATGCATAACATTCTCATCTTATCTCATAAGAGATACTCGTCTCTTCTCATGCATTAAAGCATATAAGTTATGGCAAGCATAACAACATCATATATCTCATATGACATATTCTCATATCATGCATTAAAGCATATAAATCACGTAAATTCACATAAAATATGCAATTATAATTTAAACTAATTAATGGTGGCGAGTCTACCTCAATTTATCTCAAGTCACATGAAAAGTGGAGCGCAAAGTAACCTTAAACTCTTAATCGTCCGTACGTTTCGTCTAGCCAAAATAGAAAATAAGTTTTGATGTATTTTGAACTTTTAAAGTTTTTAAACGATAAAATAAAGTTTAGGGACTAAATTGGAAGTTTATTAAAACTGAAAATACTTAAGGGCTGAAATTAAATTTTTAGAAATTAAGGACTCAATTGGAAAATCTATTAAAATTGAAAATAAAACTTAAAGGCTGAAATAGTAACTTTTCAAAATTTAAGGACTTAATTGAAAATCTATTAAAACTGAAATAAATAACTTAAAATGATAAAATAAAGTTCAAGGACTTAGTTGAAAATTTTATGAAACTGTAAATAAAAGGTTAAGGCTGAAATTAAACTTTTTAGAAATTAGGGACTTTAATTGAAAATTATTAAAATTGAAAATAAAATATTAAGGACTGAAATTATAACTTCTAAACTTGGGGACTAAATTGAAATTCATTAAAACTGAAAATAAAATATTTAGGATTAAAATTAAAACATTTAAAACTTAGGGGGCTGAAAGAGAAATTTCAAAAAAATCAAAATTAAATTTGATTTCCTCTCTCTCTCTCTCTCACTCCCTCATTTACAGAGAGAGAGAAAGAGAGCGACGGGGAGGGAAGGGGCTTCGCCCCTTCCTCCGATTTCCACCACTGATCGAATGGTCGGTGGTGGCGCACCAGTACACGTGGGCAAGAGGGGGGTTTTCTTTTCGCGCACGGTCCGAAAATCGGAAAATGGAGGTGCGATTCTTGATTTCCTTGGTAGCAATCAAACTCAAGAAATGGTTGGGAAAACAAGGTAAGTTCATGGGTTGACTTTATTTCTCGATTGAGTTGCGGTTTGGAGTTGATTTGGGATGAAATGGTGGTGTGGAGTTCTCGGTTTTGGGCTTGTTTTGTTGTGGTGGTTTTGTTGTCGGTTTTGAGCTTTTTGGGGAGGGGATGGTGGTGTTGGTGGTTCGGTTTTGGTGGTTTGGGATGGATTTTGGGTGATGGGCGGCGGCTGCGTGGTGCTTTTTGGGGATGATGGAGTTGGCTAGTTGGTGAGGTGACTGTGCAACTTGTGTGTTCGTGAAGACAGTGTTGGTGGTTCTGGATTGAAGTTGCAGCTTAGGTGTTGGCTTGGTGATGATGGTTTGATTGGTGATGGTAAGGTGAACTTGTTGGCAGCATGTGTGTGTATATGTAGTTGAGGTTTCGGCTGGGTTGTGGCATAGGACTTTGCGTGAAATCCTCTCGTTGTTGATACTAGAAATTGAGGTTCTAGCATCAATAGGAGCTTCATAGTAAAAAAATCGAAATGAGGAAATTTATGGGAGATGAAATTTCTTACCCAAGGGTTGTTTGGCTGCGTAAGACTGTGAGGATGATGGGAGAATGAGTGTGCTATATAAATAGTAGAAAAATTAGGGCACAAATTTCTAGAAAACTAATTGGGCCAGGAATTTGGGCCATAAGAATAGAGGTGTCAATCCGGGTGGTCCAGGCTGGGTCGGCCCGCCATCATGTGAGCCCGGTACGACCCGCGTGAAAAAAAGTCCGCCTGCTGTAGGTTCCGGGCCGGTTACGGGTCGGCCCACAATTTTAGACTATAACCCAGGCCTGCCCGCTGAATATATATATATATATATTGTTAAATGTAAACTACGAATTGAACAAAATGATAAATTCATAATTATATCAAGAAATTTTTACATAGAATTCAAATTTAATGTTACATGAATTATTTATGACTCTATAAAGTTAAATTTAATTTAAACAAATAACAATTAAATGCATGTCTAATTACTATTATCAAATATTTATAACATAAGTACATCCCAATTAGGTTGACACCTACTTAACTATAATTTAGTTGTTCAAAAATTATATTTTTGTTTTCCAATTAATCTTCAGGAATTGTAAGATTTTTGAAGTCTTCAGCAATATCATCAATAATTTTATCTTGTATCCTTCGATCCTCGAATATCCAATCTTTCACGCATATGAGAGCTTCCAAAATATCTTTTTTAAGTCTAGATCTTCTTTTGTCCAATACCATGTTACCTGCACTAAAAGCAGACTCGGATGCCACTGTTGAGATTGGAACTGTTAGTAGATCTCGTGCTATTTTAGATAATACAGGATATAATTAATAGATTCTCCAATTATACTTATTTGTGGTGTTATTAATTTCAAACCATCTTGCACAACTTAATTATATATATGACAAACACAACGCATGTGAAATAATTTAGAATCATATAGGGGTCTAACCGCCCTAATTAAAAGCTCAATACATGCATTATTAGCACTTGCATTATCAAATGTAACACTAAATAGTTTATTTAACACACCAAATTCATTAAAAACTTGTAATAAATTTTCACACAAATTTTCACAATTATGTGGATATTTAAGTAAACGAAAAGCAATAATTCTCTTATGCAATAACCAATTATTATCAATGAAATGTGCTGTAACACAAGAATAACCATTATGATTTCGTCCAGACCAACAATCAAACGTGAAACACGTAATTCATCAATTTTTTTTAGTTCATTTTTAAAATTCTCAGCCTTTGTATAAAATAATTTCATAGAATCAGAACGAGCAGTATTTCTACTTACGCTCATGTAAGAAGGTTGAATGTACTTTTGCAGGAACTCTTCAAAATACTGATCTTCGGCAAATGTGAAGGGCATCTCATGAGCTGCTAAAAACTCCGACATCCCAACTCGCATTCGTTCCTGCGAATAAACAAAATTAGTAAAAGTGACTGATCCACTAGCATTAGTAAAACCAGTAATTTGAGTTTGTCTATGATCCAAATGTCCTGTTTCATTTAGATGTTTCTCTTTGTGTCTCCGTAGCGTGTCGGTGCCTTGACCATATCTTCAGACATAATCTTTTTTGCAGATATTGCATACTGCTTTTCCATCCATTTCATTTACTGTAAAAATTTGCCACGCATCTGATGTTTGTTTTTTTTTCCTTGAATTTTGAGATGATCCAACTTCTGCAACATTATCATCTTCTACATTTATTGGGGAGCAACTATAACTGAAAATAAGATTTTGAGATAAAAAATCGTGAGAATCCATAATATAATAGTATTAAACAGTTTAGTAGTAAGAAAAAAGAAATATAATAGAGATGATGATAATATTTGTAGTTGAAACTTGAAAAACGAAAGTGAAGTGAACTAAATATTACCAATTAATTGAATTTATAGATGAAATATCCGATATTACCGTTACAATTACAAAAAAATAAAAAAATTAAATATCATGCAGGCTAGCAGCTGGTGGAGAGAGTCGCCCACCATTTTTTTCAAAATTTTTTAAATTTTTTTTTCTTCACGGGTCGCGGGTAAGCTGCTGGGCAGCTGGTGGAGAGAGCCGCCCACCATTTTTTTCAAAAAGTTTTTAATTTTTTTTTCTTCACGGGCCAGCGGGTTAACCGCGGCCCGTGAAGCCTAAACCCGTGAAACCCGCGGATCACACATTTTTGACCCGTGAACTGCCCGCTCGGGTCACGGGTCGACCCGTGGTCCCGAGTCGATCCAGGCCGGGTTTTACGGGTCTGGCCGGTCCGTACGTCTTGACACCTCTACATAAGAATCTTCTAATTGGATTTAAGGGAATTTGGACTAAAATGATCAAGACTTGGGTTTTAGGGATAATTCTAGTTTGGGCCTAAGGTAATTGGGCTAAAATGATTTCGTTTTTGGACTTATATAATTGGACTTTAAATAATCATAAGATATATATTACTTAAATTTACTAAACTTTGGATTTAAAAATAATAAGAAATTGATACTTTAAAAATTATTCGGAAATGGATTCGATTTGAAATAATTAAAATTTGTTTTATAACGGCTAGACGAACACGTTTTCATTTTAACGTTAAGGTTTAAAATTTAGCGACACGTTTTTCGAGAAAAATAATTTTATATAAATTTAAAAATTCTCGGTCGCTACAAGACCTCTAATAACCTTACTCTTGAGACTACTACTCGTGATTATCAATTGGTCAGAGATAGGCAAAGAAGACAAGTTAAACTTAACCATAGATATGAAATAAATAATCTGATAGACCTTACTTTAGTTTCTAGTAAAACTTTAGAACATTTAGAACTTCCATCTTTTGAACACCGTTACCACGCATTATCTCTCATCCACAGAGTGGTTTCATCCCTGGCCGTCTGATTGGGGACAATGTCTTATTAGCTCGTGAGCTTCTCTATACTTTGGATGTTAGAGAGCGATGGGGTAATACTATGCTGAAATTAGATATGGCTAAAACATATGATCGCATGGATTGGGCTTCATTTATTTTGTATTTGAGGCATTTGGATTTGATCAGATCTGGATCAATAGGATCATGCGATGTATCTTGAAATGTCATTTTTCTATACTCCTAATTGGCCGCCCATGTTGGTTTTTCCCCTCCACACGAGGGCTTAGATAGGGTGATCCCATATCGCCATCATTGTTCATCATCTATACAGATTACTTTTCATGCTTGCTCATTCAGAGGTCTCAGAACTATCCCATCCTAGTATATGTTATCGGTATGGAGGTCGTACCATTATCTTACACTTTTCATTTGCTGATGATATGATCATATTCGCCAACAGACATAAATAGTCTATCATGAGGATTCTTGATTGTCTGGAGCATTATGGGGAGGGAGGGACAAGAGCAAACTTTTACTACCCAGATGGGCATCTATTAGTCAGATCAGATATTTGGAGATTTTGACTAGATTTAGACACCAACAACAGCCTTTCACTAATCTAGGGGTCTACTTATTTAAAGGGATCAAGAGGAGCTTCATTTATGAAGACTTTATCCAGAAGGTCAGGAACAAGATTTTAGGTTGGGTTTCATGACTTTTGTCACATGTGGGCCATATTATCTTGCTGAGGTCAGTGCTCTCTTCCATGCCATTACATATTCTTCAGATTATGCAGCCTCCAAGACTATCTTGAAAAAACTTGGGAACATCTTTGTACGTTTCCTATGGGCTCTAAGGAGCAGTCGCGACGTTTACATTGGCAGAGCTAGAGGGAGATTTGTCTTCCTATTGATAAAGGTGGTCTAGGCTTCAAGAGATTGTAGGATGTGGTGGACACCTTCTCCATAAAGCTCTCGTGGTTGTTCCATTCTCAAAGATCACTTTGGGAGTAATTTTTACTGAGCAAATATTGTTTAGGGACACATCTTTCACTTACAACAGTTCCCAAATTAGCTTCTCCTACCTGGAAGAGGTTGAAATTAGTTGGGGTTCGGACAGAGCCACACATTGCATGGTACATGGGACAAGTGTTCACGAAAATATGTTTCGGATTTAAATCACCGCAAGTGCACGGTTCGTTGATAAGTAATAAAGTGGAAATCTTAGAATATCGAGTATCGTTCTCACGAGGATTGATTTAACTTGATTTCTATTAAAGAGACCTTAACCGAATCTATTAAACTTACGATGATTTTTGAAAAGGATTTTATAACTAAATTATGATTAACATGCAATTCAAACTAAAATTACGAAATGAAAGCAAAAAATATGTCGAATGCAAAAGTTTGATGAAATTAATGAAAGAAAAGTGCACTAGGATCTCGAATCACCAAGCAAAGTTCCCTTTTAACCCATATTTCACAATTTGATAACACGATGAATGATTGATGATTCGATGTTTCTAACTTATCCAATAATCTCTTTCGAGTAGAATTGAACATATTCTAGCATACAATTTGATTATATTTTTATGACAAATACAATATACAAGAATACATAACGTTTTGTAAACACTTAGAGATTCACGTAAAGCATAGCAGTATATTTATATCCCCTATTGGACCTTACGATGATTTATACCTTGTTAAATCTATTCCTTTTCTTTCGAAAGTATAAAATAGACCAACCAAACTCACATAGTCACATGCATTTAATTATGGAGACAAGAAAATGTATATAAATCATTCGTGTTTGAACATCAAATTGCAAAATAGAGAATTAAAAGATTACAATGCGAGGTTCATCGTTCACCTAGTACATAAAAAGTCTAGCCTAACATGGATAAAGTAAAAAAATAATAACAATAATAAAAGGAAAACATCACTAAGAATTTGGATTGAATCTTGAAATCTTGGAGTTTGAGGTGAAAAATCCTTGTTCTTGCCTTCTTCTTAGCTTTCCAATGTGTTTTTTCTCTCAAAGAATGTGTCAAAAGCCTACTCCCCAGTTTCCTAGGGTTTTAGGACGGCTAAGAGTTTATATAGTTGCCAAAAGATTGGTTTCCATGAGAGTTAGAATGAAATAAGGAAACAAGAATTTTCATGTCGGAGGTCTTCTATGCGATCGTATAGTACAAAGTCATGCGGTTGCATAGAACAAATAAATTCAGCCTAAAAGATCTCTGTAGTGTTCTATGCAGTCGCAAGGAATTAACATTATGCGGCCGCATAGTGTTATGACTTTCTCCGCCGGACAACGTTTAGTATTTTGGTTATATCTTTCACTCCCGATGTCCGATTGTAGTGATTCAAGTTGTGTTGGAAAGCTAACTCAAAGGGATACAACTTTGATTCATATATTATCTTCCATTTGATCGTTTACCATGTTCAAAATGGGTCTTAATATGAGACTGAAAACCGATGCATAACTTTTTCGATTGGAAATTGATGTGTGATCATACTCTGACGATATTTCATCCATTTGATGTCTTCTTTCATCCAATTGACTCTCACCACTCTCACATATTTATCATGAGGTTCGACATAACTTTTCAGTATTTGCACTTGAGTCCTCAAATTTTGCTTTTGCTTCATTTAAGCCCCCCTTTTTTGCTTGTTTTTCCTAATTTCTCCCACTTTCATCATTGATGTCCTGCAAACACATATTACGTCGAATTAAGCTATATTCTGCACATTTATCGAAAATTATCCATGTTTGTGAACTGAAAATGAACGTGTAAAAACACCCTTATCAACTCCTCCAAATTTGAATTATTGTTTGTCCTTAAACAAAATTATAACTTAATTCTAAGAAAAACATGGTTCAACAATTTGCTGTGTCTCAGGATTGGAATTTAGTACGAAACAACATGAACAACTACAACCGTGCGAAATTATATCAATCTCCACATGTTACATGCATAACTCGACGTGTGTGTGTAAAAACTTATACCAACATATTAGACTCATTACTGACTCATACCCGACCCAATGTAGTCAGAATTTCACTTTCATCGCTCGAAAGATACACACCCCAAACTTATTCTTTTCACTCAATTGTCCCGAGTGTGTTCTAAGGTTGAACTCATTTATAAATACTATTTCTCCTCTCTTAGTTTTAATGAATCACAACGTTACAAGTTCTCACTTCATCAAATAGAGGCTCTCCTAATTTTTTATTTCTTTAACTTTTGAGACTACATTAAGCTAATTACCTCGCATTAGAGATAAAGTCTTATCAACCGAGTGTCTGGAGCTAATCAATGCATTTCATACAGAAGAGTATGTATGTTATTCATCAGCATATAGAAATGGTATTTTTTTCATGGCATCTTTCATTTACTTTCTGTATAACTCATATAGTGAGCTTTAGGCCGATAACTCCCCATTTAGATGACCTTAGGGTATTAGGTTTTAAACCCCTACAGGCTTAATCACTCGAGTTATACAGGCTCGAACATATGTCTTTATTTATCCCATGATTAGTGCAATGCCTCTTTTCTTTTAGACACTCAATCTCTAAAATCAAATCCTAACTTGAAACTTTCACCTAGTTATCATCCCATTAGTTTTAGATAATCCACACAACATATCATGCATGGAGCCCCTACTCGTCTCAATGTTCCTTTGCAACAGTTCAATCACATCTAAACTATTCTAAAAATTGGTCATGGTTTAGAATAAAATAGGTTTTTCGGGTATAATTTCTATGTTCAACTATCTCTAAGCAATGAGTCAAATCATTAGCCAAAAATGCAAGCATGAGTGTTGTGCTCAAAATAAATCAAGTTTCACATTAACATGTATCGATCAAGTCATCAAGCTAATAGTGCACAATTTTCATCATTCATGGCCCGTACACAGTCTAATATCTAATATCATAGTCAGCAGAATTGTTAAACCCACACAAGCACACAAAATTATAAACTATTATTGAAGATGCAACAGCAAAACTCAGAATAACTAAACAACAAATGGAAAACTTTCTTTTTTTTCACACAATCACACAAACGTATATAGAACATTGTCCTACCCCCAAATATATATAGAACATTTTCCTCAATGTTTAAAGAATAATAAAATGCAAACTTAGCAGCGCATAAAATTAAGAACAAATTCACAGAAGATAGAGAACAAAGGGTGATGAATACTCCACTGATCGATGGAGATGTGAATATGAAGATAAATGAGGAAAAAAAGTATGGACCATGTATAGACTCTTTTATTACCCGTAGAGACGATGAAAAAGTAATCTTATTAAAAATTATAAAAAAAAACCTGAAGAAGAAATTACCAATCAAATGCATAAGGCAAGATGAATAAAATGATAGAAATGATGGGTTGCCTCACATCCAACACTATTTTATAGTCTATAGCTCGACTATTCAGTGTTCGTCTGTTAATGTACATTGAATATTGCCTTGGAGGTCCTCATTAGCTTCTTAAATGACATTTTCTTTTTTACTCCAGCGTTCCTCCAAACTTTAACCTTATCTTTATCTGTGTCATCTACTTTTCCCTCATCAACTGTCTCGAACTCAACAATGTAGACTTCTTGCTTCTCACGATTTTGTTTGGGTTGAAAATACAAATTATGGTCATCAACAATATTTGAAAAATTTTGAAACACAATTTTATCCTGCACCACCTCCTCTACCACATCAATTTGATAGCAACTATCTGACTCGACATGATAGCCCATAGCATTGAAAACGTGTTCCTTGCTAAATCTCAAATTTAACTGCCCCTTTTGAACATCTATTAGAGCTATGCTGGTAGTTAGGAATGGTCTACCCAAGATAAGTCAGATATTTTTGTCTTCCTCCATATCCAGAATGAGGAAATCGGCTGGGAAAATGAATTTGTCCACCTTGATTAGCATGTCCTCAATTATCCACCTCGGATGTACCAATGATTGATCAGCTAATTATAGTGTCACCATGGTCGATTTGGCTTCACCTAGTTCGAGTTTCCTGAAAGTAGATATAGGTATTAGATTAATACTTGCACCAAGATCACAAAGAGTTTTATTAAAGTAGCATTCACCAATAGTGCAAGGTATATTAAAACTCTCTAGGTCTTTTAGTTTTGGTGGGAGCTTTTTCTGAATTATGGCACTGTACTCCTCTGTTAGCATTATTGTTTCATGGTCCTCTAGCTTTCGTTTCTTAGATAGAACATCTTTCAGGAATTTAGCATATCCAGGCATTTGGAGTAGTGCTTCCGCAAATGAGATATTTATGTAGAGTTTCGTAAAGATTTCGAGGAATTTCTTGTATTGTTGCTCCCATTTATGCTTCCTTAATCGTTGTGGGAATGGAATAGTTGGCTCGTAGGGATTTAATGAATTATCTGGCACTTGTTGTGATTTTTCTGGACTTTTTCTTACTGATGTCTTCTTGTGGTTGTCAACCTATGTCCATTTCTCTTCTTCAGAAGACTCCACATGCTCTGTATTTGTACCCGATCGCTTGACATGTATCTCAGGTAGCTGAACTCCACTTCGTGTAGTAATAGCTTGAACATGCTCCCTAGGATTTGTTTCTGTATTGCTTGACAATGTACCAGGTATTCTTCCCGTCATGGCGAGAGCTAACTGTCCCACTTGAGTCTCCAGATTTTTAATAGACGCATCTTGATTTTGGAAGTTTGTTTTAGTCTTCCTCATGAATTGATTTGTATTTCCATATATTTATCGGTTTTCTCCATGAGTTTTGCAAACATGTCTTCCAATTGAGGTTTCTTCTCCTGTTGAAACTGCCCTGGAGATTGGTTGTGATTTTGATTGTGGTTTTGGTTTCTACCCCAAGAAAAGTTTGGACGATTTCTCCATCCCGGGTTGTATGTTTCGGCATAAGGGTTGTTGTGTTGACGTTGACCCCATTGAACATAGTCCACATGTTCCATTCTTTGTGTAAGGATAGGACATTCAGTTGTGTCATGTTTTGCTTCATATTCTTCACAAATTAACTTCCTGACTTGTGCTAAATTCACCGTCTGTGTTATGATTCCCATCTTGTGAAATAAGGAGTCAATCTTTGCAGATAATGTCGAGTAAGTATCTACCTCATACAATCCACCTACTTTCTTTGGACCTCCTCGATCTGAAGACCATGTGGCTGAAGTATTAGCCATTCTCTCGAACAATTCACAAGCTCTATCAATCATTCTAATAGTTTGGACCCATTTGATGATGAATCTACTATGCTTCTAAAAGCTGAAAGTAGTCCCACATAGAAAAATTTGATTTTTGTCGTCTTGTCAAACTTGTGTTGAGGATACTTCTATAGCATGTTTTTGAACTTGGTCCAAGCCTCATCAAAGGATTCAGCTTCAGTTTGGCTAAATATTGATATTTCGTGCCTTAGTCTTGCCACTTTAGCCGGTGAGAAGAATTTAGTGCAGAATTTATGAGCCAAGTCATCCCAAGTAGTTATGCTTGCCACCAGGAGTGAATCAAGCCACTCAAGTATTTTATCCCGAAGAGTGTGCGGAAAAAACCTCAGTCTGATTGCATCTTCTGATATCCCTTGGTATTTGAAATATTGACACATATCTAAGAAACGAGATACATATGTATGTGAATTTTTGTTGGCCATTCCATATAATTGATGTCCATTCTGAAAGAGTTGGATGACATTTGTCTTCAGTTGAAAGTTCGTTTGTTCGAATGTGGAGTAGACAATGCTAGATTGGCTTTGAATGACGAACGGTGCCAAAAAAATCCCCAAGCAAAACATTCCTCGGCAACAGCGTCAAAAATTTGTTCACAAAAATATGTTTCGGCATGAGGGTTGTTGTGCTGACGTTGACCCCATTGAACAAAGTCCACATGTTCCATTCTTTGTATAAGGATAAGACATTCAGTTATGTCATATTCTACTCTACATTCTTCACAAATCAACTTCCTGACTTGTGCTAAATTTCCGGTTTATGTTATGCTTTCCATCTTGTGAAATAAGGAGTCAATCTTTGCTGACAATGTCGAGTAAGTATCTACCTCATACACTCCAGCTGCTTTCTTTGGACCTTCTCGATCTGAAGACCACATGGCTGAAGTATTAGCCATTCTCTCGAACAATTCCCAAGCTCCATCAATCGTTCTAGTAGTTAGGGACCCATTTGATGATAAATCTACCATGCTTCTGAAAGCCGAAAGTAGTTCCATATAGAAAAATTTGATTTGTGTTGTCTTGTCAAACCCGTGTTGAGGACAATTCCGTAGCATGTTTTTGAACCTATTCCAAGCCCCATCAAAGGATTCAGCTTCAGTTTAGCTGAATATTGATATTTTGTGCCTTGGTCTTACCACTTTGGCCGGTGAGAAAAATTTAGTGCAGAATTTATGAGCCAAGTCAACCCAAGTAGTTATGCTTGCCACCGAGAGTAAATCAAGCCACTCAAGTGCTTTATCCCGAAGAGTGTGCGAAAACAACCTCAGTCTGATTGCATCTTCTGATATTCCTGGTATTTGAAATGTTGACATATATCCAAGAAACGAGATACATGTGTATGTGGATTTTCATTGGCCATTCCAAAGAATTGATGTCCATTCTAAAAGAGGTAGATGACATTTGTCTTCAGTTGAAAATTCGTTTGTTCGAATGCGGGGTCAATGCTAGATTGGCTTTGAATGACGAATGGTGCCAAAAAATCCCCAAGCAAAACATTCCCATCATATTGTGCTTCAGCATTGGCCGGAGCTACAGGTTCTACAATTAGTTCCAGTTGTTGATTAGCTATATGTATTTGTTCTTGATTTTCCTGTTGTGCTGCCCTCGCTATCTTCTGTTTTCGATGAAAAATTCGTTCAATTTCTAAATCAGTTGGAAGTAGTTCACTACCAACTAATCTTCACATGCAAGAACTGAAGAAGCGAAAAAATAGTAGCACTTAGCTCAACCTAAGTAATTGAATTTAATAAAAATAAAATAAAAACCAAAAGAAAAAAACAAGTTCGAATTAGTGTCTAAATAATGAAAATCAAAGTAAAACTCAAGCCCCGACAACGGCGACAAAAATTTGTTCACGAAAATATGTTTCGAATTTAAATCAGAGCAAGTGTACGGTTCGTTGACAAGTAACAAAGTGAAAATCCTAGAATTTCGAGTATCATTCCCACGAGAATTGGTTTAACTTGATTTCTGTTAAAGAGACCTTAACCGAATCTATTAAACTCAAGATGATTTTTGAGTGAATTTTATAATTAAATTATGATTAACATGCAATTCAAACTAAAATTATGAAATGAAAGCAAAAATATGTCGAATGCAAAAGTTTGATGAAATTAATGAATGAAAAGCGCATTAGGATCCCGAATCACCAAGCAAATTCCTTTTTAATCCATATTTCACAATTTGATAACACGATGAATGTTTGACAAATTGATGTTTCTAACTTATCCAATAATCTCTTTCGAGTAGAATTGAACATATTCTAGGATACCATTTGACTAAATTTCTATGACAAATATAATATACAAGAATGCATAACGTTTTGTAAACACTTAGAGATTCAAGTAAAGCATAGCGGTATATTTCTATCTTCTATCGGACCTTACGATGATTTATACCTTGTTGAATCTATTTTTCTTCTTTTGAATGCATAAAATAGACCACCCAAACTCACATAATCACATGCATTTAATTATGGAGGCAAGAAATGTATATAAATCATTCAACAAAATCATTCGTGTTTGAACATCAAATTGCAAAATAGAGAATTATAAGATCACAATGCAAGGTTCATCGTTCAACTAGTATATAAAAAGTTTAGCCTAACATGGATAAAATAAAAGAACAATAAGAATAATAAAAGGAAAATACCACCAAGAACTTGGATTGAATCTTGAAATCTTGGAGCTTGAGGTGAAAAATCCTTGTTCTTGCCTTTTTCTTAGCTTTCCAATGTGTTTTTTCTCTTAAAGAATGTGTCAAAAGTCTCCTCCTCAGTCTCCTAGGGTTTTAGGATGGCTAAGAGTTTATATAGTTGCTAAAATATTGGTTTCCGTAGAGATAGAATGAAATAAGGAAACCAGAATTTTCATGTCGGAGGTCTTCTATGCGATTGCATAATACAAAGTCATGCGGTCGCATAGAACAAATAAATTCAGCCCAAAAGATCTCTGTAGTGTTCTATGCGGTCGCAAGGAATTAACACTATGCGACCACGTAGTGTTATGACTTTCTCCGCTGGACAACGTTTAGTATTTTGGTCATATTTTTCACTCCCGATGTTCTCCCACCTCTTATATCGATACAAATAGAGACTATACCTTTATGTGTAGATTTTTGCGGGATACATCGGATGGTAGCTTCGCTACCAAGTACACATGGTAGCTCGTATATATAGAAAGTCATTGGCAGGATTCGTATCAGTTACTGTGGACCTCTATTTTGCCAGTTACTGTCTCATTATTCTATTGGAGACTATGGTATGACCTCATTCCAGTAGACGTGGTTATTCAGAGGAGGATTAGATTCCAGTTGGCTTCTCGTTGCTAGTACTGCTCTGAGACTGAGACTATCAGTCACATCTTCACAGCAGTAACATTTTCGACAAGTATGGTAGCATTTTGGGGATATTTTTTAGATTCTTATGAGTTCAGGAGAGGGATTCAGACAGAGGTTCCAAATATGGTGGTAGTCTGGATAGTATGTTCGTTGTGGAAATATTCGCACTATTATTCCTCTAATGATATTTTGGTTTTTTGGGACCGAGAGGAGTGATGCAAGCATAAGGGGATTTGTATGGAGGCCAGACGTATCATTTGGAGGGTTTATCGTAAGATCTGTTTTCTTCATAAGGGAAAACTGTTTTGAGCTGTGCATAGGTGATGGGATTTAAGACTTGTACACATCTTTGGTATTGCTTTGGACCCACTTTCTCATCTCTCCTCGCTCTGGTTTGGTAGCACACTACATCAATCGAATCTGTCAAGATCAATACTGATAGATGCATCAAGGATGATAGGCATTATCATAGATCACGCAGAGGAGGAGGACCATGGGCTATTCAGGGCATCATTAGATAAATCAAGACATCATATCATTCGTTAAAGACACAGTTCCCCACATCTACAGAGAGGAGAATCAGGTTGCAAATGCTCTTGCTACAAAACGTTGAGATCATCGGCGATATCAGATATATGGAGCAGCTAACCTACCACAACATGTTAGGACACTTGTAGAGATTGATAGACATGGACTGCCCAGTATTGAAATATGATTTTTTTATTTTTTTTTATTTTTTTTTGTCTATTATCATTTTCATTATTTTGTCATTTACCGTTTTCATTATTTCCTCATGTAACCATGATATTCCCTTGCTACAAGTGATGACATATTAATAAAATTTCGAAGATACCATCCTCCTTTAATAAAAAAAAATCTTTTGAAAAAGTAATGAATGATTCTAAATATGATATTTGGAAAAATGAAATGGAAGAAGAAATTAAGTTTGTACATGAAAACAAAATCTAAAAACTAGTAAAGAGGTTTAACCATCAAAGGATTGTTCAATGTAAATGGATGTTAACTACAATGAAATCTTCTCACATGTGATCAAACATAAGAATATAAGAGTGATTTACTCTAGTTGTTCAATTCAATTGGGGAACTTGGACAATTAGGTGTCAAGACTACATTCTTACATGGTAAGTTGGATGAGGACATCTATATGTGTCAATCCTGAGGTTTTAAGGTGAAGGAAAAAAAAAGATTTTATCTACAAGTTGTAGAAATTATTGTATGGACTCATATAAGATCCAAAAGAGTGGTACATTAGATTTGACACGTGCTGAAAATTGGTTTTAAGATAGTTAATATAATCAATGTTTATATTACAATGATACTAGGGTTGGTAGTAAAGTCTATCTGCTCCTATATGTAGATGATATATTTTTAGCCACTTTAGCAAAATTGAGATTGTGATACTTAAAAACCTCCTAAAATTAGAATTTGTTATGAAAGATTTATGAAATGCCAAAAAATTGAAATAGGCATGAAAATACATTAACTATAACACGAGAAGCTTATTTAAACAAGGTTATAACCAAATTTGTCATGAAAGAGACTAAGTCAGTTAATGTACCACTTGCAGCTTATATGAATCTCCCTACACCCTAGTCACCGACAACTGAAATTAAATTAAAGAAATGAGAAATATTCCATATGCTAACGTTATAGACTCAGTTATATATTTTTTATGATTACTACTAGGATTGATTTGATTTATACCATTAGCTTTCTAAGTAGATTTATGTCTAATCTTGTAAAGTCTCATTGGGCTAGGTTAAAATGGTTATTAAGATATATAGTAGGAACTTTAAACACTAGATTAGTATATGAGGAAATGTCTCTAAATCTAACTCTAAAATGTTATGTGGACTCTGATTTTGCTGGTGACAGACCAGAGAAAATCTATCATTGCCTATTTCTTCGCCATTGGTAATAATTGCATCACATGGAAATCTTTCTCACTCAGAAGTGGTCATTCTCTACTCATCTTATGGGAATGACTTCCCTTTGGGAGAAGTTCTTTAGGCTGAAACATGGACTGCATTGGTGGAATCGAAATGCGTTTGGAGATGTTTTACAATGGGTGCGAGATGCTGAGGATAGGGTGGATGGGGCAGAAACAATATATGATATATATCCTATACCAGAGCATCGTGGCCTATTACATCATGCCCAGGCAGTTTTGAAACGAACCTTATCTATTGAAGAGGGTTTTTGGAAGTAAAAGGTTGATTCACGTTGGGTATGTGAAGGAGATCATAATACTCATTACTTCCATACGATGGTTCTGGGACATCGGATCAAATTGCGTATAAGGTCCATCAGGATGCAGGCAGAGGAAGTCTTAACTACTCCTACAGACATTCAGACTTTAGCTATTGCATTCTATCAGGATCTTCTATATGCTCCCACATAGCCATTGGACCCCATTCGATTTGATAGCATCCCAGGCTTTTGATGGAGGATGATAATTTGGCAATAAATCACATCCCTTTGATTCATGAAGTATGGAAAGTGGTGTTTAGTATAGATGCTGACAGTGCTGTTGAACCGGCTGGATTCTCATCCCTGTTTTTCTAGCATTGCTGGGACATTATTTAGGACGATGTATATAGAGCAGTTTTGGACTTCTTTGATGGCGGCCATGAGGTTTTGCTACTACTACTATTGTATTGCTTCCTAAGAGGGATGGTGACTGTAGATAGACCGACTTCAGACCTATCAATTTATGTACAGTGTTCAATAAGTTTATTGCTAACTTTAGAATACTAGATTGAGCACACTGTTACCACGCATTATCTCTCCTCAACGGAGTGGATTCATACATGGTCGCCTAATTCGGGACAATATTTTATTGGTTCAATAGCTTTTCCATACTTTGGATGATAGAGTGTGATATGGTAACACCATACTGAAGCTAGACATAGCTAAAGCATATAATCGCATGGATTGGGGCTTCATTTATTCTGTATTAGAGGCATTTAGATTTGATCAGATATGGATCGATATGATCAGGTGGTGCATCTCGAAGTGTCATTTTTCTGTACTCCTAAATGGCTGCCCATGTGGTTTTTTCCCTCCTCACAAGGGCTCAGATAGTGAGATCCTATCTTGTCATCCTTGTTCATCATGGCTACAGATTACTTCTCACACATGCTCACTTAGAGTTTCAAAAGTATCCTAGTATGTGTTATCGACGTAGAGATAGTACTATGGTTTCACACCTTTCATTTGCAGATGATATGATCATATTCGCCAACGATCAGAAACAGGCTATCATGAGGATACTTAGTTGTCTGGAGCATTATGATGGGGTTTCTGGTCATTTGGTAAACAGAGATAAAAGCAGGTTCATACTACCAGGATGGACATCTATTATCAGATCAGACGATCGAAGATTTTGACTGGTTTTCGACACCAGCAACAACCTTTCACTTATCTGGGAGTCCCCTTATTTAATGGGACCAAAATGAGCTTCATTTATGATGACCTTATCCAGAAGGCCAGGGATATGATCTGAGGTTGGGTTTCACGACTTTTATCATTTGGGGTCATATTACTTTGTTGAGTTCTGTGCTCTCCTCCATGCCATTACACTTTCTTCAGATCATGCAGCCCCCCTAAGGCTATCTTGAAAAAAACTTGAGAGCGTCTTTGCATGATTCTTATGGGATTCCAAAGATCAAGCACGACTTTACATTGGTGGAGTTGGAAGGAGATTTGCCTTCCTACTGATGAGGGTGGTTTATGCTTTAGGAGATTATAGGATGTGGCAGACACCTTCTCTATGAAGCTCGGGTGGTTGTTTCGTTCTCAGATATCCCTTTCGGCCTAGTTTTTACAGGGCAAGTATTATATGGGGACATATCATTTATTCACAGTAGTTTCTTACTCAGCTTTTCCTATTTGGAAGATGCTGAAATTAGTTGGGCCCCGGACAGAGGCACACATTGCATGACACCTTAGAGCAGGTCAGATTTTCTTTTGATATGATTGCTAGATGGGTGAGACCACATTAGCATCTCTATTGCCACATAGACAGCACACATCTGCGATGGTGCAAGAATTCTATGATGATATTGAGTGGGATATTGGACGTTCATTACAAGTTCTCCCTCCTCTTATGGATAAGCAGATAGGGGCTATACATTTATGTGTAGATGCCCTAGATCTGGTTTTTTTGGCTGAATACATCGGATGGTAGCTTCTTACCAAATTAGCATAGCAGTTTGTACGTTTGGGATACCAGTATCAAGATTTGTACCGATTACTATAGAGCTCCATCTTGCTCGTCACTATCTCGTTTTTCTATTGGAGACTATGGCAGGGCCTCATTCTAGTAGATGTGGTTATTCAGTGGAAGATTGGATGCCAGTTGGCTTCTCGATGCTAGTATTGTTCAGAGATTGAGACTATTAGTCATATTTTCATTAACAGTAGCATCTCCAATTAAGTATGACAACATTTTAAGGATATTTTCTAAATACCTATTAATTCAGGAGAAGGAGTCAGACGAAGATTCTAGAGATGTGGGTATTCTGGACAGGATGTTCTATGTGGACATATTTGCATTATCATTCATGTATTGATATTTTGGTATCTATAGACTACGAGAAATGATGCGAAGCATATGGAGATTGGCATGGTAGCCAGATGTATCATTTGGAGAGTCTATCACATGATCTCTTTTCTTCATATGGGAGGACTGTTTCGGGTTGTGCATTGGCGATGAGATTTGATACTTGCACCCATATTAGGTATTTTTATAGAAACCCTTCCCCATTTTTCCCTATTTTGGTTTGGTGGCGCACTCCATCAGTTGAATCTGTCAAGATCAATACTGATAGATGCATCAATGATGGTTATGTGAGTGTGGGATGAATTATCAGAGATCATGCAGGACACTGTATCAGGGCTTTCTTAGCTTTGTATGGACCATGCATGATATTAGAGACAGAGCTTTGGACTATTCTTGATGGGATTTTACTAGCTCAAGGACTGGGTTATTCAGCGATTTGGGTTGAGTCGGATTCTATAGTGGCTACTCACTACATCACTAGAGGATGAGCACCATAGGCTATTCGGGGCATACTCACAGATATCATATCCTTAGACAGAGATACAGTCTCATACATTTATAGAGAATGAAACTAGGTTGTAGATACTTTTGCTGTTGAGGGTTGAGATCATCGACGATATTAGGTATATGAACCACTTGACCTATCACGACATATTAGGATACTAGTACAAGTTGACAGACATTGATTGCCAAATATTAGAGTTTGAATTTTATTTTAACTTTCAATACTTATTCCTTGTCTTTTCTTTTACATTAGTTCTTATTGTAAATAAAGCAGTACTTCCTTGTTTACTGCTTTATTCTTCGTCATTTACTTTCATTGTAAGGAAAGTAGTACTTCCTCTTTTACTGTTTTCCTTATTTTCATGTAACCATAGTATTCTTCCGCCACAAGTGAGAGCATATTAATAAAATCTCGAAAGTACCGCACTCCTTTAACTAAAAAAATCTATTGTCACATCATCTAGTACTAAAGTTGAATATGTGGCTATAACTGAATCTGCAAAAACAAAAAATGTATGTGGTTGAAAGGAATTTTGAGTGAATTGAATTTTTTTAAATAACTCTCTTATAATTCTTAACGTCAAAATGTTTTACTTCTAAGTAAGAATCATGTTTACCATGACAGATCCAAATACATTGAGGTGAAGTATCACTCCATAAAGGAAAAAGATAGCCTCTGATGATTTTATTCTTGAAAAATTTCATACTGACGTTAACCCTTTTAATATGGGCACTAAAATTCTTTATGTTAGAAAGTTTAGATCATGTTTATCATTTCGCCATATTGATACAGGTTAATTCTTTTGTAGGTACCTTAGGCAATGGTGTAGGGTAAAATCTGTCATGTGTAATGTAGCAACAAGAGAGAGAGAGAGAGAGAGAGAGAGGTTTGAAAACCAATGTGAAGATTGCAAAATATGTTTCTCAAATCACGCTTTTGTAAGAGAAAAATTATTTTTCTCCTGGCTGCCTAGGTGGACAAGTGGATGGCCATTTGGTAAGTTTTGTTGGCTACCTTGTGTTGATTCGAATTGTGTTAGTTTTTGGTTGATCTAGACCCTTGGTTGAATCCAATGGCTAAGATTTAATAACTTAGCCATTTGGTGATAGAGACTAAACATTTGACTTTACTTTTTTCTTTTGGTTCTCTCTCTAGCAATATGGTTCATCTATTGATGTCTCTTATTCTGTAAATTATGATCCTACTTTGTTGTTACCTATAAAGTCAGTCACATACAATGTTTTAGTATATTAAGGCTAGTAAATCTATATATTTTAGGTTGTAAGGGTTATTGCTTTTGCTTAAGCTATTGTTCTGATTTGTGAGATCCCTAAGGAGCGGTGACCAAATCTTAGTTCTGATTTGATTTTACTTCACCTCTTGAAGGTTCTTTACACTAGTAATGGGCATACTTCTAAACCCTTTAGATTAGGCTTGGTGTTGACCTGTGGTCATACCATATGTTTTGATTATAACAAACAATTCATGCTTATCTCTGACACTATATTTAAATTGACATGTTGGCAAATTGAGTCTAAACAATTAAATGAGAAGTTGTCAAGGAAGCTCAAACAAAGATTGATCAAGCTCTTATGGGGGAAAAACTTTACATCTCAAATCAAGCACTCGCATCAAAATTATCAAAGATATTGTATCTAGACTTCTTTTGACTTGATTGTAAAGGTAAAGCATTTTTTAATTCTTAACAATAACACTTCGAGCTCAAGAAATGGTTTTCTCGCACTTAACACAAGTTACGAGATAAAAACGTTTGCACAAAATTATTCTTCAACTGAAAGTTTTTTTTCCAAATATATTTCTTATAAACTATCAAGACAAACTTACATTGAAAAATCGGGAAAAACATTATTTACAAACCAAAATAAAAAGAAAAAGAATATTTTGTCATCCGGACGTCCGGATGGTGAACCGGATGTCCGGTTGGTCGTCTGGTTGGACAGAGACTTTGACGTTTTTCAACTATTATAAATATCAACTCATCTACCATTTAATATGCAACCTTTGAGCATTAAATTTGATACTACTTGAGTTTACATTTGATTTTACATACTTTGCTCTTGAAAAATCTTTGATCAAAAACTATTTCTTGATAATCATTCTTACATCAAAGATTTATACACAAAACACTTGACCTTCATTCATTACTATCCATTAAAGTGTTTGCCCACTTCTCCTCTTACACTCAACCTTGTACTCATCATTAGTTAAGAAGAGAAGTTTTTCACTTGTAATATTCATTTGTGAATTGTGGGTCGTGTTGAGGTCCCGGAAAGCTCAACATTGTAAAGGGATCGGTGTTCCTTGGTTGTAAGTCACCGGAAGCATTGTAAAAGGTTGGATTGCACCACAAGTCAATCAACATAGTGAAAAAGGCCTTGCTCTTAGTGACAGAGAGCTTGATAACGGGGGACGTAGATCATTGCGTTGGATCGAACCTCCATATCATATCGTTTGCATTCTCTAACTTTTTTACTTAACGCTATTACTTTGTGCAAACTTATTTCCTTTACCTACGTGTCTATTTGCATTTATATTGGTCTATTATCATTTGTGTGAACATTAGTTTTTAAATCTTATATTATTATCGAAAAAGTTTTAAAAACCAATTCACCCCCCTCTTGGTTAGCCAATCTTGGGCTTTCAATTGGTATCAGAGCTCGGTACTCACTCTTTTAAGATTTCACAATCTTGAGCTATGGCTAACACCGGTTTTCAAAATCTTGAGAGACACTCTACAAACCGACTCCCTTTCTTTGATGGCACAAACTATAATTATTGGAAGGCTAGAATGATGATTTATGTTCAATCTATTGACTATAATGTTTGGGAAGTCATTGAATTTGGTCCATATGTGCCCATGAAAACTATTAAAATTGATAGCAAACCCGATCAAAGTATTCATAAATCTAGAGAAGACTATGATGAAGAAGATATGAGAAAATTATCATTAAATGCTAAAGCCAAGAACTTGCTTTATTGTGCTCTAGATAAAAATGAATTCAATAGAATTAGTACATGTGATTCGGCTCATGAAATTTAGCGTGCTCTTGAAGTAACTCATGTTGGAACAAACAAGGTTAAAGAAACAAAAATAAATATGTTGGTTAAAGATTTTGAAAACTTTTTTATGAAGTGAGATGAGCCCATAGTTGAAATGATTACCCGTTTTACCAACATTGTGAATGGTCTAAAAGGTTTTGATCGAAAATATACTAACGGTGAACTTGTGAGCAAAATGCTTAGGTCTCTTTCGGAGGAATGGTCCCCCATACGGATGCTCATTGAAAACACGAAGGATGTCAACTCGTACCCTTTAGAAGAACTTTATGGGACATTGATGACCTATGAGCTCAACAATACCGAAATCAAAGAAATGACAAGGAAGAGTAAGGAAGAATCAAAAGAAGCTCCCAAGAGGCAAATTGCTCTAAAATCGGCAATGTATAAAGAACCATCACGAAGCAACATGAGTGATGATGAGCTTGATGATTTAGTCCTTCTTGTCAAGAAATGGAGAGGCTTCCGAAACAATAAAAAATTTCAAAGAAGAGATGACAGAGGAGAAGAGAAAAATAAGAAAATTGTTTGCTATGAATGTGACAAACCCGGTCACAAAAGAACGGAATGCCCAAACAAAAGAAAGAGCTTCAAGAAAAAGGCATTTCAAGCTATTTGGGATGATAGTGATGATGAAGAGCAAAATGAAAGCGCCGATCAAAACGAAGTTACCAACATGTGCTTCATGGCCATCGAAGACGAGGTAAGTGCAAAAGAATCCTCTTACGATGAATTACTTAATTCTTACGATGAGTTACTTGAAGATTTTGAAAAACTTGCCTTAAGTCATTCCATTATCAAAAAGAAAAATATTCTATTAAAGGATGAACTAAAGAAATCCTTAGATAAATCAAATGAACATCTTGATTATGAGCTTTTAGCTAAAGAAAATATTTCTCTAAGAGAGAAGGTTGAAGATTTGACAAAAATAGTGCATAAATTCACCGAAGGAAAGAAAAACTTTGACTTGATGCTTGGAAATAAAAAATGTGTCTTTGATAAAGGGGGAATATAATTCAAACCCTATTTAAAACAAAAATCTCTTAAAAATATGTTTGTTAAAGCATCAAATACCACTTGTATTTTTTGCAACAAAATTGAGCAAATTTCTTTTAATTGCTTAACTAAAAAGAAATTATACTTTAAAAATAAAAATAAGTGGATCAAGGAATCCTCAAAAACTAACTTCCAAGGACCCAAGTTTGTGTGGGTACCAAAAGTCAAAAATTAAATTGTTTTTGTAGGTACCAAGCAAATGGTTTTTGGATAATGGGTGTTCAAAGCACATGACCGGAGATCGATCACTACTCTCAAATTTCAAAGCTAAGGATGGAGGTCATGTAACGTTTGGAGACAATGCAAAGGGGAAGATAATTGGCATTGACAACATTGGTAATCGCATATCCCCCTCTATTGAAAATATTTTATTAGTCGATAATCTCAAACATAATTGCTAAGTATTAGTCAATTGTGTGATAGAGGTTATAATATAAAATTCGATTCCTCTAAATGCCTAATTAAGGATGCTACATCAAAAGAGGTGATTTTCATAGGAAGCCGAAACAAGGATGTTTATATCATTAATATCGAGCATGATAATTATGAACATTGCTTACTTGGTCTTAAAGACGAAACTTGGCATTGGCATAAAAGATTTGGTCATGTAAATATGGAACTTATTTCTAAAATTTCTAAAAATTATTTTGTAAAAGGATTGCCAAGTTTAAAATTGGAAAATGACAAAATATGTGATGCATGTCAGTTTGGAAAACAAGTCAAAAGCTCTTTTAAACATAAGATATTTTCATCTACTACGAAACCATTGCAACTTCTCCACGTGGATCTCTTTGGACCATCAAGGACAGCTAGTTTAGGTGGTAAATATTATGCTTTTGTTATCGTTGATAATTTTTCTAGATTCACATGGGTGATATTTTTAAATGCAAAAGATGAAGCATTAAAAATTTTCAAACATTTTTGTAAGAAAGTAGAAAATGAAAAAGGCCACACTATCACTACTATTAGAAGTGATCATGATGGAGAATTTGACAATCTTGCATTTGATGATTTTTGTAATAATAATGGATATGAACATAACTTTTTGGCTCCTAGAACTTCTCAACAGAATGGTGTAGTAGAAAGAAAGAATAGTACATTACAAGAAATGGCTCGGACCATGCTAAATGAAAATAATTTACCAAAATATTTTTGGGCCGAAGCCGTTAATACCACATGTTATATTATAAATAGAGTCTTGGTTAGTCGCAAGAAAACCAAAACTCCATATGAGCTTTGGAAAAATAGAATTCCCAACATCGGTTATTTCAAAGTGTTCGGTTGCAAATGTTTCATCTTAAACACAAAAGACAATTTGGGAAAGTTTGATTCAAAATCCGATGTTGGAATTTTTCTTGGTTATTCATCAACTAGTAAAGCATATAGAGTTTTTAACAAAAGAACTCTAGTCGTTGAAGAATCAATGCATGTTATCTTTGATGAAATTAATCTACTTGATCAAGAGAAAGGTATCGATGATGATGTAGGTTTGGAAACTCCTCTCGAACAAATGAATATCAAAGACAAAGAAGTACCAAATGAGGAGCAATCTAAGGAATCCAACGATCAAGGAGGAGAAGAAATTCCACACAAAGCTCAAGAAGAATTTACATTGCCAAAAGAATGGAAGTTCGTCTCATCTCACCCAAAGGAGTTACTCATCGGAGATCCATCAAAAAGTATCACTACTAGAATATCTCTTAGAAATCATCTCGGTAGTTGTGCATTCATTTCACAAATCGAACCTAAAAATTTCAAAGAAGCGATGTATGGGACTTGGTTGCTAGACCAACAAATCAAACCGTTATTGGCACTAAATGAGTTTTTCGAAATAAAAGAGATGAAAATGGAATCATTGTACGTAACAAGGCTAGATTAGTGGCCCATGATTACAATCAAGAAGAAGGAATTGACTATGAGGAAACATTTGCACCAGTAGCTCGATTAGAATCCATTCGCATACTTCTTGTTTTTGCATGTCACAAAGATTTCACTCTTTATCAAATGGATGTTAAAAGTGCATTTTTAAATGGATTTATTCAAGAAGAAGTTTACGTTGAACAACCACCCGACTTTGCAAATCATAATTTTCCAAACCATGTATTCAAACTCAGAAAAGCTCTTTACGGCCTCAAACAAGCTTCTAGAGCTTGGTATGAACGGTTGAGCAAATTCTTACTTTCAAATGGTTTTTCTATAGGAAAAGTCGATACTACTCTCTTTATCAAAACTTAAAAACAAGACATGCTTATTGTTCAAATTTATGTTGATGACATTATCTTTGGTGCAACAAATATTCAACTTTGTGAAGAATTTTCTAAAAACATGAGCATGTAATTTGAAATGAGTATGATGGGTGAACATAAATTCTTTCTCGGACTTCAAATCAAACAAACATGTAATGTCATATTCATAAATCAAAGTAAGTATATCTTAGATATGCTAAAGAAGTTCGAAATGAAAGATCTAAAACTAATGAATACTCCAATGAGCATTTCCATAAAGCTTGACAAAGATGAACAAGGCACTTCCATCGACATCACTAAATATAGAGGTATGATCGGATCCCTTCTTTATTTAACTGCAAGTAGACCCGATATTATGTTTAGTATATGTTTATGTGCTCATTTTCAATCTAATCCTAAAGAATCTCACCTCAAAGTCGTTAAAAGAATTTTTAGATACCTTAGTAGGACTCAAAACTTAGGACATTGGTATCCAAAACGTACTCACCTTGATCTACTTAGTTATTCGGATGCCGATTGGGCCGGTTGTCAAGTTGATCGAAAAAACACTAGGGGTACCTGTCATTTCCTCGGTTTTGCTTTAGTATCATAGTTCAGTAAGAAACAAAACTTCGTGGCCTTATCCACGGCCGAGGCCGAATACATTTCCGTCGCTAGTTGTTGTGCTCAAGTGCTTTGGATGAAACAAACTCTTAGTGACTATCATCTATCCTATGATCGTATACCTGTCATGTGTGACAATACAAGTGCTATTAATTTATCCAAAAATCCTATCTTACACTCTCGAACGAAACATATTGAGATTCGACATCATTTTCTAAGAGACCATGTTCAACACGGTGATATTTCACTTGAATTTATTGATAGCGAATACCAATTAGCTGATATTTTCACCAAACCTCTTGCACCCGATCGCTTTTCCTTTATTAGAAGAGGTTTAGGTCTAATCAATGAAAATGAAATATATGTTTAAATTCATGGGACTCTTATAGGCTTTATATTCATCTTCAGCTGAATCGGACAGAGAATCGAACGTCCGGATCAGAACCGGACAGTCATAGTTTGCCTCAGTCTGTTGAACCGGACGTCCAGTTTAGACATCCGGACGTCCGGATGCGCAGATCTGAGGAATCTAAATTCGTGATTAAACTTCCTCTTCTTCACTTTTTCTTTCACTTTTCACCTTCTTCCCCAATTTCTCTCCCTACATCTCTTCTCCATAGAGTAATCTCACACCTCAAACCTTCAATTACTCTTAGATTTTACAAAACCCATCACTTCTACATTTCAATTTCTCACAAAACTTCATTTTTTATATCCAAATCTCCAATTTTTTCCCAAAAGTTATTTAAACCCTAAAACAACAAATCATCTCACATGGAAACTACAAGAAGCAATGGAAAATGTTTCAAAAGCATGGTACGACGCTCTCCTCCACCTTCTTCCGACGAGGACATGGATTTCGAACCCGAGGTGCCGGTCAACCCTTTTGCAAAATCACACAATTCTACTTGGTAAGAATGTTAATTTTGCCGATTTTACCTTTGATGCACCATCTTTTCACATTGAAGAAACTTTTCAAAATATGGGTTGGATTTCCATCGCTACATTAGAGGAAAATGCATATCCCCGCCTTATGCAAATATTTTATCATGACATGGCAATTTCACCTTCAAATGAAATCTCATGTTTTATCAAAAATAAACGCATTGTTATCAACCATACACTCATTCGTGATATCTTAGAACTTGAAGAATGTAGTACTCAAATATTTTCACACAAAACTCATCCAAAACTTGATGGTTACGCTCCTACCGATGCTTGTCGTCGCGTCACCGGGAAATTTTTTGAAAATATCACCAAAGTTAGCGCACATCAATTATCTCTTCCTTGCAAAGTTTTACATAACATTGTTGCAATGTCATTATTCCCCGAAAAGGCCATCGAGATGAAGTAAGCGCTTTTGATCTCTTCCTTCTCGATTCCTTTCTCGTCAGTAGGAAACTCGACTTTCCAACCATCGTAATAGGCCTTATGAAACTTATTTACTCCTCACGAGCCATCAAGGCCTTACCATATGGCATGCTTCTTACCAAAGTTTTCAAACATTTTAACATTGCATTAGATGATGAGGCATTCATATCACCAAAACCCACCGACACCATCAACATTCAAACACTTAAATGCATGAAAATAGTTAAAGAACGCGGTCAATGGGTGACACACACAAAAGGGTTTGACCCCACTTCGGGTCCATCTACTCTTCCCTTTGACGGTGATAAAGATGAAGAAGATGATACTGATATACCACCAGATCCACAACATGCTCCAAGTACCCATTCCTCATCCGATGGCTTCACATTTACCGAAGATCACTACAACATATTAAACGGTCGCATCGATTCTCTTGCCTCCACGGTTGATGGTCTTAGCGGAATGCTTCAACACGTACTTACTCAATAGGAAACCATGCAAGCTCAACTGAACACTTTCTACGCTCACTTTTATGCCCAGTTTCCTCCTCCGCCTCCAGAATCTTAGTTCTGGATCCTTTTGGGTTTAACATGCTTTTATCTTTCATGTTTTTGTTTCGTTGAACTCTCTGCTCTACTTTCTTTATGTTAAGAAATTCGGTTTCAATTATGATTATGTTTTTGCTTATGATTCTCCATGCTTTATCTTTTTGTTTATGCCAAAAGGGGGAAAACACATAAGAAATGATTTGAATTAAATTGATGATATGGGAACTCTTGATCTATAAAACATAGGGGGAACAAAATTGCAATTTTGAAGTATATGATATACCTTTTCCATTACAAATCATTATTGTTTGTCATAATCAAAAAGGGAGAAATTGTTGACATGTGGCCATACCATATGTTTTGATTATAACAAACAACTCATGCTTATCTCTGACACTATATTTAAATTGACATGTTGGCAAATTGAGTCTAAACAATTAAATGAGAAGTTGTCAAGGAAGTTCAAACAAAGATTGATCAAGCTCTTATGGGGGAAAAACTTTACATCTCAAATCAAGCACTCGCATCAAAATTATCAAAGATATTGTATCTAGACTTCTTTTGACTTGATTGTAAAGGTAAAACATTTTTTAATTCTTAGCAATGACACTTCGAGCTCAAGAAATGGTTTTCTCGCACTTAACACAAGTTACGAGATAAAAACGTTTGCACAAAATTATTCTTCAACTGAAAGTTTTTTTTCCAAACATATTTCTTATAAACTATCAAGACAAACTTAGATTGAAAAATCGGGAAAAACATTATTTGCAAACCAAAATAAAAAGAAAAAGAATATTTTGTCATCCGGACGTCCGGATGGTGAATCAGACGTCCGGTTCATCAGCAACGGTAACTTTTTTGACCGAGCCAGCCTTCTTTCTTTATCTATGCCATGCCTACCTCGTTCTGACAAAAGTGGCTCTAACGATAAGTTGGTCATTCGGTTCTGAATCGGACGTCCGGTTGGACAGAGACTTTGACGTTTTTCAACTATTATAAATACCAACTCATCTACCATTTAATATGCAACCTTTGAGCATTAAATTTGATACTACTTGAGTCTACATTTGATCTTACCTACTTTGCTCTTGAAAAATCTTTAATAAAAAACTAATTCTTGATAATCATTCTTACATCAAAGGTTTATACACAAAACACTTGAGCTTCATTCATTGCTATCCATTAAAGTGTTTGCCTACTTCTCCTCTTACACTCAACCTTGTACTCATCATTAGTTAAGAAGAAAAGTTTTTCACTTGTAATATTCATTTGTGAATTGTGGGTCGTGTTGAGGTCCCGGAAAACTCAACATTGTAAAGGGATCGGTGCTCCTTGGTTGTAAGTCACCGAAAGCGTTGTAAAAGGTTGGATTGCACCACAAGTCAATCAACATAGTGAAAAAAGCCTTGCTCGTGACGGAGAGCTTGGTAACGGGGGATGTAGATCATTGCGTTGGATCGAACCTCCATATCATATCGTTTGCATTCTCTAACTCTTTTACTTAATGATATTACTTTGTGCAAACTTATTTCTTTTACCTACGTGTCTATTTGAATTTATATTGGTCTATTATCATTTGTGTGAACATTAGTTTTTAAATCTTATATTATCATCGAAAAAGTTTTAAAAATCAATTCACCCCCTTTTTGGTTAGCCAATCTTGGGCTTTCACTTGGCCTTCTGGGTGAACAATCATACTTGTTCTTTATCGCTTTGTGTATGATTTTTGTTTTAATTTTTGTCATTAAATCACTTTTGGGCCAAAAATATCCAACAATCAAGCACCCAAATAGTGCCTTCCAACCGTTGGGGGCAAAGTTGAGTAGGGATCTATTCCCTAGTTTATATTAAACTTCATAATAATAATGGGCGCAAAAGGCAACCTCAGCCCAACAACGAAAATGCTGTTATTAAGAGCCATACTAGGATTGTTTGCTTGATTATCCTTAAGAGGCTTAAAAAATTCCCTCTTCTGGCACCAAGTATTGCCATGCCACTCAAGTCTTAACTAGTTTCTTGCTGGTGACTTTGGACTCTATATATTCTCACTTACACGACCACCTTATATCCCTCATTCGAACTACTCCTAATTGTTCCCCCTAATAATTTGAGACCTCAGCTTCTTCCTCTCCCTCAATCTCTTCACGATCCCAATTAAGGTTAACACGCTCATCAAAAGACAAATGAACCCTTCACTAGTAGGGTCCCTCACAGAATAGGGTTTGGGATAATAACCTCCCATTCTCCTAACTTGTTAGCCTCTCCATCGAGACTTTTTCCTCTCCCCTCGGATCGGTACCCTACTATAGGTATTGTAAACTTACTTCATTGGAATTTTTTCAGAAAGAAAAGAAAAGAAACGCAAATAATTGTAATACTTATAATTTTGAGCAATATCTTTTTTTTTCAAAATTTTTAAGGATATGTATAAAGTTTAAAGAATGCATTATTTTATTTATTTATTTGTTTATAATATTTAAAATAATATTAAAAAATTGAAAATATATTATTACACATATTTTTGTAATGCTTGATACTCGACTAGAATGCATTGCTACACATTATGCATTCTAGAACTTTGGTATATATAAAACATAAACTAATATATGGGATGGATATGGTGACAGAGGGGTATATATACGTTTTATATTAAAAAATAATTAAGATCGGATTATTAAAAAAATATAATTAAGGCCAGATTTTTGAAATTAAGCCCCTGGTTGCTATTGATTCAAAATTTTAATTTAAGTTGAAGTTAACAATTAATTTTAACAACAAGTTTTATAAGTTTTACAAATTTTCAACCAAATATTTCATTAATTTTATCAAAATCTATTAAAAATTTGATTTTAATCCCACTAAACAGGAGCTTAGGGTAGGGTTTAAGGTAATTTGTCCGCTAAATTATGGGAAATTACAAAAAATCAGGGATTTAAAGACAACTTTTTAAAAATCAGGTCCAAAGTTTGTATGTTTAAAAATCAGGTATCAATTAAATATTTAAATTATATTATAATACTAATAATTCACACCAACCCTAATCCATTTTCAATATTTGTTCTCTCTCTCTCGGCGCTCTCTCTCCCTCCCCCAATATTTGTTCTCTCTCTCTCTCTCTCGACGCTCTCTCTCCCCTCCTCTCCCCTCCCCTCTATGCTGGGAAACCAGCAGCGATTTCGCTGCTGGGAAATCGCTGCTGGTTTCCTAGCAGCGGAAACCAGCAACGATTTTGCTGCTGGGAAAATCGCTGCTGGGACATTTTCCCAGTAGCGATTTCGCTGCTGATGGTGTAGGTGTGATTTTTTGGGGGTGGATTGCCGGTGTGTGTGTGCGCGCAGCGGCGTTGCGTCGGCTACAATGGTCAGATCTGGTGGTGTGGTAGTTGCGACTGTGGTGTGTGTGTGCAGTGTTCGTGGTGGTGGGGTGCGGCTGTGGTGTTTTTGTGTTGTTATGGGGTTTTAGGTGGGTGGTGGCTGTGGGTGGTGGTGGTGATTTGTGTGGTGATGGCGGTTGAAGTAGTGTCGATGGCGGCGCTGAAGTATTTGGTTATATGTGACCAAGTATTTAATTGTGACCTAAAAATTTAACAATATGTGACTAAAAAATAATCTGTGACCAACAAATTTGAAAATATGTGACCAATGAAATTAACCATTTTTTATCTGTGACCTAAAAATTATATAATCTGTGACCGTAAAAAAATCTGTGACCAATTAATTTGGAAATTTGTGACTGTGTGACCTATAAATTTTGATATGTGACCAACTAATTTGAAACCTGTGACCAACGAATTAATTGCGACCTATAAATTTTTTGAAATGTGACCGTAAATTGTAAATCTGTGACCAGAATGGTCACCGAAAATAGTCGCTGGAATAATTGTCGGAATTGGAGCGATCGTCAGAGAAGAGTGATGGTCGGAATGGTCGCCGGAATAGTCCCCGGAGTGGTATGGGTGGTGCATGTGGGATGAGTTAATTATATTATATTAGAATTAAATATTTAATAATAAATTGATTTAATAATTTATTATTTCATAAATTAAAAAAAAAACCTGATTTTTGAATTTTCAAACTATAAATCTGATTTTTGATTTGGTGTAAAGTAAACACCTTATTTATGAATTTTCCCCCTAAATTATCCTCAAAAACTTCAATCACGGGCCGTTTAATTTCTTTGGATATGTAAGCCCAGTCCAAAACAGTTATATGGACTGAAATTACGGAAAACTATCTTCTACTTAATGCATCCCGGATTTAGGGTTTCATAATCAGTGGTCTAGCAGCTCCATCAGAGAAGCTCACAACTGCAAAACCCTTTTCGCCGCCGCATAGCCGGAGAGCCGCCACTCTTTCCGTCACCATGGGGTACAAATCTTTTCAATTTTATTCAATTATATACTCTGTTTTACATAATTTTGCTATGTATTCTACCCGGAAGTATTAGATTGATAGGAGAAGTTAATGCCGTATGAGTTTTTATTTTGTTGTGTTCTTGTAATGTTTTTTGTGGTTATATAACTAAAATTTCATCCTGTAAAGATGCTGACAGGAAAATAATAAGTTTATCTGCTTATTATACCTTGTTGAGCTGACGTTGTTGGGAATTTGCTAATCAGATATTTTTCTCCGTTGTTCGTTTTTGAAAGTGAAATGAATGTATTTTATTTGGTCAAGGATAAATATTTTGATGCATTGGATGCTTGGCGACATCAGTTTGGTTTCTGAATAGTGTTTTTAAAAAAGACATGATGCTGGAGTGGTGGTGCAGGTAGGATAGTACAGCTTTGGTTAATTTTTGAGTTCATCTTGGCAAAGCTGAAAAGCCCTGGGCGACGAGCAGCTTTGAATGCTAATAGACTTAAATTAAATGTCTCTCTAGACTGTTCTAAGCTTCTCTTAAGCTATGAAGTTGCAGATCAGTAGAGATGAAACATTTAGAAAACATCAACATCGGAGTATTCTTTCGTACAACTATTCTCTTCAAAAGGATCTATTTTGTGAAATTTGAAAATAGTTATTTACAGTCCATCTTGGCAAAGCTGAAGAGCTCTTTTCAAAGGGCCATGTGCAGCTTTGAATGCTTATGGACTAAAATCAATGTCTCTCTCAACTGTTCTTGGCTTCTCTTAAGCTATAAAGTTACAGATCAGTAGAGATGAAACATTTAAAAAACATCTGCATTGAAAATGATAGGTTATATTCCAGAGTATTCATTCATACAAGTATATTCTTTAAAAGGATCAATTTTGTGAAATTAAAAATTGTTATTTACAGTCCATCTTGGCAAAGCTGAAGAGTTCTTTTCAAAGGGCCATGAGCAGCTTTGAATGCTAATGGACTAAAATCAAATGTCTCTCTAAACTGTTCTTGGCTTCTCTTACGCTATGAAGTTGTAGATCAGTAAAGATGAAACATTTAAAAAATATGGAACCATTAAAAAAATAATATGTTGTATAATCAACAAGTATTTCTTTTAAGTAACTACTCCGTGTTCTCTTTAAAAAGATTAGTTTTTGTGGAGTTGAAAATGGTTATTTCCAGTTAATCTTGGCAAAGCCGAAAAGCTCTTTCCAAAGGCGGTGAGTAGCTTCGAATGCTATGGGGCTAAAGTCAATGTATCTCTAAATTGTTCTCGGATTCTCTTTAGCAATGAAGCTACAGATCAGTGGAGATGAAACATTTTTAAAAGTTACCGTTGAAAACAGGGACGTAGCCAGGTTTTGAAGTTGGGGGGGCGAAAATACGGGGGGTGGAGGGGGGCAGGCCCCCCTCCCGGGGGTTCGGGGGCGGAGCCCCCGAAATTTTTTTTTTTAACTAAGAGAATTGAAAACGACGATTTTGAGTACCAAAATAGTACTGAAATTCAATGTTCGATTCGATTCAATCACTACTGACTATCCTACTACTTAATTCTTAAATTCAAATATTCAATAACTAACAATTACAAAAACTAACAGCAACTACTCTACTTAATTCTTAAATTCAAATATTCAAGAACAACTAAACATACATTATGCATAAACCAGGTTGGGAATTGAGTTTTAATTAGTTGGGCTTGAGAATTGGGAACTTAGGTTTTGGATTGGATTTGGGCTATTGATTTATTTAAGTAACTATTGGATCTTTTGTTTAGATCTAAGATTTTTGTATGTTGAATTTTAAAATGTAAGTTATTTACTCAATATTTATTAATGGAAAAAAATAAAAAACTTTCAAAATTTTTGGGGCGAGAAAAAATCTTGGGGGGGGCGAAATTGAAAAATACATTACAAATTAACTAGAAATAGTGTACCGCGGACAATGTTGGGGGGGGCGACCGCCCCTCCCCGCCCCCCCCTAGCTCCGTCTCTGGTTGAAAATGATGGTTTTACATTCACGAATATTTCTTTCTTTGAAAAAGGATTGCTTTCTTAGAATTGAAATGGTTATTGCCAATTTAACTAGTCCATCTTGGCAAAGCTGAAGAGCCCTTGAAGGGCAATGAGCAGTTTTGAATGCTAATGGACTAACATCAAACATCCCTCTAAATATTCTGAATTCCAGTTGGTCAATGGAATGGCAGAATAGTGGGCTGTAACATATCCAAAATATATATATAAACTTTGATCTAGGAAATTCTTTGTACTGTATAAGACTTATCCATATAATTGGAAGTTATATTCAAACAATTGTAATTGCTTATATGTAAATCACAGTAAATTTTTTTGTACAGTCAGATCTTCATGTGCATTCGCTGTGGCAATGCAGTGTGCCTTTATTTTTTTTATCTTAGTATTTGGATTTTACTTTTGTCAAGGTCCTTCCTTAAATGTTATGCACTTTTGTGTACAATACTCTTTTTTAGGCTGACCACAATTACAGCATATGGAGTGCCTTTCATTTTCTTTTCATATTTGGAGTTGCTAATTACGTTATGCTGACTCTTTTATGCAGGAAGACACGTGGAATGGGAGCTGGTCGCAAGCTAAAGTCCCACCGTAGAAGGCAAAGGTGGGCTGATAAGGCTTATAAGAAATCCCATCTTGGCAATGAATGGAAGAAGCCATTTGCGGGCTCCTCTCATGCAAAAGGGATCGTTCTTGAGAAAATGTAAGAAATTGCTTGTATCTTTTTTCCCCTTGAAAAGCCTTAACTGCCCTATGTTTGTAGCTCATATCCAAGACTGAAGCAGTATTACTGAATGAATTTCAGTGGTATTGAAGCCAAGCAGCCTAACTCTGCTATTAGAAAATGTGCTCGAGTGCAGCTGATTAAGAACGGGAAAAAGATTGCTGCCTTCGTACCCAACGATGGTTGCTTGAACTACATTGAAGAGAATGTGAGTAGCGCGATGAGTTTTTCAGCCATTGGTTCATTTAACATCCATACTTTGCTTGATCTTCTTGTTGACTTGAAAAAGTTTTTTCTGGTTGACATAGGATGAGGTGCTGATTGCTGGATTTGGTCGTAAGGGGCATGCTGTTGGAGACATTCCTGGAGTCCGGTTCAAGGTTGTGAAGGTGTCAGGTGTGTCTCTTTTGGCACTCTTCAAAGAGAAGAAGGAAAAGCCAAGGTCTTGAATGTCCAGTTGGAAGACTGAGCTTGGCTTCAGATTTTGCAGTACATCAAGTTCTCTCATTTTTCTTCTACGGCCTTTTGTCGTTTCCAGAGTTGAGCATTTGTTCTATGTTTCAGTTTTTGGACATAAAATTTCTGGACTTTCCAATATTGAGGCCTTAAAATTAGAATATCTGTCCTCTTGATTGTAACTACTATCTTCTCTCGTATGCTTTTATCTTCCTTGGCTCATTGAGTCCATATATTTAATTGGTTTGCCAATTAGGATGGACAGTGTTATTCATATTATGGCATTAACTGCTCGATTTCTTGTTACTTTGTCAAAGCTACAATAACAAAATCAATCTGCTGAGTACAGTAAATGCACCAAAATATAGAAAAATCTACAATTTGCTCATGGCAAGTTTAGGGCTCTTTTGGTATGGCCTTTTATTTTGGCTTCCTGTAGAAACTGTCTTAATTTTTGTATAAAAATTATTTTTTAAAAGATCTTATTTTGGAAGTGTGTTTAGAAGTCACATTAGATCAATTTTCTTCAAAAATCAATGTGATGAAAATTGGATTGGATTGTCGAAAAATCGGGAATCGGATCAAATTCTGGTATGGTCGTAGTGAAAGAATCTATCAAGACATAAGTGTTAAATTTGATAAGGTTTTTGTGGGTTTGTCGAATCATTTTTTCAGAAGAAAAACATTAAGAATAAGATGATGAACACGGTCCTTGTTGTTTTTTCGATCGTTCAAAAGTATATAAAAAATCTAATTACTACTAAAGAAAACAACTTCAGTTATATTCATCCTCAATACTTTGGAAGATGTATTTTTGTGTGTGTATATGATACATGTGAGGGAAAGGGATCTGAGAAGAAATGTCAGCAAGAATTTTAACTGCGACAAAAGTTATGATATGAGAAAATGAGGATCGTGTTTGAATAATAGGGTTTGCATGCATGGGCCACATATCTATAACAAGTTATAGCAATTTTTGAGCCTTTTAGCTCATTAAATTTTCACAGGTCCGTGGATTCCAAGTAAATTCATCATTATTGTGTGATAATCTTTATTAGCATTTTAATATTCCCTTCAAATATTGTCATAGAATTATTGGATAAAATTTCTTAAAAGGATTTCACTGCATTTTAACAGATTTAGCTAGAGTTCTTTGATCCTACGAACTCATCAACAGTTGTGCTGATCTCATGTTTGGATCGAAGATGTGATTTGGGAGCATAATCTTCTTTTTGAACGGGAAAATAATGTGGATCTTTTTTAATTCGTAATTTGTCGTATTTTTATGGTTTTTGTATTATGTTGTGAATATAGTTTTGAGTTTGAATCAAGTTAGTCTAATTTTTTTATGCAATGTGGTTAAATTCGAGAATTCAAATATCTTACTCATTTTAGCATATAAGGAGTTCACATGATGTTTTTATGAAACCCATCCTTCGGCTATTGTCATAGAATTATTGGATAATATTTTTAGTAGGATTTTATTGCATTTTAACATATTTAGCTTGAGTTCTTTGATCCTTCGAGCTCATCAACGATTATGATGATCTCATGTTCGGATCGAAGACGTGATTTGGGAGTATAATCTTCTTTTGAATGGGAAGAGACTGAATCTTTTTTTAACTTGTAATTTGTCGTATTTTTAAGGTTTTTGTATTGTGTTGTGAATATGGTTGAGTTTGTATCAAGTTAGTCTCATTTTTTTGATGCAATGTGGTTAAATTCAAGGATTCAAATATCTTATTCATGTTAGTTAGTTTTTATGAAACCCATCAATCGAGATAAACCATCAATCTCGACAGTTATGTTCTGGAATTCTCGACAATTGGTTCTTATTTGTCAACAGTTATGATATAATGCCAAGCTTACTTTAGTTGGGTATGTAGCTGGATTGTTTAATATTATTTGTGTATTGTAATGATGGTTGAGTTTAGTTATATTTAACAAAGTGTAGAAACTGACTCAGACTAAATTTTTGTAATAAATTCGATTGCCCTAAGTGAATTACACAAAGTATATAAAGTGACTCAAATTAAAGGATTATGAAATGTTTGGATGATACATACATATTAATTGTAAATAGGTTTTACTTATTGGATGATGTTTTCGACTTCATGGTACCTTATGAAGACGAAGCTGAGAATGACGCTTTGATTCCAAAAGTTCCCCCCTCCTGAGGTCATTGTCATAAATTCAAACGACAAGAAGGAAGGAAGTAACAACGAAGAGTCACAAGTTGACAACCATTGAAATGGGTGATATCTCCTTCAACCTATTGGCATTATATCACTTTTGTTTTGCTATGAAAAACATTTGTTTAATCGATAGTGTAAAACTCTCTACTTCACGATAAATCATTACTCCCTCATTTTAATTTTTTCTACATAACTACTTACCTGAAACAAGCTGTCAAAAATTCCAGAGTGTATGTGTCAAGCCCGACAGTTTGTAACATATTTGTTGATGAATGGTTATGTTTCGAAGTGTTCAAAGTTTTCATTGTTACATAAATTTAAATTACAACAATAATAACATTCAATGGATAATATAACATGAAAAACGACAGTTATCATTGTCGTGTACAAAAATACAATCCAAATCATTATACATCATTGAACTTTAGGTACAAAAATACAATACAGATCTCTCTCGTGCGACACAATGAATCTCCGATTATTACAAATACTTGAAAATATGAGACATCAATGATAAACATTCGACACAATCATAATATCGGGATTTACTAACATGCAATTGACACCTACGGATAAATTATAACAAACAATATCAAACATGTGAATTCGACAGATGAAATGTCGAGCTACATAAATTTAAATTACAACAATAATAACATTAAATGGATAATATAACATGAAAAACGACAGTTATCATTGCCATGCACAATAATACAATCCAAATCATTATACACCATTGAACTTTACCTACAAAAATACAATACAAATCTCTCATGTGTGACACAATGAATTTCTGATTATTACTCATACCTGAAAATATGAGATATCAATGATAAGCATTCGACACAATTATAATATCGAGATTTATTAGCATGCAATTGACACCTACAAATAAATTATAACAAACATTATCAAATAGGTGAATACAACAGATGAAATGTCGAGCTAGACATTTCATCCATCGGATTCGACATAATGTAGTTGACAGTTCAACTACCGCGTTTTACATATTGATGTAAAAAAATATTTTTCATAGCATTAATTGTGTTCATCAATGCTTAACTACCAAATGACAAAAACTTTACAAATCATTGAATATGGTTTATTAAATAGTGAATGTTCCACAACATTTTATGGAGAACATTATCTTCATTAAAAAACATAATGCAAGTCCAAACTAATGAAAGTATAATAATTTACAAAATTAAAAATCAAGATGAGCATGTTCTCTTTAACAATTGAAAAATACTAAGAAGATAAAAAATTTAAACATTTTGTAAATGCTAACCTCTAAAAATGGAAGATGAATCCAAGACTACTTTCTTGACATGCGAATAGATAAGAGGAAGACAAAGTTGGGATTTTTTGGGAGAGAATCTTGTTTTCACATTCAACCAAAGTAATGAATGATTTTTTTTTTTATTATTATTAATAATTCTATTATCCATTGTATAATACATATAGTCATGGGTTTATATCATACTAATCAAGTGATTACATCATTTCATTAAATAACATTAAATGCATGCAATAATGAGCATTATATGCTCCTAAAAAGGTAGATACAAGGGTGATTTGAATTTTTCACACTAAAAAGTGACATTTTTAGCAACTTTTGTAAAAATGACAATTTTTGTGCATTTTCAAATTTTATGACGTCCACGATAATACCCCACAAAAAATCTAACTACAATGAAAGCAAACAAGTTCGGTTACATTTATCCTCATACTTTGGAAGATGTATATATTATACATATGGGAGATAGGAGATCTGAGAAGAAATGTCGGAAATAATTTTAATAGCCACCAAAGTTTTGATACGAAAAAATGATGAATGTGTTTAAATAATAGGGTTTATGCACATGGGGCCATATATCTATAACAAGTTATGGCAATTTTTAAGTCTTTTAGCCCAATAAATTTTCTCACACACACACACACACTCTCTCTCTCTCTCTCTCTCTCTCTCTCTCTCTCTCTCTCTCTCTCTCTCTCTCTCTCTCTCTCTCGTAAATGTATTTATTTTTATTTTTTTTAAAAATCAGGGGTTAACCTCGGTACCACCCTTTGACCTTTGGACTTCACCTCTTTTCAGATTAATGTCTAGATCAATTTTTAAAACATTGTTGAAAACTCTTGTGACTTGAAAAAGTACTTTTATAAAATTAGTCAAATGAGTCCAAAAGTAACATTTGGATTTCAAAAGCTCCATTTAAATTTTCAAAAGTCATGGCAAACGAGCTCTTAGTATGTATGACCTAACAAGACGAAATAAGTTGCTACTATATTATGAGGAAAATCTTGTTAAACATTAATTCTTGTATCCATTTCGTTGGGACTATGAAATAATTAGCTAGATCTAAAAGGTAGGTTGGAGGGATTGTTTTGAATTTAAAATTCAAACCTACAACTATCCAATAACCTCCCTTAACTCACCAAAATAACCTCCAATTAACTGTCAAGGGAAAAATGGAGAGAAATACATATGAAAAGATGGTGAAATTCATATTGAAATTATCACCTAAATTGAAAAGTACTTAGAACCTCATTTTTGGAAGAATCTTACAAAAATTGACACTTAGTTTGTGGCTAATAATTTTCTTCCATTGTGATCGAGATTGAGACCATTGGAATGCAGGAAAAAGTATATTTTGGGTTTGGTAAGCAAGGTGATTCAATCATTCAAACGATCTTGAAATTCATCATTTCAAGCATCTAGACCCGAAATTTATGATTATGAATACTGCAAAATCTTACATTGGCATCAGAGCCTTAAATGTTATTTTTCTTGCATATATCTTGCTGTAAATGGAATTGAAGTAATGAAAAATGCATATGACTTTTTCAAGCTTGAAACAACATTAATGGCAAGTTATGAAAAACTCGACATAAACTCGTAAAATTTATATCGTATGTTCCTGTTAGTATATAGAACATGTTTGGAAACTTTCACGTTGCTTGATCTGTATAGTGGGACAAAAATCGAACCCAAGTTATAAAATTTGAAACTTATCACATGCTAATAGCTTCTACACTACGTTTCATGCTTTCCATTTGATATGATTTGATATATCTTTTCGAGAACTTTCCAACAATATAAAGATAATTAGTTTGGCCTTAAAATGAAGAAGTTATGGCCTTTCGAAATTTGGATGAAAATATGAATTTTTGCATAAAAAATTGGACACGATGAATAATAACAAAAATCCATTCCAACTCTCAGTCAAATCTGTTGATATCCCAAACGTGGCCTTAAAAATGATATTGTAAAATCTGATTGCACATATGAACTCAAAACATTGAAATCAGTCAAAAGGACTAAACGAAAAAACTTTTTGATTTTGGGATTGCGGCGTGTGCATGGTGGCGCATTTTTTTTTTTTTTGGCCGCGTGCAGGACCTAATCCCAATTCTAAAAATTATAAATTGGCCCTCGAATTACTCTTGATTTTTTTAATATAATTAAATTATTTTTTAGATATTTAAAACTATTTTTTTGTATTAAATGCTTGGAATAAATTAGTAAAAAGCATCAGATTTTTTTTTTAAACTTGATTAAAATTTGAATTTTTTTTATAAAACCAAGAATATTTATTGAGTGAAATTTTTCAAGTGGAAGTTAATTTTTGAGATACTCTCGTGTTTTTGAAAATGAAAAATACTCTGAAAGTATTTCAAATACCGTGTTTTATAAATGTTCATGGTTGTGTAGGTCTTTGATTATGTTATATGATCCATTGTGACTTCTTTTTAATTTTTGTGCTTAATCGGATATGACTGAATCTATGCATACTTTTAACATTCTTTTAGTATTCTTAGAGAGAATGCTAGACAAACATAGGCTCTCGAACTAGTTGAAAAGTTATGTACTTATCAAAAATTAATAAATGGATATGAAATATGACCTAATGGAACACATGAATATTTTTGTGACATTTTTTGGTGATATGCAGAATATGAAAATTATGATGTCACTTTGCATTTGTTTGGATCGTGTTGCAACAAAGATTAAGTGGGGGTTGAGAATCTATATAATAAATTTTAAATGATGTGAACTTTATTCTTCAATTATAATTGGAATTATTTTCTGAAAGAATTAATTTGTAATATCATGATGCATGTCATAATTGGATAAGCGTACATATTTATGCTTTTATTGCACATTATAGAATTATCGTATTAAATTCCATGATATTTATTAATTCGTGAATTGTTATGTATACTAACGTCAATATAATTAGTGAAATTCTTACTTAAACCTATTGATTTTTAGTTGAGTGAGTTCTGTGATTGGAAGATCTCACCTAGAACTATTTGATTCACCAAGTGAGAATTTTCAAACTGGAAGAATTAATGTAATTCTCGTTTATAATTCATAGGATTTTGCGTTATGAAGTTAAGATTATGGTAGCGAAACAATAGGGTAGCGGACGATGATTGGGAACATAGTAAACTTTCGACTCTGTATCTAACGTTGAATTATCATATACATTAATTGGCGTTAATGCAAAATGGTATATGTATATAAATGGGCATTGATTGAGAAAATATGATAGATCATGGCATAAAATTTCTATAATTGTTGACCTTAATAAAGGTAATAAGCTAAATATGATAACATTTGGTATGATAAAATCTCGAGAGTACTAAAACAACATGATGTTTTAGAGAGCATCAACCACACAATAGAAGAGTTGATGTGGGTCAAACTACTTTAGAGAATAGATATTAAGAACATTATCAAGTACAGATTAATACACTCACCTTATCTAAAAAAAAAAAAACAAATTTTTTTTATCAAGTATAGAGAAAGATAGATTCTAATGTTTGAGCATTTGAATTGTTAAGTTCTGTTATAGGTGATTTTTTTTCCTCGAATATGATTTAGTTGAGATGGTTAGCATAGTGTTGACATTTTTTTTGGTCACATTTTTTTAGATGAGTAGTAAGTTCAAACTAATCTCTTCTCAATATATGGAAACTTTGAAGGTCAATGAGACTTACAAATTGAAGCATCAATTTTCTCTATCGTTGTGTGAGTTAAAAGACATGTGGCTTGATGTTGCTAAGTCTCGAGTACATGCTTGTGTAGCAATTTTCTAGTTTGCATAAGATTTTGGATTTAAATATTAAATAAGCTAGAACATATGTGGGATAAATGAGGAGATTGGAAAAGGGACCAAGAAGAACATATAGATAGTAAGTGATTGAAAGTGATTTTAGTAAAGAATTAATATTATAAAGGTTCAAGTGCTTCAATTATATGGTTTGAATTTCCTAGCTCGAACATGATTAAGTTAAAGGATATTGCACTTGAATATATTCAACTTAGTGTTGTTTACGTGTTAGTACTATATTTATTTGATTTTAATAGTTATAAACCTTCACTCCATCTTTATTATTTGTATATATTTATTTTGTATCAAGTCAAATACTCGACAATAGAATAAAGACAATTCTTCATCTCATTCACCCCAAGTCGAACGTATTCTTCCCTAAGTCTTCCCCAATCCTCGCTCTATTGAGAAGAAGCGACATTTAGCTCATTTACAAAATTGTCATCAACCTCCAATTTTTTATATTGCTCAACCAAAGCCTTGGTTCGTTCAATTCCTTAGGAAGTGTTGCGCTTTTTAGCAGCCATTCTCGCCCTATAGTCGTCCATCTTTGCTTGAAACTCCTTCATCTCTGCAGCCAAGCTCATCATCAAAGAGTCTTCGATCATAACGTCGAAAGAAATTTCGATCAATTCATTTTCAGCTTTGTTGATCTCTAGAAGAAAAGACTCCCTTTCATATATGGCACGAAGATATTGAGTATTCCTGTACTTTAGGTCAACATTCTTAGCTAACAAGGAGAGGATGTTAGAATGGACAACCTTCAACGTCGCCTTAAGGTCAGCAGAAACATTGAGTGACAGAAGTCTAAGTGCTTGCGCCAATTTGGCACTCAATAGCTCAAACTTATCCTTATGTTTAGTAGCACTAGCCTGGCTGATATCCATGTCTATAAAAGACACATACTCAAGTACCGACTGCTTGAGGGACTTTATATTTTCCTCCGAAAAAGCAGAAGATGAAGCAGAAGAATGACTGGTTGAAGTAGGGCGAGACGTCTTGACTTGTTCCTAGGAAGTGAATAAGTCCCGGACGGAATGCACAATGTCATCAGCACCCTACAAGGAAGATACCAACCTTGAAAAGTCTCATTACAACAAACAAAGTGAAAAAGGAAAATGAAAGCAAAAGGTTACTTCATCAACAATCTTGAGAAGTTTAGCATATCACCAGTTGAATCCACCATCTATGGGGACTTTCCCTTATCTGGGCAAGAAGACTCTGCCACAACGGGCAAGTCCATGGGAGCCTCTGCATAATTCAAGAAGCAACGAGTCAAAAACCAGCAGCACAAGCAAAGGTAAAACATCAAAATATGTGTTACCTCTTGGTTCGACACTTGGGGGTCGGCGCCATGGGAAGAAGGTGGTCCTTCCACTAGTTGTGATGAAGATTCCGGGACTAAGGGTTTCTCCTTAAGCACGGTCCCTTCCTCCGCTAATTTGGACGAAGCAACTTTAGCAATGGGTAATGAAGTAGGAGATGCCAAAACTAAAGCCTTCGAAGGAAATGTTGAATTTTTCTGAGAAATTCAGGTAAACCATTAGTACATAGAAAAGTATGTTTGTGAATAAACAAATTCAATTACCTTTCTTCTAAGGATGATAGGAGCGTCGTCATCATCATCGTTATCATTTGGAAAAATGGGAGATGCTGAAGCTGGCTGTTTGCTGCTTGGAGCACCTTTGGCTGCAGTAGCCTTGGTAAGCGGAGAAGTAGATGGAAAGATAGGACATTTAGCGCAAGCAGGGGAGGAAAGATTCCTAATGGATACGGGGGTGACCAATATAGGAAAGGTAAAGGAAGTGTTTGGCTGATCTAGTAAATAGAAGGCACAATTAACATCAATTGCAAACAATCTGCGTTCTACTGATGGCCAAAGTTGTTCAAAAAGAGGATGGACGGCAGAGCTTGAATTGAAAAGGGCTATTGAAAATTCACTCGTCAAAAGGATGTTGTAAGCATCTACAGCTTATGTTTTTGCTTTATTGATAATGTGAAAACGATCTGTCAAATTTTGGGAGTAGCAAGGATGAACATGCCAAGTTTGGCCAAAACCAAGTTGACGAGCAAAACATTGGGGAGCATATATTTTAACCTCAGCCTTGGCATTGGTTCCAGTTACAATGTCGTGGAATAATTCCCTCCTAATCAAAACTAATTTCTTTCAATAATTTTCTTAATAACACAGGAATCCGTATATTTCATAGAACCAGAAAAAGAGTGGGAGCAAGCATTTACGTGTGTCTTCAAAGATGACGTCATTTCAGATCTAAAAAAAATTCCAATTGAATCTCTAGATCAAATTTTTTTGAGAACTTGTTTTGGCCACTTCCTCCAGATGAAGTATCACCAAACAATACACAAAATGCTTTTGATGGAAGTGAAGTAGTCACATGACAATGAAATGTGGCTCAAGATTGTTGGAAACCTCCTTAGATTCTCAATTCAAGAATTCTGTATGATGACCAGGTTGAGGTGCACTGGAAAAGACAATACGGATATGTTCAAAATTGGTGAATGCAGACAAAAAAGGAAATACTTCAGCACCATAAAGAGTGTATACAGAAAGGTTATGCAGGGGTGGATGCAGAACATAAAAGTTAGGGTGGCACAATCGAACTTGCAAAAAAGTTGGGATAAATTTTACACTTGAAAATTTACGTTCAAAAAAATCATACTGTGTGGGATATGACTTTTTCGGATGTAAAATTTTGAAATTTTTTTATGCCATATTCCATATAAAGTTTCCTAATAAAATGAAGAAAATTACATTGAGAAGTTTGCATCGCAAAAATAGTAAAAGTTAATGAAATAATTGAATTTTTTTGAAAAAAATGCGAGTTATACGTTTTTCTTTAAGACTCACGTTTAACGTATTTTTAATTATTTTCGATATTTATTTGGATTATTCGATATGCCCATAATATAGTTCTCGAAATAAGCTTTGAGATGACATAAACAATTTGTAGATTCGGTTAGCATTCAATTGTTGGAGAATTTTTAAAATTAGCATGTTATCGAAATTCAAATTTATTGTGATTTTGCCCTTATTTGGTGGAAATTAAAATCAATTTTTTAGTAAATTTTGATAAAAGTTAAAACATTAATGGATTACATGAAATATGTTATTAAAATTAATTGTTAACTTTGATTTAGATTAAAATTTAGATTTCAATCAATACAAAACACGAATTAAAAAAATATATATAAATTGGGTAGGTGGCAAGTGCCCCCCAAGGACCCCCTGTGTCCGCCCCTGGATATGGAACATACATTTCTACATATTCCTTAGAACACGCCATATGAAGACATTGCGAAGTTGGGCATACAATACCTTGTATTGTCCTTCCTTCACCAGTCCACTATGGTAAATAAAGTAGTGATGCGAATCATGGACTCCCCATATATGAGCACACTCCCGTGGGGTAAGGAATTGTATCAAAATACACAATTGTACATGAAGCTTGCACTACATAAGCCCAAACTAAGCGAATGGGACTCAGAATCTATTATATCATTTAGAATTTATGGCTTCCCACTCGCTTTCCAAATATGGATATAAGAGTTGATACCCATGTTATTCGATGAAGTGTGTGACAAAGTTTCTAGAACTTTCCACCACATTTTAAACTGATCAACGGATTAATCACGTGTTTCCACGATAGACCTAGACAAGTTGTTTTACGATCTCAATGAGGTATGACTCAAGGATCTCATATGCAAACCTCAGACGTGTCTATTTTTTGTTCTGTTTTTTATTTGATTTTCTCGAATTGATTTTTTTGCCTTTTTTTCCTTTTGTTTTTTGAGGTCGAAGTTATGGTGACCCAGCCAAGCAAATTGGAGTTGCGGACAAGATATTTTGTTGGGCTACCTATCAGGAAACCCTCATTTAACCCATTGCGATTTCCCAATGTGATCCATATGTCATTAAGGTCCATACTCACAACCAAAAAGGAAAAAACAAACCTAACACATTGAAGGGTGCTATTATCCCTTGCTCTAAAAGGGTGATCCCAAACATATCAAATCGGTGAGAAGTTAGTAGTACTTGATTATAAGGTGGAAGAAAAACATACAAGCATGTCTCGAATATATTCAATGTAATTTCATATATTTTAAATAATATAACTATCATGATCGATATTATGTACATCTTTATATCATCAAGAGTCTGGAGGAATTGCGGTACCATGTCCTAGGCATTCAAGCTAAACAGACTCAATTAATGGACTTACAGAATGATATGAAGGACATTCAACATGTCGAAGGGTGTGTGGAAACAAAGTACAATTCTCTAATGGAGAAGCTGATGTGAAAAAATGCAGTGGGAATCATGATTACGGTAATACGGCTACTGATATATCGACAAAGACACCATACGTACCATGGACTGAGGTTATGTATTCAGGTTCAATAATTATTGAGAAAATGTTTGAATTTTGATGCTACAGAAGGCACGAGTGTCATTGGAAAAAGAGAGGATAACTATAATGCTAGTTCAATAGCTGTTATATTTAGTCTATATTTTTTATATGTAATCCCTGAATTTCAGGATAAAAGGTCTATTGGAATAGACACATAAAGCTACTGCCTTGTATATTTAAAGGGATGAACAAAAGGTAAATATATCAGATTTTTCTTCCACTTGTTCACAGCGTTTCTGGCAACCATTTCTTCTCCCTTTTTTGATATGGTATCAGAGCAAGAGTATTAAATCTCTACTGATCCTGATTCTCCATCCATTCTACCAACACATTAACTCCCATCATGACTGATTCTGGTAATGAAACTATAAATCCAACCGATCCACTCAACTCCAAGGAAGATCCAGCTTCCAACCCACTCTTTCTTCACCATGGAGAGAGTCCTGGATTGATATTGGTCTCACAACCTTTCACCCCTCAGAACTATCATGCCTGGAGTAGAGCCATGTATGTGACCTTATCTGCCAAAACAAGCTGGGGTTTGTGGATGGCACAGTTAAACAGCCAGCTGAAACAAGTTCCCAATACTCCCAATGGCAAAGATGTAACTATATGATTTTATCATGGATCACAAACAACCTATCACCTGAAATAGCTGGATATGTGATGTACTCAGATTCTGCAGCACAAGTGTGGGGAGAACTGAAGAAACGATTTGCCAAGTCAAGCAATAATCGAATCTTCTTGCTGGAGCAACAATTGACCACCACAAAACAAGAAAAAAAACCCAGTTAGTGTTTATTTTTCCAAAATGAAACTGATATGGGAAGAGATATCCAGGTATGAGGATCATTTTACTTGCTCTGCAATAGATTGTGGTGCCATCAGCATCATCAACAAAAGGCAGGAGATAAGACAGATAATGCAATTTTTGATGGGCCTGGATGAGATCTATACTGGATTAAGAAATCAAATCCTCCTTAAGGATCCACTACCATCACTTGACAGCATCTTCAACTTGGTACTGCAAGAAAAATCCAACCATGAGTTAACTGAAAGCACTCAAAAGGTCCCTGAGGCCTCACCTATGCTTGCATATGGAGGAAAATATTATGGACCAAGAGAGCAGTCAAACAACACCAGAAGGGTCCCAGATCACATCCATCAAAGAATAAAGCACCGTGCAGCAAATGTGAGAGGACTAACCATACCGTGGACACATGCTGGGAAATTCATGGATATCCTCCCAACCACAAGCTCCACATACCATCATTTAGTTCTAAGGATTACAAGGCTGTAAATTTGATGGGCACTGAAGATAACTCAAGGAGATCTTCGACTCTTAGCATTTCTCAGGAGCAGATACAGAAGCTCATAGCACTCCTTCAAGGTCAGAATCCCAACACCATAAAATCTAGCACAGAAATCTTAGGTGACCATCCTTCAAGCACCTTAGGTAATCTCAAAAGAACTTCATTAGTTGTCTCTAAACACTGTTTGAGCTGCACAAATGTTTTCAATGAACCATATACATGGATTTTAGATTCGGGAGCCACGGACCACATAGTTGGTTCTCTGGATTTATTAATGCATAAAAGAGCCATCAAAAACACTTCAGTAAGACTGCCAAATGGGACATACACACTTGTTACTCACACAGGAACTGTTGTCGTCTCACCTGCCCTCACTCTCACGGATGTTCTCTATGTTCCACTCTTCAATTTTAATCTTATTTCCACAAGTAAATTAACCAAAGACCTGAATTGTCATTGTGTTTGCTTCGCTGGTTATTGTTACATACAGGAGCTGGTAACCAAGGAGATGATTGGAGTTGCTAAGAAAGTCCAAGGTCTGTACCATCTGCAACTGGACCAGCCCCGAACCAATCATTTTGCTGCCCCATCAAACTCCATTTTGACATCTAAGCTTTGGCATCTTAAAATGGGACATTCCTCGGATCAAAAGATGAATTTACTGCATAGCATGGACTCTAGTATTCCTAGGTTTGATGCAAAAAAAATTTGTAATGCTTGCCATATAGGAAAACAGACCAGATTACCGTTTTCCTCTAGGCACCATTTTGTAGAAGCTGTTTTTTATTTAATACACCTTGATATTTGGGGCCCTTTCTCTGTTGCATCATTGAATGGAGCACACTACTTTCTCATAATTGTTGATGATCACAACCGAACTACATGGGTTTATCTCATGACAAACAAAAGTCAAACCAGAAACATAATTGAAAGTTTTTTTAACCTCACTGAGAATCAGTTCAAATACAAAATAAAGGTTGTAAGATCAGATCAGGGAAAAGATTTTAACATGACAGAATTTTTTGCCAAAAGAGGAGTGCTACACCAACAAAGTTGTGTGTACACACCACAACAAAACTCGGTTGTAGAAAGAAAACACTTACACTTGTTGAACATAGCAAGGGCTTTACGTTTTCAAGCTAGCCTACCTTTAAAATTTTGGGGAGAATGTATTCTAACTGCTGCTTATCTCATAAACAGAACACCCTCACCAAATTTGAAAAATCAAAGTCCTTACCAACTTCTTTTTGGGAAAACACCTGACTATTCTCACTTAAGAACATTAGGGTGTTTATGTTATGCATCCAATCTCAATCCTCAAAAAAAAAATTTATCCTAGAGCCCGAAAATGTGTGTTCATTGATATCCAAATGGAATCAAAGGTTACAAAGTTTTTGACTTGGAAACGAGAGAAACCATAACTAGTCAAGATGTGATCTTTTATGAAGACACATTTCCTTTTTAGCAAAACATCAACTTGTCTTCTCTACTACCTACACCTGAAATCACTACTCTAGATGATGTTCCAGTTATACCAAATCCTATCTTAGAATTTTTTTATCAACCTCCACAAACAAATGACAATTCCAATTTTTTACAGGAAACCACACTTGAAATTGATAACCATAATAATGAGGAATCTCTTACTTCAAAAGCTATTGATTTATCTCCTCACCTAAGTTATGAACCACCTTATCTTCAAGAACCCTGTAGATCCACTAGAATCAGAAATAGACCCGAATACCTCAAAGATTTTCATTGCAGGTTGGCAGCTTCGAGCACTCTTCTTTCTGATGTAACAGCTCCTAAAGGTAACAATTATTCTCTTGCTTCAGTTCTTAATTACTCTAAACTCTCACCTGGACATTTGAAATATACGTTGTCCATCACCCTTGAGCCAGACCCTCACACCTTTAAAGAAGCCCAAAAATTCTTACATTGGAGGAGTGCCATGAATGCTGAAATTCAAGCTCTTGAAGAAAATGAGACATGGGAATTGACCAACCTGCCTTCAGGGAAGAAACCAATCGGTTGTAAATGGATCTACAAAACCAAATACAAAGCAGATGGTAGTATTGAACGACACAAGGCTAGATTGGTGGCGAAGGGCTACACTCAACTAGAAGGAGAAGATTACTTTGAAACCTTCTTCCCTGTTGCCAAAATGCCAACTGTAAGATGTCTTCTGTCTATTGCCGCATGTAAAAATTTGTCTCTCCATCATCTTGATGTTAATAATGCTTTCCTCTATAGAGAATTGGATGAGGAAGTATACATGAATCTGCCTCCAGGATATGGTAAAGAAGGAGAGAAGCGAGTATGTAAACTCAAGAGGTCTCTTTATGGCTTGAAATAAGCCTCTCGTCAATGGAATCAAAAACTCACATCTGTTATCACCAAGATTGGTTTTATCCAATCCAAAGCAGATTATTCACTATTTACCAAGAAAACTAATTCATCTTTTACTGTAATGCTTGTATGCGTTGACGATATGGTGATTGCAGGAGGCAACGAAGAAGAGATACAGAAACTGAAGCAATATTGGCGGATCATTTTAAATTAAAGGACCTTGGAAAGTTGAAATATCTCCTAGGCATAGAAGTTGCCCGATCCAAGCAAGGGATTTTCATTTGCTAAAGGAAATACACGCTGGAAATTCTACAGGACTGTGGGCTTCTTGGTGCTAAATTTGTCCAATTCCCTATGGAACAGAATTTGAAGTTGAATGATGAGAAAGGGCAACCCTTGGGCGATCCTAGTCAGTATAGAAGGTTAATAGGAAGGTTGCTTTATCTAACAATAACTAGGCCTGATACCTCATTCTCGGTACAAGCCCTAAGTCAATATCTTAATCAACCAAGGGATGTACATTGGAAGGCAGCATTAAGAGTAGTAAAATGCTTGAAAACATCCCCATCACAAGGATTAATTTATCCAGCAAAAGGTAAACTACAACTGACTGCCTTTTGTGATGCAGATTGGGGCACTTGTTCAGAAACTAGAAGGTCTATTACTGGATTTTGTCTTCTTTGGAGATGGTTTGATATCGTGGAGGTCAAGGAAACAAAGGACTGTATCTAGGTCCTCTGCTGAGTCGGAATATCGATCAATGGCTACAACGACTTGCGAGTTGATATGGTTTAAAAGTCTACTGAATGACTTTGGCATATCTATTGAGAAACCGATACAATTGTTCTGTGATAATCAGGCAGCAGTCCATATTGCTTCAAACCCAGTTTATCATGAGAGAACAAAACACGTAGAAATTGATTGCCACATTGTGAGGGAGAAAATACAGACCGGTTAGATAAAGACATTTCACATCTCAACAAATTTACAAGTTGCAGATGTGATGACGAAGGCAATTGGTTCAAAGAAGTTCCACTATCTCTTAGGCAAGATGGGGATTTATTCAATTGCATCTCCATCTTGAGGGGGAGTATTGAGAAAATGTTTGAATTTTGATGCTACAGAAGGCACGGGTCATTGGAAAAAGAGAGGGTAGCTGTGCTACTGGTTCAATAGCTGTTATATTTAGTCTATATTTTTTTATATGTAATCCCTGAATTTTAGGATAAAAGGTATGTTGGAATAGACACATAAAGCTACTGCCTTGTATATTTAAAGGGATGAACAAAAGGTAAATATATCAGATTTTTCTTCCACTTGTTCACAACTTTTCTGGCAACCATTTCTTCTCCCTTTTTTGATAATAATACATAATATATACTATCCAACTTTTATTTATTATAATATCTCTGATTTTTTCTCATTATTTTTTACAGGTTAGGGAGAATGAAGAAAATGGATACACACCTAACAATGGTGAAAATGTTGTTTATTTTGAGGTCGAAATGTTAGCAATCAACGATGACACTATCTTGCACCGTAACCCTGCTCCAAGTCGGCAAACTATTAGAGACAGAATTGTGTCAGGTGATGTCGAACCTTTCTCGTACATTCTTCCATGCTTGATGTTGAAGATTAATGCTTGACAAGCCAGACCCGTCAATCGAATTCGATTCATCAAGCCTCTTTATGTGAAGATTACTAATATTCCACGAGACGACAATGGGTATGAAATTATGCAATAATGTTTCTGTTTTCTCAATGTCCCTTTTGTTTTACGCTAATAAAATATCAAACATTCATTGGTGTTCCTTTAATTTCCAAAATAAATTGTGACCTTCATGTCAAATGTTGTTCGATCAATTACATAAACGTACATAGTGTCTAAAAAATATTTCATTTCATTGCTATTAACCAATATTGCGGTCTATACGGGATAAAGTTTGTAGAGTACATCATAAACAGGAAGACTGATCCAATGTCTTGGAATTTTGCCAATCATATATAGATCCCATCTGTCATGTCAACTTTACAAACATGGATGTGAGAAGTTTATTGAAGCGTATAACACCAACTTCGACCTCATACCACACATTGTAAGGAGAGACATGAGATGAAGGGTTTAGTGATCAAATAGTGTAGCATTAGAAGCTAGGCGTACATTTAGGATATTTAGATTTGAATAACAAAACAGGGGCAGATTCTAATGTTATATTCTATGTAGTTAATTTCAGCTTTTTGATGTGTTTTGGATATATTCAGACAAAGGTTATGATGTCTTTTTAGCACCAAGGAGAACGCAAGTGTTCTTTTGGCTACATACACTGATTAACAATATAGGGGACAAATTCTAATATATATACAAGCCATATTTTTTAGTTCTGAGGTGTTTTGCTAAGTTTCAAATTAATGTTATGATGTTTTTTATACATTTGGCTGTGCAAGTTGGATGATATTGCTGTGAAACTCATATTAATTTAGTTGAATATGGTGTGTATGATTCACAACAAAGTATTATGCATTACTTAATATGAAATGTGTAATAATGCATACATGGTAGTTAATGATATCTGAAGCTACTTACCATTGAAACTTAAGCACATGGTGGATATCTGGAGTAGCCAAGCACCTTGGTGTGCTAGTAAATTTCGCCAAGCTAAGATATTTGCATAATTAAAAAAACTACATAATAGAGAAACAATCACTATGAATTTAAATATGTCCCCCATTTTCAAAGAAACATGGACATAAGAGAGCACCAATTATTTACAAAAGCAAAAAATAAGAAAACAAATGCAAAATCTCCATTTGCATAGATAAAAGCCATTGTGTACCTTTGGCATGCATCACATACATCAACTATGCTTGCGTAACGAACACATGTCATAGAGCTACGGTTGAGAAAAAAATGTATTCAGGTTGTAGTCCTCGTTCATGCTCAACAACATCCCAAGTAAACTTCATTAAATATGGACATTCAACCAAACAAATCAGCTCCAAGTAACCTTCATTATGGGCACGTTCGGTAGGGATTAAAATCAATTAAAATTGAAAAATTAACCGTTATTGTTGACTTTTATTAGACGAGTGGGAACCACAACGGCCATATTTTCAATTTTAATTGGATTTTAATCTCTACCAAACAGGGCCTATATTTGGAGAGTCAACCAAAACACTCAAATCATAGTCCGAACACCACGCATTTCCCGTCACAGAAGATTTTGCAACAAGAAATAAACAATTAACACCATATACAATACATTTTCAACAACTCAAATTCATATAATCAGATAGAGGAATAAAGTAAATGGGCAATCTAGAAGTTTATATATGGAATATGTAAATGTATTACATATAAAGCGCAATGTAAAAGAGCACAAATGAAGCATAATGCACAAGATTAAATACATAAATGGAGTTTTGCGAACTGATATCAATGATTGACTTTTGATGTGTGCTTCCGTTTTCTCACATGGCAAAGCGAGAGAGGCTACTTGCAAATTCTTTTATAATGAACTTTCCCTCCACAACATCCACACATGGTAGGATTAATTGCCTCAAGCCTTGTACACCTTCTAGAATTCTTTGGTCGCCCAGCTAGTCTCTTGGAATTGGGTGGGAGGATATGATTATGACACCCATTATTCACATTCCTCCATTTTTCGCCACAACCCAGTGGAACAATGTTGTCGGCGTATGTGTCAACGTACACTTCCTTTGCGTTGTAGTGGGAGCAATACTTGTACGGTGCCTCACCCTTATCGCCTATCACCGCCAAAGCATGTTGGCATGGGACACCATCCACTTGAAAATGGTTACATGTATACGTAATGCATGTCGAGTCTACAATGTGCTTTGTTCTATCCTCCGTCTCTTCATACAAGAATTCATTTGATGCATCAACCTGTAACAAGTAAAAATATTTGATTGAAAACATATACACTTGTATATTAAAAAACACACACTCACACTCAAAACCTTAATGTGCTCATCGCATACAGATGCATTATATATAAATTATGACAAATGATTTGAATTTTTTTATATTTCATAATTCATAAAAAATAATAATCATTATCTAAATTTAGTTCATTTACCTTTAGCCCCATGAACCATTTAGCAATCAATCTTAGAATATTCTCCTACTTGACAGCTAGTCATGTGTAAGTGCCACGGACAATAGTTCTATTCTTATAAAACTATCCTTGTAACATATGCCCAAGTGACTCAAACATGTAATTTACTAGACATTGCTTAAATGGCTTTATCATCAAAATCAAGTACTCAATTATGTTCGATGTCATTGCGAGAAGCAATTAAAGTGCATGTAACACCTCGACCACTTGTCGAAACCAATATTCTCCTACGTTACACATAAAGATCGAGCATAAATACAAAAGACTATTTTGATGTTAATGTAAACATTAAAATTTTTAGTTTCATATTTCGTAAATGAAAAAAAAAAACCACTAGAAGACAACGACGTTGTGAATATAATTAAAATCGATCAAATTAAACTCACTAAATCTTTTCAGATGCCCTCATTAATCTTATCAAGCTGCCTCGTGTGGTAATCGAACTCATATTTCATGTATGCCCTTACAGCTGTATAAATGGCTTTGTAATGTGATGATACAACTCATGTACCCGACCTCTACCTTGGCTGCCACATTTGGCCCATAAGGGTAGCCCAGGGAGGTCGGGCTCGAGGTACTGCGAGGCCCACCAGAGAAAATTGCATGACCTCGAGGTCGGGGTAGTTCCTTACTTGTGGCGTCCTAATCGATATACGAGGTCGGGGTCATATGCTCCACGTACGGTCCCAACGTCACGTGCCCCCCGTCCGAGTACACGTGATCATAGAAACCTAGTTCAACCTAACTGTTATACCTCTTCACTTACCATAAATCACGACATTCCTAAAAAGGTTATACAGTCCTAGCGCAACACAAACACCCCCCAGAAAAAGGAGTACCAATCCGTCTAGGACTCAATCACCACCCTATATAAATAGGTGTGCCATCCCCATGAAGAAGGTACGTCTTTTTTCCATCAAACATTCATTATATAAAATCTCTCTTGGCCATCTGACTAACTTAGGCATCGGAGGGGCTACGAGGACGCACCTCAACGCCTTTATTTCAGGTATTTGGAGGCAGAGCGGGGGGAGTTCTTTCATCAGGTCCGGGTCGACCCAGGTACGATTTCTTGCATCATCATTGGCGCCGTCTGTGGGAAACTGTGACAAAAAGCCATGGTTAACACACGTTCAGGACAACTTCCGGCAAGCTCATCCGCCCCTAATCAGCCTCCCGCTGCGGACGTCCCGCCCCCACAGGAGGTAACATCAAGAGAACCACCATATCCACTCACAACAATCACACCAGCCGCATTCGAGGAACTTCGCCAGCAGGTGGCCACACTAACTCAGTTGCTACAGGAGAGAAGTGCACCCCCGGTACCGTCACCACAGAGTGGCAATATGGCCCATGCTAGGGTTCCGGGCCCCAGCAACTACAAGGCCGGAACATCGGGTATACCCCAGGAACCTATCGAGCCGAGGTCGATCGCAATGGATCCAACTGATTTGGCAAAAATTATTCAAGAAGGAATCATAGCTGGGATGCTATAGAAGTCAAGGGCGGTGGTAGGGTTTGCCCCTAACACGCCATTCACCCCCGAAGTTTTGTCCTATCCCCTGCCTGATCGTTTCAAATACCCCAGGGTGAAGGAGTATGACGGGACGACGGACCCTATTAACCACCTGAATATATACACCGACGTTATGAACTTACAGGTCGCACCCGATGCTGTAATGTGCAAAGCTTTTCCTCAGACACTCACGAACGCCGCGAGGGATTGGTTTTCCACGCTAGAACCCAACTCCATAGCCTCATTCTCGGACTTGGCTGACAAGTTCTCTGCTTTCTTTGCCAGTAGCAAACGAATCAGGAAGACAGCCGCATCACTTATGCAGATGCGACAAGAGCCCAATGAAACCCTCCGCAACTTCATGACAAAATTCAACAAGGAAAAGCTTTTGATCCCGGACCTACACATCACAGCCGCTGTATCTGCTCTTACATATGCAGTAAGGCGCGAAGCGTTCAAGATGTCCCTATCAAAGACCCCCCCGAAGTCAATAACCGACCTGCTCACCAGGGCGGAAAAGTATATTAACATGGAGGAAACTATGTTCCCGAGAAGAGACGTCCTGCCAGTGAGAAAGCCCGACATGAAGAGGCCCCACGAGTCCACCCAACGTACGGATTTCCCCCGAGGTCAACCGAGACAAGAAGCCGGCCCCACGTCCTTCACCCGATTGAACAACTCAAGGTCGAACATTCTCATGGAGATCAAGGACCTCAGAGAGCTGAAGTGGCCTCCCAAGATACAGTCCCCTCCCGAAGCCCGTGACAAGAGTAAATATTGTGACTTCCACAGAGATCATGGCCACACTACGGAGGGATGCTTCGCCCTGAAAAGGGAGATCGAGTCTCTCATTAAGAGGGGCTTCTTGAGCACGTATATAGGCCGAGACAAGCGGCCACAGAACAATCAGCACAAGGGAAGGCCACCGGGCGACAAAAGGGATCAACAACCAACGGCGGGGACCATCAACGTCATTATTGGAGGTACGGCCTCAGGGGGAGACTCCAACAACGGACGTAAGCAGTACGCAAGGTTGTATCCCCTTGTCTCTAGTGTAGACATGGGCACGATGGAAGACATAACTTTTGGGGTGAAAGATTTGGAAGGCGTGTCTTTCCCACACGACGATGCACTGGTTATATCGGCAATCGTCGCTAACTTTGAGGTAAAGAGGATCTTAGTGGACAATGGCAGCGCAGCGAATGTGTTATCACATGACGCTTTCGAAAAAATGGGCATCTCGACGAAACAGCTCAGACCGGTCAAGACACCTCTTCAGGGGTTCAGGGGAGGTATTGTTGTTCCAGAAGGAGTTGTTAACTTGCCTCTTACCTTGGGGTCAGAAGGAAAACAGGTAACACAAATCGCAGCGTTCCAGGTGGTTCGAACACCTATGGCCTATAACGCCATACTTGGCAGACCACTTTTGAATGGTATCAAAGCAATTGTGTCAACATTCCACCTTGCAGTAAAATTCCCTGCAAGCGGAGGGGTCGGGGTGGTTCGCGGAAGCCAGGCAGTGGCCAGACAATGCTATGTGACCAGCGTTAAAGAAATCAGGTCAGACGTCATGCAGTTGACGGAGGCGGAACTCGACCTCGACCGTGGAGGGAGATTAGCGCCGGCCGAAAGGATGGATGAGCTCGAGCTCGAGCCTGGCAAGAAGGTTACAATCGGCCAAGGTCTTGACACCACAACGAGGGACAAACTTGTCAGTTGCTTGGCCCGCCATGTCGACGTATTTGCTTGGAATGTAGAGGACATGCCGGGAATAGACCCTACGATCGCCGTGCACAAACTCAATGTGAATCCGGGTGCAAAACCAGTCAAGCAGAGAAGGAGACAATTTGCCCCCGAATGGAGAGAGGTCATCCAAGAGGAGATCGCAAAGCTCCTGAAAGCCAACTTCATACGAGAGGTGCACTACCCTGAATGGCTCGCCAATGTGGTACTGGTCAAGAAAGCCAATGGGAAGTGGCGAGTCTGCATTGATTTTACTGACCTTAACAAAGCATTCCCAAAGGATAGCTACCCCCTGCCCCGAATTGACAACCTTGTGGATAGTACTTCAGGGCACAAGCTGTACAGCTTCCTAGATGCATTCTCGGGATACCACCAAATTCTAATGTCAGAAGACGATCAGGAGAAGACCTCATTTATGGCAGACTCAGCCATCTACTGCTACCGAGTCATGCCATTGGGCTAAAAAATGCAGGGGCTACCTATCAGAGACTCGTCAATAAAGTCTTTGCTAACATGATCGGGAAGAATGTGGAGGCGTACGTTGACGACATGGTTGTAAAGAGTAAGCAGGTGGATGGTCATGTTAAAGACCTCGAAGATGTGTTCGCGACACTACGGCAGTACAAGATGAAGCTAAATCCTGCCAAGTGTGCGTTCGGGGTATCGTCCGGTAAGTTCTTGGGATTCATGATCACCCACAGGGGGATAGAAGCTAACCCTGACAAGATAGGAGCATTAATTTCGATGGAACCACCAAGGTGCAAGAAAGATATTCAGAAATTAACAGGTCGGGTGGCAGCGCTGAACAGGTTTGTGTCTCGCGCGGCAGAAAAATGCCTCCCATTCTTCAAAATCCTAAGAGGTAACCAGGTCTTCGAATGGAATGAAGAATGCAAGACGGCTTTTCAGGAGCTGAAGAAAACCCTAGCAACCCCACCGGTCCTCGTTAAACCAGAGCCTGGCGATACATTGCTTCTATACCTGGCAGTCTCGGAAAGTGCGGTGAGTGCAGTCCTGGTGAAGGAGGTCGGTAAGATCCAACGACCCATATACTACATAAGCAAAGTGCTCCTAGATACAGAGACTCGCTACACGTTGGCCGAACAACTTGCTCTTGCCTTGGTTGTGGCGGCCCGAAAACTCCGGCAATACTTTCAGTCCCATCCAATTGTTGTCCTCACTAACCAACCACTGAGGCACATACTTCAGAAGCCGGATGTGTCGGGGAGGTTGGTCCGATGGGCGATCGAACTTGGGGAGTTTGACATCGAGTTCAAGCCACGACCAGCGATCAAGGCGCAAGCATTGGCTGACTTCATCGCAGAGCTTACACCTAGATCCCGGGGGCCATATGTTGTAGACCCGAACAAGAGGGTTTGGAAAATATACGTTGATGGAGCGTCCAATAGTTCTGGGTCGGGAGCGGGAGTCATCATCATCGACCCTACAGGAACAACCAAAATTCAATGCGCGCTCAGGTTCGAATTCGAAGCCACCAACAACGAAGCGGAATATAAGGCTGTCATCCTAGCACTAGAGTTGGCACATAACCTGGGAATAGAGGACGTTATCGTATTCAGTGACTCCCAGCTGGTGGTCAGCCAGACCGAGGGCACCTTCGAGAGGAAAGATGAAAAAATGAGCTTATACTGTCTGAAGGCGCATGACCTCCAAAGGAAGTTCAAGAGTTGCGAGATCACAAAGATTGCAAGAGGTGACAACTCGAAAGCTGACACGCTATCTAGACTCATGTTTATGGGAGCAGATGGGCTCGACAGAACGGTGCACTTAAAGATGGTGACAAAGCCCAGCATTAACCTAAGACCCAGCATCATGGACATTGATGATGGCCCCTCCTGGATGGACCCCATAATGGGATATTTGAGCAACGGACGATTGTCCCCCGACCCCCGGGAGGCAAGAAGCGTAAGGGCCAGAACCGCGAGGTATTGTATTATCGGGGGTGTTCTGTTCCGACGAAGTATTACATTACCCTACTTGAGGTGCCTGAAGCCCTCCGAATCTCTTCAAGCCTTAGCAGAGGTCCACGAAGGCGTGTGTGGCAATCATCAAGGGGCTCGAGCACTAGCATACAAACTCATAAGGCACAGATACTACTGGCCTAACATGAAACAAGACGCCTCAGATTACGTCAAGAAGTGCGACAAGTGCCAAAGGTTCGGCAATGTCATTCATACCCCCGCCAATAAGCTAACGCCCATTTCATGCTCTGCGCCGTTCGATCAATGGGGAGTTGACATCCTCGGGCCTTTTCCGCTGGCTAGGAGTCAGCTGAAGTTCGTTATTGTGGCAGTTGAATACTTTACCAAGTGGGTCGAGGCCGAGCCGTTGGCAACCATCTCAGAGCCGAAAGTTAGGTCATTCGTGTGGAAAAACCTTATTTGCAGGTTCGGAATACCTAAGGTACTAATAACAGACAACGGAAGACAATTTGATAACGCACAGTTCAGAGGTTTCTGTAACAACCTCAGGATCGAGCACCGACTGACATCAGTCTCGCACCCCCAGAGCAATGGCCTGACTGAAATAACCAACCGGATCATACTGCACGACCTAAAAACCAGAATTGGAGATGCGAAGGGAAGCTGGCCGGAGGAGCTCCCCGCCATCCTATGGACATACAGGACTTCTCACAAGACAGCAACCGGTGAAACCCCATTCATGCTAGCTTTCGGTGTAGAAGCTGTGGTACCCATCGAAGTTGGCCTCCCAACACAGAGGATGATTGAGCCGTATATTGAAGGACAACACGCTCGAGCTCGTTCATAACACGACCGAGCTACTTGGCCCAGAGATGAGCCAAGTAACACGCTTGAGCTCGTTCGTAACACGACCGAGCTACTTGGCCCAGAAATCGGCCAAGTAACACGCTCGAGCTCGTTCGTAACACTACCGAGCTACTTGGCCCAGAAATGAGCCAAGTAACACACTCGAGCTCGTTCATAACACGACCGAGCTACTTGGCCAGAGATGAGCCAAGTAACACGCTCGAGCTCGTTCGTAACACGACCGAGCTACTTGGCCCAGAGATGAGCCAAGTAACACGCTCGAGCTCGTTCGTAACACGACCGAGCTACTTGGCCCAGAAATCGGCCAAGTAACAAGCTCGAGCTCGTTTGTAACACGACCGAGCTACTTGGCCCAGAAATCGGCCAAGTAACACGCTCGAGCTCGTTCATAACACGACCGAGCTACTTGGCCCAGAGATGAGCCAAGTAACACGCTCGAGCTCGTTCATAACACGACCGAGCTACTTGGCCCAGAGATTAGCCCAAGTAACACGCTCGAGCTGTTTGAATCCCTCTACTGAGAAGAAAATTCGAACTCATGTAGTAAACACCGACAACATACAAAAAATGAATACGTGAACACGCGAAGTAAAAATATTGATCATTCATTAAGACCAGGTCGGGCAATGTACTTGTACATTTTTCAAAAACAAAAATACAAAAACATATTACATTCAAGGTCGGGGATATTCCTAGTCTAGGTCAGTTGGGTCTGCTGGATCTTCATCCCCAGGGGTATCGACCTCCTCGACAGCAGCATCCTCGGGCTCGGACTCAGAAAGTTCGAGATCATTGGCGAGCTCATTCACCGACTTGAGGTCCTCGATAATGGGCTTCGCATCCTCGGGCAGCTTCGTGCGAAGGAAGGACCTGGCTAGCCTCAGGCCGTAATGATATGACCTCGAGCCGTACTCCCCGAGAAGGGTCTTTTGCTCATCCGAGTTCTTGAACTCCTCGATCGCTTGAGCTCGAGCCCTGGCCATATTTGTTCCTCGACCCCTTTTCTGACCTGGAGCAGCTCCAGTTTCACCTCCTCGACCTCGTCTTTCATCTCGCCCATCTGATCCCGAACCTTCCGGATCTCGATGCGAGTAAGATCCCGCTCGACCTCGAGCTCTCTAATACGATCTTCCTTTTTTCCCAACGAAGCCTCGAGCTCTTCTACCTTGCTGGATGCCTCGAGGCTCCTCAACGACAATCCCCTCGCCATGCTCAGGGCCTACACAATGTCAAAACCAAAATCGGCTTCAGCAATTACAATTTTTGCAAGACAAGAGCACGATAGCCTAAACATACCTTCAATGAAATCAACTCCAAAGCTCGAACTCCTTCACCCGGATCGACCTCATTTTTAAACTTCGCGACCAGGGAGGGTATCAGAGGGCATCGAGCGTGATCCTCGAGTGCCTCTTGACCAAGAGGACCTTCATCGTCGAGGTCCACCACCTCTGCAGGTCCCCGAGAGGCTGATGGTCGGGGAGAGGGCTGGGAATTGTGCCCAGGGCTCCTCGATGTCTGTCCAGGCCCACTGGGCATCTGGCTCGATGTAGCATCTCGAGCCCTTTTCTTCCCTCTGGACAGGGCCGGTGGCTTCGGTTTCGGGCCTTTGGACTTTTTGTGCACGTTGGCAAGCAGAGCAGACGGGTTGAACGACATCTCTAATTCTGCGAACAAAAAAAAATATATACAATGTTATTAGCCCGATCTCAGTTCGGGATTGACCTCAAGGAAAGAAAGGAATTAGACTCATACCATCGATGCCCCTCACGTTGGCAAGGTCGAGGGTGTCTTCCTCGAGCAGGAAATCAACCTTAGCCGCCAGTGGTTTGTGATTAACTAACCTAAGTCTATCTCTCTCCAAGACCTCGAAGTAGGCTTGACCCTCGTTAAAACTGTCCTTATTGGGGACTGACCACATCGGCCTGAAAGGATGGTCGGGGTTTTGGGGTTTAACAAAAAAGAACCTCTCCTTCCAACTCCGAAGTGAGCTCGGGGTATCAGGTGTCCTAAATCCCCCCTTTGCCGACAAGTACACAAAACAATTATACCCCGGCGAGTATTTCAAGTCATAGACCATTCTTAAAAGGTCGATCCTAGGTACAACCCCGAGACATCTACATAATATAAAGAAATATACAAGTAGTCTCCAGCCATTCGGGGCTAGCTGGCCCGGGCAGACTAGGTACGAAGTAAGGAAGTCAATAAAAAATGGATGCAGCGGCCACCTAAGCCCGGCCTTTAGGGCGTCTCTGAAAAAAGTCATCTCCCCATCCCGAGCGTCCAAAATGGTTTCATCGGGGCCGGGTGTCCTAACATCGCAAGTAGGCATAACCCCGAACTCCCTCGCTATTTTTATGACCACGTGTTCTTTATACATGGTCGCTATCCTAGGGTACGACATAACAGACTCGACCTCGGGCTGAGAGGATAGGGGCACTGCAATGGGGATGAGTGACGAATTATCGGGCTCGGGTCTATTCAGGTTCGAGCTTCTAGACGTCGCACTATTACTACTACTGCCACTCGACCCCTCACTACTACTACTGGACATGATAAATAAATAACTTAAAAGCTCGAACACTTACCTCTTAAGGTGGACGCTAAACGAACCCCGATCTCGATCTCGAGTGACGTTGAGAGTAAAAGGTGAAAAAGTGAATGGTAAAAAGTGGGGTATTTATAGGGGGCCTGAGGAAGGTGGAAAGTCTTTCAATCCAGGGCGTTGGTTCGTGCCACGTGTCGCTAATGTATGTTTTTTACCTGCCAACCTACACGATTCTGACACGTGGCGGCCCATCAAGGCCCAACAATTCCAGCCCAATCCCAGAACGTCTCTCTATGCACCGGACCCCGCCATTCGGGGCTGTCCCACCATCGACGGGCTCGATGCACGGGGGCTTGTGATGATACAACTCATGTACCCGACCTCTACCTTGGCTGCCACATTTGGCCCATAAGGGTGGCCCATGGAGGTCGGGCTCGAGGTACTGCGAGGCCCACCAGAGAAAATTGCATGACCTCGAGGTCGGGGTAGTTCCTTACTTGTGGCGTCCTAATCGATATACGAGGTCGGGGTCATATGCTCCACGTACGGTCCCAACGTCACGTGCCCCCCGTCCGAGTACACGTGATCATAGAAACCTAGTTCAACCTAAATGTTATACCTCTTCACTTACCATAAATCTCGACATTCCTAAAAAGGTTATACAGTCCTAGCGCAACACAAACATCCCCCAGAAAAAGGAGTATCAATCCGTCTAGGACTCAATCACCACCCTATATAAATAGGTGTGTCATCCCCATGAAGAAGGTACGTCTTTTTTCCATCAAACATTCATTATATAAAATCTCTCTTGGCCATCTGACTAACTTAGGCATCGGAGGGGCTACGAGGACGCACCTCAACGCCTTTATTTCAGGTATTTGGAGGCAGAGCGGGTGGAGTTCTTTCATCCGGTCCGGGTCGACCCAGGTACGATTTCTTGCATCATCATAATGTTTTCACCAACATACCTATATGATGTCCATAGGTTCTGTAACAAATGATGAGCACAAATTCCGTGCACAACCCCCGGGTACATTGTTTGTACAGCAATGATCGGGCGACGATCTAAAATGAAACACATTTCGTTCCACTAACCACACGCTTCCTTGAATCTATGTAAGAACTAACTCCATGAATCATTGTTCTCTTAATCATAGATACCAAAAGCAAAGACGAATGTTCCATTGTTTTACGTCTTGTGTTCTTGCGGTAAATAAACTATTACGGTAGCGTCCTACTAGGAACGTTGCGTCAACAACTATAACAGGCTTGCAATTCTGCCACCCTTGTATGCATGCACCCAAAGCCATATGAGTCGAGTTCTATGCAAGTTATAGACCCATGATTCTTTTCTTTAAGCTCGTTCATGAAAGTTGGAATTTTTCCATAGGCTTGATCAGGATCCCCCATAACAAACTCAAGTGCATGCTTTCAAGCCCTCCAAGCTTTTCCATACTTCATAGTCACTCCGTACATCTGTGCCATGTCATTCCTTTTGTCAACCAAAGTGTATATAGTAAGTGCAGATATGTATTTGTGCCTAACACATTCGCCTATCAACGCGATGTTTTGTTGCTTGTGATCGTGTATATTGTTATTCAACAAGAAAGCATGAACATTCATTATATATCGCATCTTGGACATTTCAACATAACCTATCTTTAATGCTCTAAGTGTAGATTTGTATTTGTGCCTAACACATTCGCCTATCAACGCGATGTTTGCTGTTTGTGATCATGTATAATGTTATTCAACAAGCAAGTATGAACATTCCTTTTATATCGTATCTTGGACATTTCAACATCACCTACCTTTGATGCTCTAAATTTCCATTCGCAATTTTCCAAGAGAAATTTAAGCACATACTCCTTATAGTCTAATTTGTAGACCTTATATTGGAAGTTATTTCGAAAAGTATACAAGGTGAGAGTATTGTTCAAGACATTTTTGTTTCGAAAAATATGATTTTCACGTACAAATTGCACGTCAAGCTTCATCACAATAGCAGTCATTTCTTCAAATATGTCACCTTCCATCTCCAGCGCTGATACTTGAATGCCTGATATGAAATCATGTGTTACTGCATTTCTTATTGACAAATCAACAGTCGGAAGATGTGAACTATTGATGTTCTCTGACTAAACCTAAATTTGTTCCGCATTCCCAGTAGGGTACAAAGTTTGTAAATTGTAAGTTCTCAATCAAGTTGGTACGTAATGCATATGCCGTGATACATGGATCCCTACGCTTCAGCTCCAAGTAAAATTGTAGGGAAATGTCATTCGTTATTCGGATTGAGGACATTTCCACATCTGCAGAATACTCAATCTTGATACATGAACATCGCCTATCAACCTTCAGCCCATTCGCTGTCCTATCGACAAGACCCACATAATTGCAACCAAAAGCAACAAGGAGATCAAAAGTACATGTACCATTCATTATAAATACATTTACTGTGTCCATTCCTGTACAAAGGCTAAATAAATCAGTTTGGATAATTCAAAATTTTGTAGAAATGAAGTTGAACACAGTTAGATGATACTACCATCATATGCAGCCTCAAAATCATCGTGTAAGAGGATCAAATGCCAAACATTTTTTAAAATGGATTTCGGATCGCATACACAAACATACAAACCATTATAAATGAGTTGAATTATCTAGAGAATAGCATATGTGGTGAATATTTCTTTTTCTGGAAGCATTTCTACTCACTGTATATATTCATAGGCACAGAAAATTGCATATTTGGAAGTATAATCCTTTTATGTTTTTCGTTCACAGAAGCACGATTTTACATATTCCAATGAAAATCTTTTCGATTTTCCTACACAGTAACATATAATTGATTGACATCATCACCTATTGGAGATTACATTCAAATTTCAGATATAAATATATGCAAATTGCTCCACAAGCGATAAGACATCGAATGTAGAATTAAGGATGGGTAGGATGAATATCAAAAGACAAATGTAAAAAAACCCAACAAGTGTTGCATCTAATTGAAACTCAAGTTTTGATAGCGACATTTACCTGGAAATTTCAGATTTTGAATCTGGAAAAATCTTTCCAATATTGCCGAGAGCTGAAATGTAGAGGAAAGGAATTCTACCGTGAGTATTCAACAGATGACATTGATTGTGATAGCCCATCATCGGTTTTTTGAATTTCTTCTTCAATTTATGAAACCGTATTAATGCTAAAGCGTGAAAATAGGCTGGACCAAATTGGATCTGCTATAGAATGGGTGTATGGTATTATTTTTAGAAGGAAGTATATGTAAACATAACTTATATATCATCCAGTATTTTTTTTTATTTTATTAATGTTAAATAGTAAATTATGAAACATTTTATTATAATGACACAGATACAAAATTTTCAGATTTAAAAATGAGTACATGTATATATAATAAGGGAAAAATGAATAGATCAGGTATTATCTATCACAAAATTTAAAATCAGGTCTCAAGTTTTAGAATTGCAAAAAGCGGGTTTTGCATGAATTTATTAATTATATTTCACAATTATTATATTAAATTAAATATTTAACTGTAATATAATATAATTAACCCACCCCACCCTACCTTCACCTTCCATATTGCTCCGACGACTCCTCCAGTGACCGGCGACTACTCCGATGACTATTCATGTGACCGTCGACTACTCCGACGACTGTTTCCCGGCCGTGCTTAATTCTGATGATTATTCCGGTGACAGTTCCACCAGGTAACTGCTCCGATTCCGAGGTCACAGATATCTTATTAAGTAGTTAAAATTTTAATTTTTCAGTCACAACTTATCTCGAGGTCACAAATCAAAAGATTTATGTCACAATTGACTTCTTTGGTCACTGATAAAAAAAAATTATAGATCACAAATTTTAAATTGGTCACAAGTTAGATAGTCACATATTATTTTTTAGTCACAAATAATAATTTTTATACTTCAGATTATTTTACGATCGCAATTCAAAAATTTTGTAGGTTACAAATTTCAAAATTAGTTGGTCACACAGTCACAAATTTCCAAATTTGTTGGTCACATATTTTTCACGGTCACAGATTATATAATTTTTAGGTCATAGATAACAAAATGGTTGGTCACAGATTATATTTTTAGTCACAAATTATCGAATTTTAAGGTCACAAATTATATTTTTAGTCACAGATTACAGAATTTTAAGGTCACAGATTATATTTTCAAAAGGTAGATTCTAGGAAGAAAAAAGGAAATAGAAAAAAAAAAGTCTTTGAGGAAAAAGAAACTTCGAACCACAATGATGGCTGAAAAGCACAGAACAATTCTCACTCCGTCAAATTTGGATTTTCAACTCCCAATTTCCAACTACTGTACAAATGCAAAACCAATTGCATAGTCCAATTGCAATATCATTCAACTAATCTTAGTAAACATATACTTTTAAAAGTGATAGAAGTACTAAATATTACTGTGTTTCTTAGAGGTCATTGGAGAAAAACCTTTTGGGACTTCAAGTTGATATCCGAATCAGACTGTCCTCTTTCTTGTTTCTCTTGTTACAGTTGTTAATGTTGTTTTTTGGTCGGAATGATGTTGTGCAACGAGTCTTTGTTGATGAAATGAGTGGGCGTTACTGGTGGTGGAACTATTACAGGTGGCGGTGGAATCTAATAGGTATCTAGTGGAGGTGGAGGGAGAGGGAAAGGATGGAGAAAGGAAGAGGAGAGAGGTACGAGAGAGAGGGGAAAGGTTTGGGGTAGTGTCGGACGCAGAGAAAGGTGAGGGATAGAAGGTAGGGGAAGGGGAAGGGAGAGAGAGAGAGAGTGTGTGTGTGTGTGTGTGTGTGTGTGGGGGGGGGGGGAGGAAGGAAGTAGAGAGAAAAATTAGGTTTAGGATTTTAATATAGTACCTGATTTTTGACTAAATAAGCTATAGACCTGATTGTTAAAAACCAATTTTTAAACACCTGGTTTTACGTAATTACCACTAGATTAAACAACCACCAAATTATTTAGGCCCAAGGCGCAAATTACCCTAGCCCATATACAACCTTAACATGTACTCTAACCAAGCCTACCAACAAAGCTTTTATATAGTGGTAATTACATAAAATCAGGTGTTTAAAAATTGGTTTTTAAAAATCAGGTCTAAAGTTTATTTAGTAAAAAATCAGGTAATATATTAAAATCCTAAACCTATTTTTTCTCTCAACTCCCTTCCGCCCCCTCTCTCTCTCTCGCCTCCTTTCCCTTTCCCTCCCCTACCATCTCTCCCTCGCCTCTCTCTGTGTCCAACACTGCCGCGATCTTTCTCCCTCTCGAGCTTTTGCCTCCCTCCTCTTCCATTCTCCCTCATTTCCCTTCCCCTTCCCCTCCACCTCCACTAGATACCTATCAGATTCCACCGCCACCTGTAATAGTTCCACCACCAGCAACGCCCACTGGTTTCATAAACAAAGACTCGTTGCACAACATCATTCCGACCAAAAAACAATGTTAACAACTGTAACAAGATAAACAAGAAAAGCGAACAGTCTGATTCGGATGTCGACTTGAAGTCCCAAAAGGTTTTTCTCGAATGACCTCTAAGAAACATGGTAATATTTGTACTTCTATCATTTTTAAAAGTACATGTTTACTAAGATTATCTAAATGATATTGCAATTGGACTATGCAATTGGTTTTGCATTTGTACAGTAGTTGGATATTGGGAGTTGAAAATCCAAATTTGACGGTGTGAAAATTGCTCGGTGCTTTTTAGCCATCATTGTGGTTGGAGTTTCTTTTTCTTCAAAGATTTCTTTTTCTGTTTTCTTTTTTCTTCCTAGAATCTACCTTTTGAAAATATAATCCGTGACTTTAAAATTCGGTAATCTGTGACTAAAGATATAATTTGTGACCTTAAGATTCGGTAATTTGTGACTAAAAATATAATACATGACCAACCATTTTGTTATCTATGAGCTAAAAATTATATAATGTGACCAACTAATTTGGAAATCTGTGACTGTGTGACCTATAAATTTTGATCTGTGACCAACGAAACCTACAAAATTTTGGAACTATGACCGTAAAATAATTTGTGACGTATAAAAATTATTATTTATGATTGAAAAACAATATGTGACTACCTAAATTGTGACCTATAATTTTTTTTTTATCATTGACCAAAGAATTCAATTGTGACATAAATTTTTTTATTTGTGACCTCGAGATAAGTTGTGACTGAAAAATTAAATTTTTAACTATTTAATAAGATATATGTGACCTCGGAATCAGAGCAGTTACCTGGTGGAACGATCACCGAAATAATCATCGGAATTAAGCACGGCTAGGAAACAGTCATCGGAGTAGTCGACGGTCACAAGAATAGTCGTCGGAGCAGTAGGGAAGGTGAATGTGGGGTGGGGTATGTTAATTATATTATATTACAGTTAAATATTTAATTTAATATAATAATTATGAAATATAATTAATGAATTCATGCAAAACCTAATTTTTGCAATTCTAAAACTTGAGGCCTGATTTTTAATTTTGTGATAGATAATACATGATCTATGCATTTTTCCCTTTAATCTAATAGTAACGAGTAATAAGAAATCTGATGAATCTTGTACACATTTTTTAGCAGCAACTAAAGCAGGAAACGGAAGAGAGGCGGCGAAACAGCTCTGCCAAAATTTATTATTCTCCTTTCACGACGAATGACGAACAAAAATTAAAAGCTGGGTTTGGTCGACTTTGATGTTGATGACTGCAGCAAAAATTTCTCGAACTTAAATACTTTGTAAATTATTTTAGCTAAATGAAAACAACTTGCTCTGATATCAAATTAACGTAGTGCACAATGAATAAAGGCTGAGATTGAGAAAGAAAGAGAAATAAAAGAGAACAAGAGAACAAAGAGGAGAGAATGTAAAAGAAATTTGGAAATAATCAAAGTCTAAGTATTACAATAAATAGACCCTCTTTACATAGAGTTTAAGCAAACTTAATTTGAGAAGGTAACAAAAGAAATCAAACCTAATTTAAAAGTCTCAATTGAATACCCCATAAGTCAAATTAGAAAATATATAAAATAATAATATAATTCTAGTCAAACTAGAAAACTAAAATAACTTAGGGAAGTGTATTTAATTGAGACTTTTAAAAACTTTTATGGTGTATGCAATTGGGACTTTTATGAACTTATATAAAGATGACTTTTACGAATTTCTCGTGAACTTTTTATGAATTTGTATAGAACTAATGGAAGTATTCCGTAGATTTTTATAGACTTTCATTTTAAAATTGTTCTAGACTTTTGCAGAATTCAAGAGATTTTTGAAGACTCTCATTTAAAGTAGATTTCACATGGGTCTAGAACAGTAGTGTGAAATTATCATATGACGAGGTGGTGGTTCCTAAAATTCTTTCATAAAGAAATGTAATATTCGGTATAATCAATATGACGTACCTTTAAAGAGTAAACAAGAAATCAATATATTTAAATTTTATTTAAATTCGTTTTTTTATATATAATTTTTAATTACGAATAGATCTTTTCATGAAAAATGATGAAAACAAAAGTTATAAAAATCTTTAATTAAAATTCAATTTTTCATACAAAATAGAGGTAAGAAAAAAATAGAAGAGAGAGAGAGAGAGAGGAAAAAAATAAAAATAAAAATGATAAATAGAAACAAATATAACCAATAAGGAAAAATAATTCTTAATCATGACGCTAATGTTTGTTGAAAGAAAATGAAAGACATTGAAAGATGTTTTTATAAAGTATTTTATAAAATTATTTTTTTGGGCATAAAACTCTTCAAATTCCTAGTTAAAGACTCAATTTAACAAGATTAATGATAATATAACTCTCTCATTTAGTTTTCCACTAAAGAGAGAGGTTACAAGAAGAGGAAAAGCATTTTTTTAACTACATCTCCCCTCAAATCCGATATTACTCTCATTTTCTATAAAAAAAAAAAAAAAAATCTTTATGTTAAGTAAAGTTTAAAAGAATAGCAAGGGTGTGAAGGAGAAAGTGCACACTTTGATCAATGAAAAAGATTTTCAAAAGAATAAGAGAGGAACATATTTCTAAAAGTTCCGGTGCCGTCGAGAAGCAACAACTATCATCCAACATTATACTTTCAAAAGCTTTTAACGAAGGTAGGTAGATGTGCAAGTGTTTGTTTCATTTTTAAATTATGATTTTTCGTTAAAAGTTTGAATAAATTGGTGCCTTCGGGTACGGTGTTATGACACTACTATAGTTTGAATAATCATTCTCCAGTTCTATGCGTTAAGTTAATTCATAACTCCATTGAAATTGGATTTTGCCGGAAATCCTACTACGTGCAACGGTATGAATCTATAGTTTGAAATTGTTAATTTGACAACGAAATGCACCTATGATATCTATTGAGTTTCAAACTCATGGGTTAATTCCCTTCTATAGATTGATTGGTTTTTCTTGGGGCGTGGATGATTGTAGAGGATGATGCAACATGTTATAGAGAAAGTCGGTGACTTAATAACTTTAAATTTGATTATAAAATGTTCACGTTGTTTCTTAAGAATTTCTATGAACGTCATGCGTGGAACTATGTTAAGAGTATTTTTTATTTCTATGAATAAATTATATTTGAAAGTAGACATGTGTCACGAAAATTAATTTAAATATCATTGTTTACAAAAGAAAAGAGTTAGCGATTTTAAAGTTTTGTTGTCTCTTTTAAAATTTCAGTTTTCTACCCTTGGTTCCAAAATTTATATCTCGCTCGTTACTTGAAATTTTTGGACGAAACCAATTGGATATGATAGCCTTACGTATTAGCTATCGAATGAACTCAAAATCATGTCAATCCGATGTCGGTAAAAGTTTATACATCACTTTAAAGTAAGTTGCACTAAGCATAGATGCTGTTTTCAGCTTCTGCCCTTGATTTCAAAAATTCATAACTCAAACTTTACTTGGAATTTTTATACAAATCCAATGGGGTTTGATAGCCTCATGAGTCAATTATTGAATAGATCTAGAATCATATCATTTCAATTTGTGTAGGATTTTATATATACTTAAAGTAAACCGTGCCGGGTTACTTTCCAAACCTAGTCACTGCGGGTTTTGAAAAAATATTTTCATACCCTATATGTTGCCGACGGAAGTCGATTTTTGGATATGTCATACCATAAGAAGTTTTCTACTTTACATTAAAAATTCATGAAGTTTCGAAGTCGATAGCTATGCAAACGAATTTATTTTGTTATTTGTCGCTTAAGATAGAAAACAAAACAACTTTTATTTTTAAATTTTTGCCTAGAATTTGACGTCAATTGTGGATGTATGCATGAGAAATATTCTAAAGACATTTTTGAATTGTTTCTTTTGATATTGAACTATTTTGTCTTAAAAAGTAATAATAAAGTCTTGATATTAAATTTTTAAGTTAAATTGTATACTTATTTATTTTATTAAGTCTACGGTCTGCGGGTAAAGTAAAGTTAATCTAGTGACGTTTCGATCCATGCGGGTCGGGGCGTTACATTTCCAGTAATTTACATAAGTCGAAAAAAATTACATGTATTTTGATTAATCTCAAGCTTACATATATACAACAATGTTGGAAAATGCACTAAATTACATTCACAAATTACCATTAGAAGGCAAATATTCTTGAAAAAAAGCAGGGTCATTTTAGACCAAAATCTGCACTTCATAAAATCTTGTGAGATACACAAACAAGAATTTTCGTGTTACATGTATATATTACATGCATTAAATTACGAACAAATACGATTTCACTGATTGGCCAATAGACTACGTATCAGCTCCAGAATTGAGCTTCGCATATCAGAAACAGCAAATGGACTAACTTGTTCCTTGATGGCAGAGAACCATAAATCCTCCGAATCTTTTGGACCATCACTTAGATACCAATGGCAGATACATCTTGCAATGGCTGTAACATATACACCACAATCATAACCATTCGTTTGCACCGGGGTACTGGAGCATTCAAGATAAGCAGCCCTTGTATCTGTATGAGGAACTACAGCTTTATAGACTTGTTTGGCATGCGCTTTGTTCATACCTCTACCGCTGCTGTCATGGTGCACAAAGACGTTAGCATTTCTCGAAAATGCAAGTAAACTCCAGTGACTCCCTCCTTCGGCTATGTCCAAGTTGGTGTTATCATTGATGGGAAAAATTATTAGATTCCACCTAGAAAGATGTAGAGGTTCCACAAAACCTTTGAGGCTCCCATTATCTGGGCACTCTTTTATCCAGAAAGCGATTGAAGGTGGTACTAGAAGGATGTCCTCAGAAGAATAGCAGGATTCCAGATAACTGAAATAGAATTCAATGATGCGATCATTGAGAAAATATGGGCCACTGAGAATGTCAAGATCTGATCGCCTAAGAACAACATCGTTGTAACTCAGAATTTTCTCATCAGCTGTTGCTTTTGCCATGTTTTAGGTACCTAATTATAACCCCGACAGTACAAATTTGATTAATGTAAGAGGCCGGCATTTGATATAAAGCTGGACTATTACAGTTATGCTACAAACTATCACAAGTTTTCAAGTAACAAAGAATGAAAAAAGAAAGATTCAGTAAAATGTATAATCCTGCCTTCCATCTGCATTCTCAATATCTACTTTCATCTCTACATTTTCTTACATATATCTTAAATTCATTGACAACTGTAAGGTTGACTGACATTCATCCACCACAATTTTATTTTAATTTTTGTGAATATATATGCACATAAATTCATAAATTCTAAAGCTTATGCATTAAACATATTGTTCATGCAAGCTGTCTGTTCAGTTCTTGCTGCAGGGAAAATTTCACCAAAACTTTTTTGCACATAAGACGCTATGCAATAAACTTATTAGTCAGGTGGGTTTTGCTCGGTTATATTATGTTATCAATCGATATGTACTTTTTCTTTCAAGAAAGTAGGTTCACAAATCACTAACTTCTAAAAATGTAGAGAGTGGTCAACATCGTGAATCAATTGCAGAATTAGATAGAATTTGACCAAACAGCACATCAATTATTAAGGAGGCTGGATTTGAAGGTCAGTGGAAATATCCAAAATGTGCACATGATTAACTATGCCACGACATATTTTGCTAAACAGATTTTGAGGATCAGGTGCATTAATAGGCATGCATCTTTAGGACATGACTCATGAGTAAGCAATTTGAGTTTTGCATTAATAATTCTAACAAGGAAAAATAATCTGTGATGCTCGGACTTGGTATTCCGGCCAGAATACCCGTGTCGACACGACAATGGTATGGATATGAAATATGGGATGGATCCTTCACTTTTCAAGTGGTATGACAATTGTAATTAATTGTCGTTTCTAACTTGTATTTTGAGTTTTGAATTCATTTGAGTTTTGCGTTTTGAGTGTCCATTTTGAGATAGTTGAAAATATGTTCTTTTTGGCATTTTGAAAAATTGTTTTGAGAAAAAAGGTTTATGGATGAAGTAATCGGAATGACAAATGGTTACGGTTGCGGAAAGCGGAGAAAGTCTCGCAAATGGTTCTGCTGGACGGGATTTCACCTCCCTAAATGGAACAAGATTCCCACTTGGATACGGAGCTTTGCCTTTTCTTTCTATGGATTTCTCTGCCTATCCTCTTTTTTCTTCCTTTGTTGCCGTTTCCAGACATGGGATAAACTAACACCCAAAACGACATCGTTTTGGGTTTTCTTTGTGAATCTTTAACTTGTTTTCAAAAACATGTTTTCGAAAATAGGAAAGAGATTGCGTTTTCACTGTTTTTGAAAATCAAAAACAGAAAACGGCTTGAAAATGTTAAAGAGAACAGGCCCTAAGCTTCCACAAGTCCTGCCATGACAGGAGCCTGATGCACTATCTAGGGTCCTTTCCTATAAATCACCTTAGGGACCATTTACTTTTCGTGTTGCCATCTCTATTCATTCCAATCTAAAAGGCTCAATGTCAATTATGTAACAATTCACGGGAACAATATTTTTCCTTGGATTTCATCTACACTCTCTTTGAAGAAGAATTTGGATTTCTCTAGATGCAATTTCTATCCTTCTGTTTATTGTCATTGTTTATGAGAAATAATGTCTTTGACATGTTCCATGGTCTACACTGGAGGTTAGAGTAAGGTTTACCAGACATCGTTGCATGAGTTTCTTTAATTTTACGGAGATAGAGAAGTCACAATCTCATTTTTCATCTTTGTTCTCTCTTACCCCAAAACAGGGTTCTTTAAACTTTATTTTCCCAACATGGCAATTACACTTTCTTCTCAACTTTTTACCATAGGAAATATCATTGGCTGTGTTACTGGCTATACAGATTCATTAAAATGCTCAATTATGAGCTCATGATTCTTGTGTAAAACATGTGTATTAGACAGACTAAAACATTTATTAGAAAACAAGCAGTCTCTCTCCTCAGATTTTGATTTTGCACCTAGAGGTGGGCAAAACCCAACCGAATCCGCCCAACCTGAACCAACCCGACCGGGTTGGGTTGGTTATTTTATTGTTTTTACACGAGTTGGGTGGGTTGGCTGTGTAGGCGGGGCGGGTCGGGTCACGTCAGTTTGTCAGTTAACTCATGAAAACCGAATAAACCCGCCCAACCCGACTCGCCTACTTTAAAAAAAAAAAAACAAAAAACAAAAAAGAAATAAAATAAAATGCCTAAAAAGTAAAAAGAACCTAAAAAGTATGAGTGATAGTGTAACTGTAATTACCTTGGTGCATTTTAAAGGAAGAGCTTACTATCCTTCCCACAATAAATGTAGTATAAGTTTTTCATGCTATATTAAATGCACTTTCTTCTTTGTAAGCTTGGCTAATGAGGATTGAATAAGATAATAGATAATTTTATTTATTTATTTACTTACTATTTAATCTTGTCTATCCGAATTTAGTATAATAGAAAATTGGATAATTTTAATTTTTGTTGACAAATCGTCACAAACCGACCAAGACAACCCAACCCGACCGATACTTGATTGGGTTGGGTTTCAACATTTACACAGGTTGGGTCGGATTAAATTTTGATCAAACCGATCACGTTGGGTTCGGTTTGGGTTGAAACAAAAGCCGACACAACACAACCCATGCCCACCCCTATTTGCACCAAATGAGGTAATGTTGCATGATGTCATAGCATTGTTACATGAAGTGAGTGGAGGTCCTTGTCACTTTATCCCCATAGAGGGTAATAAAGTGGCCCATGGCTCGCCTCCTTTGCTTGATAGTGTTAAGTTTTGTAACTTGACAAAATTAAAATAATTGATAAGTCGTAAAAGTCTAGAAGTTGTTTGGGTAGAAGTATAGGTCAACAAAAATTCCAAGAGATCAAAGATGGAACAAGGAGAAAAAATAGCCGCAACGCCTCTAGATTGTCACCTATTCAGCGCTCGAGCGACAGAGCTGCCGCAAGCTAGGTGCTTGAGCAGTGATCTTAATCAGCAAAACCCTAGTTTGCGATTTTAAGTTATTTTCTAATCCAACCCCAAACTCTCCAAATTATAAATACCCAAGCCCTAATCCGAGTTAGAGATTGGTTAATCATTCTTATACAAGAGAGAACATAACGAAAACATCCTATATTGATTCTATCAATTCTCTTGATTCAACCAAACCATTGAAAATATCAAAAACCAGATAATTAAAACACCAACTTCCGTATAATATGTTAAAGTTCTGAAGATTCAGAAAGGTGATCGAAGTTCCGAACGGGGAAGAACGAGTTCGTTCTTGGAGATTTACAGGAGATAAACAACTCCAGTTTAGGAGATGGTGCTGGAGCACGAAGTACAAGGAGTTCCTTGGTGATTACAAATAGGAGGTCAGAAAGTACAAAGGTTTCGTCGAGTCTGGACCGTCGGTAGGTTTTATCGTTTATAGTGGATATTACAAAATTGGGCCCGGAGTTTTTTATTCTACAAAAGGTTTTTTCTGTCATTAATTCTGTGGTATATTTTATTTTTCTGCAATTTATCAACTGCGATAATTCAACTTAAGATAGTATTGTATGTGAATCTAGATTAATTAATGATTGTGCCTTGTTGATTTGATTAATAAGTAAATTTAAATCCCACATAAAACACATTCACCTCCCTGTAGTGTTAGTTGGGTCAAACGTCAAAATTTTCAATTAGTATCAGAGCTTCAATTCGATTACTGACCTTAACTTAATCTAAATGAGTCAGTCTCATTATGTGCCTCCATATTTTGACGGAAGCAATTATGCATACTGAAAAATTAAGGTTGAGCTTACCCCTACGGACATTTCCCTTTAGACTAAGGATGAACTAGGTGAGTGTAACTAGAAGAGTCTAGAAGAGTATCAATGTGTAAGATCGCCCGCCAAGAGGTATGGGATATTCTAGAAACCACACATGAGGGTGCTAAGATAGTTAAGACCTCAAAACTACATATGTTGAGCACTAGGTTTGAAGAGATTAGAATGGGGGATGATGAATCATTCGATGAAATTTATGCGAAATTAAATTGTGAAAATTGTGAGAAAAGTCCTAGATGAAAATTGTGCGAAATTTTACTCTAGCTTCAGCCTAGATGAAAAAATCCCGAAAATGAAAATTGTGAGAAAAGTCCTTAAATCCTTACCTTTAGACCTAAAAAAATGACTATCGATGAGAGCAAGAATTTAGATACGATCAAGATAGAAGAATTAGTTATATCTCTCCAAACTTATGAACTAACCATATCTCATTCTAAGAAAGAAGTCGATAGCATTAAATACTATTAGGGAAGGAAACGATGAAGAGATAGCTTACTTCGCTAAGAAGTTTCAAAAAGCGTTTAGGAATAATAAGCAATCTCACGATCGATTCAAGAATGGCCTAGCAAATTTAGGAATGATAATCAACATAAGTAAGATTCAAGGGCTGGTACGAAGAAATCACAAGAGTTCAGATGTCATGAGTGTGGACGGACCCAAGCCCTAATCCGAGTTAGAGATTGGTTGATCATTCTTATACAAGAGAGAACACAACGAAAACATCCTATATTGATTCTATCAATTCTCTTGATTCAACCAAACCACTGAAAACATCAAAAACCAGATAATTAAAACACCAACTTCCGTTTAATATGTTAAAGTTCTGAAGATTCAGAAAGGTGACCGAAGTTCCGAACAAGGAAGAACGAGTTCGTTCTTGGAGATTTACAGGAGATAAACAACTCCAATTCAAGAGATGGTGCTGGAGCACGGAGTACAAGGAGTTCCTTGGTGATTACAAATAGGAGGTCAGAAAGTACAAAGGTTTAGTCGAGTATGGACCAACGGTAGGTTTTATCGTTTATAGTGGATATTAGTAAATTGGGCCTGGAGTTTTTTATTCTACAAAGGGTTTTTTCTGTCATTAATTTTGTGGTATAATTTATTTTTCTGCAATTTATCAACTGCGATAATTCAACTTAAGATAGTATTGTATGTGAATTCATCTAGATTAATTAATGATTGTGCCTTGTTGATTTGATTAATAAGTAAATTTAAATTCCACATAAAACGCATTCACCTCCCTTTAGTGTTAGTTCGGTCAAACATCATAATTTTCAATCAGTATCAGAGCTTCAATTCGATTACTGACCCTAACTTAATCTAAATGAGTCCGTCTCTTTATGTGCCTCTGTATTTTGACTAAAGTAATTATGCATACTGAAAAATTAAGGTTAGAGCTTTCCTGAAATCTATGGATGAGCGAATCTGGGTGTGTTGAGAAAGGTTAGACCACCCCTTCCACTTCTATTTCCGGTGCAGTTACCCCTACGGACCCTTTAGACTAAGGATGAACTAGGTGAGTGTAACAGGAAGAGTTTAGAAGAGTATCAATGTGTAAGACCGCCAAGAGGTTTCGAATATTCTAGAAACCACACATGAGGGTACTAAGATAGTTAAGACCTCAAAACTACATATGTTAAGCACTAGGTTTGAAGAGATTAGAATGGAGAATGATGAATCATTCGATGAATTTTATGCAAAGTACTCTAGCTTCAACCTAGATGAAAAAATCCCGAAAATGAAAATTGTAAGAAAAGTCCTTAAATCCTTACCCAAAAGGTTTAGACCTAAATAACGACTATCGATGAGAGCAAGAATTTAGATACGGTCGAGATAGAAGAATTAATTATATCTCTCCAAACTTATGAACTAACCATATCTCATTCTAAGAAAGAAATCGATAGCCTTAAATACTATTAGGGAAGGAGATGATGACACCACAGACCATGAAACCCTGAATGATGAAGAGATAGCTTACTTCGTTAAGAAGTTTCAAAAAGCGTTTAGGAATAATAAGCAATCTCACGATAGATTAAAGAATGGCCTAGCAAATTTAGGAATGATAATCAACAGAAGTAAGATTCTAGGGCTGGTAGGAAGAAATCACAAGAGTTCAGCTGTCATGAGTACCACGGATTTGGTCACATTAGAGCTGAATGCGCTACTTATAAGAAAACCCAGGGTAAAGCTATAAATGCGACTCTCATTGATGACAACTAGGGGTGGGCAAAACTCAAACCAACCCGACCCAAACCGACCGGTTTGGGTCGATTTTTTGGAATTTTTGGGCGGGTTACGGGTTGTGAGTTGGGTGATCGGGTCGGGTTGGGTCAGGTCACGAGTTAGCAATCCAAACCCGACCCGACCCAACCCGACCCAAAAAAAAAAACCAATCATTAAGATACCAAAATCGACACGGCTATATAATTATATGCACAAAAGAACTCGAATAGAAAAAAATGTTAGCGGATTTAAAATGCCTGGTATACTGATAATATCAACATTATCACTGCACAAAAGTTAACTTCTTGTATCGCAATACAAAAATAAACTACAATTAAGATGCCCAATCGATAGAGACCCAAGCTCAAGAATGTTGATATACAACTAATATCCACATGCCCACGACAAAAAAGTTTAGAGTTCTTGTATTTCATGGAAAAAGATTATTATTAAGGTATCATAGTAGACCTGAACACCACATAATCACACAAAAAAAATGTCGATAAGGCAAATAGTTCATGGACTAAATTTTAAAAAGTTGATATACAGCTAATATCAACATGCCCACCACACAAAAATTAATTACTTGTATTCCATGGAAAAAACAAAAAAGGAAAGCATAATTAAGATACCAAAATCAACACGAACACATAATCACAAGCACAAAAAATTGACAAAAAATAGTCCACAGCCCAGACTCAAGAAAGTTGATATACAGCTAACCAAAATATGCCATCTACACGAAAGTTAATTACTTGAATTCCATGACAAAACAAAATATATTAAGAAAATACCAAAATTCACATGAACCGTGTAATTACTCCAGCGAAAAGAATTTGAATAGAGAAAATAATTCAGAAATAAGATTTCACGAACCTTAAAAGTGAATTTTGTAATCTAATATTGACATACTGAATTGAGAAAGGAGAAGCGTGAATCGATAAATTTTAATTTTTGATTTTCAAGTCATCACTCAAATCAATTTTCATTCAACAACTATATTTTCAGAAATAATTGCCGTCAAATTGTGGGTGCAATACTGAGCAAACCCGTCTCGTGAATAAATAGTCAAACTCGTCTTTGTGAATAAATTTTTTTGAAAATGAGATAGTATTTTTTTTTTGTAAAAGTTACGAATGAACATATCATTGGATTGTACTATTTTATTTTTCAAGTTTATTAACATTGGATGGCTAACGGTTATATTAATGTTATTTTACATCAAAAAATTAGATGATTTTAATTTTTGTGTAATAAATTTTTCTCAAACCGACCAACCCAACCCAACCCGACCGACACATAATTGGGTTGGGTTGGGTTTCAACATTTACATGAGTTGGGTTGGGTTGAATTTCTAACAAACCGACAATGTTAGGTTGGGTTTGGGTTTGGGTTGGGGAAAAAATCGACCCGACCCAACCTACGCCCACCCCTAATGACAACTCTAACTTGACAATCAAAGTGAAGTCCAATTATGAAGGTCCTAACTATATGGCGTTTGCCTCTATTATTAGGAGTGAATCTGATAAGAAAGGTAAGAAGGGTGAGGACTTGTAACATAATGAGGGTTTTGAGGAAGACTCTGAGGATGATTCAGAGATTCATGAGGCATCAGTTATTTGAAGGGAGTCTTAAAATAAAGGTGAATAAAGCTGTACTTAAGAAGGTTAATGAATTTGAGCTAGAAAGAGAGAGACTTATATTTGACCATTAGGAGTCAACCAAAAGCCTCCGTGAGTTAGGATTAGTCAAGGTTAAAACCCTAACAAGCGACCTTGAGAAATCTAATACTCAACTTCATCCATTCTTGAGTAGATCTCAGAAACTTGACAATCTTTTAAGGCTGAACAAGCCTACTGGGAATAGGGGATATCTACGATATAAACAAACTAATCAAAATAGGGCTAGTACTTCCAAAACCACATTTGTCCCTGCCACCAACCAACCTAGGTATGTTGCAAATTTTGAACCCAAGAACAATGGTATCTTAGGACATAGGCCTACTAGACATTGTAGGACTAATCAGCCCAGAAATCAACATCTACAACCACGTAGATATAGACCTATGTTTATCCCTAAGTGTCACAATTGTGGTGTGTTAGGACACACGAAGCCTAGGTGTCACAAAATTTTGAATAGGAACAGAAGTCAGAATATATCTAGTCGGGTTAACTTCCTTACTAATCAGGTTAGTCAAAAAGAATGACTCTATGGTCACAGGGATGCTCTAAATGGAAACACTATATCGTTGCTCTCCAAGGTAATAGCGTATGTGTACCTCAATGAGTAGGTATTTAGGTACATGCATGTGCTAGTTCATTGAGTCCATACATTCTTGTATGCATCTCATTTTTTATATATTCATTTTGTTTTGGTTTGTTTATTTCATTTGTTTAATAAAAAAATGGGGATTTGTTTTGAAACTATAGCACATTATGTAATTTACTTGAACATGCTTACTGCAAACAGTACGAGTACAATTGATGGTCTGTAACATAGTTTTCATTACTTTGTTTAGGTTTTATATGGAGTGCTTAATATAGGTCTCTTCATGGACCATCTGCACAGCGCACATTATGATCTTGTGAGTCTTGACCGCATGTGTGAGATTTGGGATAGTAGTCATCCATTGGTGAGGTGACCTTGAACATAAATAGACATTTAACTAGTTGACCTAAGCTTTAATATATTCCCTAAAAAAAAAAATTTAAAAATGATTCATATTATATTCTTTTTCGAAGCCTATTTGACTTGAGCAATTAAGCCTGAGAGGTCTAATACCATATGGCCAGCTGACTTGGAATCATCGACCCAAAACTCGTTACAAGGGTCATCTTAGTTGCCTAATGGAAAAGAGTGTGCACATAAGATGTGAAAACAAAAAATTACATATGCTTAAATTCAGCAAGAGAGAAGAAAAATTTATACATGAAAAGAAAGTTTCATTATTTTTTGTAGGCCTTAGTCGTGTTGGGTTTGACTTTCACTAATAGAGGAAAATACTCATTCTGAAGTGATGTTTAACATGTATTTTCTCATAAATTTAAAGTTTGGAGTTTTGCTTACACGGAAGTGACATTTTTTATATATGGATCACTTATACAATTTACTCCATTTAAACTTGAACTCAGTATGTGGAAAAAGTTTACTATTCGTTAATTATACCAGTACAAGTGAACAATTGCATTTTTCGAGTTATAATATGATTTTGGTTTGCATGCCATGATGCTACATTAAAAAATATGAAAAAATGTTACTTTCAAAAATTTCAAAGAAAGTGCTATTTTTGAAAATTTCCTTGGCGCTAGCTAAACGCCAGGCTTACCGCTTAAGTGCTCATAACAGAGACTTAGCACTCGCTAGCCACACGCCTACAGCTCGAGGGGTAGCTCAATTGAGGTTTAAAACAGGTTCAATTCCTCATATTTCTTCAACAAAAACTTTACCATTTTTCTCCAAAATTGAAACACCTATCCACGAATCTTGATTTCAATCGTTCATTAAGCACATTTGCATCAACACTAAGGTGGATTAACAACTTTCATCATATAATTTCATCCCAAGTCATGGTAAATTTTCGAAAAACCTGAACTTTTTAAATTTTTTAATTTTTTAGGATTTTTAATGATTCGTTACATTCATCTCGAAATTCATTGGGATGATTGTATGAGAGTCATTGCCAGAAATTTGTGAAAATTGTTAAAAAAAAATTTCCCAACGTCAATTGTCTGAGTTGTATGAGTTTTACTTCAAAAAAAAATTCCAAATGCCACCTAAGAGATCGAGGACTTCCAGCAAATAGACAGCTGCCTCGACTTCTGGCAGTGGGTCGAAATTTATATTTGCCACTCTTTAGAAGGTAATTCTGAGTCAATTTTCTCATTGTCCCCTTCTCGTTGAGCGTGAGGTCATACTAAATGACCTACCTAGTGACATGACTGCCATCATTACTTATTGTGGATGGGAGCCAAACAGCCGATCTTTAAGGATCTTATTCCTCCTTCGCGTCTCCTTGTTCGGGAGTTTTACGCGAACATTCATGATATTCAATCTCATCACTTCAATGTCCTTATTAGAAGCATGATGGTGCAATAAGTCCTAATATTATTTCTAACATGATTCAGATCCCTAGAGTCCACCTATTGTTTCCATACTTGTCTCATGATTCTAATCCCCTTCTATTTTGACATTGACTATTTCAATACAACTATGGATGGTGGTTTGGGTCTATAAATATTAGGTCCCTGCCAATCAATACACAAATTTTGTTGCGTATTGTGTGCACAAATCTATGACTTGTTTCTCATTTAACTACCCTGCCTTGGCTAGATTTCAGTATGCTTTACTCCACGGCGATTCTATTGATCTTCCCTCTTTTAACTACTATCATCTTTTGAAGGTTTTTCACACTAGTGGTAGGACGATAGGTATTCCTTATGCCTGTTTGATACAGCGCTTGGTTGAGGGGCTCGGGATTACTTTCTCCGAGAGGGTTGTTGAGCGATTGTCTCGTCCTATTGTTTGTGCCACGTTTGCTCAGAATAGGTCTCGCATTCCATCTTCCTTAACTCCGGCTGATACTTTAGATGACCTTCTTGCTCTTGAGGACCCCGATGTTGCTCCTTTTACTACTGATATTCCACCTATGGGTGCTACTGACATTCCTTCCACTTCTACTCCAGTTCCTCTGCACCTTCTTCTGGTTCTATAGATGCTTCAATTGTTATGATTGGACAACTTTCTTTGATCATCGAGCTCGTATGATGCTTCAGTTGTTCTAGCAAGCTCGTATGATGGCTAAGATCACAACTCTGTGATCCACATCTGAGAGGTATACAGCGGATTCACTACAGTCGGATGTTCAGTGGATGCGCTAGCATTGGCATGATGGAGACGATGATGAGGAGGACTTAGATGAGTAGGTTGACCCATTTGTCATTTGTGACAAAAGAGGGAGTAGTTATAGTTGGAGTATTTTATGTATTTTGAATAAATTTTGGAGTAGTATTGGAGTAATAGCTATTTATTATGTATTGGTTATGTTATTGACGTTTGGCATATATTAAGGGAAGTATTTATTTGAATTGTGATAATCTGCTAAGCTAGATTAAGTTTGATGTTTTAGTGATATTGATGTTTTCGTTGGTGTTTTGATTTACATTAATATTACTTCTTAATTTAGCTAGCAGGATTTTATGTTATTTATAATGTCTCAACTGTTTTATATTGATGATTTTTTCCCTTAATTGTTTCACGCACTTTTACACTTAGTATTTGAGTTGTTGATTTTAGGAAACATGTTTACAAGGGAAGCAAGTCACAGTTGAGTCAATTGGGGCTTTGGGTAGTTAGAAGTTTTTATTGTTCACACTTTGATATTGTAATGCTTATTTTTGTCACAGAATACCAAAGAGAGAGTTTGTTAATTTTTGTAATTAATTGGCTATTCTTGACAAAATTAATTAATTAAAGTAATTGATAAGTTGTAAAAGTTTAAAAGTTGTTTGAGTAGAAATTTAGGTCAACAAGTCCAAGAAATCAAAGATGGAACAAGGAGAAAAAATAGCTGCAACACCGCTAGATTGCCGCCTTGTTAGCGCTTGAGCGACATGGAGCAAAAATTAGCAAACCAATGGCGCTCGCTTGGCGTCTGGTAGGCGCTTGAGCTGCAGAGCTGCCACGAGCTAGGCACTCGAGCGGCGATCTTAATCAGCAAAATCGTAGTTCGCGATGTTAAGCTGTTTTCTAATCCTATACAATCACAAACTCTACAAACTATAAATATCCAAGCCCTAGTCTAAGTTAGAAGTTGGTTGATCATTCTTATACAAGAGATAACACAACGAAAACATCCTACATCGATTCTATCAATTTTCTTGATTCAACCAAAACATTGAAAACATCAAAACCTAGGTAATTAAAAAACCAAAACACTCACTTCCGTATAATCTGTCAAAGTTGTGAAGATAGGTGATCAGAGTCCGATGGCAAAAGAACGAGTTCGTTCTTGGAGATCCACACGAGATAAACAATTCCAGAATTGGAGCTGGTGCTGGAGCACGGAGTACAAGATGTTCCTTGGTGATTACAAATAGAAGGTCAAAGAGCAATAAGGTTTAGTCGAGTCTGGGTCGTCTGTAAGTTTTATCGTTTCTAGTGGATATTACTGAATTAGGCACCGAGTTTTTGATCCCACAAGGGGATTTCTCCATCATCAATTTTGTGGTGTCATTTAATTTTCAGCAATTTATCAATTGCAGTAATTCATTTTAGGAAAGTATTGCATGTGAATTCATCTGGATTAATTAATAATTGTGACTTGTTGCTTTTATTAATTGGTAAATTTAAATTCAGCATAAAACACCTATTCAACCCCCCTCTAATTGTTAGTTGGATTGGATCGAATGTCATAATCTTCAGTAAGTTTAGGAGTCATTTAGTAGGATAAATTGTATACATTTTTTATTTCATCTGCAATTTGCTGCGAGTTCAATTAATAGATATATACTGTTTTGGTTTCAGGGAAAAAAAAAAATAATAAACCACCACCTTCTCAGTGCTCCCCCTCACATTTGACCAGGAGAATGCCGTTCTATGTAAGATCTTTGTACTTTTGACACAGAAATAAAGAGATGCACTGACTATACCTACGATGTGGAAATGGTTACCAAGCAAAAGAACCAGGAGTAATTCAAATTAAGCCTAATATCATCAGCAAAAGGACGATTTGCAAGTTCATGATGTTCCAACCTAAAGGTTTTAGGTTGGAATCTCAAAGATAGTAAAGGATTGTGACATATTATCAACAACTGGACAAACCACAAACATCATGCCATTTAATTTCATATCAGATGTCTATAAAATAGGTTGTCCAGGGTTCACCGACTAATAAAACATATCTTCCAATCTTTGGTAAACATAATAATCTTATCACAGTGAGTTTACCCTACCACTAAGAAAAGTTTGCTAGGGGAAAATACCCCTCCTTCAGTTCAAGAACATCAACTGGGAGAAATATGTAATCTTTCAACCAACTTTTAAATCATCTAACCTCTATATTTCAAGTTTCATTAATTGTTTTTGACCTTAACAAGATTAGCTAATTCATATTGCTCTGAATGATAGTAGAACACAACCCTCAAAAATAAAATTCTGGACAAGAGAAAATCAAAAGATTGTTTCTCATCCAACATTTTCTTTTTTCTTCTCACTATATGAACCATTTTGTAGTCTTCCATTAAAAAAAAATATGACGTTTTTTTTTTTAAAGTTCTTATAGAGTACGAAATTTTATTCCCATTTAATTTGAAGGAAAAGATGTAAAGTGGTCTGATAAGTTACTGTCATCTATAAGTCGTGTTGTGTGGCTAAGTTTGGACAAGATTTTTTAATCAACTATCTCAAAGAAGAATATTTAAAAATGAAAAATATTCTCCATGAACATTTCCTGCATCTGAAATTCTAAACAATGTACACAGTGAAGTTAAGACCGGGCAATGTCCACAGCCAAATACTTAAATTTGGATAAAATCTTAATTGCCACGACAGATCGTAATCCTGTACTTAATTTTGAAATTATTCAGTTTTTTCACACAAAAAAAGGCACGACATTCTTTGCACGGGTAAAAACTTATGAGTGAAAGAGGATATCAGCCTGCCGCCTACATCTGGAATTTGGCTAAGTGCTTCACCTACAAGCGGGGTCAAACTTACAGAAAATAAATCCATTCTCATTGCAACATTTTATCCAGCATGTTGTATTAACGGAAAACAGGCGACGTGCTTAAATTATTCGTATGTATAATCGTAAACATCATTAAAGCATTTTGATTTTCGTAAAGTTCAGGGAAGAGACAGAAAATATGCCAAAATATATGAAATCAGGCCCGGAAACTCACCAACTGGGAGTAAGTTTTCCAGAAATAGCCAACTGAGATAGTCGGTAGCGGGACTATGCGAATATTCAAGACCCACTGCACGGGAAGCTCAAAGAGCGTCGGAATGTAGGGGCGAGCCGAGGTATGGGCCCAGGATGAAGGAAAATGGACAAAAACTTATGAGATTGGGGTTAATTAAACTTTTTCAGATGTCTCCAGATTGCCACTGAATTTTAAAATGTTTTGGAATTATTATTTGTACATTCTTTTTTTTTTTTTTGGTTAATTTCACGAACGGTCATTGAACTTATCTAAAAATTACAAAACGGTCACTAAAGTTTAAAATTTACAGAAACGGTCACTGAAGTTTTAATTTGTTTCACAAACGGTCACTGAAGGACCGTTATAGGGCGTGTTCGGTAGATATTAAAATCAGATTAAAATTGAAAAATTAACTGTTATTGTTGACTTTTATTAGATGAATGAGACCCAATAACAACTATATTTTCAATTTTAATTGAATTTTAAGCTTGGCCAAACATGTTCATAATTTTAATTCAAATTTAAATAATCAAAACACGTGGACATAGAAGTTTGACCACCTCAAATGCAAATTTCTTGCTATTAGTGTCACTTTTAGAGTAAATTATATGAAAATTGTAAAAGTGATATTTTAATTCTCGTCCCACCTATATACATACAAGATCATAAATTTAGATATGATATATAAATATTTTTCTTTAAGTTTGAATTAAAATCATATTTTTACTTAGAAATTTGCATTTGAGGTGGTCAAATTTCTATGTCCACGTGTTTTGGTCCTTTAAGTATGAATTAAAATTATAACAGTCTTTCAGTGATCATTTGTGAAACAAATAAACTTCAGTAACCGTTTTGTAATTTTTAAGTAAATTCAGTTACCGTTTGTGAAATTAACCATTTTTTAATGATAAAGATTTGTGATGTAGTTGTCTATGAGGAAGAATTGGATTGAATAGTTTAATTTTTATGTGAGAAAGAAAATTGAAAAAACTAGTCGTTATTGTTGACTTTGATTAGACGAATGAAACCCAATAATGGCTATATTTTCAATTTTAATTGAATTTTAATCGATACCAAATGGGCTCTTAAAAAATTTTGCACAGAACCCAAGTACTTGTTTGGGTGCCATTGCCTTTTCCTTCAATTATTATTTACTTCTAGGCAATCATATTAGATAGTGCCTAAAAAAAATATTAGGAAAAGACTGGTTGTCCTGAGATTTAATCCCGGGACAAGTAGCATGCCCAAAATCTTATTTGTCATTGTTGCTTTTAAAACACAAGGACATAATTTCTTGGAAAAAAATGAGTTTAATTGATAAAAGTGCCTATAGAGCATCATGTTGTTGGAGAATATCGATACGGTTGATGAAAAATATGTTCACTTACTCGTGTATTTTTTTTTTATTTACTATAATGTGGACATGTGTGTTCGTAATACTTGATGTTGCAGTGGTGTGTATAATAAGTGTGGACATTTTAGTCGAACCGTGTATAACTTTGTAGGTGTCTCCTAATTTTTTTTTGTGGTTTGACTATTTCCATGTAGTATGGATTTTCAATTATCTTTTTTAATTTAAGTATGTTGTTTATTTTAAGTATGGGATTTTATTTTCAATTACTGAACAAATTACGGAAAATAACCGAACAAGACATTTATGAATAACAATGTGTTTACAACATCTATTTTTTGCCTTTTAAATAAAAATTTATAAAATAATTAATTTCCATGATCAATAAAGTAACTCATAGAACTAGTAATATTACTGTATCACAAAGATAGTCCGACACTGCAGATTTTTGTAGACAGCTTACCATGACTCATCTGAATCGTACTTCATATGTTCACTCACCTCTACTTTTACAGTGGATTTCTGATGATGATTCAGGTCATAGACCATTTAGATTCCTCAATGTTTGGACGAAACATCATGACTTCTCAACCTTTGTTTCTAAAAAGTGGTCACTCCCTACTCATCCTACAGGAATGGCTACCCTATGGGAGAAGTTCTTTAGGCTAAAACAAGGACTAAGGTGGTGGAATTGACGGGTATTTAGTGATGTACTCTACAGAGTTAGGGACGCTGAGGAGAGGGTTGACCAGGCAGAGATTGATTTTGAGGTTAATCCTACACCGGAGCACTATGACTCACTTTATCATGCACATGCTGATTTGAACCGGACCTTAGCTATTGATGAGGGTTTTTAGAAGCAAAAGGTCAGCTCTCGTTGGGTATGTGAAGGAGATCGCAACACCAGATATTTTCATTCGCTGGTACAAGGACGACGGATCAAATCTTGTATCAAGACCATCACGACTCAGGCAGGGGAAGTTCTTACCACTCCAGCGGATATTCAGAGCTCGGCAATCTATTTTTTCCAGGAATTATTATCAGTTCCTTCACAGCCTCTGGAGTATATTCGTCATGATGTCATACCTAGGATACTGACAGAGGCAGACAATATGAAGCTGAACCATCTCCCTTTAATCGATGAGGTGCGGGAGGCTGTTTTCAATATTGATGCTGATAGTGCTGCTGGTCCTGATGGATTTTCATCATTGTTCTAACAACACTATTAGGATATTATAGAGAATGATGTATACGTGCAATCATTGATTTCTTTAAGGGTGATCATTTGCCGAGATGATTTGTTGCTACGTCTATTATTTTACTTCCGAAGAGAGAGAATGCTTGTAGATGGGCAGATTACCGACCTATCAGCCTGTGTACGATGTTCAATAAGCTTATCACAAAGATGTTGAACAATAGATTGAATTCATTTATGCCTTGTATTATTTTCCCTCAACGGAGTAGATTTGTCCCCGGTCGACTTATTGGGGACAATGTTTTGTTGACCCAGTAGCTTCTACATACGTTGGATAATAGAATGTGTGGAGGGAATGTTATGCTGAAACTTGACATGGCTAAAACATATGATCGTATGGATTGAGGATTCATTTATTCTATGCTGAAGGCGTTTAGTTTTGACCAGTTGTGGATTGATCGGATCAAACGTTGTATATCGGAGTCTCGATTCTCAGTACTTCTGAATGGGCGATCATGTGGTTTCTTTTCTTCATCACGGGGACTCAGATAATGAGATCATATCTCTCCATCCTTATTGTTGCGGATTACTTTTTTCGATTACTTACTTAGAGGTTTCAGACATATCCTAGTATGCAATATTGACAGGGTAGTAGTAATCTTATCTCTCATCTTGCTTTTTCTGATGATATGATTATATTTACCAACAGACAGAAGAAGTCTATCAGAAGGGTCATCGATTGTTTGGAGCACTACGAATGGGTCTCTGGCTAATTAGTGAATAGAGACAAGAGTGGTCTTATATTGCCTAAGCGGGCATCTGATATTCAGATACGGAGGTTAGTAAATTTGACTGGATTTTCACATCAGAGACAACCGTTCACATATCTGGGAGTCCATATGTTTAAAGGGGCTAAGATGAGCATTCTGCATGATGATCTTATTATAAAGGTCATGTAGGATTTCTGGATAGGCTTCACGCCTTCTCTTTCCTAATGGTAGGATTACTCTACTGAGGTATGTTCTTTCCTCTATACCACTGTATCTATTCCAGATTATGCGACCTCCTAAGGTCATTCTGAAAAGGCTAAAGAGTATATTTGCATGATTCTTATAGGATTCTAAGGATCATGTGTGTCGTCTACATTGGCGTAGTTGGAAGGTGATTTGCCTTCCTACTGACGAGTATGGTCTAGGCTTTAAACGATTACAGCATACGGTGGATACATTTTCGTTGAAGCTATGGTGGTTATTCAGGTCTCAGAGTTCTCTTTGGGCTCAGGTTCTACTGGGCAAATATTGTAGAGGGACACATCATTCGTTTGCAGCAGTTCCTCCTCAGCCTCTCCTATTTGGTACAGACCGAAGAAATTTGGACCATGCGCTGAGACACACATTGCCTGGCGTCTTGGGATAGGGCAGATTTTCTTTTAGCATGATTGTTGGATGGGTAATTCTACATTGTCATCCATTTTTCCACACAGACAGCATTCATCAGCAAGGATGTAGGACTTTTTCGAGGAGATTGGATAGGATTTTGGGCGATTACTTCAGGCTCTTCCATCAGCTATGGCAGAGCAGATCGCGACCATTCCACTATGTCTTGATGTCTCGGATCTTATTTTCTGGATGGCCACATCAGATGGTAGATTTAATACTAAATCAGCATGGAAGTTGATCCACTCTAACAGGCCAGTTCAGGATTCGTTTCGCATAATGTGGAGTCCTATCATACCTACTACCGTCAGGGGCAGACGCAAACTTTTTATGTTGGGGGGGGGGCACAATCTAACTTTCAAAAAGTGTACGCAAAAATAATAAATGTTAATGAAATAATTGATTTTTTTTTTAAAAAATGCGAGTTAGACGTTTTTCTTTAAACTTCACGTTTAATGCATTTTTAACTATTTTCGGCATCTGTTTGGACTATTCGATATGCCCATAATGTAATTCTCGAAATAAGCTTCAAGATGACATAAGCAGTTTGCAGATTCGATTAGCGTACGATTGTCGGAGAATTTTTAAAATTAGCATATTATCGAAATTCAAATTTATTGTGATTTTGACTCTGTTTGGTGGAGATTAAAATCAAATTTTTAATAAATTTTGATAAAAGTTAAACATTTATGGATTTCATGAAATATGTTATTAAAATTATTTGTTAACTTTGATTTAGATTAAAATTTAGATTTCAATTGATACCAAACATGATTTATATATTTTTTTTAAAAAACTGAAAAGTTTGGGGGGCAGTGCCCCCCAGGACCCCCCTTGGGTCCGCCAGTAACTACACTTTCCTTCTTCTATTGGAGACTATGGCAGCATTTAATACCAGTTGATGTCATTATCCAGAGGACGATCAGCAGTCATTTGGCTTCTCGATGTCAGTATTATTCTGAGATTGAGACATCACTCATATTTTTACTGGTAACAGTATTTCAGATCATGTTTGACAATATTTTGGGGCTTTATTCCAGATCATCAGGAATACAGGAGAGAGTGTCCGACAGAGATTTCTGAGATGGAGGTATTCTGGATAGTTTGCAAGGATCGGACACATTCGCATCATTATTCCTTTATTGATTTTCTGGTTTCTTTAGATTGAGAGGAATAATTCATAGCACATGAACATATGTATGAGCTTGAAACGTATTATCTGGAGAGTTTACTGTATGATATCCTTTCTCTTATTGGTGGACTATTCCGACCATTACATTAGCGTAATGACATGCAGCTCGCTATACTTTTTGGTATTTCTTTGACTCTCCCCCCATCTCCTCTCCCTATCATAGTTTGGTGGCGCTTTCCATCATTTGGATCTGTCAAGAACAACACCGATGGTTGTGTCAAGGATGGGTTTGCAAGCGGGGGAGGCATCATCAGGGACTACGCAGGAAATTGTATCAGGGCTTTCTCAGCTTCATATGGACAATGTATGATATTAAAGGCGGAACTCGGGGCTATTCGTGATGGGATACTATTAGCTAGAGATCTTGGTTTGCCAGATATTTGAGTTGAGGTAGATTCGACCGTTACCATTCACTGCATCACCAGAGGTGGTTGATCGTGGCTTATCCAGAGGATATTCAGACAGATTGTAGATATCGTTTCATTTAATAAAGATAGGTCTCCCACATTTTTTGAGAGGGAAACCAAGTTGCAGATGCACTTGCTACCAAGGGTTGTCATCATCGTAGATACTAGGAATATGTTCCAGCCGACCTACCATGACATATCAGGGTACTTGTTCAGATTGATAGATATGGTCGCTGCCACAACAGACGAATGACCGTTGCTAAAGTCTTTTTTGCAACGCGCAATGCCTATTGCAAATGACTAAAACTCTATGGCAACATCGCATCCCACAACAGACGAATGGCCATTGCTAAAGGTAATAGGCAACGTTTTTTGCCCGTTGTGAAAGGTAATTTTTGGTGTAGTGTATGTCACCTATCTTGGAAGAAGGGTTAAACCGCTTTACCAGGGCATACGTGACCTTAGTAATGTAGCATGATTCTGGCAGGAAGGGCATACCTACTCAGAATGTTCTAACTATTCTATTTTAGCCCTTGCTTGACAATCATTATTTTAAAACTCTTTAGTTCTCATACTAATTTTGAACCACATTTATACAATAAAATATTTTGTACGTAAATCTAAAATTTTCCTACTTTTTAACCCTACATTCTCCAAAAATTCACTATTCAAAACTTCATTTTTTCAAAATAATGGTCATCAAACAGGGGCTTAATATGGCCACCAAATTGGAATATGTAATATCACACTAGTGGTAGAATTGCAATCATTTTGGTTTTTCTGTTCTATACAAAATCCTATACCTTAGTCTAATTAGCAAATTTTGTTTCTAGATATGAGATGCAAAATCTAATAAGAATTGTTAGAGTATCTACATTGTTTACTAAAATTACAGGCCAGAAAGTACATGGGTCGCATTCAAGTAATAAAGTGAATGACGAGTCCAAGTCAATCACTCGAGAAATGTTTACTCGATTATACGATAGTTAATTTAATTCTAAAAACAAAACACACAATAAAATATGATTTTGAAAATAATTAAAATACTAAAAATTCTTAAAAAATAACAAATCTGAAAATTAAGGAAAATTGGGAGGAAATAGTAGTTGGTATTCGTGATTTCGCTTAACCATCGCTAATTAATTTTTTCAACCCACAAATTAACAAGAATAATGATACTTATACATAAGATATAAGTGATCGATGAATCGGTCCATAACTCATGTGGACCGCTTCACGGGGCCTAGCGATGTAAATGTCGGTCCTCGCCAATTATACTAGCTGAGCCTGACTATTGTGTTGACCTAAAAGTTGACTTGAACCTTAAAGTTTTGATCATAAAACTAAATTTAATCTTGTTTACTAACAATTGAATTTAAATGATCATATTTTCAAAGTATTTGATGATAAATCGATCGATTGTCATCAAAAGATTAAAATTAAAAATATCATTATAAATTGGACTCACATAGAAGGTCAAGATCGGAATCACATCTTTCAAGCATTCGAGACAAAAATCCTTCAAGATGAGAGCTTAAAAGCCAACTTCAAGATATATCAAAGACTAAGCTTTTAGACCAAAGACTAGGCTTTTAGACCAAATGTAAAGCTACAAATATTTTTGAATCTTTAGCAATGAATGATAAAAGCTCAAAAAAATATCAAAAACTATTTTATACATCAAATATTTTTTTGATATCACGTGCATAAAATATTTTGATCAAGTTAAATATCATATTTCTAAAATATTATTTATCTTTGAAAAACTAGTAGAAAGCAATTTCCAAACAAAAATCTATGTTTTTCAAAAAACAAAAATCGAATCAAGACAAATCTAGTAGACCAATCAACCGAACTTGGAGTTAGGTAGACCGAACCAATTAATTGAACTAGTAGTTCGGTTGATCGGTTGAGGACTTAGCTATATTTTTGGGTCATCTGAAAGTCTATAGGTCAACCGATCTCTCATCCGAACTTACAAAAAGTTTTACAAATTGTTCTTTATAAACTAATTCTCTTTTGCAACCAATGAAAGGCTTTTGAAGTGCATTAAAGAAAGAAATAATTTGAGCAAATCTTTGAAATTGTATTGCATTTATTTCTTCTACATTTTCATTGAAAATTTTGATTGGTTGAATCAAACTTTTAAAAATCCATACTCATCGAATTTTTCCACTTAACATTTGAGTTATCATAAAAGAAAGAAATAATTTGAGCAAATCTTTGAAATGTATTGCATTTATTTCTTCTACATTTTCATTGAAAATTTTGATTGGTTGAATCAAACTTTTAAAAAATCATACTCATCGAATTTTTCCACTTAACATTTGAGTTATCATTATTTGTTACTTATTGAAGTGTTAGTCTTTTAGTACTTAATTTATTGTTATCGTTTTTAAGATAAAAATTTCATTGTAAAATAATATCTGTAAACATTTGGGTCATATTAAGGTTCCTTGAAAACTCAATGTCATATAAGGATCAATGCTCCTTGTTGTTTGTAAGTCATCAAAAGCTTTATAAGGGTTTTGATTACACCATAAATCAATCAATGTAGTGAAAAAGGTTTTGCCCATGACAAAGAGCTTAATAACAAATGATGTATATTATTGATTTGGATCGAATCTTCATAAATATATCATTTGCATCCTACCTACTCATTCACTTATTTATACTTTGCTTACGATTATTATTTGATTGATCTAAGTGTTATTGAATTACTTAATTTGAGATTATTTTTCGAAAAAATCTCAAAAACTAATTCACCCCCTTTTGGTTAATTATTCTTGGGCTATCAATTAATATCATAGCAATGAGCACATTTTGAAATTAAGATTTTACAATCTTGAACAATGGCTAACCATAATGTTTAAAATTTTGAGGGTCATTCTACAAATTGTCCTCCATTCTTTCATGTCACTCATTATAACTATTGAAAGGTTTGAATGATAATATATATTAAATTAATAGACTATAATATTTAAAAAGTTAATGACTTTGGTCCTTATTGCTTATAAAAGTTTTAGATAAAATTAAATTTAATCGTATTAGCACATGTGATATTGCTTATGATATTTAGCATGCTTTAAAAATCACTCACATGTGTACTTAAAGGCTTATGATATTTTTAGTGGCCTTAAAGGCTTTGATCGAAAATCTATTAATGGTGAACTTTTGAGTAAAATACTTAGGTCTCTCTCGGAGGATTAGAGCTCTACGAGGATATTGATAGAAAATACCAAAGATATTAGTGTGTATATATATGAGCTAAATTAAGTCAAGACAAATAAAAAAAACAAGAAAAAACAAAGAAGAGAAAATGAAGGAACCTCCAAAACATCAAATTGCTTTAAAATCGACAATTGATGAATGCTCCTCAAACATCGGCATGATTGATGAAGAGCTTGATGACTTAGCACTTCTTGTCAATAAATGGAGAGGTTTTTGCAACAATCATCCACTCCAAAAGAAAGAAGAAAAAGGCGAAGAAAAGAATAAAAAGATTGTGTGTTATAATTGTAACAAACCTGATTCCAAAATGATCGAATGTCCTAGCAAAACAAGATTCTTCAAAAAAAAAAAAAAACTACTCCATGAGATATGGGATGAGGGGAAGATGAAGACCGAAGAAAATGAAAGTAATGAAGAAATTGTCAACATGTGGTTTGTGGCTATTGAAGATAAGGTAAGCTCAATTGGAAATTCTTCATATGATGAATTATTTACCTTTTATGATCTTGAAAATTTTGAACAACTTGATCTCAAACACTCTACTCTCAAAAATAAATATTCTTTATTGAAAAAAAAAAGGCAAAAACATTTTTTGAAATACGGAATGATTTTTGAGAAAGAAAAATAAATCCTTTAATTAAAGAAAATTCTTCCTTAAAAGAAAAGATTTTAGATTTGACTAAAGTTGTTTATAAATTCATTGAAGGGGAGAAAAAAATTGAGTTTTGATATAGGAGGAATTGGTTACAAACCTTTTTTGAAACAAATCTCTAAAAAGTATCTTTGTTGAAGCATCTAATTCTTTATTTCCAAATGTTGCATGTAGCTTTTGTAACAAAGATTGACAAGTACCTTTTAATTATTTAATCAGCACTTTGAAAGCAAAAAAAAAGTAGATTCAAAAGTCTACAAACACTAACTACTAAGTATCCAAAATTGTATGGGTACCAAAGATAAAAAATATAAATATTTCTTGCAAGTACCTAAGAAAATAAAGAGCAATTAGTTCTTGTACAGTGAATGCTCGAAATTCATGACGGGAGATCAAACATTATTATCCAGTTCCAAAAAGATGGATAGAGATCATGTCACTTTTAGAGATAATACCAAAGGAAAAATCATTGGCATTGGAAATATTAGTTATCATTTATCTCCCTTTATTGAAAATATGTTATTAGTTGATAAATCTCAAACATAACTTTCATAGCATCAGTCAATTATGTGATAAATGTAATCATATCAAATTTGATTCTTCCAAATGCCTTATTGATTATATTTATACACTTATCTAGGTCGTTAAATTAAAATATTTTTTATTTTTATTAATTATGGCTTATTTTTGTGTAAATTGCATTTGTTCGGTAAAGCTCAATGCAAATGGCAGAATATGATGAAAGGAATGAAAAAAAGGGCGAAAATGAATGTCAAAAGTAAAAGCTGATTTTGACCTTATATCAATGATTGGATGATGCTAGGATCCAATTGGACAAGAATAGAAGACAATGGACTAAAAATGAATAAAGAATGACCTAAATGCAATCTTGAGAAAGTTCAGGGACCAATTTGCAAAATTGGTCACCTCCGCATAGCCATGCTCACGCATGGACGTTCGGCCTTGTGTGAGCAAGGCTCCCAATTGGATTAACTAAGCCAAAATTGGCTCTACCATGGTATGATTTCCTAGTCTCCATTCGAAACTGGACAGACATGCCACTCTCCTTATTTTGGTCCAACTCCTTATGGTATAATTTCCTAGCCTCTATTTAACGTACTTGAGGCTGTTAAGAACGTACCTTGAAACCATATAATGTCGAGAAGAAGTCTAGTAAGAGATTACAAGGGGAATAATACAAGAGATTGAAGATTCAAAACTCGGATTCAATATTCAAGACCAAGAAGTTGATTTTTCAAGTTTTTACTATTGTTTTTTAATTCAGGTGATATTTTTTCGTAACTTTTTATGTAATTTTCTTACAAACATATTAGGCTAATTTTATTGTATTGGATAAAGACGAGGTCATTGGTTATTTATTTTTAATTTAAAGACAAGTAGCATATTGATCACCAATTAGATAACGTGTAGCTTGTTGTAGTGTTAGGAGGTTCACAATAGGTTTAGAACGTGCATAATTAACATACGGGCACTAGATATTAGGAATGACATGTATGTCATATGATAATCGTGTGATTGAATATATTTCTTTGCATATAATTCCAAACTAGGAATAGTATCGGGTCATGCTTAGAATATGTTTGACTTTGGAAAATAAATCCGAATACAATAGGATTATCAATTGTCACGAATGCACGAATAACACTAAACTACTTAAGTTGAGAATTGGAATAGATATCAATACGTGGATTTTGAAATCTAATATATTCATTCCATAATTTGATACAAACCAACACATTTAGCGTAACAAATAACATAACTTAGGATAATTACAAACCAACAATCTCTTTGTGATACTTATATTGAATTTGATAGAAAACTACTACACTATAATTAAAATTTATTCATCGTGAGCTGATAACTCAACTCATCATATTATTATTTGTCAATGATCCTATAAACTTGCGAGATTTATTAACAAGTTCTTAACGTCGTTGTCGGGGAATAATTTGTATCATTTTAATTTATTAATTTATTTTGGATTCAATTTTTCTTTTTCTTTTTAGGCTATTCATCACACAGCCTAACTCTTTTGTGCTTTATTATTTTTTGGTAGTCACCAGTTCACGCAAGATTCTGACGAGATGGAGCTTCTTCCGATAGATTTTGAGATCAAAATAACCTTTAGACAACAGAAGAGAACAGAGAGAAGCACTATATGGTAGAAAATCAAAATCATGTTCAGAATCCATTACCACTAGCTTAGCTAGTTCAACCAATGGTTCTCGTCAATGATGGTTAAATATTAGTTAGGGACAACGTGAATCCCATACATGTGCTTGTACAACCTGCAATCATATATCCTCCATTTGGGCAGGACTTTCACCTTCAACTGGATGTCATCAACTTATTTAAAAATCATCACGACATCATGTTCTTCGGGAAAGCAAATGAGAATCCGCACTAGCATGTTCAAACTTTGTGATGCTATGTCTAATAATTAGTCATGAGAGAATGTCGGTAGATGCTTTTCGAATGTGCTTGATCCCACACACTTTGAAGGATAATACAAGAGAATGACTATGTTCATTACGTGCCAAAAACATCATGTCTTGGAATGACAAGGTTCAAAATTTTACAATGAAGTTCTTCTTACCATCTCTTATCCATCGGATCAGAAATGAAATCCATCTTTCATGTAAAAGGACCTTGGAAGCTATCCATGTGAGTCATTTTAGGACTTGTTTAAGAAGTGATCTAACATAAACATTCCTAAACAAGCCCATATATACATGTTATATTTAGGACTACTTCCAAAATACCTTAATATAGAAGATGCTTCAGCGGATGGTTCAATAATAAAGATGAAGGTAGACAATGACCTTGACTTTTAGAATGAAATAGTAGAGAATCTATCTATGTGGTCGACCAATGAGGACATTCCTAAGAAAACAGCGGTTATTTACAACATTGATGCAGTGACAACAATATCAAGCCAAATGGAAGTAAAAATAAATAAATTGGATAAATCATCTCAAACTGTGAACATGATGCACCAGCAAACACCAATTTTCATAAGATACATGATAGATCATACTATTGCAAATTACCTTTTAGTTTCCATGCAAGTAATCCAGCTTGGGAAGGTTAGCTACGCACGAAACTTTCAAAGGTAAAAAAACAACCCCCACTTCAACACATATAATTCGGGGTGAAGGAATCATTCGAGTTTTTTGTATACTAACAATAAAAGACAAAGATGAGAACAATGAGGGAAATATCAAGAAAGACCATTGGGTTTCTAACAACAACAACAACAACAACCACAACAACATTAAGATAGAAAGCCAAGATCGATGGACTTACTCACTCAGTGCATTACAAAGACTAAAACTAACTTTTAAAATCAACGGGCTCCTATAAAGAACTTGTAACAATAGGTGGGACAAATAGTAGTTGCGTTAGCAAGTAAAACTCAAGGACCTTTCCAAGCAACACAGAGACGAATCCTAAAGAATAAGTAAAGGCCATCACTACATACAATAGAGTTTATTTACCCGAGATACACGTGAAAAAGCTAGCTACTGCCATAGAAAAGTACCAACCACAGGCGAGGAACACGTGGATCAGTTTGATAAAACAATAGAGAAAATCAAGAAGAATTCTCAAACAGTCAACATGTTAAGACAATCATCACTCTAAAAGCTTATGTACTTCCAATTCCATTTCCATAGAGATTGCAAATATACAAGCTTGATAAACAATTTACAAAATTTTTGGATGTGTTTAAAAAGTTGCATATCAACATACCATTTGTAGAAGCCTTAGCCTAAATGTCCATTTATGATAAGTTTATCAAGGACATACTATCAGGCAAAATTAATCTGGAAAATGATGAAACGGTGATGCTAACAGAAGAGTGTAGTGCGATACCCCAACACAAGTTATCATCTAAACGAAAAGATGCATGGAGTTTTACTATTCCTTGTAATATTTGTAACAAAATATAGATAAGGTACTATGTGATTTAGAAGCAAGTATTAATTTAATGCATCTATCTCTTTTCAAGAAATTAGGTTTGGGAAAAGCAAAAGTTATTACAATTTCTTTGTAGCTGGCTGACAACTACATTATCCTAGACATTGGAGAAGGTAAAAACATCCCTCTCATATTGGGTCGTCCATTTCTGACTACTAGCAAAGCATTTACTACACGAGATCAGTTGATTTTTGAGGTTAAATGAAAAAGAATTGACAATTAGAGGTAGTGCCAATTTTCTTATTTTTGTCCAACTTTTTATAGTATGATTTCCTAGTCTCTATTTAACCTACTTGAGGCCTTCAAGAATGTACCTTGCATCCATATAACTCTGGAAAAAGGTCTAGCAAGAAATTACTAGGCAAATAACATAAGAGATTGGAGATTCAAAGCTTAGATTCAATATTCAAGACCAAGAAGTTGAATTTTCAAGTTTTTTCTAATGTTCTTTAATTTGGGTAATATCTTTTCTTAACTTTTGTGTTATTTGTATACAATGGTGTTAGGCTAATTTTTCTATTGTAATGGATGAAGATGAGACCATTGGTTATTTATTTCTAAATTAAAGACAAGTAGTTTAGTAAATTCTTGTGTTCTTGATTGATCATGCATGATTATTTCGTTATTTGATTGCTTGATACCAATTAGATAACTTGTTACTTGTTGTAGTGCTGGGAAGCTCACAACAGGCTCGAAATACTGCATAATTAACACACATGCTATAAATACAAGGAATAACATGTATGGCGTGTACAATTTCGTATGATAATCATGTGATTGAATGCATTTCTTTGTATACGAATTCGGAGTAGGAATAATATCAAGTTGTATTTAGAATGGGTTTGACTTAGCACGGAAAAGAACGTTGAATACAATAGGATTATCGATTGTCATGAATGTTTGAATGACACTAGACTACGTAAATTGAGAATTGGAAATAGATACCAATAGGTGGATTCTGAAATTCAATATATTCATTCCATAATTTGATACAAACCAATGCATTTTGCGTCATAGCATAACTCAGGATAATTACAAACCAACAAACTCTTTTGTGATATTTACATCGAATTTGATAGAGAACTAGTACATTATAATTAGAATTTATTCATCGTGAGACAATAACTCAACTCATCACATTATTATTTGTCAACGATCCAGTATGTTTGCGGGATTTATTTAAACAAGTTTTTGACGACGTTGTCAACGAATAATTTGTTTAATTTTATTTATTAGTTTATATTGGATTCAATTCTTCTTTTTGTTCTTAAGCTATTCATCACACAATCTATCTCTTTTGTGCTTTGTTTTTTTAGGCAGTTACCAGTTTATACAAGATTTTGATAAGATCGAGCTTCTTCCAATAGATCTCCAGATCTAAAAAATCCTCCAGACAACGAAAAAGAGAACAGAAGAAGTGAGAGATATGGCAAAAAATCAAAATCAGAATCAGGTTCAGAATTCGCTATCACTACCTTGGCTAGTTCAAGCTTTTAGCCAAGGATAGTCGCCAATCTTGGCAAAATATTAGTTGGGGAATATGCAAATCCCAAACCTTTGCCTGTACAACTCATAATCATATAACCTCTATAACTTTCACCTTTAATCGGATGTCATCAACTCTTTTTAGGTTAAAAGAGGACGGTACCTCCAAGATTTCATTAATATGTCCTCACTTGTGATGGAGGAATACCATGGTTACATGAAGAAATAATGAAAATAGTAAATAAGGTAGTACTACTTTCCTTACAATAAATATAAATGATAATAGACAAAAATAAAAATAAAAAATAAAAAAAATCATATTCTAATTTGGCCAATTCATTTCTATCAATTTGTATGAGTGCCCTAACATGTTGTGGTAGGTCAAATGTTCCATATATATGATATCGCTGATTATTCCAAATTTTTGTAGCAAGAGCATCTACAAGCTAATTCTCCTTTCTATAGATGTGGGAAACTGAGCTCTATTGAATGATATAATGTTTATGATCTAAGATACCCTGAATAGACCATGGTTCTCCTCTAGTGATCCAGTGAGTAGCCACTAAAAAATCTAACCCAATCCAAATATCTGAAAGACCGAGTCCTCTACCTAGTAAAATTCCATCTAGAATAGCCTTGATATCTATCTCTAATATCATGAACGATTTGTACGAATTTGAGAAAGCTCTAATACATTGACATACGTAATCTCTAATGATGCCTTCCCGCTTGTAAAACCATCATTGACACATCCATCAGTCTTGATCTTGACATATAAGACTAATAGAGTGCGCCACCAAACTAGAATGGGGGAGAAGGTGAGGAAGGGAGTCTAAAGAAATACCAAAGATAAGTGCAAGTGTCAAATCCCCTCGCCTATGCATAGCTCGAAACAGTCTTCCCTTATGAAGAAAACGGATGGTGCGATAAATCCTCCAAATGATATGTCTGGCCTGCATGTGGATCCCTCTATACTTTGCATTATTTCTCTCGGTCCAAAGAAACCAAGATATCAATAGAGGTATAATAGTGCGAATGTGTCCACAATGAATATACTATCCAGAATACTGCCATCTCTAGAACCTCGCCTGACTCCTTCTCCTGAACTCATAGGCATGTGAAAAATATCCCCAAAATGCTGCCATACCTGATTGGAAATGCTACGTCCGTGAAGATCAGTTTCAGAACAACACGAGGACAACTGGCATCCAATCTTCCTCTGAACAGCCACGTCTATTGAAATGAGGTACTGTCTATTCTCTGTAGAAGAATGAGACAGTAACCAGTAAAATGGAGCTCCACAGTAATCGATATGAATCCTGACATTAACGTCCCATACGTACAAGCTGCCTGTGAACTTGGTAGCGAAGCTACCATCCAATGTATCCCACTAAACAATGCGATCTGGGGAATATGCACATAAAGGTATAGCTCATATCTGTATCTCCATAAGAGGAGAGAGAACCAGTAATACACGTCCTATATCCCACCTAGTGTCATCAATGAAATCATACACCATCGCTGATATGTGTTGTCAATGTAGGAATAGGGATGCCAACGTGGCTCACCCACCAGCAATCATTCCAAAATAAAATCTGATATGCCTTAATGTGACATACAATGTGTGGCTTTGTCCAAGGCCTAACTAATTTCAACATCTTCCAAGTAGGAGAAGATGAGTTGGGAACTACTGCAAGTAAAGGATGTGTCCCATACAATACTTGCTTAGTAAAAACTGTGCCTAAAGTGATCTCTGAGAACAGAACAACCATCTGAGCTTTATGGAAAAAGTGTCCACCACATCTTGCAATCTCGTAAAGCCTAGATTACCCTCATCAGAAGGAAGGCAAATCTCTTTCCAACACTGCCAATATAAATATCGTGCATGTCCCTTAAAGTCCCATAGGAAACACGCAAAGATGCTCTCAAGTTTCTTAAAGATAGTCTTGGGGAGCTGCATAATTCAAAGAAGATGTAATAACATGGAAGAGAGCACTGACCTCAGTAAGGTAATACGGTCCACCAGGTGACAAAAGTCGTGATGCCCAACCTGAGATCCTATTCTTGACCTTCTGGATAACGTCATCATAAATGAAGTTCATCTTGGTCCCTTTTAAGTAAAAGGTTGCTACTGATGTCTAAATCCAGTTGAAATCTCCAAACGTTTGATCTGGCTAATAGATGTCCGTCTAGGTAGTATAATTCTGGTCTTGTCCCTGTTTACCAAATGACCAGAAACCCCCTCATAATGCTCCAGACAATCAATAATCCTCATGATAGACTGTTTCTGTTCGTTGGCGAATATGATCATATCATCAGCAAATGAAAGGTGTGAGACAAGTGTACTACCTCTATGCCAATAGCACATATTGGGATACTTTTTAAGCTTCTAAGTGAGTAGGCGTGAAAAGTAATTTGCAGTGATGGTGAAATGGGATCACCTTGTCTAAGACCTCGTCAGAAGGGAAAAAACCACATGGATGGCCATTTAGGAGTACAGAAAATGACACTCCAAGATGTACCACTTGATCTTGTCGATCCAGATTTGATCAAATTCAAATGCCTCTAATACAGAATAAATGAATCCACAATCCATGCAATCATATGCTTTAGCCATGTCTAGCTTCAGCATAGTGATACCCTATTGCACTCTAGCATCTAAAGTATAGAGAAGCTCATGAGCTAACAAGACATTGTCCCAAATTAGGTGGCCAGGGATGAAGCCACTCTGTGGAGGAGAGATAATGCACAGTAATGGTGTACTTAATCGAGTGATCAAAAGCTTAGTAATAAGCTTTTTGAACATAGCACATAAATTGATGGGTCTGAAGTCAGTCCATCTACAAGTATCGTTCCTCTTAGGGAGCAATACAATAGTAGTAGCAACAAAACCCCGTGGAAGATGGCTGCCATAAAAAAAGTCCAAGACTGATCTGTGTACGTCATCTTGAATAATGTCCCAGCAATGTTGGAAAAATAGGGATGAGAAACAATTCGAGCCGACAACACTGTCAGCATCTATACTGAAAATCGCCTCTCGTACCTCATAAATCAAAGGGGGACGGTTTAGTACCAAATTATCATCCTCCGTCAAAAGCTTAGGAATGATATCAGAACGAATGGGGTCTAAGGGCTATGTTAGAGTAGATAGAATGTAACGTCCCAATTTTTTCATACATTTTGAGGTGTTACAATAATTTCAATTTTTATGGAAATGATAAAATAATATTTTTTAAATAAAAATAACTGGAATATCCATAATGAAAACATAATCACAATTAATAGTTGTTTTGAACAAATACAACTGACTAATAATTTAAAGCGAAAAGAAAAAATGAACTTAATATTTTATCTCTTCGATCACCCTTGGTAGTCAGCTGCATCATCCCGCCATAGCTCCAATCGACCCAAGCTAGCCTGTAAAATTTTGTAAGAGTGAGTATTTAAAAAAAACACCCAGTAAGATATGTGCAGTTTTCATACACAATTATATACTATAAAATAACACTTCATATCACTCGTCTCTTATGGAGCATATTGGTGACCAAGCAACACACCCATCTTAGGTCATCTTAAATCCCGTAAGATTTCTTATCTCTTAATAAAGAACTCGAAGGTCCATTGGCAATTCAGGCATAAATTACTGAACATAAAAACATAAGGAAACAAACCACTTGCACAGAAGTATATTACCTTGATTGATCAAACGAGCTCTTGATATAAAAAAATATACTTAGAATTTATAGCTGCTGTGTAAAATTATGTGGTAGTGAATTATGGGACATTGACACACTATTTATAGTTGAAAATCTTAGTGGTTGAGTTATAGTAAAATTGTGATGGAAAATCTTGTCCATTCAATTTGATAAGAATTAAGTTTTTAATAAACCAATCATAATATGACACGTGTACTTGAATTTGTATAAAACTAATATTATATATATATATATACACACACACGTGCAACACTAGTGGATATCTTTTGGAAATAAAAAATAGACAGATATGATTATCTTTTCAAAATTTAAGATAAACTTGATTAGATAAATAAAATATTATATTTTTTTCTTGCTAATTATCTTAAAGGCACATTATTACCAAATAAAAAAAATACATATTAAGTACATTTCTTTGAATTGAAATAACTCGGCCTTAACTCATATGAACTTATATTTTCTCGAGTACAATCTACATTATTTAATGCGGGCTACAAAACTAGCCCAATGTTGACATACTTTTTGTCACTCTATCAAAACTAAATATTTGACCCAAAAACATAGAATTTAAAACACACACACACACACACATATATAGAACAAATAATTAAATTTTATTCCAATTTTTCGGGGTGTTACATAGAAGATCTTGGTAGAATGAAATAGCCGAAGTCTAAATGTCATTAGGAGTAGCTAAGACTTCCATTTCCTGTGCTCTCATGGACTTGATACACAATTTGATTCGGCGTCCCTGAACCATCGCATGGAAATATAGAGTATTATGATCTCCCTCACATACCTAACATGAACTGGCATTTTGCTTCCAAAAGCTCTCATTTATAGATAAAGTCCAATTCAAAACTGCCTAAGCATGATGCAATAAGTCGTGATGCTCCAATGTAGGGTCTCTATCATATACAATCTCTGTCTTATCAATCGTATCCTCAACATCCTTCACCAGCTGGAAAATATCACCGAACATATGTCGATTCCACAAACACAATCCCTGTTTCAACCTGTAGAACTTCTCCTATAAAGCAGTTATCCCCGAAAGATGGGTAGATAGTGATCACTTTTGATAGATGAAGGCTGAAAAATCATGATACTTCGTCCAAACGTTGAGGAATCTGAAAGGTCTGGGTCCCAAATCATCATCAGAGACCTACTAAAGTAATGATTATTTCAAATTAGGCTTTTCGAAAAAGTAATCGATAACCGCACGAACATGTTCAAGCTTTTCTAATGTTGTGTAAAGTAATTAGTTATAAAGGAATATTAGCATATGCTTTTCGAATGTGTTTGTTTCCTCACACTTTGAATGATGGCACAAAAGAATGGATACGCTCATTACCTACCGAGAGCATAGTGTCTTAGAATGATATGGTGCACAGTTTCTAATAAAGTTCTTTCCACCTTACTTTCAAGCAAAAGGACATCGAGAGCTATCCAGAAGTGTGGAAGAGGTTCAAAGACTTGTTTAGGAAGTGTCCTAATTAAAACATTCCAAAAGAAGACCAAGTATATATTTTCTACTCAGGACTACTTCCGGAATACCATAATATGGTATATGCTTCGGTATGTAGTTCGATGATGAAGATAAATGTAGATAAGGCCCATGAATTTTATGAGAGAATTGTAGAAAATAAGTCTATATGTCTAACAACATGGATATTCCTAAACAAATAGTAGGTAATCACAAAATTGATGAAGGGACATCATTGGTAGCCTAAGTGGAAATAATAACAAAGAGATTAGATAACTTATCTCAATATATGAATATGGTACATCTGTCAACATCGATTTGCATAGGCTACTGGATAGATAATACTATTGTAATTGTCATTTGGCATTCATGCATGTAATCTAGCCTAAAGAGGTTAGATATGCACAAAACTTTCAGATGCAACAAAAAATCCCCATTTTGACACATGCAATTGAGTTGGAGGTATCATCCAAATTTTTCATGGACCAACAATCAAAGTCAGGACAATGACAAAAAGAAAACTATCAAGGAAAACCATCGTGTTTCTAACATAACAGCCTTAAGACAGAAAGCCAATGTTGGAAGACTTGTTTACCGAGTACATTACAAAGACTGAGACTAACTTTCAGAACCAACAGGCTTCTAGAAAAACCTAGAATAACAGGAAGGCAAATAGTAGTTGCGTTTTCAATAGAACTAAATGGAACTTGTGAAGTAACATGGAGACAAATCATAAAGAATAGGTAAAAGCCATTACTACGCATACGAGAAAAGGCTAGCTACTGCTATAGAAAAGATACCTACCATAAATGACAAATAAGTGGGTTAATCTGATAAAACAATAGAGGAAAATTAAGAAAAATCTTCTGACAGTCTATAGGTTAAAGCAAATGTTCCTATCAAAGCTTACCTTCGATTCCATTCCCATTGAGATTGCAAAAACACAAGCTTGATAATCAGTTCGTGAATTTTTTGGACGTGTTTAAAAAGCTGCATATCAACAAACCGTTTGTAAAAGTCTTAGCCCAGATGTCCAACTATTTTAATTTTATGAAGGACATACCATGAAAACAAGAGAAAGTTCGATAATAACAAAGTGGTGATGCTCAAGAAAAGTTTAGTGAAATATTTTAAAACAAGTTACCATAAAAACTAAAAGATCCGTAGAGTTTTACTCTTCCTTACAATATGGGAAACAAACATATGGATAAGGCATTATGTGATTTAGGGACAATTATTAATTTAATGTCTCTGTCTCTTTTCAGGATATTAGATTTGGGAAAACTAAAAACCACTACAATTTCATTACCGCTAGCTGATAGGTCTTTCAAACACCCTTGTGGCATTGTTAAAGACATTTTGGTAAAAGTTGAAAAGTTTATATTTCCAGCGAACCTTATTATCTTGGATAAGGAAGAAGACAAATACGTCACTCTTATATTGGGTCGTCCACTTTTGGTTAGTGGTGAAGCATTGATTGATGTACAAAAGGTTCTATTGATTTTGAGGTTAAATGAAAAAGACTTGACAATCAACATCTTCAAGACACTCAAGTTTCAAAGTGAATCAGATTTATGCTTTCGATTGATGTGATTGATAAAGCAGTAGTAGAAACATTTAGATTTGAGGCTGGCTTGGTACATTCTAATGATTTTCCATCTAAAAAAGAAGAAGTAGAAAAGTGTGTTCGATACTTGACAACAAATCCATCATTCGTCAAGCAGTTAAGGGTGGAACTTGATAAAAATCTCACAACACCTTTACCATATGTTCAACAACCTCCAACACTTGAGCTTAAACAACTACCAACTCACTTACGACATGCCTACTTGGGAGAGAATAATACACATCTAGTCATTATCTCAAATTCTCTCACCAAGGATGAAGAGAGATCAACTATTGAGGGTACTTCAATATCACATGACAAAATCTGGATGGACCATCTCTAACATAAAAGGGTCTGATCATTCTCTTTACTTGCATAAAATCCTACTGAAAGGTTAAAACAAGCCATCTATAGAACATCAACACATGTTAAACCCAACAATGCAAAAGGTGGTGGGGAAAAAGATATTGAAGCTTTCGAATGTTGGAATCATATTCGACATTCATTAGTTGATTCTAGTACATGTGTTGCAAAAAAGAGAAAATCACAATGGTTCCAAATTAAGACAACAAGTTGATTCCCATGTGCATAGTCATGGGTTGGAGAGTTTGAATTAACTATCTCAAGCTCAACAATGTCACTAGGAAAGATCACTTTTCCTTTCTTTTTATTGATTAGATATTGAAAAGGTTCGTAGGTACTTACATTTTACTTTCTAGATGGAGTATTCGAACTTATAATCAGATTTTGATTACACTGGAGGATCAAGAGAAGATTACTCTCACGTGTTGTAATGGTACCTTTGTATATAGATGGATGCCATTTGGTTTATGTAATGTTCCAGCCACTTTTCAATGGTGCATGATGTCTATTTTTTTTATATGGCAGGGCATTACATTGAGGTTTTTATAGATGATTTCTCAATATTAGGGTTATTATTCTAGACATGCCTATATCATCTAGGGTCATTATTGTAGTGATCCGAAGAAACCACCCTCGTACTTAATTGAGAAAAGTGTTACTTCATGGTTCAAGAAAGTGATTATGTTGGGACATTTGATCTCAGCAAGGGGTATTGAAGTTGACAAGGCTAAGATATAGGTAATTAAAAATCTACCTCCACCAATTTTAGTGAAGGTGATTAGAAATTTCTTGAAACATGTGGGGTTCTATCGTTGCTTCATCAAGGGCTTCTCCAAAACCGCGAAGCCTCTTTATGGCTTACTAGAAAAAAAAACACTCTTTTTCGATTTTCTGAAGAGTGTTTGGTTACTTTCAACACTCCGAAAAAAAAGTTAGTTACAGTTCCTGACTGGGATTTACCATTTGAGAGGATGTGCGATGCAAGAGATTATGCTATTAGGGTAGTTTTAGGTCATCACAAGAACAAAATCTCACACTTGATTTAATATGCTAGCAAGACTTTTGTTGAAGTTTAGTTGAACTACGCTATTACGATGAAAGAGCTTTTGGCTTGTTCGCTTTTAATAAATTTAGGTCTTACATGATTGGGTCGAAGGTAATTGTGTATACAGGTCACACTGTACTAAAGTATTTGCTAAATAAGAAGGATGCTAAGTCGAGACTCATCAGATAGATACTTCTATTGCAGGAATTTGATTTAGGGATCCAAGATAGAAAGGGGAGCAAGAATCAGTTGCAAATCATCGATCTCGCCTAGAATCACAAGAACAGGATCCTATAGATGAGATCAATGAGGTATTTCTAGATGCTTCCATAGATTGGGACAACACCTTAGTATGCAAATTATGTGAATTATCTAGTAAGTTTTGTCATTACATCGGGGTATTCAGGTTGTAAGAAGAAGAAATTTTTCAATGACCTTAAGCACTACTTTTGGGATGATCATTTTCTCTATAGACGAGGTCCAGATCAGATCATTCGTTATTGTGTGTGAGAAGAACATAACCACCTTTTGGAACATTGTCATTCTTCTCCATACGGGGGGTCACTTCACAACAACTAAGATAACATCGAAGGTTCTACAATCAAGATTTTATTAGGCTACTCTATTTAGGGATGCATATGTCTTGGCAAAGAAGTTTGATAAGTGCCAGAAGATGGGAACTATCTCAAGGAAGAACGAGATGCCCTTAAACAGCATTTAAGAAGTTCGAATATTTGATATTCGGAGTATTGAATTTATGGGACCATTTCCTTCTTCATAGGTCAACAATAAATCATGATGGTTGTAGGTTACGAGTCAAAATGGGTTGAGATTGTGGCTTTGCCAACAAATGATAGATAGTTAGTGACTCAACTTCTAATGAAGATACATCGAAAATGATAGATAGTTAGTGACTCAATTTCTAAGGAAGAACATCTTTCGATGTATGGCACTCCGCGAGTAATTGTTAATGATGATAGGAAGCACTTTTGCAACCGTTAATTCTCAGTATTGTTGGCTAAGTATAGAGTTACGCATCGTATCTCAATTCCTTATCATTCTTAGAATAGTGGGCAAGTGAAAACCTCTAATAAGGAGTTGAAAAAGATTCTTAAAGAATAGTCAATGCATCACGTACAGATTGGTCAAAGAAGTTAGATGATACACTTTGGGCTTATCGCATAACATTCAAGACATCTATGGGCATGTCTCCATATCAATTGGTTTTGGGTAAAATATGTCACTTGCCAGTTGTGCTTGAGCACTAGGCATAATAGGCTATACACGTGCTAAACTTTGATATGGAGTCAACTAGGAAGAAGAGAATCATTCAACTCGATATGTTTAGGTTAGAGGCATAAGAGAATGCCAAGGTATACAAAAAGAAGACTAAGTGATGGCAAGTTAAGCACATAAAGAAAAAAGAGTTCGAAGTTGGTCAATAGGTTCTCATGTTTAATTCTCACCTTAAGCTTTTTCCAAACAAGTAGAGGTCAAGATGGTCGGGTCCATTCACATTTGTAGCTGTATATTCTTTTGGCATAGTTGAGGTAGTGTCTCAAGATCATCTGTGAAGATTCAAAGTCAAGAGATTACATTTGAAGGCTTATTGGAGAGGTGATTACTCCAATGAAAAGACAATCGTGCCACTTGATAGTCCAAAGTAGCCTAAATAATAAATTCAAGCTATAGACGGTAAACAAACACTTATTTTGAGATAATCCGATTTTCTACCCTTTTATTTATTTAGCATTATATATGCATCAAAGTAGGATTTTTCATGTTTTTGTGTGTTGTAGGATAGTTTAAAAATCTTTATCCATTACTTAGGTTCTAAAGGTCATATATGCATTCATCCAAATTTCATGTGTGTTTTGTATGAAATTTGGTGTTGAAAAGAGTGAATTTGTGCAAAGTTAGTGTTCTTGGGAGTTAAAAACAAGTTTTAGAGCAAAAAAAATTTGCTTTCGAGAGTAAGATTGAGCTTAAAATGATGTTCATGTTCTATATCATTTCTTGACCTTTTGGACACTCTTTGAAAGTATTATATCAAGAAATTGAAGATTTAAACCTTGAACTTGAATATCAATATCTTTTGCATTATTTCATGATTTGGGTGATATTTTTCTATTATTTTTCTTATAATTTATATAAAATCATGTTATCCTAAGTCCACTTTGTATTGAATGAAGATGAACCCTATTGTTTATTTATTTTAATTAAGACTAATAATTTAGTATTTCTTATGTTTCTTGATTATTTTTGTATTTTTATTGTATTATTTAATTTCTTGATTACCAATTAGATAATTAGTTGTTTGTTATAGTGTTAGGAGACACGATAAGTTTAGAACACATCAATGATAGCACACAGATAATAGATATTATGAATAACAATATCGATGTACAATTATATATAATCTAAAATTTATTTTATCTAGAGAAATAAAGTTAAATATATTAGTTTTATCAATTGTCAATAATGCATAAATGGAACTAGATTACATAATTGATAATTTAAATAGATAGTAATAGATGAACTCTAAATTCAACACAATCATCCATAATTTGATACAAAACAATTTTTTTACATATTTCTTAGCATAATATAGAATAAGCACAAATCAAATCATTTTAGTGTTACATACTTTGAATTCAATACAAAGCTAATAAATTTGAATTGAAAATTATTCTCTGTGGGACGATACTCAATCTCATCAAATCTATTACTTATCGATGATCTCATAAGCTTGCGGGTTTCACTCAACTGGATTGTTGTAGGGAGACATTGAGATAAATAGAGATTCTATGTGTAAAACTTTTTTGTGGATTGTCTAAAGTTAATAAGATAAAGATTAGGTGAAAATCTTAAGTTAGATGTCGATTTTTGAGAATGAGTGTTTCATAAGGGCCATTACGCTAATAATTATATTAAAAGGGAAAAAGCTACCATGAGTTATGAGGGAAAGCCACCCTATAAAAGATCCAAATAAGGACAATTATTGAAAATCCCATAAAGAAAACTCAAAAAGGGATCAAGCTAGTACACAAAACAAAATATGCAGAAAACACACTACATACTTTGATTAATCCCTGAACACTTGTTTGAAAGAATTAGACTTTTGATGAGAGATAATTAGCCTAATTGAGTCTTAGGTGTTGAAGTAATCAAAATATAGGAGAATCATTATTTGTTGAAATGTTGACTTTCAACTAGTAAAAATTTATCCAAACTAGAGTGGGTGGAGATTAGTATTGTATAAATTCAACTTTAGCTCACAAATTGGAAAAAAGAAGGAAAAAAAAATAATAAGCTTGGGGTATGTATCTCATGAGAGAAAAATGATAAATTTAACCATTGAAGGTTGGGAATTGAATCAAGTTTGGATTTACGGTGCTCTCAATGAGTCTTTATACACACATGGTAGTATTGCATTGGATATGTATAAGTTGATTATAACTTTGTGATTTTGATGATATTCATAGTTTTGACATCGAGATTCTAATTCTGAGACCAAGGTTATCTGGCCAAATTTTATTTAGGTTAGGTTATATTTTGTTTGAGAACAAACAATTGTTCAACTTTGAGAGTGATTGATAAGCGCATTTTATAAATTTATCTAGGCTATTAAATTATAATTTTTTTGGTTATTTTAATGAATTATGGTTTGATTTTGTGTAATTGTGTTTGTTAGGTAAAATTCGATGCAAATGGCGGAACTGGATGAAAGAAATGAAAGATGGAAGAAAATGAAGAAATTCAAAGTTTGGGGACCAAAATGCGAAAGTTCAAAAGTTTATTCGGACCTCGTATCGATGATTGGATGATGCTAAAACCAATTAGACAAGAACAGAAGACAAGAGATTGAAAAGGAATGAAGAAGAACCTAAATACACTCTGGAGAATGTTCAAGGACCAATTTGTAAAATTGGTTCCTAGATGCACATCCATGTGCAAGCATGGACATCCAAGCCTTACATTTGCAAGGTCCCCAATTGAATTAACTAAGCCAAGATTTGCTCTATCGTGCGTGACATGGAAGGTAGTCATGCGCACGCATGACTCTAAAATTGGGCAAAAGGGAGTTTCCTTATTTTGATCTAACTCTTTATGGTATGATTTTCTAGCCTCTATTGAACATACTCTAGGCTGTCAAGAATGTACCTTGCAACCATATAATGCTGAGAAGAATTCTAGTAAGAGATTACTAGGCAAATAATAAAAGATATTGAAGATTTAAAGATCGGATTCAATATTCAAGACAAAGAAGTTGATTTTTATGTAATTTGTATACAAACACGTTGGCTAATTTCTCTATTGTATTGGATGAAGATGAGACCATTGGTTATTTATTTCTAATTTAAAGACAAGTGGGTTAGTAAATTATCTTGTTCTTGATTAATCATGCATGATTATTTTGTTATTTTATTGTTTGATTGCCAATTAATTAACTTTTTGTTTATTGGAGTGCTTATAAGCTCACAATAAATTTAGAACGCTACATAATTAACATACGAGCAATATGTGTTAGCAATAACATGTATGGCATATGTAATCTCGTATGATAATCGTGTGAATACATTTCTTTGCATATGAATTCAAACTAGGAATATGGTCGGGTCGGGTCGGGCTTAGATAGGTTTGACTTATCTTGAAAAAGGAATGTAATTACAATTGGATTATTGAATGTCACGAACGTATGAATAACACTACACTACATAAGTTAAGAATTGAAAATAGATACCAACATCTGGATTCTGAAATCCAGAACATTCATTCTATAATTCGACGTAAACCAACGTATTTTACATAACTCATAGCATAACTTAGGATAATTACAAACCAACAATTTCTTTTGTGATACTTACATCAAATTTGATGAAAAGCTAGTACAATGTAATTATAATTTATTTTTCCTGAAACGATAACTCAACTAATCACATTATTACCTGTCAACGATCCAGTACGCTTGCGGAATTTATCTAAACAAGGATGCTACATCTAAAGATGTGATGTTTATAGGAAGCCAAAGTAAGAATGTTTATGTTATAAAAACTGAATTTGAAAGTGAAATAAAATGTTTATTAAGTTTTAAAGAGAGTCCTCTATCGTGGCATAGAAGAATAGGTCATGTTAGAATGGACCTACTTTCAAAAAATTTCAGAAATTGTTTTGCTAGAGGTTAGCCAAACTTGAAATTTGAAAAAGACAAAATTTGTGATGCATAGGAAAATAAATAAAGAGTTCCTTCAAACTTAAGCAGCACTCTTCAACTAAACACTATTTACAACATCTCCACATGGATCTTTTTGGATCATCTAGAACATCAAGCTTAAGTGGTAAATATTATACATTCTTCATTGTCGATGGTTTTTCTGTATTTACTCGGTCCTTTGAATGTATTTAAATATTTCTATAAAAAGGTTCAAAATAAAAAAGATACATTATAACTACCATTAGAAGTGATCATGGAGGAAAATTTGACAATATTGCATTTGATGAGTTTTGCAAAATTAATGGATATGAACATAATTTTTTCGCACCTAAAACTCCTCAACGAAATTGTCTAGTTGAAATAAATAATGGCACACTGCAAGAAATAGGTTGGACTATGTTAAATGAAAATGGTTGCCAAAATATTTTTGGGCCGAAACCATTATTACATTGTAAATAGAGTTTTGATTGATCGAAGAAAACAAAGACTTCATATGAACTATGGAAAAACAGAGTTTCTAATATTATTTATTTAAAAGTTTTTGGTTGTAAATATTTTATTTTAAACACAAAAGAAAATTTGGAAAAATTTGATTCAAAATTCAATAATGGAATTTTTCTTGGATATTCATCTTCTAGCAAGGTTTATAGAGTTTTTAATAAGAAAACTTTAATTGTTGAAGAATCCATATATATAATATTTGATGAAGTTGATCCTCTTGATCGGGAGAAATATATTAATAATGATGTAAGTTTGGAGGTTCGTTTTAAGCAAATGAATATTCAATATCAAAACAAAGAAGATCCTAAAAATTTTGAAGATCAACATGAAGAAGAAGCAAATATGCAACAAGATGAAGTAGAATCTCTCGAAGCACAAAGTGATCCATCTCTCACTAAGGAATGGGGTTTGTTTTTTCTCATCCCAAAAAACTTATCATTGGTGATCCATCCAAAGGCGTAACTACTAGAACTTCTATCCGAAATCTTCACAATAATTGTGCTTTTATTTCACAAATTGAACTAAATAATTTCAAAGAAGTCGAGTTTGATAAATTTTGTATTATAGTTATGCAAGAAGAACTAAATCAATTTGAAAGAAATTATATTTGAAAATTAGTTACTAGACCAAGTGATCAACCCGTTATCGGTACAAAAGGGGTTTTTCAAAATAAACGAGATGTAAATTGTAATGACCTAAATTTTGTATTCATTCAAGTCACTACCAAATTCATAACAAATCATATTTCCAGTAAAGTACAATTTTAGAGATGATCTCATACACTATATCATATAATTTCAAATCATAACCAACAAATATAATAATAATTTACAAAAAATCATGTCCTAAATAATTAATTAAAAGTTCTGATGAATTAAACTAAATATAATGCTGAAATTAAAGGTGTTCATCACGTTACACATAATTTAATTTATTGAGCCAATGAAGTATGATACCACGATTGCACCTCATTGCCCGCCAAACAACGACCCGTTCTAACCTGTGAGGAGTAGGGGAAAGTGTGAGTATATAGAAATACTCAATACGATACGGAAAGATTGTGCAATCCCGAATAAAATATTTAAATCATGTGTCAAAAACAACATACCGTCATATCATAGAAACCGGTAAGAGCTCATAACATATCATGTCTTTGGTACCGAATGGCCATTTCATATCATATCATATCATATCATAACTTTCATTAGCATACTATTTATCAACATGAAAATAAATAATTTAAACGAAATAACATCATTTGTATTTCATAATCCTTGATATACAAAAAGGATTGTTGGAAGAAAAGCAAGAAATTCACATTCTCAAAATCCTTTGTTGCCGTGTCTATATGCGTGTTCCACCCCAAAAAAGAAATATCATCCATAATATTTATATTATATTTTAAAACTACGCGTTTTCTTTTTCTTTTTCTTTTACTTTTTTTTTTTTTTTTTTTTGGTAATTGACTCAATTTGTTGTTTTGCCTTTTAATAATACACATGTTTGCAAATTCATTTCACACTTAAACAAGGCAACAACTGACACATTGATAGCACAAAATCATAATTACCATGTACTATCATAGTATTTTTCATGTACCTCTATCATAATTGTCGTGTATCTATGGAAGTTTCCCAAAATATATTATATAATATATCATTCAAACTTTTTCTTTTTCTTTTTTTACCTTTCCAATGCAATCACAATCAAAAATCAATTGTAGCCGAATAATTTTTTTTTTTTTTTTTTTCATTTCAACTAAAAGACACATGCTGGGTTGGGGAGATTTTTAAATCTATTTTAACTTAATTAATTACAAGTTAAGGTAATATCGTTCGACCTTAATAACAAAATATAACTTATTTGAAATAATTATTTCTTGAGTCCAATGTCCACGATTAATTGCGATTAATATACTTATCATTGCTCTACCAATATTTAAATATTTGATCCATATAAAAATAAATTTAATATATACACACTTTAGTCCCTAACTTTTCAAAACATTTAAAAAAACATATATAATAATTCATTCTTTTCCTATGAAAATTTCGGGACCTCACAATCTCCACTCCTTAAATATTTTCGTCCTCGAAAATTATCTTGGCTAATCAAAGAGTTCTGGATACATGGTTTTAACCTCATTTTCCTTCTCCCAAGCTGACTCGTTAAATTCGTGGTTTCGCAATTGGACATTGACCAAGTGAACTTCTTTATTACTTAATTGGTGCACCTTTCTCCAAAATCATCATGGAGATTTCTTCATATAACAAGTCTTTTTGTATCTTCAATGTCTGATAACCCACTACATGATTATGATCATGGACATATTTTTTGAGCATCGAAACATGGAACACGTTATGCATTGCCCCAAGTTTAGGTGGTAAGGCAAGTCGATAAGCCACAACGTCAATCCTTTCAAGAATTTCAAGTCCAATATATCGTGGTCTCAACTTTCCCTTCTTACCAAATCTCAATACCCCTTAATTGGTACTACTTTCAGAAAAAACTTTATTACCCACATGAAACTCCAAATCTTTTTTTCTGCCATCAACATAACTTTTTTGTCAGTGTTGTGTTGTCTTTATTCTTGCTCTAATCTTATCAACTGCCTCAACTGTTCGTTCAATAATATCAGGACCCAAAATCATATTCTCTCCAACCTCATCCCAATGGATAGGAGATCTGCACTTCTTACCATAAAGAGCTTTATATAGGGCCATGCCTATAGTAACCTGTAAGCTATTGTTGTAAGCAAACTCCACTAATGGTAGGCGAGTCTCCCAACTGCTGTCAAGTTCCAAAACACATGCCCTCAACATATGTTCAAGAGTTTGAATAGTTCTTTCCAATTGTCCATCCGTCTGTAGATGATAAGCAATGCTAAAATTCAATTTCGTCCCCATGGTTTCTTGTAAGCTTTCCAAAATTTTGATGTGAACCTTGGGTCTCTATCTGAAACAATGGTAACTGAAACTCCATGCAATCTGACTATATCTCTAATATATAACTGTATAAACTATTCCATATTAAAATTTACTTTGATTGGCAGAAAATAGGTAGACTTCGTCAAATGATCAACCAAGATCAACCACTATCCAAATAGCATTGTGACCTCTTGTTGATCTCGAAAAACCCACCACAAAGTCCATCTCTATGTGCTTACATTTCCATTTTGGAATATCCAACAGTTTTAGTAGTCCTGATGAGCTTTGATATTTTACCTTGACCTGTTAACAGATAATACATTTATCTACGAACAAACCAATTCCTCTCTTCATATTTCTCCGCCAAAATGTATCTCATAGATCTCGATACATTTTCGTACTACCAAAATGTACAACATACAGGGTGAAATGGGCTTCTTCCAACATCTCGTTTTTTATACTTTTATCTTTAGGTATACACAACCTTCCTCTAAAACTCAGCGCGTTATCTGCAGATACTTCAAACCCTATACATTTGTTTAAACCAACATAGGCCTTAATTTTCTGTAGGAATGGATCCTTATCTTGTACTTACTTGATTCGATTATGAAGAGTAGGTTGAATCATAAATGCTTTTATTCTCGCTGTAGCCTGAGTTGGCGTTGTGATGACTTCCAATCTCAGTTTCTCAAAGTCCTTTATCAAGTGTTCTTGCACCATGGGTAAAACTGCTAACTGCAATCCTGTCTTCTTATTTAAGGTATCTGCGACTACGTTAGCCTTACCCGGATGGTAAAGAATTGTACAGTCGTAATATTTCACTAACTCCAACCATCTCTTCTTTCTCATATTCAGTTCCTTCTGTGTGAAGAAGTATTTGAGACTCTTATGGTCCGTATAGATTTCACACTTCCCTTCATATAGATAAGGACGCCATATTTTTTAAGTGTGAACTACTGTTGCAAGTTCTAAGTCATACGTAGGATAATTCTGTTCATACCGCTTCAATTTTCTCTAGACACAAGCAATCACCTTTCCACGTTACATCATAACACAATCCAAACCTTGCTTGGAGGCATCGCTATAAATTACAAACCCAACCGAACCTTCAGGTATTGTCAATACAAGAGTCAAAACTAATATTTGCTTCAGTTACTGAAAACTTTTTTCACACTTTTCCATCCATTGAAACTTCACACCCTTTTTAGTCAACCGAGTCATCGAACCTGCTATTTTTGAAAACTCAATAAATCTTCGATAATAGCTAGCCAATCTTAAAAAATAGCGAACTTCGCCTATATTAGTTGGTCTAGGCCAATTAACTACTTCTTCTACTTTAACTGGGTCTACCTCAATTCCCTAGGCGGTAACTAAGTGACCAAGGAAATCCACTTGATCATGCCAAAATTCGTATTAATTGAATTTGGCATATAATTTTTCTTTCTCAAAGTCTCGAGTACTATCCAGAGTTGTTTCTCATGCACATTCTTATCTTTAGAGTATACGAGTATGTCGTCAATAAATACTATGACAAAAAGTACTGATAGAACACCGAGTTTATAAGATCCATAAATACAGCTAGAGCATTGGTCAAACCAAAGGGCATGACAGTGAATTCAAAATGTTCGTAACGAGTCCTAAAAGTAGTTTTCGATATGTCGCTTGCCTTATCCTTCAATTGATGATACCCTGACCTCAAGTCGGTCTTTCAAAACACCGTTGCACCCCTTAACTGGTTGAATAAATCTTCTATTCTTGGAAGCGGGTATCTATTTTTGATAGTCAGATGGTTCAGCTCTCAATAGTCAATGCACATCTTCATACTCCCATCTTTCTTCTTCACAAAAAGTAATGGAGCACCCCAAGGAGATATGCTCAGTCGAATGAAACATTTTTCCAGCACCTCCTCCAACTGTAACTTCAAGTCAATTGTAAATTCCAATTGCCTAACTTGTGGAATACCTAGTAAATCTTTTGGGAATACATTTGCAAAGTCTCGCATAATGTTAATATCATTAACGGCTGTTTCTGTATGTGTGGAATAGAAATAGAACCCTTCATCTCCCGGTTTGTGAAATAGTACTTCTTTCTTATGACATCGAAGGGTCGCATGACTGAGTCCCAACTAGTCCATGCCTAGAATAACGTCGAAGTCTTTCATCTCTAAAAGGTATAAGTCTGCCAGTAGTACCTTTCCGTCAATCTCTAACTTTATCACCTTTGTCATCTGATTTGTGCAAAGAGTTCTTCCTGAAAGAATGCTAACCTCTAATTCATTATTCATTTTCACACATGCAAAGTTAAACCTAACGGCGAAGGATGCGGAGATAAAAGAATTTGTATTCCCCAAATCAAATTTACATAATCAGGTACATTAGATGATGATGATGATGATAATAATAATAATACTAATAATAATAATAATAATAATAATAATAATAATAATAATAATAATAGAATACCTGTTTTCATGCCGATTTAGTGAAAAAACTCGGGCCTTTCCTGATCTTCATCCTTCTTCTTTGGAGGCTCTGTATAGTTTAAAGCAATGTGTTCCGCTTACAACACCGAAAACAAATGTTCTTTCCAAATAAGCATTCGCCCTTGTGAAGTTTATTACACTTAGGATATGGTGTAATACTTCATCTCGTCCCACCATACTAACTCATGTGTTTGATCTTTTATTCTACCAGTTACGTCTATCTCTGCTCTAATCGTTCTACTTCCTTTTTCCTAATGACTCCTTACCCTATTGGGTATACTGCTCAAATGTAGTCTTTTGATATGAAATAGCATGAGCCATCTACAATATTTCACGATATGAAGTGAAATAATGAGACATATGCCGATTTTCTGGCGTAGTCCATTTTCGAACCTCCTGATCTTCTTAACTTCTGTATTTACCAAGTATGAGGCATACCTTGAGAGCTGGTCAAACTACCTCTCATAGTCGGTAAGCGATAAATTGTTCTGTCTGAGTTGTAGAAACTCTGATTCCTTGAAATCTCTCAAGGCGTATACAAAGTACTTCGCTATCACTTCATCCTTTAACTATTCCCAATTCATGTTACGTTGCTACTCTTTGGTCTTAGTACAAGAGGCAGATTCCCACCAGTGACTGGTTGCTCCAAAAAACATAAACTCTACGCATAGTACCTTCTGTGTATCCGTACAAGCAATATTTCGAAAGATACACTCCAGACCTCTAATCCTTTCCTCAACAGCCAGTGCATCAGAACCACCATCAAAAGTAGTTGGCCTGTACCTACAAAACTGCTCAACTACTGAAACGGCTCCATATACAAACGGAGATGCGTCTTGCAGTGGTGGTGCAATTTATGGTAGAGGCGCTTGATTCTGTCTGCTCAACTTTTGTACCGCTCGCAACAAATCAAGCATCGAATCAGTGGGGGTAGGTGGTGTCATATCCTAAAATTAATATTAATTCACCCATCACATACCAGTACTAAGTCTAACATGTTATACATATACTATTGTAATACATATTATGAATTTGGCAAGGAAAAGCATGCATATCTTAAAATTTAAAAGCATGTAATTTAAAAATGTAAATTATATAAAATGTTTGAATAAATTCATTTTCTTACTCTTTTTACATACCTTAGAGTCGTCGGAAGGTGGTCCATTAGTGGTTGTTGATTGCCAAAGATCTTGAGTTTCGATCACCACAATTTTTTTATTTTTTATTTTTTTAAAAAAAAATTAAACAGCGTTGCATGTCAATATTTATAGAATTATGTAACTATAGTTTTCTAAGTTTTATGTAGAGAAATTTTCAAATTCATATTTATTTACTCTCTTAAGAGTAAAGACTTTCCCAATAACACAATATATTCATACATGTTTGGATAGATCTAAAATTCTAAAGTAAATCATAGAATTTCATTCTATGCATAATTGAGTAATTTCAGCAGTAACGTGTACACATAAAGTGCAATTTTAGTGTTTTAGTCCAGTAAGGCATATCATCAATATTTATTCCTACTTTGGAGCACTTAGTTCAAATAGATGACAATCATCCCTCAAATCAAGTGAGACATGCACGTAGCCAAATTATAATTTAAATATTAGGAACATAATTTACGAAATTGACACAAGTGAAAAGCGGAATTTTTTTATTTTCCTGGCAAACTTAATACAATGGTTCCCCACACAATATTTCCTCTAATTAGGGTATAATCTCAATTAACTACCTAATTATGTCAAATTTTGTGAATGTTGTATAGAATTAAATAACAAGTACGATATTAATTTTATAGGAGGAACCCAAAAACCGATTTCATTTTATATCACAGCCTGCAAACAAGATATTGATTTCATAATAACATATATCATAGGTCATAATCAAATAAATGGTCTAATTCCTTGAGAGAAGGAAAAATGGTTCATGAATAAGCAAGCACAGCTAACATTATTGTTGGAATCAAAATATTAAATCACATTTCAAACTTTAAGAAACAGCAAAATGTTTTTTTATATATATATACTAAAGTGGACTGTTAGGAAGATAAAGAAAACGACAAGATAGCCGAACAAATATGAACATGGCAAAATAATACTTAGGGTTATTTGAGGATAAAGAAAATATTAAAAATTAAAAGGGGCATTTTATTTATTTATGTCTTGCTAATAAAACTGGAAAAAGTTCCATGGTTTAATCAATTATTACCAATGTAATGCAATTTACATGAAGTTAAAGTTAAAGAATGTTCTCAACTTTCCAGCACTAATTTTGGCAAATTGATCGTGATTCTCTCGGACAATAAGGCACATACATCCCCCCCCCCCCCCCCCCCCCCTTTTTTTAATAAAAACTTCAAATTTTTTCCTACTGTTCATGATCACTGTTCATCATGAACATCAACTCACTGTCCCGTCTCAATTGTTTTTTATTAAACTCAAGTTGTGAAATACACAAGTGTCTGCAAAAAATTAAACATAAAGCTCTGATACCAAACTGTAACGATCTAGATTTTATATTCATTCAAGTCGCTACATAATTCATAACAAATCATATTTTCAGTAAAGTCCGACTTTAGAGATGATCTCATACACTATATCATATTATTTTAAATCATAACCAACAAATATAATAATAATTGACCAACAAATATCTTGTCTTAAATACTGGTGAATTAAACTAAATATAATGCTGAAATTACAGGTGTTCGTCACTTTACACAAAAACTAATTTATTGAGTCCAATGAAGTCTGGCACCACGACTGCACTTCATCGCTCGCCAACCAAATGGTGAGTGTATAGAAATACTCAATAGGAAGGATTGTGCAATCCCAAATAAAATAATTAAATAATGCGTCAAAATATCATACCGTCATATCATAGAAACTGGTAAGAGCTCATAACATATCATATCTTTAGTACCAAATGACCATTTCATATCATAATTTTCACTAGCATAATATTTATCAACATGAAAATAAATAATTTAAATGGAGTAACATCACACGCATTTCGTAATCCTACCTTGATATATAAAAAGGATTGTTGGAAGAAAAGCAAGAAATCGTGTTCTCAAAATCCCGAGTTGCTGTGTCTATACGCGTGTTCCACCCATAAAAGAAATATCATCCATGATATTTATATTATATTTTAAAACTACGCGTTTTCTTCTTTTTTTGGTAATTGACTTAATTTACTGTTTTGCCTTTTAAATAATACACGTGTTTGCAATTTCATTTCACACTTAAACAAGGCAACATGTGACACATTGATAGCACAAACCCATAATTACCGTGTACAATCATAGCATTTTTCTTGTACCTCCATCATAATTGTCGTGTATCTAAAGAAGTTTCCTAAAATATATTATATAATATATCATTCAAACTTCTTTTTTTTTTTTTTTTTTTATGCAATCACAATAAAAACTCAATCATAGCCAAATAAAAAAATTTATTATTTGGGGAGATTTTTAAATTTGTTTTAACTTAATTAATTACCAGTTAAGGTAATATCTATCGACCTCATAACATAAACATAACTTATTCAAAATAATTATTTCTTGAGTCCAATGTGCACGATTAATTGCGATCTATCCAATGAGCCCAATATCCATGTACTTATCATTGCTCTATCAATATCTAAATATTTGACCCATATAAAAATAAATTTAATATATATACACTCTAGTCCCTAACTTTTCAAAACATTAAAAAAACATATAGAATAATTAATTTTTTTCCTATGAAAATTTTAGGACCATACATAAATGGTATAATTGTGCGTAATAAGGTTAGATTGGTGACCCAATGTTACAATCAAGAAGTGGGCATATGATTTGGAGAAACATTTGCACATGTTGCCATATTAGAATGTATTCACATGCTTCTTACTTTTGCTTGTCATAAAGGATTTAGTCTTAAATGAATAGCGCTTTCTTGAATGGTTTTATTAAAAATAAATAAATTTGCTTAGCAACATCCCGAATTCGAAAATCAAAAGTACTCGGATAATGTGTTTCAACTTAGAAAAACTCTTTATGGGTTAAAGCAAGCTCCTAAAGCATGGTATGAAGATTAATTAATTTTTTTTTCTTTTAAATGGTTTTCTATGGAAAAGGCAGATACTACACTTTTTATCAAACCAAAAAGGATAATATGATTGTTGTGTAAATTTATGTTGATGATATTATCTTGGTGCTACTAATACTTTCCTTTGTGAAGGGTTTTCAAAGCGTATGAGCAAAAAATTTGAAATGAGCATGATGGGAGAACTCAAGTTCTTCTTTGAGTTTCAAATCAAACAAATTAATGATGGAATTTTCATTAATAAAACTAAGTACATCATGGACATCTCAAAAAAAATTGAAATGGAATAGTTAAAGCCAATAAATACTTCAATCAGTTCATAAATCAAATTCGACAAAGACCCATATGTGTAAAGTGTCACCAATTCTCTGGTAGTATGACTCCAAACCTTAATTTTGTGAGAAATGACTTGTTAAACACCACTGACAAAAGGGTATTCCTCTACTTATGAAAGTCAAATCAAGTAAAGCACATTAGAACTTATACAGAAAAGCTTATTTTGTATGGATAATTTCTTTTCTCCTTCTGACTTTTAGTATTTTTTATTTTCACAACTTTCAATATTTTAAGCTCATAATTATTTTTCACATCTTAAGTGAAGTCTATTCTCCATTAAGCAACTAAAATAACCTTTGTAGCGAGCTTTAGGCCGGTTAATCCAAGTCAGTTGACCATAGGCACCATGTTATGAGAATGAGAAACCTCGTAGGCTTAATTGCTCGAGTCAAATAGGCTCTGAAGAAGAACATGAGATATTGAGCTTTTTATTACTAGGGATAAACTTGAACTTAGGTCTAATAAATAAAGTTAATTCATGTTCAAAGTCAACTTACTAACATGTGATTGTCATTCCAAATCTCACACATGTGGTAGAGTCTCACTAACAATATCATAGTGTGTGCAGTGCATGTGGTATATGAAGACACCTATACTAAGACTCCATAAACAACCTAAGCCAGCAACGGAAACTATGTTACAGTTTATCGATTAAACCCATGATTGATCACAACCAACAAAATCAAGTACATTGTATATTATGCTGTAAAAACAATGTCCCACATTTTTATTTTTTCAATTTTATTTTATTTTTAATTTAAAGCATGAATGCACTAAACACACAAAAATAAAAATAAAAGTAAATAATAATACATATAAAAAAATAGTTGAAAGTAATTTCCAAATAAAAATAGTGCGAAAAGAAGGCCCGGCTCCAAGTTGTTCATGGGCCTCCGCTTGAACCTCCAAAGATAAAGGCACATGAACAGCCATTTGATCCCCTATCAATTTTTCAAACATTTCAGATCAGGACAATTCTAACAGACTGGTCAACGGAACTTGGAGATCCTCCATACGAGCATCATATGATTTGCCTATACCACCTAATTCTAACTCTTCTTTGAGGACTTATACTTCATCCTCGACTTTAATATGAAGTCAATGGAGTGGGACAATTGTGCACAAATTTCATCTTCACTGAATGCCACTTATTCCTTTGGCCCTATCATGATTTACTATTTCTCTCTTCATGCTCTTCTTCTATATATGTTGTTTCCAAGATTTGCCATTCGAAGGCCATTTTAACCAACTGGCATATTTGATTTTTCACATATCTTTAGATTATCGTCAACTTTGAAAAGATTCTTGAAGCGATTTTTGTATTCTTTGAAATGATTATTGTTGACTCTAAAATCGTATTTTAGTCATGTGCATGAATTAAGATATAGTGTCTTCAAATCTTTTGAATGCTTCTTCCCATGTGTTGCTTTGGTCATCAAAACTTATTTGGGTTTCCATCCTTTGCACAACGAAGTAGTCTTCTATAAACATGTTATCTTCATCAACTCGATTACACTTTGTACTTGAAAGTTGCGACAATACCCATAATACTCCCAGTGGTAGGTTATTACTCCTTTGAATTAAAGTGATTAAAGATTTCTCTAAATTTGGGATCCCACATCTTCATTTGCTTCCAATATTTTGCTTAGCTTTTATCTTGTCGCAAAAATCAAGAAAATTAAATAGATCAATCGTAAAAATAAGAACAAAAATCGAAAAAGTAAACAAATAAATCAAATTAAAGCTAGAATTAATTAAAAGCTAATTAAATAATTTTATCCCCTACAACAACGTCAAAAAGTTGACCGATGCAATTCCTTCAAGTGCACAGTATTGTTCCCAAGTAATAAAGTAACAAATAAAGCATTGTTCTCAAGAAAACTAAGTAGTTAATTTAATTTCTAATTTATGTCAACTCAAGATTAGTTTGAACGAGGTTATATTAACATCCTAATATATTTGTCCAAAACTAACTAATCTAACAAATTAAATGAAGCATTTATGAGACTTAAGTAATCAATAAATACTAGAATTAAGAATCCCCTAATTTCGTCCATTTTAATATCAATCTATGATTTAATTAGACACACATATTTGGATATGAAAATCAATGCTTCTAATTTCTTTAATAATCTCTCTCGAGTAAAACTAAATATTTTCTCACGTGTGACTTTCGTTTTATCTCTATGAAATGGCTAACACATAGAAAAGCATATCACGAGAACACCATGAAAGTCGTGCAAAGCATAGTAGTACATTTATATCCCTATTGGGCTTTACTATGATTGTTACTATGTGTCAAATTCATATTCCTTCTCTCGAATATCAATAGAGATCACATAACAATTTAACTAGCGATGAATTAATTGAAAAGTATTTAGTACATAACAGTCATGCACGACTTAATACATGATTTAATGCCAAAATATAGAAATAAATATTAAAACTTGAAAAGTATATTTCAACGTTATAATAGCATCTATACAATAAGTCAAGCATGAAATTAATTACAAGAACACATTTTAAATGATACAACATCACCCGGAATTGAATAATTAGAAAGAAGATAGATGGAGATCTTGAAGTTCTTGAATCTTTTCAATGATTCGTTAATCAACACCCTTTTGATTCTTAGTATTCTTCTTCAATCCAAGAAATAGATGTATAAAAGTAGGGATATATGTGTTTAGTAACTAGCTTTCATAAAGTTTTGAATGGATAAATGAAATTATGGAACAAAGCTTCCTTCTCTGGCTCTCCTCTGAAATATTTATGAATTTCAAACCCTAAGAGCCTTTCTTGTGTATAACATGTGTATAATGAATCCCTTGCCCTTCTTTGATTGTTGGATGAATAATCATATTTATAGACATTAATTGAGGTCTAATTTCGTGCCCAAATGTGAAAGAAATCAGAATTTGAGTCATAATAAAAGTTTTGGAAAATCGTAATTCGGCCACTGGACTTCAATTGTGTGATAACACAAGTATAGGGACTGTGATCGCATATCTTTGATACTATTGGTGCTATTTCTGCAATTCCTTGTTTGCAATCTCTATCCCCAAGTATTTTGTACGATGGCATGGGTCACTGGACTTGCATTGTGTACGTTTAGGTCCCTAAATCACAGTTTTGGTTCTTTTCATTGTCCTTCAACTTTAATCCTTTACAATTTAGTCCTCCACATTCCAAAATCATTAGTAATTTATCAGATGAAAGCTTCGAAATTTAAAATTAACTCCTCAGACTTTCAAATGTTGGATTTAACTTTCAAAACTTATGAATTTCATCCAATCACTTCATTTAATACTTCTAATTGGTCAATTTCAACCCTGTTGATCTTCAAGTACTTCGAATCAACTCCAAATAAGCTTTAAATATCTATCTATTTCACACAAATTTCATCAAGTGCATTCAAATTTGGGTTCCCTACCATTAACGTATTTTACACCAAATAAAGTAGATATCCGCTCAATTCATCATAAACAATTAAAGAAGTTATAAATAAGTGCATAATGTGCACTTATCAAAATGAATTCGAGAAATTTAGGTTCTATTGTTTTAACAATGTAGATATTGAGAATATCGAATGATGTGGATGTGTCATGTATGTTATTCTAGAAAAGCCTCAACTCAAGAAGCTAGTTGTACAATTCTCTTGCTAAGAATAAGTTATGAACCACTTGCATTGATACAAAAATAATATTATGTAGCACCAGTCTACGCATTTTTTATAAGTATATCATTTTAAATGAGTCTCGTATCCCCATTTTTAAAATGATTTATCCATTTAAATTGATATCGGGTGCGAGTTGTTTTAAATAGCATTACTCAAATAATACGAATTTATAAAAAGATACAAGAATGGCAATAGTCAAAACAAATTAATGGGATGTATTAAGATGGGAAGGAAAAAAAACCCCTCCTTTAGTTGACCCTCTTTATGTAACATAACATTGCACATGGCCACATTCATTAAGCAATTACAATCGCGTGCAATTAGCTTGAACTCTACTATTAATAAATTGTAATAAACTATTATATAGTGTTGCTAAAAAAAAAAAAAAAAGATGCTCAATATTATCCTATAAGAAAGAGGCAGAATAGTTCTTCTTCCATTGAGAATAAAGCAAGTTTGTATCTATATTTTAAAAATTAAATCTGAGTAAATAGTCAAGAGATAAATAGTTAATTTTTGTCAAGAAATTGAATACTCTTCTAATTTTAACAATATAACTTGATAAATCAAAAATATCGATTCTGGTTCACTTGATTTTCTACGCCAACCCATTTTTAATTTGATTTTTTTTTTTTTTTTTATGATTTTTATGATTTTTAGATTTTCAGTGTTCTATGAAATTGGGCAGACTCAATTTTAGAAGTTGAATGAGACAGTCGAGTCATTTTTTATCGTGCTAATTTGTATTTCGAAAAGAATGAAAAACAATGTATAATTTAATTGATTTCATGCTAGTTTTTACATATAAAATTATAAAAATACATCACATAATGAATTAATTATAAATGTCTTTGACTTTGATCTTATTTCTTAATTTTTCTCTTAGAGGTGTTGTTTGATTCCCATTATTTTGAATATACATTTTTATCTCTAATTTAAAGTCAAACATTCTCCAATGAAATTATATTACATGTAAATTGAAAACATTTCCTTATTTTTTTAACCACACATTTTCCATCAATTTACTATTTCAAAATGTATTTTTATATGACATGTGAAGGATTTGGATGCTTGAATATCGAACCAATCTCTTAATTTCTGTAGGAAATTGGCCCAAAGGGGTTAAACCTTTGCCTATCTTGCACTTTTTGTTCGAATATTTAAATTTTGGTGTAAATGGTCTCAAATCTTTACATTTTTGGTATATTCGGTCATTCTAGATGGATTTAATCCAAATGACAGTTAATTTTGCGTGTGAAATGCACCCGGTTTAAGGATACATTGCGTATGTAGTAATATCTCTTTAACAAAAGTGGCAATGTTGACTAATTTTTTTTAAGTTTTTGTTCCTAACCTTTGATAAATAGCAAACTCAGTCCCTTCATTGTCAAGTGTTGTCTTTAAATAAAAGAATACCTAAATAACTATACATAAAAAAAGGAAAATAAAATTCATCTTTTTCTTCATTCTATCCACCTAAAATGCTAAAACCACCACCGCTACAATTTTTACCTTTCATCCCAAAATAAAACCATTTATCTTTACTGCAAAAATTAGGAGGTATACTCCACAAACCCCCCCCCCCCCCCCCCCCCCTTGCAAATTTAGGTAGGGGGATTTGTGCTCCCCGATTTTGAGAATTTATCTACACTCCTGTTGGGGGGGGTTTAAATTTTTTGACAACCTTTTTTTTTTACCATTATGTGTGTGAGACCTTCTATTGTAAGGGAATGCAATACTTTAAACCTGTTTAAAGATAATAAATGAACGAGAATGCTAAAATTCTGGATTCTTCAACTATAAAAATTAAAATGCATATATATATCTAAGTCTTAACTTCTAATTTTGAAATTTGAACTAGTAGAATTGTAAGCGCACAAAAAATAATTGTCGATTATCGACATATCTCCATGAAGGCATTACCATCTTTAAAATCTTTAACTAATGTACATTAATTTATGTTCATTTGTTTCATTTCTCCATCACAAAGTACCAACTTCCCTCATTTTAACATATAATATTTTTTTTAAAAAAATCAAGGGCAAATGTATACTTTTTTATTAAATGAGACTCGCATAATATGTCATATGAGTTGGAGTGCACAATACAGCAAAAATGGAAAATTTTAACTATCGAAATTCATGTTCAAAATAATGGAAATTACTGATTACATTGATGCGAACTCACGTATCAGTAGTAATTACGGAACCCACAACAAAATTAGAACAAAAAATGGTATCCTAGTGATTTTTTTGATCAGATCTTCAACAATTATATCTCAAGATACAATAATTATTTTTAGCGATGGTACGACTTTAAATCTCCTATACAAAATGAATTAAAATGTTGAATACACAAAATATGAAAAAAAAAAAAAAAAAAAAAAAAAGAGAGAGAGTATGCGCATGCTAGAAAAATATCCTTAAAAAACATGTTTATGATGCCTTCTCAATGCCTAAAAGTTAGAATGTGATCAGAGAACAATAAATAAGATAACAACTAGGGCTTGTTTTGTTAAGGGCATATTTGACATGAATAATTGGAAAACATTGAACTGAATTATAATATCTCTTTTTTCTTCTTTATTTAATCACTTATGCTTCACATTAAGCACCGTTTGACTCCTTCTAAAATAAAATAATTTATTTTTCATACTCATTTTAAACCATACATTAATGCAATAAAATATTTTACACGTAAACACAATTTTTTTTTTCACTTTTTAATCATAGTTTTTTTTTTTTGTCTTAAAAAGATCGGTATTCAAAACATCGTTTTTACGCAATAATGACTACCAAACAAGGGATAAAGAAGTCATTAATATTTAAAAAGAATCTATGGGCTACAAAAAAAAAAAAAATAGACATGATGCATGCATTTATATGCCAATTAACTACATGATATTCTTTTTTTTTTTTTAGCCAAATTTCTTGTTGCTATGCATTTTTATCCGTACATTTCGTATTTTGAAACACTTGCAACGGGATGCCAGGATCCATAATCTGTTAAATATATGTAAATGGGTTCCCAACTTTTTTTTAAAAAAATTCAACTCTCCATCATTTCAAGCTTATTCAGTTAAGTTTCAGCCCGTGTTTGGACTCCATATCTGTTAAATAATTTTATTTTCAACTTCTTTTTTTTTACCACATATTTATCAAAAAAATTACTATTTCAAAACACATTTTTCCAAAACCTCATTACAATGGAGTCCAAATAAGGGCTTAATTATTTTATTTATTTTTTAAAAATATTTAATTTTAATAAAATAATAAAACAATTTAGAATGGATACCATAAACCCCATTTACCATTCGGGACCGGGATTCCCTATGACATATGGGGGTCAAAATAATGCAGGATTCCCCATTCAGACGTCAATATTATAATATTGGTTTATTTTGAATCAATTTATAAATCACGAATTTGTGTGACAAAATTTTAGTTAGTTTTAATAAAATTTGATAAAATGTGTAATTGAAAATTGATAAAAAAAAAAAAAAGAAAAAAAAAGGGAACTGCTATTTCCATCCACATTTTTTATATATTCATCCCACTCTAAGTTCATCCACTACAAAACTTTTATATTTAAAAAAAAAAATACTATTTACATTCATGTTGTATTCCAATTTTGTCGTTATTAAATTCATTTATTTAAATACTACGTACATTTACATGAATTTTATATATTCATTCCACTTTAAATGCATCCCTAACACTATAGATTCACACAATCCCTAAAACCATAAACTCTTTTAAACCAAATGAATGAACTACGAATAAAGTTGAAGTGATTAAACATTAAATTAACATATATTATTCACTTAACCATGTTAATAGTGTTTATTAGAAATCTTATGATTCTTATTCATAAAACTCAATCCATCAAAGGCAAACCACAATAAATCAACATCCAAAATTGACACATAATTCGTGTTTAAATTACCCTATCTAAATGATACGTTATCAAAAATAAAAAATAAAAATTTAGTTATTTAAATTCAGTACAAGCTGCATCCTTTTCATGTCTTACAACAGAGAGACCAATTTAATGTAATGGCCTACAAATTAAAAATCCAAGGAAAAAGAAAGAAGGTTAGAAAGTTCGATTGATGTGGCTTTCAAAAAAGTTCAATCGATCTAACTTGACAAGTTCAATATTCATTGTATGTGAATTTAGGGCCACCATCACCTATAATTATATTCATGTAAATTTTTTTGATCTATTAGGACCCTAGTTAAACACAATCTCTAATAGAATATAAAAAGATTTAGGATGATCTAATGAAAAAAACCAGTGGATCAATTTAAAGTTTTGTATTTTTATTTCATTTTGTTTATGTCTATTTAAGTAACTTTACATAGGATTTAAAATTTAATTTTTAAAAGTGGATGGAAATAACAGTACCCAAATAAAATTCTTTACTAATGAAATTGTGATTAAAATAGAAGAGATAAAAGTTGAATTAATCAAAAATTGAGATCTCCGCTTCAATCTTCCATATTTTTTTGACTTTTTAATTTTGACCTAAGAAAATGCTATATATTTATGCACAACCATGCACAAATAATGTATTTTAAATAGTGATGTAATGAAAAATATTTAATTTAAAAGTTTTGAATTTATGTGTAATATATTTTATTTAAGATCGTGGTTCAATGAATACGGGAAGAATGCATTTTTTTTTTTGGGAAAAATTCATTTATCCTACATTTACTTTACACTATTTCATAACTAACAAAACAATTTTGACATTTCAAAAATTAGATATTTTGACCTATACATACACATATATAACTATTCCGATTCCGGTGACTATTCCGATCACCGTTCCGACGACTACTCCGATTCCGGTGACTATTCCGGTGACTATTGATGGTCACAGCTTACATGTTGTGTGGTCACAGTTCAGGTCACAAGTCACAACGCATTGTTATTTGTTTATAATGATTAATAACATGATAAGTGTCATATTTTTTTGTTCGATCACAGCCCAGGTCACAAACTCTGTCTGCATTTGATGGTTAAATTGCAGTCTGAATATTAAATATGAACATGTAAATAGATATGAGACTTTAGTGTTGTTTAATCATATCTTTTATTTGTTCAAAATTGTTTGGATTTCAAATCATGGTTGCTGATCAATATTTCAAGTCATAGCCCAGATCACAAGTTCGCAGCCCAGGTCACAGCCACAGGTCACAAGTTCGCAATCTAGGTCACAGCTCTTCGCAACCCAAGTCACAACTCAAGTCACAAGTTCGCAACCCAGGTCACAGCTCAGGTCATAAGTCACAGGTCAGGTCACAACCATAATCGCCCACACCAACATCAACTCACTGTGACATCCAACAACCATCGCCACTACAAACCGCCCCAACCACCGCCAAATTCAATAAAACCAACCCTAAATCGTCAATCCACCACCACAAAAACCGCCACCACACAAACATCACCACCGCCGCACCCCACCGCCGATCCGGATCCACCACCAATCTTGGTCACAAACAACACACAGATCTGGACGAACAACGCCACATAGATCTGGACCAACAACTACCATCACCGTCTTACATGCCCTAATCCTACTCCGCCGCTGCTACCACAGCCGACAACTCACCACAACTACCGTCGCTAACGTCGCCAACCAAATCTCACCATAATCGTCGTCGTCACCGTCAACACAGCCTAACCAATACTCCACCATCAACACCAATGGTGCCTCCACCACCACCCACCACAAAACACCGTCAACACCACCACAAATCACCATAAACCACAAACTGTTGCAGCTCGCGGTGCCACCACCACCCACCACATATTCACACCGGAGCAGCTACAACCACCACCACACCTTCTGCAACATCACGCCACCCGAATCATTTCACCAATGCATCTGCAACATCAACACTTTAAATACCCACACACCACCACAATTCACACCAACCACCACGACTGTCGAGTGAAAATCGCAAATCGCAGAGGGCGGAGATCGACATACAAATCACGTTCAAATGAAGCTTTTGAGTAGATAGACTAGAGAAGCATCGGCGGCCGTGAGCAGATGCAGCAGCACTTATTCTCCGACCGGCGATGATGATGGCGCAGTTTCAAATCGTCGCAGCTTCAAATCGGCGCATCGAGGTTGCTGTTGCGGCGATCGTTGTGGCGGCGCTACTGCTTCAGACCGACGTCGCTCAATGGTGGCGGTGATGGAGCGAGAGAGGCGTGAGAGACAGAGAGAACGAGAGAGGAGCGAGAGACGGAGAGATAGAAACGTGAAATTAGGATTTTAAATTAATTTAGGGGTGAGAGTATTATTATTAATAATTTTTATAATATTATTATTAATATTTAATTAAATATAAAAAATCTGTATCTATATATAAAATATCTATTTTTTGAAAAATAAAATTTGAAATCTGATTTAAGAATTTGAATCCTGAAAAGTAGGAAACCGTAATTTTTTTTTTTCATTTTTTAAATTTAAACGCATAGTTTTCCTTCCATTTGACCCACCACAACTGAAACCGCCACTAAATCCAGTTGCATAAACCACTGCCACGAGCTTGGCGAGAACCTATACATACTGTTTTCGCGCGTTTTGCAACCCGCCAACAATTACGAGAAAGAAGGGTCAGACGATTGTGTAAGGAACAGACCTCTTGAGACAAAGTCCCAAAAAGGGGTGCGTATGCCAGTGAAGGATTACAATTAGGAAGTAGACAAAACGCCTCCAAGGGGCGCAAGCACACGAGTACTGAAAAAAGGATTAAATTTAAACTAAGAAATGAAAATTACATGATCTCTTGTAGAGAGTTTTTGATTCCGTCCTTTGTCTTCTATGACGTTACTTCTTTTATACTTCTTGAGCGTCACTTGGTTATCGAAACTGCTCAGACTTGCTTCGTGTTCTTCGTAACCGCCCACTCTTTTAGTGGGGAATCACTAATTCGGGGAGTAGTTGATTAGTAACCGCTGCCACTACCTTTGTTGCTTCCTGGATCGTGGGATCGTGCCGGGTTTACTTGCCAACCGCTTCCAAACTGTATCCTTTAGACTTGTTTGATTTTTGGGCGACTTGGGGTTCTGGGCGACAATGAGGCTGTCGTTCTGGGCGATTGTGCCATATCGTCCTTGTTTCGGCCTCTGGTCGTCCTACAACCTTGGGGCGATGGTATTCCTTTGTTCTTGGGCTTCCAATATTCAGGATTTTCCACAGGCCTTCAACTTGGGCGTTTCTTCTTGGGCCTTTTAATTGGCTTCTGTTGGGCCTTTACCTTGGATTTATCAATTGGACTTCCTTTCGATTTTGGGCTGCATTTTAGTGTGTCAACAATTACCCCCCAATATGGCAGAATTAATACTAATAATTAGTTTTGCCATATTCATTCTGTATCTTTCCCGCAATATTTGAACTTCCCAGAATTTCAATCGTCGCTTGCGTTCTAGTGCTTGAAAAGTTGCGACGTTATAAACCCTTAAAACCCCAAAAGTACGCGGCATCCTTTTCATTCACATTTCTGCGGCATTACGTCTTTCTTCGCCATTTCACCGTCTTCCTTGCGGCAACCTTCGATTTAGACCAAACAATCTTCGAGAACAAATCAATTTCTGTGCCATAATGACTACTTCTCAAACTCCTTCGGACAATGTTTTCAGTTTTGAGGATTTCCAGACCCTTCTTGCAAGACCATATGTGAACCCGTCTTTCCTTTCACAATCCGATGCGGACCGCAATGAGTTTTATTTGGGTCCGTCGTTCAATGATGCTGAAGCCGTCGAACGGGCCGCGGTCGGACATTTGTTCCCGTGTTCTGAGGATCTCTCTTTCTCGCAATCTTTGCCATTGAGGCCGATCCATGATAGAGGTATTCGTACTTGGCCTAAAACTGATGCATCTTTCCGTAGGTGGCATGCACGTATGGTGGCTCATGGCCCCACCAAATCAATTTTTGAACGTGCTAAAATTTTGGACCTATTGGAGATTACCCTTTTCCCCCCAACATATGACCCTGTGCTTTTTCCAATCGCCCTAAATTATTGGTCCCCCGAGTTCAATACCTTTGTTTTTCCTCTTGGTCCCATGACCATTACTTTGAGGGACGTTGGGGCTTTGCTGAATCTTCCGCCTTTGGGCGATACTATTTTTCCTGGCATGCTAATTTCTGGTGCTGCCCCAAAATTTGATAAAAAACTTACTGAGTCTTACTCGAGCCTGCAGGGCAGTTATGTCACTGCTGTATCTGAGCCTAGCCATTCTGAGCGAGTTGCTTTTCTCCAAGTCTGGCTCTGTAAATACGTCCTTTGTGTTCCTAGCTTGAAACCCTCTATGAGCTACTTGCCCCTATCTCATGAGTAGGCTCGGGGTAGACCTTTGAATTTATGTTCATTCCTTCTGGTTGCTCTTTATAGGGGCATGGCCATGCTCCAATTCCAATTGAAGAATAATGCATCTCCCACTGGCAGTGGGCCTTTATGGCTTGCTCAATTGTGGTTGAGATCTTATTTCCCTCAGTTGGGTATTTCACCTTTTCCTCCTCGCGAGGTTTCCTGTTATGGGCTTCTTATTCATCAACTGAGCCCTGTAAATATGTCCATGAGATATGTTTTCACTTTCTTCCACACTTTGAGTTCAACCCTTTCATTCTTTCCTTTTCCTTCCGAGCAAATTCCTCCTTTTGTGCGGCCTCCTTCTACTTTGGCCGAGGCGGATGCATTTCTGCCTGTTTGGGTTCAGTTTTTAGTAGGGAGAGAATTGTTTCACGACATTCTGACAGGGACCCATGCTAAAGCGGGGGTAGAGATATATGCTCCCCAATTTTGTGCTCGCCAGCTTGGTTTCGGCCAAATGTGGCCTGTCCCTCCTTGCTACTCCAATAATATGATGGATCGCTTCTACATTCTTAACAAAACAGAAGCCCAAGCCATCGATGTCCGTAATAAACTTTTGGCAACCGGCTTTACTTTCGCTCCTTTCAATCCTACTGCTGCTACTCATCCCCTTTTTGACCAACTGTGGCCGTCAGTGAAGCAAATGTTATTTTCAATTGATGCAAATCGCGCCTTCCACCTCCTGGATAAACAGGGTACTTTTCCCGTTTCCACTGCGTCCCCTTCGCGTTCTACACGCTCCCCAGTTTCGAAGTCTACCGTTTCTAAAGGTGCTCCTAGTCGCAAGCGGCCAGCTGCGACCGTAATATCCCTGCAGGATGATGATGATGATGATGACACCCCCCTCATCATAAGGAGAAAGGTAATTGAACTTCACCTACTGCACAAGTTGTTTTCTCTTCATGCAGTAATGATTTGCTTTTCTTTCCAGAATGATTCTTCTTCCGGGGCTATGGTTTTGGTCGATTCTTCCTCCTCCCCTCTTGTCAAGGCTGCGCCGCCCAAGCATCAAGCTCCGGCAACATTGTCTTCAGTCGATCCTCTTCCTCAGGGTGTCGACCCCCCAAGCGAGGTCTTAGAAGGTAAGGCTTACTTTTGATACCTTTGGCCTTTCTTTATCGTTGCTGTTTTCATTGGTTTACTGCGATATGAAATGTGCAGAGATTCTGGTGTCTTTTTCTGGTGGGCAAGGTCCTTCTTGCCCGGCTAAGGGGAAATCTCCTCAAGTGATGGAGGAAATAAGGGGAGCTCCTGAATTTCCAACTACCGGCGATGAGGTCTTTTTACTGCGCTCTTATCTCTGATTTTGCTTTGTTGTGTAGAGAAACTTTCAATATTGGCAACTTTCTTTTGCAGGAATCTGATAACATTCTCAACTCTATCCAAGACCTATTCACCTCTTGGGCGCGCATGAAAACATCCTCTGCATCGTCTTCCATTCCTGCGCACGAGGACATGACACTTCTCAAACAGGCACTGTTTGAGTATGTTTCCTTCATGGATATGGAGATCGGCCGTGCTAGCGCCGCTCAGCAAAAGGCCAAACTAGACATGTTGAGTGCGAACCTACTGCAAGTGCTCTCACTCCCATCGTTCAGCATTTCTACTGATTTTAAAGTGAAGCTGAGGGTTCTTCACGCCGACATCGTTTCCTTGCTGGCCAAAAACGCAGAAATTGAAGACCAGAAGTGCCCAATATTTTCGCGCTTCTTCTGAGAAAGAGTCTTTGCTCCAGGAAATTGACAGGAACCATGCTGACTTGACTGAGGTTTCTTCAGAACTTGTAGTGGAAGACTCTTTGATGTTGAGCCTGACTGTTGAAATGAAAGAGCTGCAAGCGAAAATGAACGATTGCATGGCGAGAATAGCTGCTAAGAGGCGTACTGCATCCTAAGGAATTGCAAAAACCAAATCTTTATTGGAGCAGTATCAGAAGTTGGAGGTTGACGACGACTTGGTGGCGGAGTTTGGTATCCTTTCCTCTAGGCAAGGCGAAGAGTGGGATAGACTTAGGCAACAGATGCGCTCAGCTTGGGGCGATTTGTAATTGAACATTTACTGTTCTAATTTTTGTAACTTTTCGCGCTGACTGCCTTTATTTGATGTAATCTGATGTCTTTATCATCATTAATGAATAGTTATTTTGAAGTGGTGTTTATCCTTGATCGCCGATTTTCCTCGTACTCATTTCTTGTGCCAACATCCATGCATATCCCCTTGGCATTTGAGTTTTCTTCCCTAAATGTTTGATCCATATTGGTTTTACTCACTGGTCATAAATGTGACCTTCCAGATTCCGGCTTTTGATCTTCCAACCCCTATAAATATGCCTGTTTATACTCATCGTTTTCATCCTCATGCCTTCTCAAATTCAATTTCTCACCATCAGAGTTTCCTGCCACTGCATGGCACTTCGGTCGTTTCCCGACAATTTTTTCTTCTACAGGGATGGGTTTCTTGATTCACCTCCTTCGTTTTGACATCACTTTTGGTATGGGAGGTATAGGAAATGTCAAACCGAGGCAAGATTTTTGCCCTCGGTTTGCTTGTTGAGAGTGCTTCTCTTCGCCTACTATTGCAGCAATGCTTTTAGGAAGGCTGTAGGGAACATTTCACTCTCTTAATTGGCCACGGATTGAAGGGCTGCTCCTCTCCGCCTGCCTTTGCAGCAATGCATTTAGGAAGGTTGTAAGAGTAGTTCACCTTCTTACGGCCATAGGCTGAAGGGTTGCTTCTCCTTGTCTACCACTGCAGCAATGCGTTTGGGAAGGATGCAGGGGCAGTTCACCCTCTTACGGCCATAGACTTAAAGGCTGGCCGTACTGGTTTCACTCTTTCTGTCCCTTTCAGTCAGAAGATGATTTGTAGCGTGTATCGCCTTGTATTTTGCCAAAAAAAAAAAAAACTAAAAAAAAAAAAAAAAAAAAGAAAAAAAAAAAAAAAAAAAAAAAAAAAAAAAAAAAAAAAGAAAATACAGAAAAAAAAAAAATAAAAAAGAAAAAAAAAAAAAAAAAAAAAAAAAAAAAAAAAAAAAAAAAAAAAAAAAAAAAAAAAAAAAATAAAAAAAATATAATGGAAAAAAAAAAAAAAAAAAAAATAAAAAAAAAAAAAAAATTTGTTCTTTAATTTTTGGTAAAGAATGGTTTGTAAGGAGCACTGGATAATAAAGGACTTTGTTTTGAATATGCCTTGTTCCCTCTGATTTTCTTAGAACGTGATCGTCCAATTTTTCTTACCGCCATCGTTCGGCATGAATACATCACAATTGTAATCATACCATTTACGCATATATTCTATTTATTTTGCTATCAGAACGTGATCGTCCAGTTTGTTAATTGCCGTCGCTTGGCGTGGTTAGATTATGATTGCGATTTTATCACTCAAGTGTTTATCTGTTCACTTTCCCAAAGGGATGGAACATATCTCTTCAGGTACTTACCATTAATAAATCTTATGTGCCTAGTACCATCTAAAACTTCCAAGTGGTAAGCTCCATTAGGCAACACACTCTTCACTCTATAAGGCCCTTCCCTATTTGGCGACCATTTGCCATACTTTGGGTCCTTACTATCTAAAGGAAGTATTGTCCTCCAAACCAATTCGTCCGCATTAAAGAATTTGGCTATAACTTTCTTATTGTAAAAACTAGCCATTCTTTGTTTCTGAACTTGCAACCTGTCTAGCACGTCTAACTTCAATTCGTCCAATTCTAACAAGTTTTGAACCAACGATTCCTTGTACTCATTCTCGTTCAATTCGTACTGCCGACGCACCCTTATGGATTGCACGTTGATTTCTACGGGCAATACAGCTTCCTGCCCATAAGTGAGTTGGAAAGGTGTGACGTTGGTGCTCGAGCGGGGCGACGTTCTGTAAGCCCATAAAGCTTTGTTCAGGCATTCGTGCCAGTTTCTGGCATTTTCATCTATCATCTTCCTTATGATAGATTTCAGAGTCTTGTTGGATGACTCTGCTTGACCGTTTGACTGAGCGTAATACGGTGTGGAATTTACCAACTTAATTCCAAACTCGCTCAAGAATTCCTTCACCTGATCTCCATTTAGGGAAGTCCCATTATCTACCATTAAAGTTTGTGGGATCCCAAATCTGTGAATGATGTGGTCTCGGACAAACTCTATGATATTTTTCTGGGTGATTTCCTTTAGAGGGACTGCCTCAACCCACTTGGTGAAAACGTCCGTGGCGACTATAATAAATGTGTGTTGTTTGGACGATGGAGGGTAAATCTTCCCTATCAAGTCTATCGCCCAACCTTTGAACGGCCAAGGCTTGATAATGGGTGTCATGTTGCTTGCTGGTGCCCTTTGTATTGGACCGTGTTTTTGGCATGCTAAACAGCTTTTTGCATATTGCACACACGATTCACCCATCTTTGGCCAAAAATATCCACTTCTAATAATTAGCCATCTCATCTTTTGACCAGCCTGATGGGCTCCACATATCCCTTCATGCACTTCGGCCATAATTGTCTTAGCCTCTTGCAAGTTCACGCATTTTAATAACACACCATCAGAACGTTTTTTGAACAATTCTTCGTCTATTAACGCATAGTTCAATAAACGCAATTTCGTTCGTCTATCAATTCCCCCATCAAGCTCTTTGAAGGACTCCTTAATCTCATTTATCCAATCCAGTGCGGCCCCACTTTCTATGCATTGAATTTCCATTTTTCTTGCCCTCCGCTGAACAACGGGCAACATAGTTCCGTATTCGTGGATAAATTCCCAACTTATCGCCTTTGAATAGCCAGAAGCCAACTGAGCCAACTCGTTGGCCATGTCATTGTATATTCTATTGACACATTGAATCTCTACTTGGTCAAATTCTTCCAATAACTCTTGGGCGATTTCGTATAAACTCACGATAGAATTACTTTGGCATTTGAAATCACCGGTCAATTGATGAATCACCAATTGAGAATCGCCCCTGACGATACATTCTTTATTTTCATCTCTACCATCAATTCCAAACCTACAATTAAGGCTTCGTACTCGGCTTGATTATTAGTACAGATTCTGTCCAAGGTGAATGCGAACTTATAGCAAACCCCTAAAGGATTTATCAAAGCCACTCCTACACCTGCTCCTTTAGAAGTTTTCGATCCATCAAAATATAAAACCCATGGTTTCAATTCAAACGAATCAACCTCGAGTTCTAGTTCGTGAGGTACGTCCAGACATGGATGATCGACCAGAAAATTAACTAAGGCTTGATTTTTAACTGCCTTTTGGGGCACATACTTTATTTCGAATTCCGACAGTGCTAAAGTCCAAAGACCCACTCGTTGGTGTAAAATAGGGCGAGAAAACATGTATTTGAATAAATTAACTTTGGAAATTAGATAGACTGTTACAGGCCGTAAATAGGCCCTTAATTTTATACATGTGAAGTATAATGCTAGACACAACTTCTCGATAGCAGAATAATTACATTCACATTTGGTTAACCGTCTACTTAAATAATAAATCGCCCTTTCTTCGCCAACTTGGTCTTCTTGTGCGACCATTCCCGCTATCGATTCTTGTTCATCCGACACATACAATTTCATCGGCCGCCCTTGGATTGGTGACACCAACACCGGTGGGCTCGTTAAGTATGTCTTCAGGCTTTCGAAAGCCTTTTGATGTTCTTCTTTCCAGACGAATCCGTCTTGATTTTTCAGCTTTATGAGAGGTGAGAACGCTTTCGTTCGCCCTGCACAATTGGATATAAAGCGTCTTAGAAAATTGATTTGGCCTAAAAACCTTTACAGTTCTTTTTTATTGTTAGGAGCCCTAGCTTCTGAAATAGCCTTCGCTTTATTCTTATTAAGTTCAATCCCTCTTTTATGTACCAGGAATCCAAGGAAATTTCCTGCATTCACGCCAAACGCGCATTTCAAAGGGTTCAATCTTAGTTTATGCTGCCACATTCGTTCGAATGAACATCGCAGTTGTTCAAAATGGTCTTCTTCTTTAAAAGATTTGACCACTACATCATCTACATAAACTTCCACAAATTTGCCTATCATATCATGAAAAATGAGATTCATTGCTCTTTGATAAGTTGCCCCCGCATTTTTTAATCCGAACGGCATTACTACCCACTCAAAGCACCCTAAAGACCCAGGGCATCTAAATGCAGTTTTGTGTATATCTTCGTCGGCTATGTAGATTTGATTATATCCCGAATATCCATCCATAAAAGAATACATCACATGTCCTGCAGTTGAGTCTACTAGAGAGTCTACCGTAGGCATTGAATATTCGTCTTTGGGAGTAGCCAAGTTCAAATTCCTGAAATCTATGCATACCCTTAACTTGCCATTCTTTTTTAATACTGGCACTATATTGGATAACCACTCCACATATCTGGTCGTTCTAATAAAACCCGCTTTTAGCAATCGCTCTATTTCTTTTTTGATCTCTGGCAATACATTGGGGCGAAACGTCTAGGAGGTTGCTTATGAGGCTTAAAATTTGGTTTAGTCGGCAACCTATGTTCTACCAAGTTTTTATCCAAACCAGGCATGTGCTCATATTCCCAAGCAAAACAATCTTTATATTCTTTCAATAAAGTGATTAATCGGTTACTAACCTCATGAGGCAGCATTTGGCTGACGAACGTTGGGCGATCCTCTCCTTCCTCACCAATGTTAACCTTGACCAAGGGGTCTTGAGCTTGCGCATATCCTGACTTAGGGATCTTCGTCGCTTCATCATCCACGTCGCTCAGAGAATTTTGCTCTTCCAGGCAATCCACTTTATGAACTTCCCAATCCAAGCTCTGCTCCATTTCAGACACTATCAATTTGTCCTTCAGCATCTTTAACGCCACTTCTTCTTTCTTCATCCGTCCACACTCTTTATTGAAAGCCATTAGCTTGGCTCTGAAGGCCTGAACTTCGGCCTTTTGTTTTTGTTGTTGAACACTCATTAAGGTTGTTTGGCTTCTTTTTTGCCAATTACTGGCTCTTCCAAGGCCACTATGTTTGGCCTCATTTGATTAAACATTTCAGTGAGTGAATCCATTGAGAAAGGCTCTTCGCTTTGGGCAGTAATTTGAGTTTCTTCCCCATCTTGAACAACTCTGACGGGCCCACAATTCCCTTCATACATGAATCTCTCCACTGAATTCGCTTCCGCGACAAAGGGCCTATGGTCTGCCTGTACCACCTCTGCTTCCCCTTTGTCGTTCCAGAATACTAAACATTGATGGAGTGATGAGGGAATACATCGACTGCCATGGATCCAATCCCTTCCTAGTAGCACATTGTAGCTGGTAGGACCATCTATCACGAAGAAAACAGTAGTCCTGGTGGTTGTTCCTACCGTTATGTCCAGTGGCATAACCCATTTTGCTGATGTTGCCCCACCATTGAAACTTGTAAGAATGACTTCCGTCGGGATCATATTGCTTTCTGTCTTAGCAAATTTCCTCATCATTCTAGCTGGAATGGTGTTTATAGCCGCTCCGTTATCAATGAGTACTTTTACTATTGGTACACCATTAACCAAAGCTTTGACGTACAGTGGCCTTAAGTGTTTGGTTAACCTCGTCGCTGGTTTGTTGAAGATGACTTTTTCAGCAGCGTCTATTTCCACTTCCTGCCTATTTTCTGGCGGGCTATCTCTTGGTGATAGATCAACGTGCAGCACATCGGACTGAGCTTTCTTTCCTTGGGTCTCTTCCTTCTCTTTTCCCAATATTTCTTCTTCAGTTACCCAATTTGTAAGAGGAGGCATTATTCTAGGGGGCGATCCATACTTTTCAGAGCGAGGTACCCTCTTTTTCCTTTTTGGCGTCCCATACAGTACATAGAAATCAAACGATCGACCAGATGGTTCTCCCAATAGATCCACTTCACGGACCCCTTCCTGGTGCAATTGTTTCAACAGGGTGTTGCGCGACACTCCCCATTTCCGTCTTTCTGCTTCTAAATCAATCTCTTCTTCAACATCTGTCATACCATCGTTCTCGCCATCATCATACATTTCTCTGGAAGTTTGGCCTTCATCGCAGATTAGCACGCAGGCATCTTCCTCATTATCCTCTTTTCCTTTGCTTTTGAATTCATCGGCCAGCAAGTAGTTGTTAGCCAGGACAGGAGGTAATGTGCCAAACTGGATAGTTAGAGGTTGTTCGGGATCATCTTCATCTTTCCTGTCTCGCTCAAACTTCGATCTACCTGATGAGCTTTCCGGCAAATCTCCCATTGATTCACCAGTGCCTGTTTCTTCGCTATCTTCAAAAACGTTTTCGTTGGCTATTCTGAGCGTTTTAGGCGCTCTAGGGCGTGATTCCCCTTGCTGTTGCCTCATCATCCGCCCGTAATTACGTTGGTAATGCCTTTGTTGGGTTCTGGTCATTTCATTGAACGGCATTACCCTTCCTGCGTTGTTCTGGAACGAATGCCATACATTGGGCTGGTGAGGCTGCGGCCTAAACGTTCTTCTTTGACCGGCCGACCCAAACCCCCTTTCTCTATGCATTCCTCCATACAACGGCATTCTTCGCTCCCGACAGGCTGAGCGACTGATACGAAATCAGGCCGATAATGGGATGGCCGCGTCATTGATGACCCTGTATTCGCCTTCAACTCGTGCTTACACCTGTCGCACAGAATATCTTCGCCCTGTTTGGACTCTTTCCCTTTGATGCGTTCAAACACGCTGGGAAGCGACTTGGGTTCTTCTTCTTCGTCATCAATCACCAGTTTAAACCTTGGCAGTTTATTTTTCAAGCCAGTCGTTATCATATTCATTGCTAGTGGCCGTGGAAATGGATCTTCGTCCACCGCCATCTTCTTCTTTTCTTCGAACGTAATTCGTCCTGATTCGATGGCATCCTGCAACATATGGCGAAAAACCATACAATAATTAGTCGCATGTGACCATGCATTATGCCATTTATAGTACTTTTTACCCTTAATTTGTTCAGAGTCGGGCAATTTGTGTTTGTCGCTCAACCTTATCTGCTTATCCTTATATAATTTATCGAATATAAGATCAGCTTTGGTTATGTCGAATGAGAACGCTCGCGTTTTTCTGTTTTCACCTTTAGCAGGTTCCTCTTTGCCTACTATTTTTGGCTTAACTAACATAGGACAAGTATATGCTTCTCCTTTTACTAGTTCAGCCAAGCATTTTTCGGTCTGGTCATAATAACCATCATCGATAGTATGAACATTGAAATTCGGGTCTTTATAATAAGTCCCTTTACTGGAATTTTTCATTTGTTTTTCCTCTCTTACCAGTCGCTCATATCTAACGACATTCGCGCTAAGTTGGAATAAATCTGGGAATTCTCTATCTTGGAATTTCTTCTTTAGATCAAAGCTTAAACAACTTTGTGCAATTTTGACAAATTCCTTTTCAGGTAATGGCACGAAGCATTTACTTCTGGCCGTTTTGAACCTTTGTAGGAAATTTTCTGCCCACTCGTTAGGCAATTGACGTAAATTCGCCAAATCGGCCAGTGTAACTTCGAACTCAGTTTTATAAAATTGAGCATGGAATAATTGCTCCATTTGTTGCCAAGTTTGGGCGGAGTTTGCTGGCAAATTAATGAACCAAGAAAAAGCTACTCCTGTTAAGGAACTTGGGAACAACCTCAACTTATGGTAATCATTCACCTCACCACTTTGCAACGTGAATCTCCCTACATGTTCTAGTGTAGATACTTCTCCCAGGCCAGTGAATAGTGAGAATTCCGGTACTTTGTACCCTCTAGGCCATGGATATGCCTGATCTATCCAATCAGGATATGGATTGGTGTAAATTGGCCTAATCACCGGACGTACCCCAACTGCTATTTGATCTTGTACTATTTTCCATAATTTGGTTTCTTAGCACGGCGTTAGGGTCATATGGGTTCCCCATTGGTTGATTTACTGGCTGATTCGTGGGAGGTCTAGTAGGCTGCCCTTGATTGGCCATAAAAGTGCCATTATTCAGGTTGTTATAACCGGTAAACTGAGTATTCAAATCGTCATTCGTACGCAACCCGTTCTGTCCAATATTTGGGACATTGTCTCTGATGGTGGTACTACCCCCCAGGTTGGACGTAGTGTTACCATTATTCATGTTTGTGGTTCCATTTCCCCCCGGGTTTGAAGTAGAAGGGCCAACAGGTGGCTCCAAACTTGAGCCAGAATTTACACCAAGAGAATTGTATGGCGAGGCCTGCCCTACGATAGTCCTAGATTGGAAGTGATTATCTATAGGCATGACAGGTTGACATATTTGGCCTACCAACTTATTCATGATTTCATTCAACGTATTTAGTTGTTTAGCCATATTATCAAAATGCCTATTCTCGTTTTGGGTAAATTTCTCTATATTATGAATGCTACGTAGATTTACCTGTTCGACGACATCCTGCGTGAGTTCTCCCAGCAATGCACGCATTGTGCGAGGGCTCAATTCTGTCATTGGCTCGTAGCGGCTGTGACTGATTGGATTTTGTCCATCTGTCTGTGGAGAGTGTTGTTGCTCCTCGTATCGCTCAACCACAGACTGGACTACTCCTTGACTTGCTGGTTCTTTATCGGAATTTTTATGAGGCATGATATCTTTTCTCTTTTTGTATCTTCACTTACCAAACACCAACTGTCCCACTGGGCGTGCCAAATTGTTTTCGCGCGTTTTGCAACCCGCCAACAATTACGAGAAAGAAGGGTCAGACGATTGTGTAAGGAACAGACCTCTTGAGACAAAGTCCCAAAAAGGGGTGCGTATGCCAGTGAAGGATTACAATTAGGAAGTAGACAAAACGCCTCCAAGGGGCGCAAGCACACGAGTACTGAAAAAAGGATTAAATTTAAACTAAGAAATGAAAATTACATTATCTCTTGTAGAGAGTTTTTGATTCCGTCCTTTGTCTTCTATGACGTTACTTCTTTTATACTTCTTGAGCGTCCCTTGGTTATCAAAACTGCTCAGACTTGCTTCGTGTTCTTCGTAACCGCCCACTCTTTTAGTGGGGAATCACTAATTCGGGGAGTAGTTGCTTAGTAACCGCTAGGGGTGGGCAAAACCCAAACCAACCCGAGAAAATCGATCAACCCGACCCAAACCGACCGGGTTGGGTCGGTTTTTTGGAATTTTTGGGCGGGTTGCGGGTTGTGGGTTGGGTGGTCGGGTCGGGTTGGGTCGGGTTGCGGGTTAGCAACCCAAACCCGACCCAACCCATCCCAACCCAACCCGACCTAAAAAAAAAATAAAAAAAAAAAAAAAAAAAAAATCAATCCTTAAGATACCAAAATCGACACGGCTATATAATTATATGTACAAAAGAACTCGAATAGAAAAAAATGTTAGCGGATTTAAAAAATATTAACACAAAAAAACACATATAATCACAAGCGCAAAAAATTGACAAAAAATAGTGAACGGCCCAAACTCAAGAAAGTTGATACAGCTAACAAAAATATGTCCTCTACACGAAAGTTAATTACTTGAATTCCATGACAGAACAAAATATATTAAGAAGATACCAAAATTCACATGAACCGTGTAATTACTCCAGCGAAAAGAATTCGAATAGAGAAAATAATTCAGAAATAAAATTTCACGAACCTTAAAAATGAATTCTGTAATCTAATATTGGCACACTGAATTGAAAAAGGAGGAGCGTGAATCGATAAATTTTAATTTTTGATTTTCAAGTCATCACTCGAATCAATTTTCATTCAACAACTATATTTTCAAAGGTAATTGCTGTCAAATTGTGGGTGTCATATTGAGCAAACCCGTCTCGTGAATAAATAGTCAAACTCGTCTTTGTCAATAATTTTTTTTTGAAAATGAGATAGTATTTTTTTTGTAAAAGTTACAAATGAACATATCATTGGATTGTACTATTTTACTTTTCAAGTTTATTAACATTGGATGGCTAACGGTTATATTAATGTTATTTTACATCAAAAAATTGGATGATTTTAATTTTTGTGTAATAAATTTTTCTCAAACCGACCAACCCAACCCAACCCGACCGACACATAATTGGGTTGGGTTGGGTTGGGTTTCAACATTTACATGGGTTGGGTTGGGTTGAGTTTCTAACGAACCGACTATGTTGGGTTGGGTTTGGGTTTGGGTTGGGGCAAAAACCGACCCAACCCAACCCAACCCACGCCCACCCCTAGTAACCGCTGCCACTACCTTTGTTGCTTTCTGGATCGTGGGATCGTGCCAGGTTTACTTGCCAACCGCTTCCAAACTGTATCCTTTAGACTTATTTGATTTTGGGCGACTTGGGGTTCTGGGCGACAATGAGGCTGTCGTTCTGGGCGATTGTGCCATATCATCTTTGTTCGGCTTCTGGTCGTCCTACAATTTTGGGGCGATGGTATTCCTTTGTTCTTGGGCTTCCAATATTCAGGATTTTCCACAGGCCTTCAACTTGGGCGTTTCTTCTTGGCCTTTTAATTGGCTTCTGTTGGATCTTTACCTTGGATTTATCAATTGAACTTCCTCTCGATTTTGGGCTGCATTTTAGTGTGTCAACCCATACCATATATGTTCACACATACATGAGGAACAAATTCAGATCTACAGTGAAGAGATTGAGTGAGTGGTCTGATTGGAATTGATTAAGGGGGTGTTTTCTGGTTCATGGGAAATGGAGTACATAGACAACTTGTCGCCCATGGATCTGATGCGCTCCGAGAAGATGACGTGTGTGCAACTCATTATCCCTGTCGAGTCAGCTCACCGCGCCGTGTCTTACCTCGGCCAACTCGGCCTCCTTCAATTTCGCGACGGATGATCAGATCTCTATCTATTTGAATTACTCTGTGATCGTTTACATGAATTGAATTACATTTTAGTGTTCGGATTGATTTCTGGGTCAGTAGTTATAGAGAGTGGAGGCTGGAAAGTGTATTGGATTGTGGGATTTTTGTGAATAGAAGCTATTATCTGCCTGTAGAGTGAAATGAAGAGATAATTTGGTGTTTTGTGCTCCAATGCTTTTATATGATGTTCATAATTGTTGTTGATTTGATCTCCATCAGTCTTTTTATTTATTCATTTGACGGAATGATATATTTTCTTTATTTGAATTGGGTTTATATTTATCTCAACGATGTAACAGATAACTTGAATGTTATCTGGAAACAGTTTATATTTCAGTATTTTGTCATAATTTTGGCTCATTTGTCTCTGGTGGCACAGAATTAAGATATTAAAACTGGAACATGCGTCAACTGGATAAAATTGAATTGGAAGTTCATCGAGTCTCAAGTTTGAGCCCCAAATCCACATGCGGTTCATATTGTGATTTGTGAAAATATGACTTTAAAACTATCACACTTGTTGTGTCGAGCACATGCTTTAACTTGAATGTAATAGACAAGAAAGAGAAACGAAAAGAGTTACACTCAAATGTGGCCAATCTTGTTGCATCTTTTTTAAGGTCCATGGGCCTTTGAAGAATTTTATAAGGAAATGTCTTATTCAGAATGTTCTAAAGAAAAGTTTATTAGAGAAATCAAATGTTTTGTTTCACTCAAGGATGTGTACTCTTGGTTCTTCTGTGTTCTCTGATTAAGACACTCTGAAAAACTGTATCTCTATATGACGGGATAAATGACTTTTCTGAGCTTACAGTTGATTTTTAATTCTGGTTTGTCCTAATATTGATCTATGCACTCACTGTTTGGTTTTGATTGGCAGTTAAATGATGGTAAGAGCCCTTTCCAACGAACATTTGTTAATCAGGTATCTGTCATGAACACTATTAGTGTCTGTTTAATGAATCTAAAATATATTTGTTTCGTCTTCTACATGTTCAATCGTATTCTTTGTAAGAAATTCTAGTTTGTTTTGGCATCTGTTTCCATATTCCCTTAATAACTTTGATGTCTGTTGAAATTTTAGAGAATTGTAGCTTGGGCTAATTTGCCATATTTGAAGATTTATCGGTGTTTGCAGAAAACTGTCCTCTTTGTTGGTTGGACGTATAATGGGAAGTTAGAGCAAATTTGTGGCAATTGTTATAAATTTTAAATCGCAAGATAATGACGATAATCAAATAAACAAGAAGAAAATAAACACCAAGATTAACGTGAAAATCCAATATGGGAAAAACCACGGGTAGAGGAGAAAAATCTACTAAAATCAATAGTTATTGTGTTTACAATATCAACATCTCAATTGAAATCTAAGCTCTCTAACTCTCAAGATGTTTAGTCATGTGTGAAGATATAACGTGGAATATTTATATAAATCTCTTTGTTGGAGTTCTAGATGAAGAAGAAGTCATTTTCCAAGCCAAACTCTCAATCCTTGATGAAATTTGATCTTCATTAATTTGGACTCTTAAGAATCCAAACTCCTTAGACTTCTTTTATTCTACCAAACCCAAATAACATGGAATTTAGATCACACCATAACAAATTTCCACATTGAAATAAATTCCATCACAAGGAATTCAAAACACATTTCCAGGTAAACACCATTCCCCCCCTTCCAAACAAGTCTCAATGGACTAAATCAATAACAAACATCCACTAAGTTCAAGCAATGTTCAAACTTAGCAATATGAAGTGGTTTTGTCATCATATTAGCAGGATTATCCTTGGTATCAACCTTGCTCACTGCAATATCTACACGAGCAATTACATCACACACAAAATGATACCTCACATCAATGTGCTTAGTCCTCTTATGAAACATCTTATCATTAGTCAAGAAAATTGCAATCTCTCTATCATAGAATACCTTAGACACCTGCAATTCTTCACTGATTTCACTAATCAATCCTCTCAGCCACATAGCCTCCTTACATGCCTCTGTAATGGCCATGTATTCTGCTTCTGTTGTAGACAAAGCTACTGTATTTTGCGAAGTAGCTTTCCAGCTGATAGCACAACCTCCAAGCGTCAATGCATACCTCGTAAGTGATCTCCTCTTATCAAGATTCCCTACATAATCTGAATCCACATACCCAGTGATTCCATCTGAATTTCTACCAAAATGCAAACAAGCATTAGAAGAGCCCCTCAAGTATTTGAAGATCCACTTCACCGCTTTCCAATGTTTCTTTCCAAGATTTTCCATGTATCTGCTAACGCACTAATTGCATGTGCCAAATCAGATCTTGTACAAACCATTGTATACATCAGCGAACCAACTGCACTTGAATAAGGACCCCAAGACATGTAATCAGTGTCTTCATCTGACTGAGGATACAAGTTAGATGACAATTCAAAGTGGGCAGCCAGGGAGTACTGACAACCTTCGCATTCGCCATATTGAATCTTTCAATTACCTTTTCATTGTACCCCTTCTGACTCAAATACAATCTATCAGCCTTTCTATCCCTTAAGATTTTCATACCAATAATCTTCTTTGCTGTACCAAAATCCTTCATATCAAACTCCTTACTGAGTTGAAATTTCACTTTTCTGACATTTGCTCTATCTTTGGTTGCTATGAGCATATCATTAACATATAATAACAAATATGTAATTGATTGACTATCTCATTTTCTGAAGTACATACAACTATCATAATTATATCTGAAGAAATCATGAGTAGTCATGAATGAATCAAACCTCTTGTACCACTGCCTTGGTGACTGCTTTAGTTCATACAAGGATTTTTTCAACAAGCATATATAGTCTTCTTTTCCAGAGACTATGAACCGCTCTGTTTGTTACATATAGATGCTCTCCTCAAGTTCTTTTTGTAAGAATACTATTTTGACATCCATTTGTTTTATCTCCAAGTCATTCTTAGCCACCACTCTAAGTAAAGCCTAGATGGAACTATGCTTCACAACTAGTGAGAACATATCTGTAAAGTTAACACCTGGAATCTGACTGTAGCCCATTGCTACCAATCTAGCCTTATATCTGACATCTTGTATCCTTGTGTGCCTTCCTTTCTTTTGAGCACCTATTTGTAGCGAACAAGCTTTTTACCTCTAGATAATTTCACCAAGTCTCAAGTGTTATTTTTATTCAATGACTCCATTTCCTTCTGCATAGCAATCATCCATATGCTAGAATAACTGCAACTGACCGGATGTGCATATGTAGTAGGCTCTTCAATGGAATCAATGTCTTCAGCCACACTCAATGCATAAGCTATCAAATCTACTTGTCTATACTTTTGTGGAGGTTTAATCTGTCTGCGAGGTCTATCCTTAGTTATAGAATATTGTGGTGTAGGCAAAGTAGACAAAATATTACTGTCTGTCAACCCCGAACTAGACTGATCTGTAGTATACTGTTCTACAACCTCTGATTGTTCCTCTGAACTAATTTCCAATTCCATCTGAGTTGAATGATTCCGCTCCTTAGTTTTATCATAATCCTCAATAGGTGAACCACGAACCATAACAAGTTCATCAAATACTATATCTCTACTGACAACCACCTTTTTTGTCTCAGGACACCTCAATTTATATCCCTTCACACCTAATTTATACCCAAGAAAGGTGCACTTTCTAGACCTGGGCTCTAACTTCCTATTATCCACATGAGCATAAGCAGGATACCCAAAATTTTTTAAATCAGAATAGCAAGAAGGTTTACTAGACCATACCTCTTCTGGTTTTTTTTTTTTATCAATGACAACTGATGGTGAGCGATTAATCAGAAAACAAGCTGTAGTGGCAGTTTTAGCCCAAAGTCTTAGGTAACCCAGAATTTGAAAGCATATAACGAACCTTTTACATCAAAGTTCTATCCATCTGTTTCGTCACACCATTCTGTTGAGGAGTTCCAAACACTATCAAGTGTCTCAAGATGCCTTCAACCCTGCATAAGCTATTGAATTCATCTAAATAAAACTCCAAACCATTATAATTGCATAGACGTTTCACCTGCTTTCCTGCTTTTCTACCAATGTTTTCCACCCCTTGAAGGTCCCAAATACATCACTCTTCCGCTTCAAGAAGAATACCTAAACTTTCCTGGAGAAATCATCAATCATTGTCAGCAAGTAATAATGGCATATTTTTTATGGTACCCTGACCGGTTCCCAAAGATCTGAATGGATATATTCAAGTGTTTCCTTCGTGTTAACTCTTTTCTGTTTTCCAAAGACACAATGCTCACAAAAATTTATTTTGCTGGTCTTCTGCCCATCAAGAAATCCCCTTCTACTTAGCTCCGCAATACCAATCTCAATCATATGTCCGAGCTGCATATGTTAAAGTTTTGTAACTTCATCATCTGTTAAACAAGAACTAGAAACTGCTGCATCCCCAATTACTCTAAAACCATGCAAAATATACAACTGTGTAGAGCTTTTATGTTCCTTCATGACAACAAGAGCACCTCGACTCACCTTCAAAACTCTACATTCACCAGAGTATCTATAACCTTTTGAGTCAAGTGCACTAAAAAATATGAGATTCTGCTTCAATTCTGGAACATGCCAGTGTCCTGATCACCCATCGAACATTTTGATTCTGAGTGTACCAACTCTAGCAATTTTGCAAGGCTCGTTGTTTCCAATAATCATTGTATCTTTCGAAACTCCTTCATATGTTAAAAATCAGTCCTTGCTGGGACACATGAAAAGTACAAGCCAAGTCTAGAACCTATTCCTCACAAGGTTTGGAATCCATGTCAGAAATCACAAGAAGCTCTCCTTTACTTTGCCTATCTTCCACAATATTAGCCCCCGCTGTGTTAGCAGGTTGCTTTCATTTCTCAGTAGCACCAGCAACTTTATTTCTGTTTTTCAAGGCATAACAATCAGTTCTAATATGCCCTTTCTTCTTACAATAATGACATGTCTTTTCAGCATGTCTAGATTTCAATCAGCCCCTCATATTTCTGTCAAGATTCCTATCTTGATTTCTCTTATGCACAATGAAGCTTTCAGCATGTTTGTTAGATCCTCCAACAAGATGCCTCATTTTCTCTTTAGATAGTAAAGCATCATAGACCTCTTCCTGGTGTGAGTATCCCGACTATAGAGAATAGTATCTCTAAAAGTTACATATGATGGCAGCAGAGAACACAACATCAACGCCAAGTCCTCTTTGTCATACTTAACTTTCCATGTCTCCAAATCAGCCACGATTTCTTTGAACATAGTTAAGTGATCATCCAATGACATACTTTCAGACATCCAGTGAGAATACAAACGCTGTTTCAAGTGTAGTTTGCTAGTTAAGCTCTTTGTTATCCAAAGTTGCTTCAACTTCAACCACAACGCAGCGGCACTTCTCTCTTTTAGAACATCCTGGAGAATTTGATTTGAAAGATGTAGATAAATTTGTGATTGGGCTTTCCGATCCCTACGCTGCTTTTCATCATGCTTCCAGGTAGCAGGCATCCTATCAAAGCCAAGCAAGGCTTCCTTCAAATTCGTCTGCGCTAGAATCGTTGGTATCTTCACTTGTCATAAGGTAAATCTCGTGTTTCTATCCAATAGAGGAATATCATATTTCATTATCGCCTTGAGGAACAATCAACTTAGCTCTTGAAATAACTCAAGGTAATTTCTCTTATCATTCATAGAAAATGTGTGTATATATACAAGTAGTTCATACTATATTAGGGTAGGAATTAGGGCAAAAAATTAAACCTATTTACTTGATTATTTTGGGAAATAATCTCTAACACTCCCCCTCAAGTTGGAGCATAGATATTTATCATGCCCAACTTGTTGCAAAGATAATTCACCCGAACCCCATTTAGAGATTTTGTAAAGATGTCTCCCAATTGTTCTCCTGTTTTCACATACCCTGTAGAAACCAAATCTTGTTGAATCTTTTCATGAACGAAATGACAATCAATCTCAATGTGTTTTGTTCGTTCATGAAAGACTGGATTGAATGCAATATGAAGTGCAGCTTAGTTATCACACCATAACTTAGCCGGTATTGAGATTTTGAGGCCCACTTCGGTGAGGAGCTGATGTATCCACATTATCTCACACACGGACTTAGCCATAGCCCTATATTCTGATTCTGCACTTGAACGTGAAACTACACCTTGCTTCTTGCTTTTCCATGAAACCAAATTTCCTCCAACAAATACACAGTAGCCGGATGTAGATTTTCGATCTTCCTTAGATCCTGCCCAATCAGCATCTGAAAAACATTCGATCCTCGTATGACCATAATTGGCATACAGAATTCCTCTCCCAGGTGCTCCTTTTAAGTAGCATAAAATTTGTTCTATGGCTCTCCAATGATCGATAGTTGGGGAAGACATATACTGACTTACCACACTAACTGAATAGGCAATATCTGGACGAGTTTAGTGCTTGATGTAGTCCTTATTTTACAGGCATGTCTGTATGCCTCTCAAGTTTTCTTTCCTATAACCAAAAATGTTTGTGGATTCATGGTTTAAAAAGGTTGTAGTAAGGCTCGCCTCACCGTGAGGCGCATGTAGTAATCCTCGAGACGGTATTTTTAAAGCTAAAAATATGAGACTTACGCCTCTAAATCAGAGGCGCACGTCTCAAGGCACGCGCCTCATGGAGCATAAGGTGTGCGCTTCATTTAAAATTTGATTTTTCAATTGTATGAAAAGAAATCAGAAAGGACCTTTCTTAAAAAATAAAATGGCCCATTTAAAAAGGCATTTTGGGCCTAAACAAAATAATAAAATGAGGCCACATTGCAATTGATGAATGAGGAAGATGATTTTCTAGAAATTGAGAGTAGCGAAAAGGAAGATGATGGGGAAATTAGATTTGATGATGATTGTAATAGTGATGATGATAGTGATTTGATTTTTCAATTGTATGAAAATAAATCATGGTTTTTTTTTTTTTAGTTTAAGCTGCTGCTTTTTTTCATTGCAAATGGAGTGATTTCTAACTTTTGTAATGTTTTTTTTTTTTTTTGCTAAACATCTTATTTCTTTAGGTGAACTATATATCCTATTTACTATATGCTCCAACTTTGATTTTTTTGTATTTTTGTATTATTTTATAATTCTTTTACTTAGATTTTTTGTTTTTTTGTGAGGCTTACGTCTCAATCTGTCTCAAGGCTTACGTCTCGCCTCATAAAGAAAAACCGCTTCAGTACCTAGTTTCACCTTTTTAAATCTTGTGTGGATTCATATTGGAAATTATGTAGATGTTACATATTAGCTAAAAATGAGCAGACCTTACTCTTTTATGTATGATGATAATCTCCACTGCACATTATGGGTTAGTAAGTGAGGCTTTACTGTTTTTGTACTGGCAGTGGTCAATGGTTCTGTATAAAGATATTCTCTGCTTCAAGTCTTTCTCGTTCTTTTGATTTATTTTTAGTAAATTGTTCTCAGGTAAAGAGATGTGCTGAGATGTCAAGAAAACTACGATTCTTCAATGATCAGATACATAAAGCTGGGCTAGTGCCTTCCCCTAGTCCTTCATCTGAACCTGATATTGAGTTAGAAGAACTGGAGGTCTTTTTCTTTCCGTTAGGCTTCAATTGTTTCCATATGAATTTTTTTTGTTTCTTTCACCTGGATGCCCTTTTATGGTGAAGGCAATCAGAATGCTGCGAAATGACCGTTTCTATGTTAGAAATTCCTTTTCTTCTTTACTGGTTAAATCTAATTAGGGATGTTCTTTTCCTATATTTTGATTTTAGATTCAACTTGTAGAGCATGAGCACGAGCTTATTGAAATGAATTCCAACAGCGAGAAACTGCGTCAAACATATAATGAGCTTCTAGAGTTCAAGATGGTGTTACAGAAGGTAATTTGACGTACTCCTGTTTATTTTTGCTTTTTATTTCTTTCCATCGCATGTACAAACCCCTTAAGTTAGCTTGAGGACTTGTCTGGGAACCTCTGTTTTTGCATGTCAGAATTACTTAAACCTAGTCAGTTTTGGGAGAGATTTTTTGGAGAGGTCTTTGCAGACAGAGGCAGGTAGAGAGAAAAATATTGCATGAAACACGAGGAAGGTCTGTGCGTTTATTATGTCATACTTTTTACTAAATTTTTATGAAAATTTCAGAACAGCCTTAATAGTAATATAGCTTTGCAGATCCAGTGGGGTGCTTCAGAAATTATTGTTAAACTTAGTCATGCGTAATATACCGTCTGTATTTTCTAGATAATGTAATTGTATGCTTTAAATGGAATCAATGACAAGGGGAAATTACTGAATTGTCCTTTTTTCTGAAATTACTCATCATTTTCACGTTATTGTGTTTTAAGCTGTCATGAATTAATTACAGGCTGGTGATTTCCTTGTGTCAAGTGGGAATCACGCAGCAGCCCAGGAGACAGAATTAAGTGAAAATGTATATACCAATGATGGTTATGCAGATGCAGCATCACTTCTTGAAGAGGTAACATTTTATATGATTTTTGTTTGTGAAAATGGTATTGCATGTATTGGTATAATGTATTCAATGGCAGGAAAGGCAACCTAGCCCATCGAATCAATCGGGCGTAAGATTTATAAGTGGCATTATCTGTAAATCTAATGTTCTTAGATTCGAAAGGATGCTATTTCGTGCCACAAGGGGAAATATGCTTTTCAATCAGGCACCAGCTGATGATCAAATCGTGGATCCTGCATCAAATGAAATGGTAATTTTTTGCTTCAATTCTCTTTCCAGATCCACTTATATAATATTATTTTTATTTACAATTCCAAACCCCAACCCAAATTTCAAAAGAATGAAGATTTACCACTGAAGATCAAAAGAGAAGAGAATCAATTTACCATAATCAACCTTTTCGAAATTGTTTTCACTTGTTAAACGATATGATGGTACTGTAGTCTGCATTGTATCCTTTCTGATGAACAGCTGTGAAGTCGTTTAGAGAATTGACCTGTGGCTGTTGCTTCTGCAGGTTGAGGAAACTGTTTTTGTTGTATTCTTCTCTGGTGAGCAGGCAAGGACAAAAATTCTTAAAATTTGTGAATCATTTGGCTCGAACTGCTACCCTGTTCCTGAGGAATTAACCAAACGGAGCCAAATAACCCGAGAAGTATGTTTCTATAGATATCACTTGCACGTTCTGACGCTCTGGGAAATGATTCAGATCTGCTTATCTGTATTATTTTAGTTATTCCCTGCTGGTTGAGTTTTGTCTCGTTATTATGACAGGATGTAGGAAAAAAGTTTCATGTTTTCACTGTCATTTGATGCACACATGGACTTAGAACTATCTAACATAGCCATTAACGCTCTTTTTGAAATCCATTAACCTTGAACCTACTTATAAGTATCAAATTCATGAATGTGCATTAAGCTCAATATTATCCCACAGAAGTGCATTAACCTTGAAACTAGCATTATTATGTTAAAAAAATATGTTGTACTTCTAGGATGTACTCTTTTTGGATGCCATACTAGGTGAATTCATACATATTAATTTCTCATTCTCAGGTATTGTCACGTTTGTCCGAGTTAGAGGCCACCCTGGAGGCTGGCCTACGTCATCGGGACAAGGCTCTTACCTCCATTGGTTTTCACCTTTCAAAGTGGACGCACATGGTAGTATACACCTGTCAAAAGTTTCTGCTTCTCAAACTAAAATCACAATATTGATAGATGCGATCTGAGATGAAAACTCTTAAAACTTATTTCATTTCCTTAACTCTTTAGGTTACAAGGGAAAAGGCTGTGTATGACACGTTAAATATGCTGAATTTTGATGTCACAAAGAAGTGTCTGGTTGGTGAGGGCTGGTGCCCCATTTTTGCAAAAACTAAGGTAATTTGACTTCCTATAATTTTTTATTTTTTTTTTCATTTTTCCTGGGTTGGATAGTTGTCATCACTGTATTATATCGTTTTAAGGGATAATATTTCCAATATTACAGATTCAAGAAACCTTGCAACGTGCAACATTTGACAGTAACTCACAAGTGGGTATAGTATTTCACGTAATGGATGCTGTCGAGTCACCTCCAACATACTTCAGAATCAACCATTTCACAAATGCATATCAAGAAATTGTTGATGCATATGGGTAAGTCAAATATGCATAGCCATATTTTGGACTTAACAATCTTCTCCTTAACTGTGGTTTCTTTTGATATTTTCTTGTCAATTTGACATTACAATGTGTTGAACTTCTAAGAAGTGTCTCAGTTAATTGTGTTATATTTTATGGTGCTATTGCAATATAGTTTCTCTTGCTTGTTAAGTCAGTCTATTTTTTGAGAAAGGGGAAAATGGAGGAATTTAAATTTGCCTTCATTTTGAAGTTTTATGAACAATGAAATTCATGTTTATGTTTGTCGATCCATTAGTTTCAATAATGCTTCTTTTCCACACTTCTCTAGATTATCTGACAAAAAAAAAAAAAAAGATACGGAAAAATTTATTTTCTGGGCATTAATATTCCCCCCTGTTTCATTTAGAATAAATGAAGCCTTAGTCTCTTGTCAGGTCCTTCTAGTAGACTGGTAATTGCTGTTTATCAAGAAAGCAATATTTATGTTAATAGAGAGGATATTGTTGAGCTTTAGCCACACAACCTGCGCTCATGTCCCCATTGGTGAGTTCAGCATTAGTTCGGTCCTAATTTGCCATAGTGCTAGAATTGATTCTGCAGTCGGGAGTGCTGATCAAGTCTCTACTTGAAGCTGCCAATTTTTTCATCATACAATAAATATTTTGCCAGTCTGCACTTTCTTTTTGCAGCAATAGAACTCTTAATTTTTCTTGTCCTCTAAGTAAGATACCAGACTGTATTGCAGTTGGATCAGACCTGCAGCCTTCAGAGTCCATTTCCATGTGATGTAGGATATAGGAGAAGGCAGCAAGAAACGGGGAAGAACCGGAAAGGAGGGAGAAAACCGGAGAAGAAACCAGAGAAAGGGAAGAAGTAGGGGAGGAAAACGTTGGCAACAAGCCAAGATTCAATTTTCATTCATCCATCAAATGTCCCAACTACAATGAGAAGAAGACATATAAATAGTAAAACATAATCCTACTATTGATGGGCTAGGGCCAACCAAGGTTTAAAAAGGCGGAACTAAGTACCGAGGCGTTTTTTCTTTATGAGGCGAGGCGTAAGCCTCACAAAAAGAAAAATCTAAGTGAAAAAATTATAAAATAATACAAAAAATCAAAATTGGAGCATATAGTAAATAAAATATATAGCCATTAGCATATAGAGATATAGTCCATCTAAAGAAAGAAGATGTTTAGCAAAAAAAAAAAAAAATATTACAAAAGTTAGCAATCATTCCATTTGCAATGGAAAAAAAAAAGCAACTTAAACTAAAAAAGGCCTAAAAGTCTGCTGCGCTATCATCACTATTACTAGCATTAATGGAATCATCATCATATCTAATTTCCCCATCCTTTTCCTCTTCGCTACTCTCAATTTCTACAAAATCATCTTCCTCATCCACCAATTGCAATGTGACTTTCTCCTTCTCTGTAACTTCAATAAAAAACAATGTGTTAACATAATTTCATTAAAAAAAAAAAAAATTTGAATTATGAAAGTATGAATACCTTTTCGTGAATAAGTTTTTTTCATAATAGGTTGACTTTGTGTACGAGAAGAACTTTCAATCATAAAATTTAGACTCGGGTCGTCATCATTTACATCGCATGTGTTTGATGGAGCTCCAATATCATGATCTGCAATCCATTCATCATCGGATGGAACATCCTTCAGAATCAAAGGATCTTCACCCTCTTTAAGTGACTTCAATCGCCTATGTCGATCTTTTTAGCCTTAATCAATGCATGTTTGTGTTGTGGCAACTCCCCAAGTTTTTCAAGCATTAAGTCGATGCAATGTGCAGCACAAGGAGTCCAATATAAATGCTTGCGTTTTTCCATCAATTTCCTCCCAGCAGCTTTGTATGCACTTGCATTATCGGTCACAACTTGAACAACATTTTCTTCGCCAACTTCTTCAACAACCTCGTCTAATAATTTGAACATGAGATCCGCATCTTTAATTGCGTCAGAAGCATCAATAGATTTAAGAAACACCGTTCCATGTGGATTATTCACAAGAAAATTGATCAAGCTTCTATTTCTCATGTCAGACCACCCGTCAGATAATATCGAAACTCCAGTTGTAGTCCATGTCTTTTTTACATCTTCAACTATTTTTCTCGTCGACTCCTCTTCCTCTTTAAGAATCCATGTTCGGAGTTCGTAAATTGTTGGAGGCTGAAAACCTCTACCGTATGAACCAAGAGCCCGACACATGCTGATAAATGAAGGAGATTCAACCGTATAGAAAGGTATTGCATTTTCAAAAAAGAATCTGCCAACATCTAAACAGACGCTATTTCGCATCTCTTTCATCTTTGCTGCATTCATCTTTGGGTGTGTCTCATCATCATCATCAATGTTAGACACAAACCTATCCATTGGTCCTCTAATGCCTCTAGAAGAATCTTTTTCTTTATCATTCTTCTCATAATAAGAACCAAGCTCGACCATATCTTCAAATTGTTGTTGTGATAGTTGTCTTTTCATGTTTCCAGCATTCATATACTCTGCAATCTCTTGTTTAACATCCGTAGGAACTCCAGGACATGGGGCTACATTCTTGTGAGTACATGCTAAGTGTTCCTTCATCCGCTTCACCCCTCCGGTAATGGTTTTCTTGCAAAACATACACTCAATGTAGACGTATGACTTTTTATCACCTCCCGTTTTTTCAATTTCTTTTCCATACTTCCAAGCTGGATCCGTTCGATGGTTCTTTCCCATTCTACAGTACAAGAAAAAAACTAAGTTAGTCACTATTTCGATATAGTCAAAAGGTACAAATCTAATAATGTAAACAGTTATTTAATAGCATGTGGTTAAACTAACATGACATAAATGTGGTTAAACTAGGCACTAGCATGTATAGTTGAATTATGGAAATCAAACGTGACATAAATGTGGTTCTTTCCTCCAACGCCCAACCTATTTGAAGTCGAGTTTACAGCTCAGAATTTCATTAAAAAAGACTTTGGATTGGTGGTGGACACTTCTGAAAATGACAAGGTCCCGGAGGGGGTGACTGAGGAGGAGTTTGTCAGGTGTTAACTTGAAGGCATTGAAAAAGTTTGGTCGATCACAGGTAATTTTCTGAGGCCATGTTTATTTGAAAAAGTATGAATAGAGAAACTACAGATTTCTGCAATAATAACTTCTCAATTTAGATGATTTTTATTTTATGATCTATCAACCAAGTGATGCAAAGATAATAAATAAAAAAGACAGTAGCATGAAAAAAGTCAGTTTACCTTTCATTAATTCATTTCATGCAATACAAAGTGATTATAGCCATGTGATTTCGGATATATATGCAGGAAAAAAGACAGTAACAGCAGCCTGTAAGGAGGAGAAGAAGAAGAAGAAGAAGAAGAAGAAGAAGAAGAAGAATATCTGATGAAGAAGAAGTAGGAGAAGGAGAAGAAGGAGAAGGAGAAGAAGAAGAAGGAGGAGAAGAAAATACCTGATGAAGAAAGCTTCCAGCAGCCTGTAAGGAGAAGAAGAAGCCGGCCAGAATAATGCAGACTGAAGAAGACGGAATTCTGCCTGTTCAGTTCCCTTCCTGTCTACGGTTGCATATATGATAGGTGGTTTAGGTTAGAAACATTTGGGCCCACAAAATCCTTTTTAATGGGCTCTTTTTTTTAAGAATGGGCAAGTCAGATTTTTATTAGTTATGAAAACAAAAAAATAAAAATTAAAGAGGCGCACGCCTCTTGCACCGTGAGGCGCATTCCCTGAGGCATGCGCCTCAGTTATAGAGGTGCTGGCCTCACACTTTTAGCCTCAACAGAACCGCCTCAGGGCATGCAACATACGCCTCATGGTGAGAGGCGCGCCTCACCAACGCCTTTTCATACCATGGGGCCAACCTAATAATACAAGTCCAATATTAAAAAACATAAATAATGAAAAATTCCATAATAGAAAAATGATGTGTATCAACTCTTCCGTGGTGGGAGAAAATTTGACTCTGTCGAGTGGATAAACTTCTACCACGAGGGATGGTCTTTCGTAAGAACCAAATATCGAAACCTCAGCAGTTTGATCCAGATTTGTTGGAACTTCTCTGTAGGGCTCCATGTACGGTCTACATCAGGTGGAACCACCCAACGAGCAAGGAAGGACAAAATCTCTCCATCATTGGTGAACACAATTTGTCCATCTAAAATAACATTAATTTTATCTTTGTTTACGTGCTATGATAGATGGTATTGAAGTAGAATTATCAACATAGACGAGTTGGGGGTCAACAGAGCTAAATAGATTAGGATTATCAAAGGAATTGAAACGGTGTTTGTAAGTAATGAAGTCCTCAATATTTAAAGTAGAGGGTAGCCAAAATGTGACAAAAGATCAATGACGTGTGCATTTGGACCAACATGCTTTAAATTTTTAAAAAGACCAGCATTATGGGCTTGCAATATAACATAACATAATCCTCAATATTAAATTCAAAATGTCATTTATGCAAATCATCTTGAAGTTTTTATGATGCATTACTTGCTTCAAGTCGTTTATTGATCTCAATATGCAAATCATGAAGATGATGTACAAATGCCTCAGCTGACATTGACACACTAGCATGTTAGGTCATGTGAATAATGTCTAAAGGCTTCATATGCTCATAACCATGAATAACTTCAAATGGACTCATACTTATAGACCGATTCACAGAATTTTTATATATAATTTGAACTGTTGGGACGATCAAATCTCAATTCCCACGATTTTCCTTGAAAATGGCATGATTACACAAATCAATAGCACATTTGGGTTGGATAATGGTACGACATATATCACTTGAGCGAGAGGTATCGGGAACAAGGGGTACAATATGTATATTCGATGACGATAGTGTCTATTACGGGGCACTTCAAAATTATCAACATCAGTTGAATGAGAGATTTTCTTAAAATTGTTCAGACTAGCAGCTAGGCTCCTACTCTCTTCAAGAGCAGCAGTCATTTAGATTTGAATAGCTGCTATTGACGGGTGAGTGCATCAAATTGCGAGGAGTCCATAATTAAGGTATTGAAACTAGAAGTGACAAGACGACCACTATGCAACTGCACGCGTTGTATTAGTAGCTAAATGACGTGCAATGGAGAGATTAATGAACAATAAAGCAAGTAATGGAAAATAACAACTTGAACATTTAACAATTTTTTTTTTGGATTATGTAAATCCAAATATGCCAAGCTAATACCGTTGATAAATGTAGAATCACAAAGCATGGGTCAAATACTAGTAAAAAATCCGATCACATAAAATAAGTTGAGTAAAATGGGAATTTAACAAGTCAAGGGATTCGGTCACGTGAACTTTAGGTAAAATTAGAATAACAGGAGTACAAAGAAATTAATCGATGCAATTTTAAAAATAAATAGTAATATAAACCAACGATAAATAAAACAGAAACTTCCCTTTGTTCGTTGAAGTATCTGCGTCAAATCAATTGGACAAAACTCACCTGCAATTGCAAATAATATTAGAAAATACTCTTTTTTTTTTATAACTAAAAGTAAATTACAAAAATAGGGCCCAAAACCGAAGCCCCAAAGTACCAATCGATTTATACTATACATAGACAAAAAATGAGGCCCAAATATTGGTGTGGTGTTTATAAAACAATATCCCTTGCTCCACTGTAAGCCCAACATGAAATTGTCCTTGAAATAATGTTATCCCTGAGTTTCGTTAGAAAAGTATCCTCCGCCAATTCAGCCTTTAAAGAGTCCCAATACTGCCATTGTGGCACAGCCAAGGTTGCACATTCCACTTGATTTGTCAAACGGGAAAGAACATGTGCTACCCGGTTACTTGCCCCACTTCGGTATTGAATTTCGAAGTCATACCCTATGATTTTAGTAATCCATTTCTGGTATTCAGTTCCATCAATCCGCTGCTCCAATAGAAATTTCAAACTTTGCTGATCTGTCCACACTATGAAACTCCTCCCAAGCAAGTAAGGTCGTCATTTCATAACTGCAGACACTATTACCATTAATTCCTTCTCATATATGGACTTAAGGCGAGCTCGAGGGCCTATAACTTGGCTATAATAAGCCACTGGTTGCTATCCCGGGATAAGAACGGCCCCCAACCTAAACCCAGAAGCATCCGTCTCGATAATGAAGGGCTTTGTGAAATCGGGCATGGCTAACACATGGACTGAGGACATAGCATGCTAAAGTTCTTCAAAAGCTAGTGCAGCTTCTGAACTCCAACCAAACTTATCCTTTTTAAGCTGATCAGTCGGGGGGGGGGGGGGCATGCAATTCGAGCATACCCAACAACAAACTTTCGGTAATATCCGGTTAAACCCAAAAATCCCCTTAATGCCTTCACATTAGTAGGTGTTGGCCAAGAAATCATGGCCTGGATTTTGCTTGGATTAGCTGCTACCCATTGCTCGGAAATGATATGGCCTAAGTGGGCCACTTGAGCCCTACCAAACTCACATTTCTTTCGATTGGCATAGAGACTATTGGCCTCCAGGGTTTTCAACACTTGTGCTAGATGTTGCTGGTGGGACTTCTCCGAAGGGTTGTTGGTGTTCACAATTGTTACAGTCACTGGATTTTTTATTTATTTATTTATTTTTTTTTTGTGTGGCCAGCGGTTGTAGTGAGGAGAGAGATAGGCGATGAGGTGAAATTTTTGTGCAGTAGCGACGGGAGGCTTATTTAGATGGAGGTGGAGGAATGGTTTGCCGGCGTGGTTTTGGGTTTTGCAGCAAGTTGGTTTTGCAACAGGTTTTGCCTTCAGAATCAGCTGCCGAAGGAGGGCTCGGGCTCGGTGGAATCAATAGCGGCGGACAGCTCGTGGTGGTGGATGTGAGAGACGGTGAATTCAACGGGAAGAAGATGAAGACCAGTGGTTGAATTCGGCTGTCTTGGGTGGGAATGGTTTAGTTTTAATTAGGTTGGGCTCTTGGGCTATGGTTAGTAGGTTATGGTTTATGGTTTGATAATTATGTAGTGGGTTGGGCTGCACTATTGGTATCATGTAGGGTATTGGGGTTGTTTTTTAACTAGTGGGCCGGATTGGAATGGATGTTTTGGGTTGGGTCTGTGACTATTGGGTTTGTATTTAGGGTTATGTGTATAATATGTGGGTTAATAGATGGGTTTTGGATAAGCACGGCAGACTGTTATGGTGGTAGCTTCTGGTGGCGGGAGAGAAGATCTCGACTGGATTTGCAGCCATGAGTAAACGGTGGTAGTTGAGAAAACAGGTCAGTTTGTTGCAGGCGTTCTAGAGCGCAAATTTAAGCAGCATTTAAGGAGCTTTTTGCTGGTGGTAAGAATGGAGAGATGAGAGTTGTGTAAACGAATTATCTCCCAAGTTTAGCTCTAATACCAAATTTGATGTAGGATAAAGGAGAAGGCAGCAAGGAGGGAGAAAACCGGAGAAGAAACCAGGGAAAGGGAAGAAGTAGGGGAGGAAAACGTTGGCAACAAGCCAAGATTCAATTTTCATTCAATCATCAACTATCCCAACTATAATGGAAAAACCCATAGAAAATGTAAAACATAACCCTACTATTGATGGGTTTGGGTCAACCCAATAATACAAGCTCAATAATAAAAAACATAAATAATGAAAAATTCCGTAATAGAGAAACGACGTCCACATCACCATGCCTTGACCACCAGATCACCTGTCCTTTCTTGTTAAACGAAAAAAAAAATGTCCAAAAGTTTTTTTTAGTGACTTTATGCCAGGTTTATTCCTAAAAAGCTATAAAAATTGTTGTGAAAAATACTATCATTGACTAAAAATCAATGAATTAGTGAACCTGCTCCCACCTGCATTACAAACTTCTGACTGATGTTGACACTACCACTTGCCTCTCAAGTGAAATTTTCGGCTTGTTACTGAACTTGTGATATTTCTACTATCGTGGTTGATGTGATTTATTGTTTTGACATTGGACATTCCTTTATGCAACACACATTTTTAGTAAACATCGTTTTCCAAGAAGTAAATCTTCCTCTTAATATATGTGTTTTATGCATAACTGAACAAAGGACTGATATATTTTGGCAGTGTCGCTAAGTATCAGGAGGCAAATCCTGCAGTTTATACTATCATTACATTTCCATTTCTTTTTGCCGTGATGTTTGGGGATTGGGGCCATGGTATATGTTTGTTATTGGGAGCCTTAGTTCTTATAGCCCGTGAGAAAAAGCTCAGTTCTCAGGTATGTTAGCTAATTTAAAAGATAGTTTCTTAAAAGGCTCTGTTTTTATATAAAAATATAATGGTTTCGTATATCTACGCTGCAGTTTTGTTAATAATGAATTTGAACATTTTATCCACTGATCTTTTATTTTTAGTAAAAACAATGTCCTAATATATGGTTTGATTTTGAGGCAGTTGTGTTTGATGTTAATATGTGTACTTGAGTATGTGATGTAGTTTATTATTTTCTTATTGCATACAAATCTGGCAGAAATGGCTGAACTTGTTTATTCTTGATTGTGTGCTTCCATTACAGCTTTTGTTACAACAGATTGTTAGGGAAGTAAATTCATCAGAATACACCTTGTCCACCATTTTATGGGTTAGTGAAATTCTTGGATATGCAAGGTGGTAAAAAGTTTAGTGTCTCCACTTGTTTCTTCTTATGCAGAACTTAATTCATGGAATTTTAACAGCTCTGATCTAATAGAGTTTTTTTCTGAGGTAGCTGGCATCAAATGTTCTGATGCAATTTGAAGGGGTAGAAGGAAATTTCAATTTTTAGCTATTTGGCCACGATATTCTATACAGGAACTAGCCCAAGGAAATTATCCGGTGGCTTTTAAGGAACATTTAGCCCCTGTTTGGTACACATTAAAATTTTCATTTTCATTTTTCAACTCATTTTCAACTACACATTATTCAATAAAATAATATTTTTCATTACATCAATAATTTTTCCTTCTTTTTCAACAACACATTCTCCATCAATCTACTATTCCAGAATATATTCTTCCAAAATAATGTGGCTCAAACACACGCTTAAGAAATATTTTGTACCCTAGTGCCTCTGTGGTAGAACTAGTAAGAGTTTTATCATGAAAAGAAATACTGAAATCATTAACTGATGTATAGGAAAGGTTTGTCAGTGGCAGGATGTTGTTGTCCATTCAGATGTAGCTCATGTTCTTAGATCTATGCGATGTGAACAGGCTATGGTAATTGTTTCCTCTGTGGTAGAACTAGTAAAGTTTCTGATACACACTGGCTGAAAAGAGTAGAGTCAGGCAATACTCGAAGGAACAAAAAATTGATAAGAGAAGTTTTTATTTAATGACTGAATAATTTCCAAACAACCAAGCATTCACGCACTGGTGGCCTAACATTACCTCCCGCCCAAACATTCACCTTGTCCGCAAGGTCAAAGTCATGAAATTGATGCTGGATCAAGTGAAAATCCTCCTACGTACCTTCATACTCAGGCAAGGATTTCCATTTCGGCAATACCTCAACTTCGCGTGCTTGACCTTGGGCTTTAGGGCGTACTCCCAACAATGCTTCCTGTTCCACCACAAGTTCTAGCTTGGAAGTTAACTGAGGTGGTAATACTGCAGAAGATGATGAAATTCCACGAGCCGGCCTCAGCTGAGAAACATGGAAAACATGGTGAATAGTTGTGGTCAGAGGAAGTTTCAGTTTGTAGGCCACTTTCCCAATGCGCTGGATAAACTTGAACGGGGCCATAGTAACGGGCAGCTAACTTCTCAAATTTGCGTTGGGCGAGGGAGCGTTGCCAGTATGGTCTCAATTTCAAGAATACTAAGTCACCTGCACTAAACTCTTCGGGGTGGTGCTTGAGGTCCGTCTACAACTTCATCCGCTGCTGGGCTTGAAGTAAATGCATCCTCAAATCACCCAATATGGCATTTCGATCCTCCAATAACTGATCTACCAAGGACACCGAAGTAGCTCCTCACTTATATCGAATGAGAGGAGGTGGGTCCCGACCGCAGAGAGCACGAGAAGGGATACAACAAGTAGGTGAATGAAAGGAAGTGTTGTACTAGTAGTCTGCCCATTCCAGCCAACGAGCCCAACTCCAAGGTTTTCCATAAGCAAAGCAGCGCAGACAAGTTTCCAAACACCGATTGACAACCTCTGTCCGCCCATCGGATTGAGGGTGATAGGCAATGCTTCTCTTCAGAGTAGTTCCCTGAAGCTTAAACAACTCACTCCAAAAATGACTCAAGAACACCCTATCTCGGTAGAAATAATTGATTGAGGGATTCCTTGAAGCTTCACAACCTCACGAATGAAAATGTCAGCAACTGAGACATCAGTAAAATGGTGTTTCAACGCAGTAAAATGAGCATACTTACTCAGTCTGTCCACCACGACTAAGATAGCATCCCAACCCTCGGAGCAGGGCAGCCCCTCAATAAAATCAAGTGTGACTTCATCCCAAACCTGCGCCGGAAGTGGAATGGGCCGAAGTAACCCAGTGGGAGTAGTGGCCAGGTACTTATTTTGTTGACAGACGATGCACTCTCATACAAACTTGGCTACATCTGTAGCGACCGCGAACTTTTAAATTAAATAAAATAGTTTTCTCGAAAAACGTGTCGCTAAAACGTTAACCCTAATTTTTAGAGAAGCGCGTTCGTCTAGCCGTTATTATATTGAATTCAAATGTATTCGATCGAATCCGATCCCGAATAATAATTTTATTATCAATTTCGAATTATTTTATTTAAATCCAATTTTTATTAATTTCAAGTCCAATTACGAAAGCCCAATTATTCAAGCCCAATTATTTAAAGTCCAATTTAATATAAGTCCAATACTTTATACTTTAAGGTCCAATTTTATTAGTCCAATCCTATTTGTTTTAGCCCAATTTTATTCAAGTCCAACTAGAAAATCACTAAGCCCAACTTTTCAGCCCAATTAGTTTTTTTTGGGATTTGTGCCCTAAACATCCACTGTTCATATAACTCCCTCGTTTTCCCTCCTCCTTCACTATTCATACAGCCTGGGTAAGAAATCTCTCCCTCCCTCAACTCCCTCAAGTTTTCCATCACTCCAGTTTCACAATGGAAAATCAATCTGATACTAGAATTTCGATTTCTAGTATCGACATGATGATTCCACACAAACCAACACCACCTCCACTGCTCGAGACCACACCTCAACCACCTTCTAGTCACCGCAAGACAAACCATTCTTCACCATTCGAACTCACTGCAACTCCATTCAAAAACCGAGACCAACAATTCTGCAACACCACAACACCACCAACCTACTGCAAGCTCACTGCAAAGTCCACTGCAAGACAAACCACCACCATCACCTCAGTCACCACCCAAACCCGAGAGCACACCCCAAACCCGAAAGCAAATCCATAGCTACCAAGCCAACTGCAACACCAAGCCAACCCAAAACACCAAAACTCGAACCACCAACACCCACTTCGCTAACCGCCGCCCAAAACCCCCAAATCACCTCAAAACCGACTGCTCCAAAATCAAGCCCCAAAACCAACCTCAAACCGCCATCAAAGAAACCCCAAAAACCAAGAAATAATCAAAACCCATAGCTTACCTCGTTTTCCCAACCCAATTCCAGCTAGAACCGAACCTCCAAGTCGAGTTTTAGCCTCGGTTTGAACCTCCATTTCGCACCCCAAGCTCAAAAATTAAACTACCACCACCTACACCCGTGTCCGGCGCCACCACCGCCGGCCGGTGGTGGTGGGATTTCTGAGGAAGGGGGCTTCGCCCCTTCCCCCGTCGCCTCTCCTCTCGGTCGAGAGAGAGAGGGGTGTTTTTTTTATTTAGGTTTTGTTTTTAATTAGTTTAGTTAATATATATATATATTGTTATTTTAGAAATTATTAATTTAAGCCTCAAGTTTTAAGTTTTATTCATTTCAGTCCCTTAATTATTTATGTTTTAATTTCAGCCCTTTACATTTCCTATTTTCAGTTTAAAGGTTTAGTTATTTCAGTCCCTAGTTTATATAAGTTATTATTTCAGTTTTTAACATTTATTTTCAGCTTTAATATATTTACAGTTTAGTCCTTAAACTACTAAAAGTTATTATTTCAGTTTTCAGCTTTTATTTTCAGCTTTATTATAACTACAGTTTAGTCCCTAAACTTATGAAAGTTATTATTTTAGCCCTTAAAGTTTTATTTTCAGATTTAATAAATTTCCAATTTAGCCCCTAAACTTTATTTTATCATTTTAAGTCATTTATTTCAATTCCAATAATTTCAATTAAGTCATTAAACTTGATTTCAACACTTTAAAACTTTAAAGTTCGAAATACTGATTCAAACTTATTTTTTCTATTGGCTAGACGAAACGTACGGACCACTAAGAGATTGAAGCTACTTCTCGCACTATTTTCACAAACTCGATATATTGAGGTAGACTCGCCACCATTAATTAGTTTAAATTATAATTGCATGCTTTATGTGAATTACGTGATTTATATGCTTTAATGCATAAGATGAGAATTTATCATATGAGATATATGATATTGTTATGCTTGCCATAACGTATATTCTTAATTGCATGAGAAAGAAGAGAATCCCTTATGGGATAAGAAAAGAATCCCTTATGGGATAAGAAGAGAATGTTATGCATAACTTATGTGCCTCATCAGCACAAGAAAGAAAGAGTACCCACATCCCATGTTTTTAAAGAGCCTATGATTTTCAAGAAAATGAACCAAAGATGATATCACAATGTATATTGCATAAGTGTGTATTCAATTATTCTGTAAATTAATTATCGGCGATGAGTCTACTGAGTATTTCTTCGAAATACTCACTCTGCTATTTTTAACAATATTTGCAGACTTCGGAGGCGATCGTGATTGATCCGGCAGTGGTGGCATAGAAAACTTGACTATCGAAATTATTATCTCTTTGAAAATTTGTATTCGAATATTGATAACATTTTATCGTTTTCCGCTACTTCTAAAATATGATATTTAAATTTTAAATTTCTATGAGTTTACTTGTCAATACAGTTCTTCAATTACAAATGTGATTTCAAAATTAGGTTATTTCCGCGAAAATTGATTTTGAAATTAGGGCAAAAGACGATGACGTGGCAATCCGGGTTAACAGAACTCGGGGCGCTACAGCTTGGTATCAGAGCCAGGTCTGCGTTTCTGTAGACTGGCAAATTTTCAAAAAAAAAAAGAAGAGAAAATTTTCAAAGAGATTTTTCTTATTATTATTATTACTGAAAGTTGCCACTGCCATCATTCGATCCGCCGACTCCGAAGGTAAAAGAAGTTTATGAAGTTTAATGTTATTTTATTCGGATACCTGTTTTACGATTTACGAGATTTAGAAGAAGAGAAAGAAATGTATCCGGATTAGAAAGAAAGAAAGAAAGAAAGAAAGAAAAGAAAGAAAGAAAGAAAGACGAGTTTGTGCATAATTTACAAGAATTTTTAAATTTTTACGTCCTCGTAATTTTAACTAAGAAAGACAATAACCCCGCATAATTGGACTTTGCATAATTGATTTAGGACATGGCACCCATTCGTCGAAATGCACCAAGTGACGCGGAACAAGCCGCAAGAGATTACGATCGATTCAGGCCCGAACTCGATTGGACTATAGCCCAACACATAGAGCAACTAAACATCGTACGCGATCGGGCCATACAGCATGGCTATGTGACTAATGATCGTCGATCGATCCACCTTTTACATATACATAGATGCATTGATGTCACCTAATGTAGAGGTGGAATATGACACCTTTTGCGCGAGATTTGTGGCATACTGGCCCATATATTTTGAGTACCGCTTTGGGGTTGCACCCGAAGGGGAGCCAGAACCCGAACCAATGCCCGGGCCCGAACTTGGGCAAGGAGATGGGCTAGTACCCGGGGATGAACTCGAGGAAAACCCCGAGGAAGACCCGGAAGAGGACGCTGATCCGGCACTCGAAGAATTCTCCGACGCCGAATCATGTGTAACCGAAGGAGAATAGAGTGATAGAATCTAGAGTAGGTTTGACATTTTATGTTCGACATACATGCCTTCCTACTTATGTACCATCATTAAGAGAAGTTGAGTTATGAATGAAATGATGTTTAGTTTCCAATTTTCAATCAGTACAAAGACACGGACCAGAAAAGAGAAGGGAAAGCAATTGTATTTGCTATGGATGCAGTCGAGGATTCTGATATGATAACAGCTATACTATCTATTTCTGGTATACCTGTATATGTCCTGAAAGACTCGGGAGCCACACATTCATTTATATCAGATGTATGCTTAGAAAGACTGAACCTGATAGGAGTAGAGACTGGTAGTACTCTCGAGGTTAGTTTGCCGTCGGAAGCACTATCGACACTAATAAGATAGCCAAGGCCGTACAAATAGATTTTGACGGTCAAGTTTTGGAGGCAGACTTGAATATTATTCGAATGAAAGATTTCGATATTATTCTGGGTATGGATTGGCTCAGTGCCAATCGTGCCGCAATTATGTGCCACGAGAAAGAAGTCATTTTTCGCAAGGACGGTGAAGAAGTATTCAGGTTTTACGGGACGAGAATCAAGTCACTTCCTCGCCTTATCTCCGCTTTACAAGCCAAGAAGTATTTAGCCAAGGACGATTGTCAAGGCTTTTTGGTTAGTTTGCAAGACAAGCCCGTAGAGGAGATTACTCTGGAATCAGTGCCAATAGTATGCGAGTACGGCGATGTTTTTCCAGATGATCTACCCGGTACTCCGCCGGATAGACAAGTGGAATTTTCTATCGACTTGGTACCAGGAGCTGCCCCTGTTTCCAAGGCTCCGTACCGTATGGCGCCAAAGGAATTGCAAGAACTGAAAGTGCAATTGGAAGAATTGCTAGAGAAGGGTTTCATAGGACCAAGTGTATCTCCATGGGGAGCGCCCGTTCTGTTTGTAAAGAAGAAGGATGAAAGTATGAGGATGTGCATCGACTATCGAGAACTTAACAAGTTGACGATAAAGAATAGGTATCCTCTCCCCAGGATCGAGGACTTATTCGATCAGTTGAAAGGCAAAGCTGTTTTCTCCAAGATCGACTTGAGATCTGGCTACCATCAGTTAAAGGTTTCGCCAACGGACGTACCAAAGACAGCGTTCAGGACACGATATGGACATTACGAGTTCGTAGTGATGCCTTTCGGACTCACGAACGCACCGACGATATTTATGGATTTGATGAACAGAGTTTTCCATCCGTATCTCGATAAATTCGTCATTGTCTTTATCGATGACATACTGATCTACTCTAGAGATTCGGCACAGCACGAAGAACATCTGAGGATTGTATTGGAAACACTGAGAGCAGAAAAGTTGTATGCCAAATTCAAGAAGTGTGAATTTTGGCTTGAGAGAGTAGGTTTCTTGGGTCACGTTGTTACAGCCAAGGGCATCGAAGTTGATCCTTCTAAAGTGGAAACTGTAACGAATTGGCCGACACCTGCAAATGTTGGAGATGTGAGAAGTTTTCTTGGATTAGCCGGTTACTATCGGCGATTCATAGAAGGTTTCTCTAAGATAGCAGGCCCTATGACTCAGTTGACAAGGAAAGGAATTAAGTTTCTGTGGACCGAACAGTGTGAGCAAAGCTTCCAGAAACTTAAGAACAGACTCGTCTCAGCACCAGTGCTGACTGTACCAGATGGGTCTGAGGGTTTCGTTATTTACAGCGATGCATCCAAACATGGCTTAGGTTGTGTATTGATGCAAAACGGCAAAGTGATCGCCTATGCTTCAAGACAGTTGAAGCCGCATGAGAAGAATTACCCGACTCACGACTTAGAGCTTGCAGCTGTAGTGCACGCTCTTAAGATTTGGCGACACTATCTGTACGGTAGTAAATGTGAGATTTACACCGATCACAAGAGCCTCAAGTATTTCTTCACTCAGAAGGAATTGAACATGCGACAACGTCGATGGCTAGAGCTGGTAAAGGATTACGACTGCACCATCCTGTACCACCCGGGTAAAGCAAATAAGGTTGCCGACGCTTTGAGCAGAAAGGACGCTGGACAGTTATCAGTTTTGGGAATGACGCAAGATCAATTAATCCGAGATTTTCAGAATTTAAGGATCGAAGTGCGAGCCCCATCAGTCCAAAGACCTATCAAATTGGCAAATCTGACCGTGAAACCAGATTTGAGAGGTCGGATTGTGACGGCTCAAGTCGAAGATAAATTCCTAGAAAAGATCAGATCCGAAGTTGGAACTGGCAAGAGAGTAGGTTTCGAGATTGCCGCTGATAAAGTACTTATGTTCAGAGGGCGTCTCTGTATATCGAAAGATGAGCTTATTAGAAATGAGATTTTGACAGAAGCTCATTCAGCACCATATGCATGCCACCCAGGAGGGACAAAGATATATCGTGATTTGCGCAATACATTTTGGTGGAGAAACATGAAAGGTTGTATAGCGAAGTTCGTCTCTCGATGCATGACGTGTCAGCAAGTTAAGGCTGAACACCAGAGACCATCAGGATTATTAAATCCTTTGGATATACCAGAATGGAAATGGGAGAAAATTTCCATGGATTTCGTAACAGGGTTACCGAAATCAGTGAAAGGACATGACGCTATTTGGGTTATCGTAGATCGACTTACGAAGTCAGCTCATTTCCTACCAATCCGAATGACTCTCAATGTGGATCAGTTATCCCAGTTGTATGTTAGAGAGATTGTTCGACTTCATGGAGTACCAGCTTCCATTGTATCAGATAGAGACCCGAGATTTACATCGAGATTCTGGAAGAGTTTACAAGTAGCGATGGGTACTAAATTTAATTTTAGTACTGCTTACCATCCCCAGACCGATGGACAGTCTGAACGCACAATCCAAACACTAGAGGATATGCTTAGAGCTTGTGTACTAGACTTGAGTGGAAATTGGGAGACTCATCTTCCATTAGTGGAATTTGCCTACAATAATAGTTTTCAGGCTACTATTGGTATGGCACCATATGAGGCACTTTATGGACGACGATGTCGATCACCAGTCTATTGGGATGAAGTAGGTGAAAGGAGAATTTTAGGTCCAGAATTGATTGAAAGGACCGTTGAAGCTATTGAAAAGATCAGACTGCGGATCAAGGCCGCACAAGACAGACAGAAGAGCTATGCCGATAAAAGGAGAAAAGACTTGGAGTTTACAATTGGAGAGAAAGTATTCTTGAAAGTAGCTCCTATGAAAGGAACTATCCGTTTTGGCAAGAGAGGGAAGTTAAGACCCCGTTTTATCGGACCATTCGAGATATTAGAGAAAGTGGGTAACGTGGCTTATCGTTTGGCGTTGCCGCCCGAGCTATCGGCCGTACACAACGTTTTTCACGTTTCCCTATTGAGAAAGTATATCCACGACCCAAGTCACGTGGTAAATTTTCAGACTATTTCGATTCAGAGAAATCTGTCCTATGAGGAGAGACCTATGTGCATTATAGAAAGAAAAGTCCATGTCTTAAGAAACAAAGAGATTCCGTTAGTCAAAGTCCAATGGGGTAGACAGGATAGCGATGAAGCTACCTGGGAGAAAGAGGAAGAGATTCTGGCTAAGTATCCAGATATATTAGATCAAGTAAGTTTAAATTTCGAGGACGAAATTATTTTAAGGGGGTAAGGTTGTAGCGACCGCGAACTTTTAAATTAAATAAAATAGTTTTCTCGAAAAACGTGTCGCTAAAACGTTAACCCTAATTTTTAGAGAAGCGCGTTCGTCTAGCCGTTATTATATTGAATTCAAATGTATTCGATCGAATCCGATCCCGAATAATAATTTTATTATCAATTTCGAATTATTTTATTTAAATCCAATTTTTATTAATTTCAAGTCCAATTACGAAAGCCCAATTATTCAAGCCCAATTATTTAAAGTCCAATTTAATATAAGTCCAATACTTTATACTTTAAGGTCCAATTTTATTAGTCCAATCCTATTTGTTTTAGCCCAATTTTATTCAAGTCCAACTAGAAAATCACTAAGCCCAACTTTTCAGCCCAATTAGTTTTTTTTGGGATTTGTGCCCTAAACATCCACTGTTCATATAACTCCCTCGTTTTCCCTCCTCCTTCACTATTCATACAGCCTGGGTAAGAAATCTCTCCCTCCCTCAACTCCCTCAAGTTTTCCATCACTCCAGTTTCACAATGGAAAATCAATCTGATACTAGAATTTCGATTTCTAGTATCGACATGATGATTCCACACAAACCAACACCACCTCCACTGCTCGAGACCACACCTCAACCACCTTCTAGTCACCGCAAGACAAACCATTCTTCACCATTCGAACTCACTGCAACTCCATTCAAAAACCGAGACCAACAATTCTGCAACACCACAACACCACCAACCTACTGCAAGCTCACTGCAAAGTCCACTGCAAGACAAACCACCACCATCACCTCAGTCACCACCCAAACCCGAGAGCACACCCCAAACCCGAAAGCAAATCCATAGCTACCAAGCCAACTGCAACACCAAGCCAACCCAAAACACCAAAACTCGAACCACCAACACCCACTTCGCTAACCGCCGCCCAAAACCCCCAAATCACCTCAAAACCGACTGCTCCAAAATCAAGCCCCAAAACCAACCTCAAACCGCCATCAAAGAAACCCCAAAAACCAAGAAATAATCAAAACCCATAGCTTACCTCGTTTTCCCAACCCAATTCCAGCTAGAACCGAACCTCCAAGTCGAGTTTTAGCCTCGGTTTGAACCTCCATTTCGCACCCCAAGCTCAAAAATTAAACTACCACCACCTACACCCGTGTCCGGCGCCACCACCGCCGGCCGGTGGTGGTGGGATTTCTGAGGAAGGGGGCTTCGCCCCTTCCCCCGTCGCCTCTCCTCTCGGTCGAGAGAGAGAGGGGTGTTTTTTTTATTTAGGTTTTGTTTTTAATTAGTTTAGTTAATATATATATATATTGTTATTTTAGAAATTATTAATTTAAGCCTCAAGTTTTAAGTTTTATTCATTTCAGTCCCTTAATTATTTATGTTTTAATTTCAGCCCTTTACATTTCCTATTTTCAGTTTAAAGGTTTAGTTATTTCAGTCCCTAGTTTATATAAGTTATTATTTCAGCCATTTAATTTTATTTACAGCTTTAATATATTTACAGTTTAGTCCTTAAGCTATTAAAAGTTATTATTTCAGTTTTTAACATTTATTTTCAGCTTTATTATAACTACAGTTTAGTCCCTAAACTTATGAAAGTTATTATTTTAGCCCTTAAAGTTTTATTTTCAGATTTAATAAATTTCCAATTTAGCCCCTAAACTTTATTTTATCATTTTAAGTCATTTATTTCAATTCCAATAATTTCAATTAAGTCATTAAACTTGATTTCAACACTTTAAAACTTTAAAGTTCGAAATACTGATTCAAACTTATTTTTTCTATTGGCTTAGACGAAACGTACGGACCACTAAGAGATTGAAGCTACTTCTCGCACTATTTTCACAAACTCGATATATTGAGGTAGACTCGCCACCATTAATTAGTTTAAATTATAATTGCATGCTTTATGTGAATTACGTGATTTATATGCTTTAATGCATAAGATGAGAATTTATCATATGAGATATATGATATTGTTATGCTTGCCATAACTTATATGCTTAATTGCATGAGAAAGAAGAGAATCCCTTATGGGATAAGAAGAGAATCCCTTATGGGATAAGAAAAGAATGTTATGCATAACTTATGTGCCTCATCAGCACAAGAAAGAAAGAGTACCCACATCCCATGTTTTTAAAGAGCCTATGATTTTCAAGAAAATGAACCAAAGATGATATCACAATGTATATTGCATAAGTGTGTATTCAATTATTCTGTAAATTAATTATCGGCGATGAGTCTACTGAGTATTTCTTCGAAATACTCACTCTGCTATTTTTAACAATATTTGCAGACTTCGGAGGCGATCGTGGTTGATCCGGCAGTGGTGGCATAGAAAACTTGACTATCGAAATTATTATCTCTTTGAAAATTTGTATTCGAATATTGATAACATTTTGTCGTTTTCCGCTACTTCTAAGATATGATATTTAAATTTTAAATTTCTATGAGTTTACTTGTCAATACAGTTCTTCAATTACAAATGTGATTTCAAAATTAGGTTATTTCCGCGAAAATTGATTTTGAAATTAGGGCAAAAGACGATGACGTGGCAATCCGGGTTAACAGAACTCGGGGCGCTACAACATCCTTGCGCATGCCTATCCATATAACTCAGCTACCAAGCATTGATAAGTCTTTGTTTCTCCCGAATGCCCTCCGACCGAGGTGGTATGAAACTCCCCGATTAGATCAGAAAAAAGCTTAGAGGATCGTGGAACAACGAGACGATTCTTATAAAACAATATCCCTTGCTCCACTATAAACCCAACATGAAATTGTCCCCGAAATAATGTCATCCCTGAGTTTCGTTAGAAAAGTATCCTCCGCCAATTCAGCATTTAAAGAGTCCCAATACTACCATTGTGGTACAACCAAGGTTGCATATTCCACTTGATTTGTCAAAAGGGAAAGAGCATCCGCTACCCGGTTACTTGCCCTACTTCGGTATTGAATTTCGAAGTCATACCCCATGATTTTAGTAATCCATTTCTGGTATTCAGTTCCAACAATCCATTATTCCAATAGAAATTTCAAACTTTGCCGACATGTCCACACAATGAAACGCCTCCCAAGCAAGTAAGGTCACCATTTCATAACCGCAAACACTATTGCCAATAATTCCTTCTCATATATGGACTTGGCTATAATAAGTCACTGGTTGTTGTCCCTGGATAAGAACGGCCCCAACCTAAACCCCAGAAGCATCCGTCTCGATAATGAAGGGCTTTGTGAAATCAGGCATTGCTAACACATGGACTGAGAACATAGCATGCTTAAGTTCTTCAAAAGCTGATGCAGCTTCTGAACTCCAACCAAACTTATCCTTTTTAAGCTGATCAGTTAGAGGCCACACAATTCGAGCATACCTAGCCACAAACTTTCGGTAATATCCGGTTAAACCCAAAAATCCTCTCAATGCCTTCAAATTAGTGGGCATTGGCCAAGAAATCATGGCCTGGATTTTGCTTGGATCAGTTGCTACACCTTGCTCGGAAATGATATGGCCTAAGTAGGCAGCTTGAGCCCTACCAAACTCACATTTCTTTCGATTGGCGTAGAGACTATTGGCGTACAAGGTTTTCAACACTTGTGCTAGATGTTGCCGGTGGGACTCCTCCGAAGGCCTGTAAATCAAAATATCGTCAAATACTAGAACGAACTTCCGAAAATAAGGTTGAAAGACATCGTTCATCGAGGATTGGAAAGTGGCGGGGGCGTTTGTAAGTACAAAAGGCATGGCAAGGAACTCGTAATGACCATCATGAGTTCGAAAAGCAATTTTATGGACATCCTGATTGCTGACCAGGAACCATCCTTCTTCTTAACTAACAGAACCGGGCTTGAGAAGAGGCTGTTGCTAACTTGGATTATTCTAGCTTCTAGCATTTCCTTGATCAATCTCTCAATTTCATTCTTCTGGGCGTGAGGATATCGATAGGGGCTGACGCTAATCGGTTGGCTGCACTCTTTGAGCAAAATGGAGTGTTCATGTCCCTTAATGGGTGGTAATCCCGTCAGCGTGTGGAACACACTTTCATAGTCTACCAACACTTGGTGAATACATGGTGGTACTTCAGGATCCACTTCCCCCAATCCTTCCAATTGATTAAGCTCGACCAAAATTCCAGCTCCCTCATGTTTAATGGTTTGCATCATAGCCTTCAAAGAAACTAGTGTCTTCTCAAGAGCAGGATCTCCAAGCAGTGTGACAGACTCATTATCGAGCTTAAATTTCATCACTAGGGTTTTCCAGTTTTTATGAGTTATCCCCAGAGTCTCCAGCTACTGAATCCCCAGGATAACATCAAAACTCCCCAACCCAAGAGGCAGGAATTCTTCCACAATATCCATCCCTTGCAGATGAAGTTACTCCCCGACATAGGCCTTCCCTGCGTACAGCCGTGTCGATCCCCATAGTCACTTCATAGACTTCAGTTTTCACAACAGGTATCTGCATTCCTTTGACCAGGTCTAAGGAAATAAAGTTGTGAATTGCACCTAGATCAATCAAGACCACAACCCCATGCTCACTGATCATCCCCTTCATTTTCATTGTTTTTGGAGTAGTTAGACCCACCACCGAATTGAGCGAGACTTCCACCACTTGATTAAGTTCGGCTGTCTCTGGTTCAGCCTCCTTTGCTTCCAACTCTTCCTCATCTCCCGGTTCTCCTTCTTCGACGTCTTGGGTAAGGAGAACATTCAATTCCTTCTTCTTGCATACATGCCCAGGTGCCCATTTTCATCTCACCTATAGCACACTCCTTTTTCTCACTTCCGCTGCAGTTCCGAGTCCGACAACCTCTGCACTGTTCGCTTGAAAATATACCGCAAGTGCACGGATCGCGTACAAGTAATAAAGTGGACTTTTAGAGTCCGAGATATCGATCCCTCGAGGAATGACTATTTAATTGTACAAGAGTTGAACTAGTTCTAACAATAGAAACACACACAATTCATTTTGAGTTTTTAAAACAATAGTAAACGTTTAAATATAAAAACAACTAAAGATAACAAAGTTCACTTAATATAAACAAGGTTCAAGTTTGAGAAGAGTTGGAAGATTGAAAAGGTTGGGATTTATGATTTCACTTAACCATCATTTAATCAATTTCCAATAAGCAAATTAGCAAACCACTTATTTTCTATGTTAGACCCGATTCTCCTATTTTAGCCAATTACCTCTCTCGAGCACCAAATTTGCCCTAATTAATTGAGTTAATCTATTATATCTCTATGTCGATTAAAGCCCAATAAATTGCATTAATTCGTTGTGAAAATATCTCAAAGGATCACCTAGGGTTAGGAGTATATCTCTATCTCTTACAAGAACTTAGGGCATTGGCTATTTGGTCTAAAATGCATAATGTCTCTCAATTATTATACACTTCACTCAACACAATCATTTAATGGCCAAATAAATGAAAGGAAATCAATGCAATAGCAAACACATGAAAATAAGCAACTTTAACTCAAAAGACAAACATTGAAATTAATCAAATTAGGTTAAGCTTACATTAATCATCCCAACCTCAATAAGTTTAGCTCATTGTATAAAAAGAGTGAAAATTGTGAGATTTAGAGTAATACATTACAAAGTGAACAAATCAAAGATTAAAATTCAAGGTAAAGAAAGGAACCCGTCCCTTGAATGAAATTCTTGAAGTGTTTATCTTGATTTTTACCCAAAATCTCGTTTTTCTCCTCTTCTTCTTCTTTTCTCTTTGTTGAACCAATGCCTTCTTTTTTAGAATGAGAACTCTCTCAACTAGAGAACTAAAACTAGGGTTGGAGTAATGAGATTTGATCCTTAAATACTCCTAAAATGGAGCACAATCAAAAACCCAAAACGCCCTAAAAAATTCTGATTTTCGGCAATTTCTAACGCACAGGTGCGCGGGGCACACTAAAAGTGCGCAAGTGCGCACCATTCCAGAGGTAAAGTGCGTGGGTGCGCACTTTTGGTGAAATCAAAATTTGCACAGAAGGTCCTCAGGGTAATTTGCATAGTAAGTCCCTCAGCTTTGACAAGTGACATTTTGGTCCTCGAATTTTGACTTTTCTTTCAATTTTGCCCCCCATAAATTGCATGACAATGTCCTCCAACTTTCGGCACTTGTGCAACTTGGTCCCAACTTTCACATTATTGTACATTTTTGTCTGTTTTTTCATTCTTTTGTCTTGTTTACTTTCATTTGGGTGATTTTTGCCTACAAAAGCAAATGTTACACAATTGTAAGTAGAAATACACTCATTTTAATCAATAATTAGCTTGTTTAGGTATTAAATAAGTGCGCAAAACACACTTATCATGCACCATCCCTGGAAATTTTGCCATAGACTGATTTCTCCCGAAATTGGATCTGGAAGCTTCAGAATAGAAGCCTTTTCTTGTGCTGGTCCTCCTTAGGGCTGGGCAAAAACCGCCCGAACCCGCCTAACCCGCCCGACCAAGTTGGGTCGATTTCCTCCATTTTTTTCAGTTCGGGCGGTTTATAAGGATAAATGGGTCGGGTTGTGGGTTAACCCACCCAACCCAACCCGCCAATATAAAAAAAGAAGATTTTTTTGTCAAATTAATTAACAAACGTTAAAATAAAACAAAAACCCTAATTTGACTCATTTTATTTCGACATTTCCCATTCCCTAATTTTCCTCTCACAGTCTCACTCTCAGAGAGTCAGAGTCTCGCCCTCTCTGCGCCGACTTTATCTAGTTCTCTCTTCAGCATTTGCGGCTTCGACTCCAATGTATGTCTCTTTCTCTTGCTCCAATTTGCTGATTGTTTATGTTTGACGGCGATTTTTCAATTGATTGTATCATTGTTTCTTCTTAACTCTTACATTCTGATGAATTAAAAATCGAAATTGCAACTTGCTTAAAACATTGTTGTTTAAGCATTCTTTCAGCTATTATACCCTTCATAATTTACACAAACCGTAACATTCACCCCGGCACTTTTGAGAATCATTTGGCCATGACTTTTGTGCTTTCGATAATTACTTTTTTTATTTTTTGCTTCATTTGGGGCTTTGTTGAATCTAGATTCGCAGTGCTGGATTATGTATGCTGATATATGTTTATGGAGGCTATATTAAGAATATTTTTTATTTCAAATATGTTTTGTGGGGAAAATAAATTCTTTTTTAAAGATACTGTTAAAACTTACTATTTTGTTAGGGAGAAATATACAATTTCTGGAAACTTGGGTGCCCATTTTCCTTCTACCTCATGATCTTATTGGTTTGGAGAGTTGAAGTGTTAAAATTTCTATATATTAGTGTTAAAATTCTTTATTGTTACTAGAAATGATCGATACAAACTAACCAACCCAACCCGACTCGACCGACACGTAATTGGGTTGGGTTGGGTTGGATTGGGACAAAAACCGACCCAACCCAACCTACGCCCATCCCTAGTCCTCATATCCTGGGAAACTCACTAGCTAATTTGTGGGCTTTGGTCACCTACAGCTTTTCTTCTATCTTTTAGGTCCGTGGCTCGACCCAAATTGCTGGGCTCCAAGATCCGGACCTCCACTCTAATTTTTTGCTTCAACCCATTAATAAAATTACCGAGAGCCACTTCATCGGACACGTTCTCCAGTGGCGCCGACAGTTCAATAAATTTTTGGTGGTACTCCTACACGCTGACCTCTTGAACAAGAGCTAACCACTACTCGTAGAGTGACCCTGCTTGTGTTGCTCGGTGTTAGAGACTATTTCCTAAAATAATCTAGTAAATAGTGTTAGAATCTTTGCCCTAATTTCTATCCTAGTATAGTATAAACTTCTTGTATATATACACATCTTCTCTATGAATAAAGAGTGAGAAATACCTTGAAGATTTACATGGTATCAGAGCCAATCGGCTCGTCACTCTGAGCCAGTCGATTTCTCCCTTGGGTCTCAGCTCGCGGTCTTGCAGCCAACCAATCGAAGCTAGGGTTCCCTGGGACGCCACCAATCGAAGCTAGGGCTTCCAGAAACTTGTCCCTTTTCGGTGATTTTCGGCGGTTTCTGCTTAGGCCACCTGCGCCACTTGCCGTCTTGGTTATTTTCGGCGATTTTTGCTCTGGTCGACCGCACCACTTGCCGTTCAGACCTCGCCCGTCGTCGGTTCCGTCTTCAGTCGCCGTGCAGTCCATTTTTCGGTGAGAACAGGTTCTGCTATAATACTTTTCCGGTGATTTCATCCAGCTCCGCCTGTACCGGAGGAGTCGACCGGCACAGCCCAACCTCCGCCTGCCGTCGTTCAGCCCCTATTTGCCCGTCAACACTGTTTTCAGTTGGTTAGAGCTACTCGTTCTTCAGCTAGGGTTTCTTGTTCTTCAGCCAGTTACTTGAAATTTGGTTGGCTTGCTGTTTGGAACTCTTGGGTACTGAAAATTGTAATTTCTGAGCATTTGGTTGAAGGTATATGCTTCAACTTCATTAGTTGAAGTTTCCGGTCCTTGCTCAGGTTCTACAAATACTTCAGACTCTTTTGTGCTTTGCTTTATTATTTGTTTGATATTTGATAAATGGAGGATAAGACGTCTGTTGTTGTATCTGATGTGATTCCTATGATGTCAAAGATTACGGAACATGATCTAATTATTTGGATTGGAGTAAAACTGTTAGATTATATTTGCGGAGTATTGCTATGGATAATCACTTAACTGATAAACCACCTAGTGATGGTTCGAAAGCCTCATGGCTAAGAGAGGATGCTCATCTATTTTTGCAAATACGTAATTCTATTGACAGCGAGGTAGTTGGGTTGGTAAATCATTGTGAATTCGTAAAAGAATTGATGGAGTATTTGGAGTTTGTGTACTCTGGCAAGGGAAATATCAAACACACCTATGAGGTGTGTCAAGCCTTTTATCGTGCAGAAAAAGGTGATAGATCTCTTACTGATTACTTTATGGATTTCAAGAAGATTCATAAGAAGCTTAATATGCTACTTCCATTCTGTACTGATATAAAAGTTCAGAAAGCTCAGAGGGAGAAAATGGCAGTTATGAGCTTCTTGACCAGTCTTCCTTTTGAATTTGAGACTGCTAAATCTCAAATTCTGTCTAGCTCTGAGATATCATCTTTAGAAGAAGCTTTTAGTAGGGTTCTCCGCACAGAATATTCAACCACTGCTCAACCTAATAGTGCTCTTGTCGGCCGTATCTCTAAATTTGTGAGACAACTATTTAGAAGTGGCAATAAAGGGGAAAACTCAAGTAATTATGATCGAAATCTTAATACTCGAGGACAGGATTCGGGAGGTGTTGTATGTTACTATTGTCATAAGCTAGGATATGTGAAGAGAGATTGTAGAAAGTTGCAGCGAAAGAATCAGTCGAGCCAATAAGCCCATATGGCATCTACTAATGATACATCTGAACCTATTCTAATATCTGCAGATGAGTATGCCAAGTTTTCACAATATCAGGAATCTCTAAAGTCTTCATCTACTCCTATCATTGCCATCGCTGATTCAGATAAAATGAACACATGCCTTGTTTCTTCATCTTCCAAATAGGTCATTGATTCTGGTGCCACAGATTACATGACAGGTAACTCTAATCTATTCTGTTCTTTTTAGTCACATGCTTCTAGTTCTACCGTTACTTTAGCTGATGGGTCTGTATCTCATGTTCTGAGGTCCGGCACAATTATTCCAACACCCTCAATCCCATTACAATCTATTCTAAGTTTACCTAACCTGTCCTTTAATTTAGTCTCTGTTAGTAAGCTCACCCGTTCTCTTAATTGCCGTGTCTCATTCTATCCTAATTTTTGTCTGTTTCAGGATCTTATGACGAAAAAGATTATTGGTAAAGGACATGAGTCTGGAGGCCTCTACATTCTTGATACACAAACACCAAAGTCTGTTGCGTGTTCTGGAGTTGTAACCCCTTTCGAAGTACATTGCCGACTCGGTCATCCTTCGTTGCCTGTGTTAAAGAGACTTTATCCTCAGTTTTCTAGTCTATCTTCATTAGATTGTGAGTCTTGTCAGTTTGCCAAACATCATCGTTTGAGCTCTAATCCCAGAGTCAATAAAAGAGCCAGTGCTCCTTTTGAGTTAGTTCACTCCGATGTTTGGGGTCCGTGTCCTGTTGTGTCTAAATCTGGGTTCAAATATTTTGTTACCTTTGTTGACGATTATTCCTGAATGACATGGTTATTTTTAATGAAAAATCGTTAAGATCTATTCTCTCATTTTACAACTTTTTGTGCTCAAATCAAAACTCAATTTAATGTTCATGTACAAACTTTGAGAAGTGATAACGCTAAGGAATATGTATCAGCATACTTCCATAATGATATGGTTCAACTAGGCATTATCCATCAAACTTCTTGTGTCGATACACCATCTCAGAATGGAGTTGCTGAAAGAAAAAATAGACATCTTCTTAAAACTGCCAGAGCTTTGTTATTTCAGATGCAGGTTCCTAAACATTTTTGGGCTGATGCCGTTTCCACTGCCTGTTTTAGATTAACCGTATGTCTTCTTCCATTCTATCTGGTGAGACTCCATTTCATGTCATCTTTCCTCACAAGTCCTTATTTCCTATTGAACTAAGGATATTTGATTGTACTTGTTTTGTTCGGGATGTTCGACCTCATGTTACAAAACTTGATCCCAAATCTCAAAAGTGTATATTTCTTGGCTATTCTCATGTGCAAAAAGGTTATCGATGTTATTGTCCAAATCTTAACAGGTACCTTATGTCTGCTGATGTCACATTTCTAGGACAAACACCGTTTACTTCATCCTCAAGTTCTACCAATATGTGGGAGGATGATGATTTATTAATCTATACGTGTACATTCCCTAGCTCTGGTCTTCCTCCATTTGCTACTGCTAAGCCTCCTATAACACAAGTTTACTCTCGCCGCCCACAATCTACTACTCCTGACCCGGTTCACGTTGCTCCACTTCCTGCTTCATGTCCTAAACCAATTCCTTCGTCATCAGATCCAGGTTCCAGTTCGAGCGATAATCTTCCTATTGCACTTCGCAAAGGTAAACGTCAATGTACTTACCCAGTATCTTCTTTTGTGTCATATAACCATTTATCACCATCCTCTTGTTCTTTTGTTGCATCTCTTGATCCTGTCACTATTCCTAAGACTGTTCATGATGCCCTATCTCATCCTGGATGGCGTAATGCTATGATTGAGGAGATGAATGCTCTAGATGATAATGGTACTTGAACCTTGGTACACTTACCTGCAGGTAAAAAGACTATTGGATGTAAATGGGTGTTTGCAGTTAAAGTCAATCCGGATGGTACTGTTGCTAGATTAAAAGCTCGGCTTGTTGCTAAGGGATATGCTCAAACATATGGGGTGGATTACTCTGACACCTTCTCTCATGTTGCTAAACTTACGTCGGTCAGGTTATTCATTTCTATGGCAGCCACGTATAATTGGGCCCTGCATCAGTTAGACATTAAGAATGCATTCCTTCATGGTGAACTTCAGGAGGAGGTTTATATGGAGCAACCACCCGGCTTTGTTGCTCGGGGGGAGTATGGAAAAGTTTGTCGTCTTCGTAAATCCTTGTATGGTTTGAAACAAAGTCCTCGAGCCTGGTTTGGAAAGTTTAGTCAGGCTATTGAAAAGTTTGGTATGAAGAAGAGTAAGTCCGATCATTCTGTCTTCTATAAGCAGTCCGCAGCTGGTATCATCCTGTTAGTCGTCTGTGTTGATGACATTGTTCTTACTGGGAGTGATTCAGGTGGTATTTCATCGCTCAAATCATTTCTTCACAGTCAGTTTCACACAAAAGATTTGGGCATTCTAAAGTAGTTCTTAGGGGTTGAGGTGACGAGAAGTAAGAAAGGAATCTTCTTATCTCAAAGAAAGTATGTGCTTGACTTGTTGACTAAAACGGGAAAATTGGCGGCTAAACCATATAGCACTCCAATGGTTCCAAATTTACAGCTTACAAAAGATGGTGAATTGTTTGAAGATCTTGAACGATATAGAAAATTGGTTGGAAAGTTGAACTATCTTACTGTGACTCGTTCAGACATTGCCTATTCAGTTAGTGTGGTAAATCAGTATATGTCTTCCCCAACTGTTGATCATTGGAGAGATGTAGAACAAATTCTATGCTTCTTAAAAGGAGCACCTGGGAGAGGGATTCTGTATGGCAATCATGGTCATACCAGGATTGAATGTTTTTCAGATGCTGACTGGGCAGGATCCAAGGAAGATCGAAGATCTACATTTGGCTACTGTGTATTTTTTGGAGGAAATTTGGTTTCATGGAAAAGCAAGAAGCAGAGTGTAGTTTCACGTTCGAGTGCAGAATCAGAATATATGGCTATGGCTAAGTCCGTGTGTGAGATAATGTGGATACATCAGCTCCTCACCGAAGTGGGGCTCAAGACCTCAATACCAGCTAAGTTATGGTGTGATAACCAAGCTGCACTTCATATTGCATCTAATCCAGTTTTTCATGAACGAACAAAACATATTGAGATTGACTGTCACTTCATTCGTGAGAAGATTCAGCAAGGTTTGGTCTCTACAGGGTATGTGAAAATGGAAGAACAATTGGGAGACATCTTCACAAAGGCTCTGAATGGGGTTCAGGTGAATTTTCTTTGTAACAAGCTGGGCATGATAAATTTCTATACTCCAGCTTGAAGGGGAGTGTCAGAGACTATTTCCTAAAATAGTCTAGTAAATACTGTTAGAATCTTTGCCCTAATTTCTATCCTAGTATAGTATAAACTTCTTGTATTTATACACATCTTCTCTATGAATAAAGAGTGAGAAATACCTTGAAGATTTACACTCAGAACTGCTTCAAGAGGAGGATCTTCATCTCCTCCCAAAGAACAATTGATCGCATCTTATTCTCCCATCGATACCACAACAGGGCATCCCTTTCAAACGCCACAATCGCCGCTTCAACCTTCTCTTCATTCGTCAACCGATTGAGGGCGAAATATTGCTCCGCTTTCAAAATCCATCCATCCGGATTCGAGCCATTGAACAGTGGAATCTCTAGTCTCCGGAATTGGAATTCATGTCGAAATCCAGTTGAACCCGAGCCGCCCTCTACTACCTGAGATTCCCCCACGAATGGGCTGTCTATCTTCTCCTCTTATACAGGAATGAACCGCCTCGAGCCGTCTCTTCTTGCAACTTGAGGAACTATTCGAGCCTTTTGTTCATGCTCTGTATTTCCTCCTTCAGCATTCCCACTTCTCGTTTAAATTCTCCTTGCACAGCACTAACCATTTCCTCCACCGAATCCATTCACCGAGCAACATTTTTGGCTGCCATCTCCCAAGTCCGTATGCTCTGATACCAATTTGATACACACTGGCTGAAAAGAGTAGAATTAGGCAATACTCGAAGGAACAGAAAATTGATAAGAGAAGTTTTTATTTAATGACTGATAATTTCCAAACAAACAAGCATTCGAGAGGCTCGGAAACTCTCCAAATTGAGCATGCTCAATACATAACAATTTTTTCTCATATCCCTCAACAACAGCTCCCCACTCCTTATATTCTCCTCTCTCTTCCTCTTTGCCAAAACAGAAAACCCGAATCCCCAACAGAATACCAAACTAACAAGATTACTTAATAGACACCCCCCCCCCCCCCCCATTTTTCTAATCATTCCTTACACGTCAACTGTGATTTGTTTTCCCAGAATTACACCTGCGCCTGGAGTAAGTGAAACGCACTGGTGGCCTAACCGTTTCCCCATGATGTAAAGAAATACTGAAATCATCAACTGATGGATATGAAAAGTTTGTCAGTGAGGGAATGGTGGAGTTTTCAATTCAGCCATAGATCATGTTCTTAGATCTATGTGATGTGGACAGATCATATAAACTGTTTATATTTGCTACAACTTATAGTTAGGTCCATCAATTTGGTAGGATTAGCTGCCTTGTCAAAGTTAGTTGTAGAAGCAAATTTAACCTGGAAATTTAAGTGCTTAAGGTAAGCCAACTAAGTTAAAAAGGAAAAACTATGGAAGCAAGCCAAATTAATGCCCCAACATTATATTATTTTATCACAATTCTTTTGGGCAACAGTACTTAGCTAGTGCTGCTGGTTCTTATGGTAAGAGCAAATATATCCCATAAACCACATTTGAGTGATTACCCATATAATGTAGTAGACTGACCATCACGGATCTCAAAGTCTTTATTGTTATCTTCACTAACCCATAATTTTCCTGGACAAAATTATGCACATGTTAGTTATTGTTTCTCTCTTACTCATTATCTGCTTCACTTATAATGTATAATATATTATTTTGTCCCCCACAGAAACTTGGCAGCTTTATGGAGATGCTATTTGGTGGCCGTTATGTTCTCCTTTTGATGTCTCTGTTTTCAATTTACTGTGGCTTGATATACAATGAATTCTTCTCTGTTCCTTTCAACATATTTGGTAACTCTGTCTACAAATGCCGAGATGCCACGTGCAGGTAATGTGAATTGGTGTCCTTGAATCTTTAGACACTTTCTATTTGGTGGCATTTGATTTTAGGCATCAAAAGGGGGAACAAATGAATAGTAAGAAAAGAACAGATATAAAGCGTGTTTGTCAAAGCTTAAATTATAATTTAAACTAACAAACATACTTTTTTTCCACACATTCATGGGATCCACAGCTTATAAGCACTTTAAAACACTACCAAACAAGCACATAGACTACAAAAAGAGAGTTAGGAGAGGGGAGAAGTGGGTAAATACATTCAGTAATTGAAAAATTGTTGCAAAATACATCCATTACTTGAAATATACTTGAGAAATAAATTCACTATATTTGGATCATCTTTCTCCTCCTTGTACTTCTACCATATTATACTTGGCATTTGCTGAGTCTCCAAGGGCATTGTTGTATTCTTGAAATCTAGCTAAACATGAGCAAGTTGAATTGGGTAATTGAAGTTTATCAACCAAATATAGCTTGCTAGGAAATAGTTGACATCTGAGATGCTTGTATTTTAACCTGATGTTAGACAAGATTATTCAGCCGGCTGGCTCAGCCTTCTAATATCTTAAGTTCATTCTTTCTCGCCTTTCCGTTTCATCTAGACCATCAGCAAGTTTGTGAAGGTTCCTTTGTAGTATAATTATATATAGATTTTAATTTCGTCATTTATTTTTTTGAATCGTGCTCTCATACTGTTAACTGTCTGTTGACTTTAACAGTGATGCTTATTCAGTTGGTTTAATCAAATATCGTGATGCATACCCATTTGGTGTCGATCCAAGTTGGCGTGGAAGTCGTTCTGAGTTGCCTTTCTTGAATTCACTCAAGATGAAGATGTCTATTTTGTTAGGGGTGGTGCAGATGAACCTAGGAATCATACTAAGTTATTTCAATGCACGTTACTTTGGCAACTCAATCGATATTAAGTGTGTTTTCTTTCCTCTTCTTTTCCCATTTTTTGAATTGTTTGAAATCCAGTGTAAGAGATTATCGCGTGCTTTATTCTTAGGTATCAGTTTGTGCCACAGATGATCTTTCTTAACAGCCTTTTTGGATATCTTTCTCTTCTCATCATTATCAAATGGTGTACTGGTTCTCAAGCAGACCTGTACCACGTGATGATTTACATGTTCTTAAGTCCTTTTGAGGATCTGCATGATAATCAGCTATTCTGGGGTCAGAGTGTAGTTCAGGCATGATATTTATTTTATCTTGTATATTTCGTTATGGTGAACAAATGATTTTCAGCCTTGATTGTTCAATGAAAGTTTTGCAGGTCATATTGTTATTTTCGGCAGTTATTGCTGTTCCCTGGATGCTCTTCCCCAAACCTTTTATTTTGAAGAGACTTCACACTGAGGTATTGTCTGTTTCCCATGTGTTGTTTTTTTTTCATGGATTCAACTAGAATCATTCTTACTCTCATTTTATCCATCGAAGTAAAGGGACACAAAACTTCCCTTCTTGTTAAGCCACAGTATTTCTTTTTTCTCTGCCCTTCTAAGATTCACATCACTTTCTCTGTTAAGAACTTTTAATGCCTTTTTTTGAGTGTGACAATAATTGTGATGGAGAAAATTATTGTTAATATTAGTAGAATCAGTTCCTTTTGAGTTAAAATGTCTTCAATATATAATTCCTTTTCCATCCTTATGCCTGAAATTTTGGCCTCAACAATTCCTTCCCCTGTATCTTAGATCTATGTAGGTACCTTTTTTATTAATTATCTCAGGAAACTATGGATCTCAATCTCACTTTGGAGGGGTATACATGACTGAATTTAACTACAGCAAACCAGTTTTTGTCTGGTTTGACAGTTAGACAACATTTTTCATTCTTTCTCTCATATGTTTTGTTAACAGTTATTTTTTGTGTCATATACATGTTTTCGCAAGATTGTTTATTATCTATGACTTCTGGGAAACATTTGTAATATGTTATTGAAGATATCGGAAATGAAAGAGTGGTGCTAAATCTAAGTATCATCTTATACTATTTCAGTATCTTATTGAGGTTTTCATCTCATGTGGATATATTAAAACTGCTTTGATGATGTCAAGCATCATACACTCGCTGGTTTGGTGGATTCTAATACTTTAAAGTGTGAAATTTGGAGAGCTTGTATGTCTACTTTTTCCTGAGAAACAAAAGAAATACACGTAATTAGTAGATCATGGCTCTCAATGGTCTTAATAATATAGTTTGCAAGTTGAATTTCGGTTTGTACTTCTGCATTATATACCAGTATTAGAGGACCTGAAACCTATGAATCAGTGATTGACTCTGCCAATTTTCTTTTACATATCTAAGAGATTTCAAGGTCGGACATATGGAATTCTTGGAACCTCTGACATGTATATTGAGGAGGAACCTGACTCTGCAAGGCAACCACACCTTGATGAGTTCAATTTTAGTGAGGTGTTTGTGCATCAGATGATACACGCTATTGAGTTTGTACTGGGTGCAGTTTCAAATACTGCATCATATCTTAGGCTGTGGGCTTTGAGGTAGGGTAATTTTCTAATATATGGTTCAACGTATTTATCATTTTCGAATTTGTTCATTTGGTATGTTTTATTGCAGTTTGGCCCACTCAGAATTATCAACCGTTTTCTATGAAAAAGTTCTCCTCCTTGCCTGGGGGTAAGTTCTTTGATCTACTCTTGTGCATTCTGTTCCTTGTGCAATTTAACTTACCATCCTGCTGACTTTAACATGGCATTTGAGGCCCCCCAGCTTAATTTTTTTTCCTTACAAGTTATACGTGATTCGTGTCAAGTACCATACTGCCCCAAAATTCAGAGTCATGCCAAGCCGATTATTTATAACCTGCTAAGTATTTTGATTTATTAACAAATTTGTTGTCACCTTAGTTGTCTGCCGTGGTATATTTATATGGGCTAGGTGTTAGGAGACAGCAGGTAATCTTTACTCAAATAGAAAGTGATTCCAAGCATTTTCCGTTTTTATGTTTCCCAATGATCAATGTTTGCACTAGTATGATGAAACTATATTCCTGTGTATTGTGCTTCAAACAGTAATGCGCTTATCTATGTGAAAAGGGAAATATAATACTCTCATCTTCTTCCTATGCTCAACTGTAAGTGAGAACTATCCACGTTTTACCCTCGTCTTTGTTGATCAATGCAGGTACGACAATATAGTCATACGATTGATTGGTCTGGCAGTTTTTGCTTTCGCTACAGCTTTTATACTACTAATGATGGAAAGTCTCAGTGCTTTCCTGCATGCATTGCGTCTCCATTGGGTTGAATTTCAGAACAAGTTCTACAATGGCGATGGCTACAAATTTAGGCCCTTTTCCTTCGCTTTATTAACTGACGACGAAGACTAGTGTCTTTTGGTTTTCCTGAATTTTTGCAAAAGTAGCACAGGGAAAACAACAATTTTTGGTGGCAATTAGAAATTCTTTTGCTTCTTCTCTTTAACACGGAATTGTAAAATCCTGGGTGAAGATTGTTTAGATGCAATGATATAAAAGGGGGCTTGTTATTCTTTTTATGGTATTTGAAATCTCTCTCTTAGGATTAAGGAATTGTAAAGCTGGTAGCCAAGTAATCAGTGCAGCTTTTATAGTTTATGTTGGATATTATTCATTTTGTAATAATACTTCTGAAAGTAGTTGAGCTCAATTCTTAATTCATACATTGCTCAAACTATGCAGTTTGACATTACTATCCCAAAGTGCTCTATTTTGGGTTCTAAGTTCCAACTGTTTAATGTTTTAATTTGATACACAATACACAATTCCAATAAACGTGTATTAAGGTATATACAACTCTAAATAGAAGAATGAATAAGCTGGGTTATGTTTTGTTACTTATTTCAAACCTTTTGATGTGCCTCTTTTAGTTGCTTTCTAGCTTTATCAAATGAAGTTAGTCACCTTTCTATCCTGGTTCCTCTTTTAGACAAGTAGCTAAGTCGTCTTAATCCAGCGACGAAAACTCATGTTCTAGAAGCAGCTATCAATCTCATCCGCTCCTCTTCTTCCTCTCCGGCTCTTTGTACTCCTTTCCCATATTCAAGTGTTGTGTTTGCATGAGAGTACTATACTAGTGCAAAATTCTCGTGTTTGGTTATTTAGCCCCTGTTTGATAATCATTTTTACATTTATTTTTTATCACACTTAATTTTCAATTACACAATCTCACAATAAAATATTATATAAGTGAATTCAAAAAAAAAAAAATTCCTATTTTTTAATCACACATTCTTCAAAAAATTACTATTTCAAAACTAATTTTTCTCAAAAAAAAAACTCGTGAAAATGGTTATCAAATAGAGGCTTAGTTTATAATTTAATGGTATTTTATAATTAAAATGCAAACTAAAAAGTCTCTTGGGGTTGTAAATAAGGGTCGAGCTTCCAACTAAAGAATTAGCATGTCTTTGGGTCTTCAATCTATTAAAATTTGTGATTTGAAATTGGAGGATAAAATTATTAAATTATTTAGTGTTCAACTTTAATATCATGTGTAATTTTAATAGTGACGAATCCAGGAATTTAGGTGAGTGCTGATACCGTCTAATATAGGGCAGGGAGGGGAGGATTCGACGATGCCTGCATGAGCGACCAATTTGGGCCAGGGTAGTGTGGGAGTGCGGAATTTACCAAATTATGTGTAAGAGACAAATAAATCCTACTGATCATGCTTGTAGTAAATAAATTCAAGAAATTTTGCAAAATAAACCTTCTTACTGTTTGTGTAGATGGGCGAATTCTTCTTCCTTTTCTGTTCGGTATACCCTTCTAGCCTCACTATGGCGAGTCCGATGGATTTGTTTCCCTAATGACCTTCTGTCTGGCGGTACTCCGATGTCCTTGACTCTGTATAGATCCGTACTTGAATTTGTATATAAACTTAGAAAAGTAGGAAGACATGTTTAAAATAGCATGGATTTATTAAGAAGGTCTAAGAGCAAAACACTCTTGACTTATTTAATTACAAAGCAAAGATTCAGTATGGATTCACTGTCTTTGAGGTTTTAGTCTCGAAGTGAGTACATGAAAGATTATAAAAAAAATAAGAAAATTTTTCTCTAAAAATTTCTCCTCTAGTGTATTTTTATCTCCAGTAGTTTTACTACCTTTAATTCCTTCTATTTGGGTTTTGGAGTTATCAACATCCTCCTTTAAAATAGAAGTTGATGCTTGTTTTTGTTTGAGAAGTCTAGCTAACTTCTTTTTCAGGATTTGTATTTCTTGTTGTTTTGTAGAGATTTCCATCTCCTTTGTCTCAATCTGGATTTCCAGATCTTCAATTTGGTTATCAACTTTTGTCATTTTTACCTGCAAAAGCAAATTCTCTAGTTAAAAAATCAGCTAAAGAATTTTCTTTTCCTTTTATGATTTCGATTTGAAAATCATAATGAATGAACCACATTTGTCATCTGATCAGTCTTCCTTGTTTGTAATATGCATGTACCTGGTTTTTCAAAAATGATTTGCAAGTACTTGAATCTGTTCTAATTAAGAATTTTTTTAGAAATGATATAAAGTCTAAATTTTGTAATAGCCTTTTTAATGGTTAAGATTTCTTTTTCATTTATATGATAGTTCTTTTCAGCACCTGAGAAGGTTTCTGAAAAGTAACTACATAATATTTCTTCTAGATCATTTTGATCTTTAGCTTTTAAAACTGCTCCCAAAACTCTTGAGAGGCATCAGTCTCAATTATCATATCATCTTCACCTTTTGGATGATATAAGGATGGTAAAATTTTTAGTTTTATCTTAATTTTTTGGATATAAAGAGTATCTTCCTTATTCCAAAATCATTTAAAATCCTTTTTTAATTTCTTTTGAAGTGGAGCTTTCATTTTTGTCAAATCTTTAATAAAAGATTCTGTATAAATGAGACATCCTAAAAATCTCATCAATCGTTTTTGATCTAAAATTTCATTTGGAAATTCTTGGATGTGTACAAGGATATGTGGTTTTAATTGTTTATAGCCGTAAACTATGTCCAATCCTAGGTACCCAATTTTCTCTTTAAAGAGTTCTGCTTTCTTTTTAGAGAGAACAATTCCTGCTTTACATGTTTCCTTTAAAATGTTAGTAACATGTATTTCATGATCATATTCAGTATCTGAAAATACTAAAATATCATCAATGTAAACACAACAATATTTTTCATGAGATCTAAAAATATTGTTCATGTCTCTGAAAAATACCTGGAGCTTGTTTTAATCCAAAAGGTACTACTTTCCATTGGTAGTGCCCCTGAGGACAACTAAAGGCTGTAAGATGCCTAGATTCTGGACTAAGAATTACTTGCCAAAATTCAGATTTACAATCAAATGATGAAAAAATTATTTTTCCTTTGATAAGTTGTAAAAGATGATGTGATATAAACTCTATTTTTTTCTCCTTTGAGTCATAAGTTGTAAAAGGCTTTGCATATTTGGAATCAAATACCCATCTGTCTTTGTAACTTTGTTAAGCTGAGAATACTTCAACTACCCAATACTACTGCTTTTTATCTTCTATCACTTCATTACTTTCCTGTCTTCTTTTCTTACACATAAAGCTGGTAAGAATTGAGATTTACTTGGTTCAATAACTTATAATTCAAGTAATTCTTTAACTTGTGTATTGATAATTCTTCTCTATCTTTAGGGCTATAAGCCATAGCTTTAGCTTTAGCTCTAACCATAGTCAGTTTTGAATTTCATCAATATTGCCTTCATATTCTTCTTTATTCTCATATTAAGTATTCGTTTGATCTGATTTCTACTTAATTTTACTTTTAAAAAAATTTCTTTCAAATTTCATTTTCCTCTTTGAGAATTTTATTTTAGAATTGTTTTGACACACTAAAAATGCAGCCCAAAATCGAAAGGAAGTCCAATTGATAAATCCAAGATAAAGACCCAATGAAAATCGATTAAAAGCCCAAGAAGAAACCCCAAGTTGAAGGCCTGTGAAAAATCCTGAATATTGGAAGCCCAAGAACAAAGGAATACCATCGCCCAAGGTTTTGTAGGACGACCGAGGCCGAACAAGGACGATATGGCACAATCGCCCAATGCCGACAGGCCTCATTGTCTACCCATGAAACCACCCAAGTCGCTACCTAAATATTCAAAGACAAGTCTAAAGGATTTAGTTTGGAAGCGGTTGGTAAGTGAACCCGGCACGATACCACGATCCAGGAAGCAACCAAAAATGGTTTTTCGTGGCAACAGTTTCTAAGCAACTACTCCCCGAATAAGTGATTCCCCACTAAAAGAGTGGGCGGTTTCGAAGGATACGAAGCAAGTCTGATCAGTTTCGATAACCAAGGTATGCTCCAAGAGTATAAAAAGAAGGAACTGTTCATATGTGAAGACAAAAGATTCGTGAGCTCATCAAAACTCCCTCTACACAAGACGATCTATTTAGGTTTTATCTATATCTTACAATTCTTAATTCCATATTTTCAGCATCGTGTGCTTGCCGCCCCCTTGGAGGCCGTTTTTGTCTACTTCCATTGTATCCTTCACGGACACAGCGCACCTCACCCTTTTTTGGACTTTGTATCAAGAGGTCAGTTCCTTACACAATCGTCGACCCCTCTCTCTCTGTTTGGACTTATTTAGATAATTTTTTTTTTTTTTTTTAATTGTTAGCGACTTCCAGTGTGAAACAATTTGGCACGCTTGGTGGGACAGTTGGTGTTGGTAAGTGAAGATTACAAAAATAGATGAAATACATTATCATGCCTCATAAAAAATTCCGATAAAGAACCAGCCAGTCAAGGAGTAGTCCAGTCTGTGGTTTAGCGATACGAGGAGCAACAATACTCTCCACAGACAGATGGACAAAATCCAAACAGTCACAGCCGCTACGAACCAATGACAGAATTGAGCCCTCGCACAATGCTTGCATTGTTGGGAGAACTCACGCAGGTTGTCGTTGAACAGGTAAATCTACGTAGAATTCATAATATTGGGGAGAAATTTACCCATAAACAGAATAGGCATTTTGATAATATGGCTAAACAACTAATTACGTTTGAATGAAATCATGATAAGTTGGAGGCCCAAATATGTCTACCTGTCATGCCTATAGATAATCACTTCCAATATAGGACTATCGTAGGGCATACATCGCCATATCAATTTCTCTTTGGTGTAAATTCTGTGCCCAAGTTTTTGTAGTCTCCACCTTGGCGTCTCTCTGTTCTTCAAACCTTCGGGGGGGAAATTGTGGAACTAAAATGTGGGTATAATGGTAATACTACATCCAACCTGGGGGGTAGTACCACAATGAGAGACAATGTCCCAAATATTAGACAGAATACCATGGTGTGCTCTGTGAATTGACGGTTTTTTAATACACTCAGATTACGGGTATATAACACCTGTTGTAATAATGCACTATTTTATGGCAATAATTTCAAGGACAGCACTGTGACATAGTACCTTTCCACACGAATTGCAACCAGTAAATCAACAAAATGGGAAACCCATAATAGACCACCTCAACCGTGCCAGATGCTTAAGAAAACCAAATTATGGAAATAATGCAAGATCAAATAGCAGATGGGGTACGTCGTCCGCTGGATTCGACCAATTTATACCAAGCTATACCTTGATTGGATAGATCAGGCATATCCATGGCCTAGAGGTACAAAGTACCGGAATTCTCACTATTCACTGGCCTGGGAGAAATATCTACACTAGAACATGTAGGTAGATTCACGTTGCAAAGTAATGAGGTGAATGATTACCAAAAGTTAAGGTTGTTCCCAATTCCTTAACAGGAGTAAGCTTTTTTCTTGGTTTCATATAATTTGCCAGCAAACTCCGTCCAAACTTGGCAACAAATGGATCAATTATTCCGTGCTCTATTTTATAAAACTGAGTCCGAGGTTACACTGGCCGATATGGCGAATTTACGTCACAATATCCTAAACATGTTAGTTGTGCAGAAATTTTCCTACAAAGGTTCAAAACTTCCTAGAAGTCAATGTCTTTCCTATGACCATTTAACCTATTAGAACAAAAGATAACTCTCTCTCTCAAAATCTCGAACAAAGTTGTTTAAAACTTTGATCTAAAGAAGAAATTCCAAGACAGAGAATTCCCAGATTTATTTCAACCTGCGCAGAATGTCGTTATGAATATGAGCGACTTGGTAAAGTCCCTAGAGGACAAGTTAACAAATGAAAAATTTTCCAGTAAAGTGGACTTATTATAAAGACCCAATTTTTCTATTTCATACTTACTCCGATTGATGTTATTATGACCAGACGGAAATATGCTTGGCTGAGCGATGTTAAAAGGAGAACTCAATTACTTGGCACTATGTTAGTTTTAAGCCACAAAATAGTAGGCCAGATGAACCTGCCTAAGGTGAAAACAGAAAAAGGCGAGCGTTCTCGTTCGACATAACCAAAGCTGATCTTAAATTTTAACAAAAAACCTTCCGATAATTATATAAGGATCAGCAGATAAGGTTGAGCGACAAACACAAATTGCCCGACTCTGACAAATTAAGGGTAAAAAGTACTGTAAATGGCATAATGCCTGGTCACATGCGACTAATTATTGTTTGGTTTTTCGCCATGTGTTGCAGGATGCTATCGAATAAGGACGAATTACGTTCGATGAAAAGAAGAAGATGAGCGGTGGACGAAGAACCATTTCCACGGCCACTAGCAATGAATATGATACCGACTGGCTTGAAAAATAAACTACCAAGGTTTAAACTGTGATTTGAGACGATAGAAGAAGAACCCAAGCCGCTTCCCAGCGTGTTGGAACGCTACAAAGGGAAGGAACCCAAACAGGGCGAAGATATTCTGTGCGACAGGTGTAAGCACGAGTTGAAGGCGAATACATGGTCATCAATGACGCGGCCATCCCATTATCGGCCTGATTTCGTATCAATCGCTCAGCCCGTCAGGGAGAGAAGGATGCCGTTATACGAAGGGTTGCATAGAGAAAGGGGGTTTGGGTCGGCCGGTCCAAAGAAGAACATCGTTTAGGCCGCAGCCTCACCAGCCTAATGTATGGCATTCGTTCAAGAACAACGCAGGAAGGGTAATGCCTTTCAATGAAATGACCAGACCCCAACAAAGGCGTTACCCACGTAATTACGGGCGGATGGTGAGGCAACAGCAAGGGGGAATCACGCCCTAGAACGCCCAAAACGCTCAGAATAGCCAACGAAACCGTTTTTGAAGATAGCGAAGAGACAGGCACTGGTGAATCAATGGGAGATTTGCCGGAAAGCTCATCTGGTAGATCGAATTTTGAGCGAGACAGGAAAGATGAAGATGATCCAGAACAACCTCTAACTATCCAGTTTGGCTCATTACCTCCTGTCCTGGCTAAAAACTACTTGTTGGCCGATTAGTTCAAAAGCAAAGGAAAAGAGGATAATGAGGAAGATGCATGCGTGCTAGTCTGCGATGAAGGCCAAACTTTCAGAGAAATGTATGATGATAGCGAGAACGATGGTATGACAGATGTTGACCGAAGAGATTTGATTTAGAAGAGAAAGACGGAAAAGGGGAGTGTCGCGCAACACCCTGTTGAAACAATTGCACCAGGAAGGGGTCCGCGAAGTGGATTTATTGGGAGAACCATCTGGTCGACCTTTTGATTTCTATGTGCTGTATGGGGCGCCAAAAGGAAAAAGAGGGTACCTCGCTCTGAAAAGTATGGATCGCCCCCTGGAATAATGCCTCCTCCTACAAATTGGGTAACTGAGGAAGAAATATTGGGAAAAGAGAAGGAAGGGACCCAAGGAAGAAAGCTCAGTCCGATATGCTGCACGTCGATCCATCACCACAGAGATAATAGCCCCGCCAGAAAATCAGGCAGGAAGTGGAATAGACGCTGCTGAAAAAAGTTATCTTCAAAAACCAGCGCTGAGGTTAACCAAATCACTTTCAGGCCACTGTACGTTAAAGCTTTGGTTAATGGTGTACCAATAGTAAAAGTACTCATTGATAATGGAGCGGCTATAAACACCATTCCAGCTAGAATGATGAGGAAATTTGCTAAGACAGCAAGCGATATGAAATCCCAACCGAAGTCATTCTTACAAGTTGTAACGGGGGGCAACTCCAGCAAATTGAGTTATGCCACTGGACGTAACTGTAGGGACAACCACCAGGACCACTGTTTTCTTCGTGATAGATGGTGCTACCAGCTACAACGTGCTACTAGGAAGAGATTGTATCCATGGCAGTCGATGTATTCCCTCATCACTCCATCAATGCTTATTCTTCTGGAACGACAAAGGGGAAGCAGAGGTGGTACGGCAGACTATAGGCCCTTTGTCGCGGAAGCGAATTCAGTGGAGAGATTCATGTATGAAGGGAATTATGGGCCCGTCAGAGTTGTTCAAGATGGGGAAGAAACTCAAATTACCTAGCCCAATAGCGAAGAGCCTTTCGCAATGATTTCACTCAGTGAAATGTTTAATAAGATGAGGCCAAACATAGTGTCCTTGGAAGAGCCAGTAATTTGCTGGGCAAAAAACAGCTGCCAAACAACCTTAATGAATGTTCGACGATCAACAAAAAAAAAGGCTCGAAATTCAGGCCTTCTCAGCCAAGAATGATGGCTTTCAACTAAACGAGGGTGGCTGTGTACATGAAGATAAAGAGAACGGCGTTAAAGATGCTGAAGGACAATTTGTAGTGTCCGAAATGGAGCAGAGCTTGGATTGGGAAGTTCATAAAGTGGATTGCCTGGAAGAGCCAAATTCTCTGAGCGACGCGGATGATGAAGCGACTAAGATCCCTAAGTCAGGATATGCGCAAGCTCAAGACCCCTTGGTCAGGGTTAACATTGGTGAAGAAGGAGAGGATCGCTCAACGTTCGTTAGCCAAATGCTGCCTCACGAGGTTAGTAATAGATTAGTCGCTTTATTGAAAGAATATAAAAACTGTTTTGCTTGGGAATATGAACACATGCCTGGTTTGGATAAAAACTTGGTAGAACATAGGTTGCCGACTAAACCAAATTTTAAGCCTCATAAGCAACCTCCTAGACGTTTCGCCCCCAAATGTATTGCCAGAGATCAAAAAAGAAATAGAGCGATTGCTAAAAGCGGGTTTTATTAGAACGACCAGATATGTGGAGTGGTTATCCAATATAGTGCCAGTATTAAAAAAGAATGGCAAGTTGAGGGTATGCATAGATTTCAGGAATCTGAACTTGGCTACGCCCAAAGACGAATATCCAATGCCTACAGTAGACTCTCTAGTAGACTCAACTGCAGGACATGTGATGTACTCTTTTATGGATGGATATTCGGGATATAATCAAATCTACATAGCTGACGAAGATGTACACAAAACTGCCTTTAGATGCCCTGGGTCTTTAGGGTGCTTTGAGTGGGTAGTAATGTCATTTGGACTAAAAAAGGCAGGGGCAACTTATCAAAGAGCAATGAACCTTATTTTTCATGATATGATAGGCAAATTTGTGGAAGTTTATGTAGATGATATAGTGGTCAAATCTGTTAAAGAAGAGGACCATTTTGAACAACTGCGATGTTCATTCGAACGAATGAGGCAGCATAAAGTAAGATTGAACCCTTTGAAATGCGCGTTTGGCGTGAATGCAGGAAATTTCCTTGGATTCCTGGTACATAAAAGAGGGATTGAACTTGATAAGAATAAAGCGAAGGCTATTTTAGAAGCTAAGGCTCCTAATAATAAAAAAGAACTGCAAAGGTTTTTAGGCCAAATCAATTTTCTAAGACGCTTTATATCCAATTGTGCAGGGCGAACGAAAGCGTTTTCGCCTCTCCTAAAGCTAAAAATCAAGACGAATTCGTCTGGAAAGAAGAACATCAAAAGGCTTTCGAAAGCCTGAAGACATACTTAACAAGCCCACCAGTGTTGGTGTCGCCAATCCAAGGGTGGCCGATGAAACTGTACGTGTCGGTTGAACAAGAATCGATAGCAGGAATGGTCGCACAAGAAGACCAAGTTGGCGAAGAAAGGGCGATTTATTACTTAAGTAGACGGTTAACCAAATGTGAATGTAATTATTCTGCTATCGAGAAGTTGTGTCTCGCATTATACTTCACATGTACAAAATTAAGGGCCTATTTACGGCATGTAACAGTCTATCTAATTTCCAAAGTTAATCTGTTCAAATACATGTTTTCTCGCCCTATTTTACACCAACGAGTGGGTCTTTGGACTTTAGCACGTCGGAATTCGAAATAAAGTATGTGCCCCAAAAGGCAGTTAAAAATCAAGCCTTAGTTAATTTTCTGGCCGATCATCCATGTCGGACGTACCTCACGAACTAGAACTCGAGGTTGATTCGTTTGAATTGAAACCATGGGTTTTATATTTTGATGGATCGAAAACTTCTAAAGGAGCAGGTGTAGGAGTGGCTTTAATAAATCCTTTAGGGGTTTGCTATAAGTTCGCATTCACCTTGGACAGAATCTGTACTAATAATCAAGCCGAGTACGAAGCCTTAATTGTAGGTTTGGAATTGATGGTAGAGATGAAAATAAAGAATGTAATCGTCAGGGGCGATTCTCAATTGGTGATTCATCAATTGGCCGGTGATTTCAAATGCCAAAGTAATTCTATCATGAGTTTATACGAAATCACCCAAGAGTTATTGGAAGAATTTGACCAAGTAGAGCTTCAATGTGTCAATAGAATATACAATGACATGGCCAACGAGTTGGCTCAGTTGGCTTCTGGCTATTCAAAGGCGATAAGTTGGGAATCTATCCACGAATACGGAACTATGTTGCCCGTTGTTCAGCGGAGGGCAAGAAAAACGGAAATTCAATGCATAGAAAGTGGGGCCGCACTGGATTGGATAGATGAGATTAAGGAGTCCTTCAAAGAGCTTGATGGGCGAATTGATAGACGAACGAAATTGCGTTTATTGAACTACGCGTTAATAGACGAAGAATTGTTCAAAAAACGTTCTGATGGTGTGTTATTAAAATGCGTGAACTTGCAAGAGGCTAAGACAATTATGGCCGAAGTGCATGAAGGGATATTGGAGCCCATCAGGCTGGCCAAAAGATGAGATGGCTAATTATTAGAAGTGGATATTTTTGGCCAAAGATGGGTGAATCGTGTGTTCGATATGCAAAAAGCTGTTTAGCATGCCAAAAACACGGTCCAATACAAAGGGCACCAGCAAGCAACATGGCACCCATTATCAAGCCTTGGCCGTTCAAAGGTTGGGCGATAGATTTGATAGGGAATATTTACCCTCCATCGTCCAAACAACACACATTTATTATAGTCGCCACAGACTTTTTCACCAAGTGGGTTGAGGCAGTCCCTCTAAAGGAAATCACCCAGAAAAATATCATAGAGTTTGTCCGAGACCACATCATTCACAGATTTGGGATCCCACAAACTTTAATGGCAGATAATGGGACTTCCCTAAATGGAGATCAGGTGAAGGAATTCTTGAGCGAGTTTGGAATTAAATTGGTAAATTCCACACCGTATTACGCTCAGTCAAACGGTCAAGCAGAGTCATCCAACAAGACTCTGAAATCTATCATAAGGAAGATGATAGATGAAAATGCCAGAAACTGGCACGAGTGCTTGAACAAGGCTTTATGGGCTTACAGAACGTCGCCCCGCTCGAGCACCAACGTCACACATTTCCAACTCACTTATGGGCAGGAGGCTGTATTGCCCGTAGAAATCAACGTGCAATCCATAAGGGTGCGTCGGCAGTACGAATTGAACGAGAATGAGTACAAGGAATCGTTGGTTCAAAACTTGTTAGAATTGGACGAATTGAAGTTAGACGTGCTAGACAGGTTGCAAGTTCAGAAACAAAGAATGGCTAGATGTTACAATAAGAAAGTTATAGCCAAATTCTTTAATGCGGACGAATTGGTTTGGAGGACAATACTTCCTTTAGATAGTAAGGACCCAAAGTATGGCAAATGGTCGCCAAATTGGGAAGGGCCTTATAGAGTGAAGAGTGTGTTGCCTAATGGAGCTTACCACTTGGAAGATTTAGATGGTACTAGGCACATAAGATTTATTAATGGTAAGTACCTGAAGAGATATGTTCCATCCCTTTGGGAAAGTGAGCAGATAAACACTTGAGTGATAAAATCGCAATCATAATCTAACCACGCCAAGCGACGGCAGTTAACAAACTGGACGATCACGTTCTGATAGCAAAATAAATAGAATATATGCGTAAATGGTATGATTACAATTGCGATGTATTCATGCCGAACGATGGCGGCAAGTAAAATTGGACGATCACGTTCTAAGAAAATCAGAGAGAACAAGGCATATTCAAAACAAAGTCCTTTATTATCCAGTGCTCCTTACAAACCATTCTTTACAAAAAATTAAAAGACATAGGCAAAATACAAGGCGATACACGCTACAAATTATCTTCTGACTGAAAGGGACAGAAAGAGTAAATCCAGTACGGCCAGCCTTTCAGTCTATGGCCGTAATTTTTAGCATAGGAATAGTTGAAGTCGTAATTGTAATTGCTGATCCTTATCTAAAACCTTTCTTGATTTATAATTCAGTAAACAATGTCATTGTCGCCTGTTATATGAACCATTTTTATTTTAGAAGAAATTGAGGGGTGAACTGCCCCTGCATCCTTCCCAAACGCATTGCTGCAGTGGTAGACAAGGAGAAGCAACCCTTCAGCCTATGGCCGTAAGAAGGTGAACTACTCTTACAACCTTCCTAGATGCATTGCTGCAAAGGCAGGCGTAGAGGAATAGCCCTTCAATCCATGGCCAATTAAGAGAGTGAAATGTTCCCTACAGCCTTCCTAAAGCCTTTCAGTCTATGGCCGTAAGAGGGTGAACTGCCCCTGCATCCTTCCCAAACGCATTGCTGCAGTGGTAGACAAGGAGAAGCAACCCTTCAGCCTATGGCCGTAAGAAGGTGAACTACTCTTACAACCTTCCTAGATGCATTGCTGCAAAGGCAGGCGTAGAGGAATAGCCCTTCAATCCATGGCCAATTAAGAGAGTGAAATGTTCCCTACAGCCTTCCTAAAAGCATTGCTGCAATAGTAGGCGAAGAGAAGCACTCTCAACAAGCAAACCGAGGGCAAAATTCTTGCCTCGGTTTGACATTTCCTATACCTCCCATACCAAAAGTGATGTCAAAACGAAGGAGGTGAATCGAGAAACCCATCCCTGTAGAAGAAAAAATTGTCGGGAAACGACCGGAGTGCCATGCAGTGGCAGGAAACTCTGATGGTGGGAAATTGAATTTGAGAAGGCATGAGGATGAAATCGATGAGTATAAACAGGCATATTTATAGGGGTTGGAAGATCAAAAGTCGGAATCTGGAAGGTCACATTTATGACCAGTGAGTAAAACCAATATGGATCAAACATTTAGGGAAGAAAACTCAAATGCCAAGGGGATATGCATGGATGTTGGCACAAGAATTGAGTACGAGGAAAATCGGCGATCAAGGATAAACACCACTTCAAAATAACTATTCATTAATGATGATAAAGACATCAGATTACATCAAATAAAGGCAGTCAGCGCGAAAAGTTACAAAAATTAGAACAGTAAATGTTCAATTACAAATCGCCCCAAGCTGAGCGCATCTGTTGCCTAAGTCTATCCCACTCTTCGCCTTGCCTAGAGGAAAGGATACCAAACTCCGCCACCAAGTCGTCGTCAACCTCCAACTTCTGATACTGCTCCAATAAAGATTTGGTTTTTGCAATTCCTTGGGATGCAGTACGCCTCTTAGCAGCTATTCTCGCCATGCAATCGTTCATTTTCGCTTGCAGCTCTTTCATTTCAGCAGTCAGGCTCAACATCAAAGAGTCTTCCACTACAAGTTCTGAAGAAACCTCAGTCAATCAGCATGGTTCCTGTCAATTTCCTGGAGCAAAGACTCTTTCTCAGAAGAAGCGCGAAAATATTGGGCACTTCTGGTCTTCAATTCTGCGTTTTTGGCCAGCAAGGAAACGATGTCGGCGTGAAGAACCCTCAGCTTCACTTTAAAATCAGTAGAAATGCTGAGCGATGGGAGTGAGAGCACTTGCAGTAGGTTCGCACTCAACATGTCTAGTTTGGCCTTTTGCTGAGCGGCGCTAGCACGGCCGATCTCCATATCCATGAAGGAAACATACTCAAACAGTGCCTGTTTGAGAAGTGTCATGTCCTCGTGCGCAGGAATGGAAGACGATGCAGAGGATGTTTTCATGCGCACCCAAGAGGTGAATAGGTCTTGGATAGAGTTGAGAATGTTATCAGATTCCTGCAAAAGAAAGTTGCCAATATTGAAAGTTTCTCTACACAACAAAGCAAAATCAGAGATAAGAGCGCAGTAAAAAGACCTCATCGCCGGTGGTTGGAAATTCAGGAGCTCCCCTTATTTCTTCCATCACTTGAGGAGATTTCCCTTTAGCTGGGCAAGGAGGACCTTTCCCACCAGACGAAGACACTAGAGTCTCTGCACATGTCATACCGCAGTAAATCAATGAAAACAGCAGCGATAAAGAAAGGCCAAAGGTATCAAAAGTAAGCCTTACCTTCTAGGACCACGCTTGGGGGGTCGACACCCTGAGGAAGGGGATCGACTGAAGACGATGTTGCTGGAGCTTGATGCTTGGGCGGCGCAGCCTTGACAAGAAGGGATAAGGAAGAATCGGCCAAAACCATAGCCCCGGAAGGAGAATCCTTCTGGAAAGAAAAGCAAATCATTATCGCATGAAAAGAAAACAACTTGTGCAGTAGGTGAAGTTCAGTTACCTTTCTCCTTATGATGAGGGGAGCGTCATCATCATCAACATCATCCTGCAAGGATATTACGGTCGCAGCTGGCCGCTTGCGACTAGGAGCACCTTTAGAAACGGTAGGCTTCGAAACTGGGGAGCGCGTAGAACGTGAAGGGGACGCAGTGGAAATGGGAAAGGTACCCTGTTTATCTAGGAGGTGGAAAGCGCGATTCGCATCAGTTGAAAATAACCGTTGCTTCACTGACGGCCACAGTTGGTCAAAAAGAGGATGAGTAGCAGCAGTAGGATTGAAGGGAGCGAAAGTAAAGCCGGTTGCCAAAAGTTTATTACGGACGTCGATGGCTTGGGCCTCTGCCTTGTTAAGAATGTAGAAGCGATCCATCAAATTATTGGAGTAGCAAGGAGGGATAGGCCACATTTGGCCAAAACCAAGATGGCGAGCACAAAATTGAGGCGCATATATCTCTACCCCCGCCTTAGCATTGGTCCCTATCAGAATGTCATGAAACAATTCCCTCCCTACTAAAAATTGAACCCAAACAGGCAAAAATGTATCCGCCTCGGCCAAAGTAGAAGGAGGTCGCACAAAAGGAGGGATTTGCTCAGAAGGAAAAGGAAAAAACGAAAGAGTTGAATTCAAAGTGTGGAAGAAAGTGAAAACATCTCTCATGGACATATTTACAGGGCTCAGTTGATGAATAAAAAGCCCATAACAGGAAACCTCACGAGGAGGAAAAGATGGAATACCCAGCTGAGGGAAATAAGATCTCAACCACAATTGAGCAAGCCATAAGGGCCCGCTGCCTGTGGGAGATGCATTGTTTTTCAATTGGAATTGGAGCATGGCCATACCCCTATAAAGAGCAGCCAGGAGGAATGAACATAAGTTCAAAGGTCTACCCCGAGCCAACTCATGAGATAGGGGCAAGTAGCTCATAGAGGGTTTCAAGCTAGGAACACAAAGGACATATTTACAAAGCCAGACTTGGAGAAAAGCAACTCGCTCAGAATGGCTAGGCTCAGATACAGCGGTGACGTAACTGCCCTGCAGGCTCGAGTAAGACTCAGTAAACTTTTTATCAAATTTTGGGGCACCCCCAGAGATTAGCATGCCAGGAAAAATAGTATCGCCCAAAGGCGGAAGATTCAGCAAAGCCCCAACGTCCCTTAAGGTGATGGTCATGGGACCAAGAGGAAAAACAAAGGTATTGAACTCAGGAGACCAATAACTTAGGGCGATTGGAAAAAGCACAGAGTCATATGTTGGGGGGAAAAGGGTAATCTCCAATAGGTCCAGAATTTTAGCACGTTCAAAAATTGATTTGGTGGGACCATGAGCCACCATACGTGCATGCCACCTACGGAAAGATGCATCAGTTTTAGGCCAAGTACGAATACCTCTATCATGGATCGGCCTCAATGGCAAAGATTGCGAGAAAGGGAGATCCTCAGAACACGGGAACAAATGTCCGACCGCGGCCCGTTCGACGGCTTCAGCATCATTGAACGACGGACCCAAATAAAACTCATTGCGGTCCGCATCGGATTGTGAAAGAAAAGACGGGTTCACATATGGTCTTGCAAGAAGGGTCTGGAAATCCTCAAAACTGAAAACATTGTCCAAAGAAGTTTGAGAAGTAGTCATTATGGCACAGAAAGTGATTTGTTCTCGAAGATTGTTTGATCTAAATCGAAGGTTGCCGCAAGGAAGACGGTGAAATGGCGAAGAAAGAGATGCCGCAGAAAGGTGAATGAAAAGGATGCCGCGTACTTTTGGGGTTTTAAGGGTTTATAACGTCGCAACTTTTCAAGCACTAGAACGCAAGCGACGATTGAAATTCTGGGAAGTTCAAATATTGCGGGAAAGATACAGAATGAATATGGCAAAATTAATGATTAGTATTAATTCTGCCATATTGGGGGGTAATTGTTGACACACTAAAATGCAGCCCAAAATCGAAAGGAAGTCCAATTGATAAATCCAAGGTAAAGGCCCAACAGAAGCCAATTAAAAGGCCCAAGAAGAAACGCCCAAGTTGAAGGCCTGTGGAAAATCCTGAATATTGGAAGCCCAAGAACAAAGGAATACCATCGCCCCAAGGTTGTAGGACGACCAGAGGCCGAACAAAGATGGTACGGCACAATCGCCCAGGACGACAGCCTCATTGTCGCCCAGAACCCCAAGTCGCCCAAAATCAAACAAGTCTAAAGGATACAGTTTGGAAACGGTTGGCAAGTAAACCCGGCACGATCCCACGATCCAGGAAGCAACAAAGGTAGTGGCAGCGGTTACTAAGCAACTACTCCCCGAATAAGTGATTCCCCACTAAAAGAGTGGGCGGTTACGAAGGACACGAAGCAAGTCTGAGCAGTTTCGATAACCAAGGGATGCTCAAGAAGTATAAAAGAAGTAACGTCATAGAAGACAAAAGACCGAATCAAAAACTCTCTACAAGAGATCATGTAATTTTTATTCCTTAGTTTAAATTTAATCCTTTTTCAGTACTCGTGTGCTTGCGCCCTTTGGAGGCGTTTTGTCTACTTCCCAATTGTAATCCTTCACTGGCATACGCACCCCTTTTTGGGACTTTGTCTCAAGAGGTCTGTTCCTTACACAATCGTCTGACCCCTCTCTCTCTCGTAATTGTTGGCGGGTTGCAAAAAACACGCGAAAACAGAAATTATTTTCTTCTTCATAAGTAATGAAAAATATTTCTATTTTGTGCAATATTTTCACCTTGAAGATTTTTGAATGTTTTTCTTCTTTTATCAATTCTTATAGTTTCAAGAAATTTTTCTTGAAAACATTCATAGCAACAGCTTGTCTTTGCTTTGGTATCCATAATTTTTTTCCACTAAGGGTAAAACTTATAGATTCAATTTCTTCTATGAAAAGGGTGATATAACTAACAAAAGTTATTTCCAATCATAAAATCAATACCAATTTCAAGCTGAAAGACTGTAGGTATTTTGAAGTAAAAGGTTTTCCATTGTGATTTATGATAACCACTTACCTCAATATCTAAACCTTTAACTACTTTGGACGTTTTAACTTCAGATTTACCTGCTATCTTAAGATTTAAGATTTTTTCAGATGAGACCCAAAATTGTTTTGGAATAATCCATTTACTTGCTGTACATACTGAGGCTCTAATATCTACATAAGCACGGATTGTAAACTTTCTATATCCTTCAAAACTAAGTTTTATAGGAATATAGATAGAATTAGGATTTGTAACATTTTTATTACTCATCTCCCCGAAAATCCTGTTTCTGATTGTTCAGATTCAGTGTTTGTTGTTAAGTAATATAGCGATTCTATATCACTAGGATTTTCTACTAGGTAGAATCCTTTTTCTTGAAATGTATTAAGGAGTTTAATCGTTTCTTCATTTCCAATTCTTTCTGGGCATTCATTTACATAATGTCCAGATTCATTACAGAGCCAACACCTGCAATTTTTTTTCTTTCTTCGGCCTCAGATTTTAACCTTATGCATTGACAATTCCTAATTCAGTTTTAAAAGTTTTAATAAGTCAAACGCCCAACCAATATATGAAATTTTGTTTTTTCGACGGAACCAGCCCGAGCACCCACATAGGCTCGTCGGGTTTGACTCCGCCCTTAGATTTTAACTTTATGCATTGACAATTTATGGGATTTAGTTTTATAAATTTAAATAAGTCGGAAATATAGATCACAGTATTTTTAGACTTAAGCTAGTTACACACCATATTTTTATATCAAATTTGACACTTCTATCCGTAGAAAATCTGGTCATTGATTGAAAAGGGAGTTGTTAAAATTAATGTATAAAAAAACTATCGATACATATAATATCAAACTTGATATCAATTTGATGTCCATGTTTTTAGATTGATTTTTCTATTCTAAATAATTCAATGGAAATCACAATTCGTGTACTTCAAAATTCGAATTTATATTTTGGCACTTCAGACAAATGTGTCATTGAAAAGTGAAAATATATATAAAGTGCATATGAAACGGAAATTCTTGTTTTAACGGAAAATTTAACTTAATTTGTTGTTTTAACGGAAAATCTATTTTCACCGCTAGTTTTATTGTTTCCATTAAATAGCAATTAAGCCATGACTATTGTTGTTGTATCTGTTGGAATTCCATTATTTAATAATAAATGAATGAGAAATGCAAAAGGCTTTGTACTATTCAATGTTGTCAAACCTGGCCCAATCGCTGAAACCGGGAACCGGGCCAAAACATTTAAGTTTACAAAATCGGCTAAAACCCGTTGAAACTGGTTAACTTTGATTATTTACAAAATCAGTTAAAACCCGTCGAACCGGCCGGTTCAACCGTGACCCGGAGAACGGGGTTTTCAAGATTTTTTTTTTTTTTAGTTTAAAAAATTTTAACTCCATTATTGAGCTTCAAAATTTACAATTTTGAGGTCCATAGAGAAGTATTGGATGTCATGTTCATTTTATAGATACACTTCTCTTCATATGTTTCATAAATTTCAAATGTGGGATTGTGCATTTTATATATGCTCTTAACTCTAATAGTTTTATAAACTTCCAATATGGGATAGTGACAACAACAAAAATATGTCAAAATACTCATCAAAATCATTTTCAAATGTATGTCTAATTGACTAATTTGATTTTGAATTATAACTAATTAAATTGTAATATTCACTTTCATTCTTTTATTTATTTAATTTTCAAATTTAACTTAAATTGCACTTGATTATTAATATATTAATGTTAGATATTATTTTCTATAAGTTTAAAATATTTAAATTTAACAAACTAAAATATTTAAACATATTTATTTTTAATTTTTTAGTGTTGAGACTAATTGTAGGATAATGAATCTAATTAGTAAAGATAAATTTACTTTGAATTATTTTTATGTATTTATTGCACTTGGTTCGACCCCAATTGAATTTCCATGGACTTCACGTTGGAATCATTCTCGATTGTGAATCAAAACCCTTCATCTCCATTTCCAGATATCAGAATTATCAAATCCGCAGATTTTTCGTATAAATCATATGATTAATGCTCATGTTTAGTTCCTTAAATAATAAAAAAAATTAAAATTCTTCTAATACTAATTAGCAATATTATAGTATTATATTAAATGTTTAGTAAGTATTATTTTTAAATATTAAATGATATAGTAAATTTTTTTTTATAATATAGAAAAAAATTATTTTTTAAAATAAAAATATATTTAATGTCTTAAAAATAATTCAAATAATATTAAAAATACGAAGCGCATTATGACGCTTATTTTTCGCATTGACACGCCTAAACTTGTGATTCTTGATTCTAAACATCGACGTCTCGCAACGCATTACGTCTCTTAGAACATTATTGATAAATGAATGTGAAATGTAAAAGGCTTTGTACTACTACATTTTAGTCACTAGAAAAAAATGAAACTAAAAAAACAAAATGAACGTGGAGATTATCAATTTAAAAATACTAATAATTTATTTGGTAAGGTATATTAAACTCAATGAAGAAAAAATATTTATTTATTTAATTTTATATTATAATGTTATCTATTATTTTATTATATACAAAATGTTCATGATTAAGTGTAAAATTTAATATAATATAATAGCACGAAACACAAACTTATACATTTTAATTTAGAATTTAACACTATTCAAATTAAAATTAATATATCACATTGTGTAATTATTTATCAATTATATAAACATTATATCATTAATTATTTAATGAACCAAAAATATTATATATAAACTAAGTGCGCGTTGCTTATACCGTGTTTATGTGTGTGTGTATATACACACACACACACGATACACATTAACGTCATAGTTGAGACGGTGGGTTCCATATCATATGATGTCAACAACCTTTATCACCTTGCTCTAACGACGTCGTACAACTAGCCGTCCATGCTTTAGAAGTTTAGAAACCTCTACTCAAATCTGTGATCATGAGGCGTAATGAATTTTCCAGTTCCTTTCTAACAATGATTATATTTTGTACCCAAATGTTCGTATAGTTTACTTTTAATTTGATAATGAACTCATTTTAGCTTCCTATTTCTGCTTCTTCTTCAGATGTCCTTTCATTGTCTGCGTGTTATTTGTACGGTTTTATACAGTACGAACAATTTTTTCAGTAGCGAAAACTGAGTTGATATGGAGAAACTATATAAGAATTCCGAAAATGGGTTGATCGAATTCTTCAAGAGGGAGATTGGTTTTTCTCCTCCGACAACTTTCTCCAGACGCATCTCTGCTTCTCAGGTCTCCCAACTCACCTTTTATGTATATTATCGGATTATCCTTACGTATAAGCGTTTTGATTAGTTAATTCAACTTTTTTTTTTTTTTTATGGTGTTAGTTTATCGATTGATGGATAATTGGATGGTGTTATGGAGTTTTCAATGGTTGTTTGAGTGTAAAAGTTAGAGTTTTGATCTATGATGAAATTAATAGGTTCTTTAGGATCAAGCCAGGAATACTTATTCCCTAAAGATTTTAGCTATAAGTTCACACGCCTTCTTGGGCTACACTTGCGTATATCAATATTGATTTTCTATATGTATGGTCGCGACTGCCTATAAATATCAGAGACTCTTAAAGGATTATGATTATTCTATTGATGTCCAGTCAATCAAGGAAAATAAATTACACGTTTTGTAACAGTTTGATGAAGACGCAGGATGAACTTAATTTCATACCTATGCTGTTTCTTATCTAAATATAAAAAGAATAGTGTGATACCTGCGATATCTCATAAATTCTTGTGGAAGAAATATTCTTCAATATCTCTCTGAATTTCTGATTGAAGCACTTCATTAATGGAACGAGAATGTTGCTGTGAATTTTATTTTATACATAGAACTCAATCTGATGGCATTCAGTTGATATCTTTCCTTTCATAAAACATCTTCATCCTCATAAGTTTTCTTTTTGGGGTTATCATGGATTTGCTATGAAATTATACAGAAGAAGAAGTTTTTTGAAAAGTTTGAAATAAGCTATTCAGTTCATGCCTCTTGAGATGTTTACTTTTAAGTAAGGGCATAAATCCCAGGAGTTTGGCCTTTCTACATTTCCAGGAAAATCGTTATGGGTAGATGTGTACAGGCACAGTATATTCATGTATTCACAATTTATATTTTGGTAATTATATATTCTGTTAAATTCTGTGGCAGCGATGTTCTGATCCAAGTAGAATGAATGCCAAATATTTTATGCTCTAGATAATAAATCATGTAATGTAGTGTTTTCTTTCTTGGTGCAGACCCTTGTCAAGCAGATGGATCTATATGGTAAACTAAATGGCCATCAAGGATGTGTAAATACCATTGAGTTCAACTCCACCGGCGACCTTCTTGTGTCAGGTTCTGATGACAAACAAATAATATTTTGGGATTGGGCAGCGCAGAAATTAAAATTTTTATATCCATCTGGTCACTTGGACAACATATTCCAGGCCAGAATCATGCCATTCACTGATGATCGCAAAATAGTAACTTCATCTGCCGATTGTCAGGTAATTCTCTCCATGCATATGCAGTTTGTGTTATGAACAGATGATCAAGATGCAAGTGATCAAAATCAAGACAAATTGAATGAATGACTTGTTATTGAAAGCAAGTGTGTCTGGCATTTTATAGCCTTACAGACTCCCAACTGAATGAGTAAAAACAGGCCACTATAGCTCAACTAATGCTACGTGGTACATGAAACAAAGAAATTGTCAACTAAACAATAACAACTCTAATAACAAGAGATTTATTCTAACAGAAATATACCAAACAGAAATCCTAAAAGTAAGGCACTTCTCATCATTCCCTCCCTTAAACTAACTGCTGTGTAAGCAATCAGTTTACTCTAGGCATCATACACACTCCCAACTGATCTCGAAGCTTCAGAAATGCCTCCAACTTAAGCGGTTTAGTCATCAAATCTGCCACTTGATCTTGAGAACCACAATGCACAAGTTCAACAACCACATCTCGAGTTAAATCACGCAGAAAATGAAACCGCACATCAATGTGCTTACTGCGTCCATGCATAACAGGGTTTTTTGAGAGCTTGATGGTTGAGCTGTTATCACACATCACAGTAGTGCAACCATCTTGTGCATGACTCAACTTCTCCAGAATCCTTCTCATCCACACTGCTTGGCAAGCACATGCTGCAGCTGCCACAAACTCAGCTTCAGTTGTTGAAAGAGTGACTATAGGCTGTTTCTTTGAAGACCAAGAAACTGCTCCTCCACTTAGTATAAAAACATAGCCAGATGTGCTCTTTCTATCCTCAAAGTCTCCTGCATAATCACTGTCAGAGAATGCAACCAACTCCTTGTTCCCACTTTTCTTGTAAAATATTCCATAATCAACAGTGCCCTTCAAGTATCTCAGTGCTCTCTTTGCAGCCTGCAGATGAAGTTCTGTTGGTCTAGCCATAAACCTGCTTATAAAGCTCACAACAAACATCATATCTGGCCTCGTAGCAGTGATGTACATAAGACTGCCTACTATTTGCTTATAGTAGGTCTCATCAATTCTGTCACCTTCTCCATTTTTCCCTATTTTGAAACCAGGAACAATAGGATTCATTACTGCATTACTTTCTCCCATTCCAAAACGTCTCAGAACCTCCTGTGCATATTTCCTTTGACAGACATAAATCCCATCATCCTTTTGTAACACTTCTATACCCAAGAAAAACCTCATCTTTCCCAGATCAGTCATATCAAATACCTTCATCATTGACTCCTTAAACTCTAACATCATTTGCTCATCATCACCAGTAAAAATCAAGTCATCGACATAAATGCTGACAATTAAAATTTTACCTCTACTGCTTTGCTTGACAAACAGGGTTTGCTCACTGATGCACCTCTGGAACCCTTCATGAGTAAAGTGAGCCTCAATGCGACTAAACCAAGCTCGAGGAGCTTGTTTTAGTCCATACAATGCCTTATGTAGCTTGTAAACCTTGTGCTTACTTTCCTTCTGCTCATAGCCTTTTGGTTGCTCCACAAACACATCCTCACTTAATTCTCCATGCAGAAAAGCAGATTTAACATCGAGTTGATAGATGAGCCAACTTTTCTGTGCAGCTAGAGCAATGATCATGCGAACTGTGTCCATCCTTGCAACTGGGGCAAATACCTCTGTGTAGTCCACACCATGTTGTTGAGCATAACCCTTTGCAACTAACCGGGCCTTGAACTTATCAACCTCACCAAACTCATTAAGCTTGGTCTTATATACCCATTTAACTCCAATCTTCTTAGCTCCAGATGGTAATTCAGTCAAACTCCATGTCTCATTTTTCTCAATTGACCTTATTTCAGCATCCATAGCTTGCCTCCACTTGGAACTCTTAACTGCCTCTTCATAGCTTACTGGATCAGCAGAAGCAACAAGTGCCATATTCAACTCATTTTCTTCCTCTGATAATCCTTCTCCAGAGACATAGTCTCTCATCCAAACAGGAGCATTTATCTCTCTTCTCTCATTTGGACTGACATCGTCTTCACTTGTTGTATTTGAGGAAGCAGAAGAAGCATTTCCTGAGCCTTCAGTATCATTCTCACTTGTCTCATTACCTTCACTGCCATTTGCTTCATCTTCATCATTCCCACTCTCTTCTTCTCCCCATTCCAAATCCATTAGTAATTGTTCCATGTAGCTCGTATCCCAGTCCCAGTGTTTCTCTTCTTCAAAAATTACATCCCTGCTAACCACAACTCTCTTTGCAACAGGATCATACAACCTGTAACCTTTGGATTCTTCACTCACACCTAGCAGTACACAACAAAAGCTCTTGTTTTCCAGTTTGGTTCTCCTCACATCAGGCACATGAACATGTGCCACACATCCAAACACTCTAAAGTGTTCAACTGAGGGTTTCACTCCACTCCATACTTCTTCTGGAGTCATGTCTTTAACTGCAAGAGTGGGACACCTATTTAACACATACATAGTCCAGTTTACTGCCTCAGGCCAGAAGGTTTTGGGAATCTTCTTGTCTGAGAGCATGGACCTCACCAAGTTCATCACTGTCCTGTTCTTCCTCTCAGCCACTCCATTTTGCTGAGGTGTGTAAGCTGTGGTGAGTTGCCTCTTGATTCCATTCTGCTTACAAAACTCATTGAATTCCACGGAGTTGAATTCACCTCCTCTATCAGTTCTTAAACACTTAATAAACTGGCCAGTTTCTTTTTCAACAAGCTTCTTAAAATACTTAAAAGACTGGAAAGCTTCTGATTTTTCTATCAAAAAATAAACCCATGCTTTTCTGCTATAGTCATCAATAAAGCACAAGGAATACATTTTCTTGCTGTTTGAGATTGGTGTGATTGGGCCACAGATGTCAGCATGAATAAGTCGTAGCCTCTGAGATGCTCTCCACTGGCTCTTCTTTGGGATGGAATCTCTGTGCTGCTTACCAACTACACAAGCAGTACACATTGTAGTTGGTGTAGGTAGCTGTGGTAATCCTCGAACCATTTTCTTGTATTGCAAGGTCCTCAGTCCTTTATGACTAAGATGACCATACCTGCAATGCCATAGATGTGAAAGGTCTTGTGCAGGTGCATGGAAACAGGAAGCGTCTTTGACTTGAGCCCTTGCCAACAGAACAAACATTCTATTAGCTGTCATCCTGGTTTGAATAATCAAACCCCTCACTGGATGATAGATCTTGCACATCCCTGTTTTGATAAGGATAGTGAGACCTTTTTCCTGTAACTGTCCTATACTCAGAAGATTGTTCTTCAATTCAGGTACATAAAACACATCTGTGACAACACGATGAAAGCCATCCAAATACAGCTTGACATTTCCCTTCCCGAGCACCGTCATCTTTGTGTTGTTTCCAAGTTTCACCAGCTGCCTAAACTCCTCATTCAGCTCACAGAACATAGCCTTGTCTCCACACATATGATTTGAGCACCCAGAATCCAAAAACCATGCATCCTCACGCCTAGCTTCATGCAACTCCACATGAGACATCAACAATATTTCTTCTTCCTCATCCAATTCAGCATAATTTGCCTCCTTGTTCAAAGTAGGACATTCATACTGGAAGTGGCCAAGCTTATGGCACCGATAACACTCCACAGTGGTTTTGTCGAAGGCTTGACGCCCTCTGCCTCTTCCCCCTCCTCTAAAACCACTTCTGCCTCGGCCTCTAACTCCAAACCTATTTTCAGATGTCACCTTTAGGGCTTGTTCTTCCTCACTACTTTTCTGGAACTTTTGTTCATGTACAATCAATGAGCTTTGCAACTCATCGATTGAGAGCACATCAATGTTCTTGGATTCTTCGATTGAACAGACAATGTAATTGAATCTGTCAGTCAAAGATCTAAGGATCTTCTCCACAATTGTTACATCTTGCATCTGTTCCCCATAAATCCTCATTTTATTTGCAACAGTCATAACTCTAGCAAAGTACTCAGTGATGTTCTGACCTGTTTTCATCTCGAGGGTCTCAAACTCCTTCCTCAGTGCTTGAAGAATCGAACGCTTCACTCTCGCATTTCCCTCGTATTTCCTCTTCATCGAATAACAGATCTGCTTCGAGGTATTCTTCTCTAGGATGGTCTCCAGAATAGTCCTATCAATTGCTTGAAATAGGTAATTCTTCACTTTCAGGTCCTTGAGCTTCAATTCCTCGAGTCTCTTTCTCTGTACTTCAGTCACAGTTGCTCCTGCCTCTGGCTCCACATAACCTGTCTCAACCAAGCTCCAAAATTCCTTGGATCTCAAGAAATTTTCCATCAGCATGCTCCAATGATCATAGTGACCATCAAAACGTGGTATGAATGGTTGGATGAAATTGCTATTGCCTTCGTTCTTGCCGTCATTCGCCATCTCTCTCACTCTCCTGTGTTTGCAAGTCACTCGAAAGACTGCAGCTTCCTTTTTTTCTCAGGCCCAGTGGAGGCTCTAATACCAATTTGTTATGAACAGATGATCAAGATGCAAGTGATCAAAATCAAGACAAATTGAATGAATGACTTGTTATTGAAAGCAAGTGTGTCTGGCATTTTATAGCCTTACAGACTCCCAACTGAATGAGTAAAAACAGGCCACTATAGCTCAACTAATGCTACGTGGTTCATGAAACAAAGAAATTGTCAACTAAACAATAACAACTCTAATAACAAGAGATTTATTCTAACAGAAATATACCAAACAGAAATCCTAAAAGTAAGGCACTTCTCATCAGTTTGAAGCGCCCTGTATAACTGTTGATTATGTTGTAATGGTAATTTTCTTAGTTTACCAATTAATTTAAAAGAAAAAAGCTTCAAACACAGCTATAGTAACTAGATGAAGTATTTCAAATTGGGCGCTAATTTACATTCTTAGTTGTAATTTTATGCCCTAGTATGCATTTAGTTTCTGTAGTATAGGCGAAGTACTGAAAGACTAAGTATCAAATGAGTTGGATGATGGGTTTATTTCTTCAATAGTGTAATTTTTGTTGAGGGGTGACAGGTGCATCGGAATTAATTGAACTATCTAAATATATGATTTTTTTGCAAGAGAATAATATATGTTTTGGACAAAAATTTCCTTCACAATCTATAGGTCAAGTGTCTAATGGTTTATAGACATTCACAAGGATGGATACGAATGAGTTTGAAGAATGAAAATGAATGGTGAAAGTTCTGATGTTACTTTCCTCTATAATGCCCAATTTTTGTGTGTTTCAGCCAAAGGCCGTTTCTACAAGACACAGCTATGACTTGCCCAATTTTTTAATTTTTTTTGAATGCAGAGCATTAAATTTTGGACAATTTTCATAATAAAAGAGTCACTTTTTATATCACTGGTTTAATTCTTCAACAATATGTCCTTGTATAGAATTTGATTCTCCGGGCCTTTGTATTGAAAATTATTTTATACTATAATTTGTAGTGAAAGAAAAAACACCCCCCTTTCAACCTGCATCGTGTTTGGGCAAGTTTGATTAAGATCGGCTCTGTTCTTATGGAAATAGAAGGCTTTTAATACCTCTATGTTTCTCTCTCGCGTGTGTGTTCCTATCTTTGTTTTCAATTATTTTTTTAATTTTTAATTTTTATTTTTTGTGTGGCAACAGGAGCTTAGTATTCATTCCATCTTGTAAAGATTATTAGATGGATTATTTTAATTAATGATGTTTATTTAGCTCCCATGTGCACCTCCTGTCTACTTTATCTTAATTGGGATAAAAAATTGATTGCAACCCCTCTGGTTCATCATTCAAAGGATTTTATTTGAGGTCAATCATTGAAGTCTTCATTCTGGGCCAAAGCACTAATCCATCAAATTAAGAGCATTATACGTACAAGCAATAATAGAAAATACAACCAAAGTACACATTGTGTGTATCTTGTGTTAGCAAATAGCGTCCATTTTTGTGTGTGTGTGTTTATGGGCGAGGTAGGTTTGCATTCAGTCGTATAACTATGAAAAGTTCTCCTCCTTAAACGACCCCGTTGGTTATGAATCTCCATTGACTTGAGTGAGATGTAAATATATCTAACTGTGTTTAAAAAAAAAAAAAAAATTCCTACTGTAGGTCAGGCTTGGCGAGGTGTTGGAGAATGGTCAGGTAGAGACAAAAAGATTGGCCAAGCACCAAGGTCGTGTGCATAATCTTGCTGTGGAACCCGGAAGTCCTTACATATTTTATAGCTGCGGTGAAGATGGCTTTGTCCAACACGTGGGCTTTCTAAGTTCTCATGTTTCTAAAACTTTTCCTTTTAATAATTTATCACCTCTGGCTTCTTTCTCTTTTGCAGTATGATTTACGGAGTAATTCTGCTACGAAGCTTTTCTATTGCTCATCGTTCACAGAAGACAAGCAGTCTTCAAGCAATAGTATTGGTTTAAATGCCATTGTCATCGACCCAAGGAATCCTAATTATTTTGCTGTAGGAGGTGCTGATGCATATGCACGTGTTTATGACATAAGAAAGTACCAATTGAATGCTTCAACTAAAGAAGGAAGCCCCTTCAACATGTTTTGCCCTCGTCACCTGATTAGGACAAACGACGTTCACATTACAGCACTGGCTTACTCCAACACAAGTGAACTGCTCCTCTCCTACAATGACGAGCTCATATATTTGTTCCAAAAAAACTTGGGATTGGGCCCTAATCCTTTTGCTTCACCGCCTGAAGATTTGCAAAAATTGGTAGAAGTACAAACTTATTCTGGTCATCGGAATTCACAGACAGTTAAAGGGGTGAATTTCTTTGGTCCGAATGATGAATATGTCTTAAGCGGGTCGGATTGTGGTCATGTGTTTATCTGGAAGAAGAAGGGGGCAGAACTTGTGCGTTTGATGGTTGGCGATAGACACATTGTAAATCAGCTGGAGCCCCACCCCGTCATTCCTGTTCTTGCCACTTGTGGAATAGAGAAGAGCATAAAGCTCTGGGCTCCATCTTCGAATGTTACCAAACCTCTGCCTGAAAATGTTCTCGAGGTACTACTTTTAGCAAAGCACCTTGCTTTTAACGTACTTGAATTCACATTGCTGACATCTACCAATTTTGTCGATTAACGAACAGATAATGGAAGCTAATAAAAGAGGGCGAGAGGACCATTCACGGGTGACCCTCACTCCCGATGTGATCATGCATGTTTTGCGTCTGCACAGGAGGCAAGCGCAGGTGTATATTGAAAGAAGATATAACAGAGAGGATATCGAGAGTGATGAAGACGGTGAAGGGGGAGCTTATGTTTTAGGATTTTCAGACGGAGAGGCTTACGAGGACAACGGGGTTTCCCGAGAGTGTATCATTAGCTAGAGTTATTGCGAACTTGAATTGGTAATGAAGGAAATCTCTCTCTCACTGTTTTCGTATAATTCCAAGTTACCTTACCAATGTGAACTTTTTGGAAATGATTTTGTAAGGTTTAATGTCAAACCAAGAATCAAGCCATTGGAAGGTTTTGGGCTAACAAGATGGGCTTCTATTTATCGACAATATCTTTCATTTTGTCTAAAGTAGGATTTGAAGTATTACCTTATTGGGTAATGCATTTTGCTGTCCGTTATCAACCTATCGAAATTGGTACTTTACATGCAAGAGTTACTTTTACCAAAGAAGGGTTCATAACTTATACTCAAGCCATTTGCATAGTTTGACCAGACTCTGCTAGCGTTACGACATCTGCACATTTGGTGGGTATGGCTTGTAAACAAGACGAACACAATGTTGACACATTTTTTGTTACAGTTCTTGATCTGGATCAAGTCGAGGTCGAGTACTCTCCGACCGAAAGAGAAGTACCACTTCGACAAAATCAATTTTTTTGTCTAGTGTAGTGCCTCAAATTCGAATGAACCCAGAGAGTTGCTCACAATTTCAATTTTCTACATCTTCGAGCCAAAAATAACTGGTAGAATTTTGAGAATTTGTCACATAACACATCATACGTAAGCAAAAATTAGCTCAATTCAATTAACGCTGGACCGTGATAAAATAAAAAATAAAAAATAAAAATAAAAATTTATTCAAAGCAATTTACTTCAAGAGAGAAAATCAACAGTCAAGAACCACCCTCGACTCTTTAACAGTAATCTCTTGAAACTAGGAAGAATTTCATTTTAACAACCCAAAACCTAGTCATCAGAAATCTAAACGCATTTGGACAGAGCCTCTGATGTATAGTCAACTTCTGATCGTATAGCGTGAGCCAATACTGCGTACTAGTTAACTTGCGCTCCTTTAGTAACTCGACGTTGGTTTTGAAAACCATTTTTAAGAAAAATAAGTGGAAGCAAGAATAATCACATTGTAAAAAAAATTTTAATCAAATAATACACATTAATTTAATCAACATGTTATTAAGAAAGAGATGAGAATTATACTGATGACCGTCTAGGATGTAAATCTTGAACCCCTTAAAATCGTCAAACTCCCAAAAGCTCCACACTTCTTTCTCGATGTACCTCCAATTACAAAAAAAAAAACAAACGAGTAGACATTTCAAATTAGGGTTTGATTCACACCCTAGAGAGCTGCCTTTGTTGGATTTGGTTTTAAAAAGAGATGAAATTGGTTGAGTATAAACTTTGAAAAATGTGAAAAGTGACCTTCGTGTCACTTCGACCAAATATTTGGAATTCGTCTCATAGTCAATTATAAAAATAAATAGACAAACTTGTTATTCTCATGAGTAGATAATCGTGGTATATTTGGAATCTCAAAACCAATTACGGATGAATGAAAAATTGTGGTCCAAAGTTAAAAAAAAAAAAAAAAAAAAAAAATCAATTTTCAACACCTAAGACTGCTGCTTGAGTGGCAGCCTAGCGCCGACGAGCAATAGAGTTTCTGCTTTTGGCGCTCGAGCGATGGCGAACGACATATAGTGTTGTGACCCTTTAATGAAGGTTTCTGAGTTTTAGGGCATATATTTTCATTCATAACTCATCATCTTTTATAAATTGGATCGCTTAGACATCATTTTAGCATCCAAATCATATTCTTGAGTCTTGCATCAAAATTCTTGTCAAAACTCTTCCAAGCTTTGCATTCAATATCATTCTATGTAGAGAGAAGAATCCATTCAATTTCGTGGTTTCCTTGTGTTCACGAAAATATATTTCGAATTAAAATCATCGATACAGTTCGTTACAAGTAATAAAGTGGACTTTTTGAGTCCGGATATCATTATCACAAGGATTGATTAGTTCTAATTCTAATTATTTTAACCTTAACCGAAACAAATAAATGAAAGTTTTTGTGTTGATGAAATTATAAGTGAATTAATGATAAATATGCAAGTATGAGTGAATTAATTAACTAAATGCAAATTGGATATGAATACGATTTGAAGTGTTTTCTAATATGTGATGAATGTACAAGGATCATGAATTCCTAAGTAATAATCTTTTTAACCCTAATTTTACACCTTGACACATAATTGCAATATTGACAATTCAATGTTCCTAAATTATCAAACATTCTCTCTCGAGCAATGTTAAACATATTCTCATATATGATCCAACTATATTTTTATGATGGATGCGAACATACAAGAATGCATAAGTTTTTATGAACACTTCAAGATTTACATAAGGCATAGCGGTATATTTATATTTCATATCGAACCCTATGATGATTTATATATGTCGGATTTATTTCTCCTCTCGAATGCATGAAATAAATCACCAAACTCACACAGTTATCGTGCACTATAATTATGGAGAAAATAAGATCATATAAATCATTCAAATATTCCAAAACATGTTTTTGATGTCAATGATGTAAAACTAAGAATTAAGAATTATAATACAAAGTTCATCGTTCCCTATCACAAATTAATCTAACCTATCATGGTGGAGAGAAGAAAATCAGAAAAATAGATGAGGAACGACATCACCCCGATTAATCTTCAATTGAATTTTCGTGTTCTTGGAGTTGATCTTCACGTTCTCGCCTCTTTTCTCTATGAAAATCTTGACAAAAACTCTTTCCCCCACTTTTGGACGGCCCTAGGATTTTAAAAGACACTCCCAAGATTTGTTTCCATAAGAGTTCTATTGAAATAAGGAAATCAGAAAATTTCATGCAGGAATGACCTGGCGAGCGCCGAGTACAAAATGGGGTGGCCGCCCAGGCTAAATGTTTTGCTTATTTTGATGATTTTGAAGTTGGGCAGTCGCCCAACCAAAATAACTGGGTAACCTTGGAAGGTTGCCCAAGCTAAATTTTCGCCACTTTTCTTTTCCGCCTTTTTTTTCATTCTTTCTTCCATTTTAGTCCTCCACATCAAATTACTTCAATTTTAGTGCTTCAACTTTTACCCAAATACTTGTTGGTCCCCAAACTTCCATCAATTTGTCGATTTATCCTTCTTTATTTTCCAATTGCTTAGAAACAGATCCAAAACTGAAATAAGATAAAAAATAACATAAGTTAAGTAAAATGCAATAATAAAATGACATAAAAGCTTAGAAAAATGGTCCTGAATAAATACACAAAGATGCACTTAATAAACACCCCCAAACTAAAACTTTTGTTCATCCTCGAACAACTAAAATTTAATTCCACATAAAACATGGTTTAACAACCTGTCGCGTCTCAGAATTGGAACTTAGTACTAAACAAAATGAACTACTATAGCAATGCAAAATCAAATCAATCTCCACATGTTACATGCATAACTTGACGTGTATGTGTGTGAGAACTCATGCTAACATATTAAGATCATGATTAGCTCAACATCGATCCAAAGTAGTCAAATATTTCTTTACTTCACTCGAGAGATGCACACACCCCCAAACTTATTCTTTTTACCCAATTATCCCAGGATATGCTCTGAAGTTGAACTTATTTACATCTGCTCTTTACCCTCTTTTAGTTTCGATGTACCGGACTATTACAAATTCACACTTTAATAAGCAGAGGTTCTCCTATTTTTGATTTCTTCAACCTTTGCGATTAAATTGAGCTAGTTACCTCGCATTAGAGATATAATATTATCAACCGAATGTTTGGGGCTAATCAATGCATTTCATACATAATAGTACGTATGTAATTCATCAATAGATAGATACCATTTTGTTTCCATTTCTTTAATATAACATCTTTTTTTTTGCTTTCTGTATAACCTTTGTAGCGAGCTTTAGACCGATGATTCCCAAGTTAGATGACCATAGGGAACCGGGTTTTAAACCCTTGCAAACTTAATCACTCGACTTATACAGGCTCGAACATATGTTTTTGTTTATTCAATGATTAGTGCAATGCCCATTTCTTTTAGACACCAAGTTTCTAAAACTACACCCTAACTTGAAACTTTCACTTCATTTTCATCTCATTGATTTTAGACAATCCACACATTAACATTATGCACGGAACCCCTACTTATCTTAGTGTTCTCTTGCAACAGTTCAAACCTCCAAACTATTCTAGAAGTTGGTCATAGTTTAGTATAAAATAGGTTATTCGGGTATATTCTCTATGTTCAACTATTTCTAAGTAATGAGTTAAATCATTAGCTCAATATGCATGCACGAGTGTTGTGCGCAAAAAGAATCAAGTCTTACATAAACGTGTATTGATCAATCTAATAATGCACAGTTTTCACCATTCACGGTCTATACATAGTCCAATCTTCTGGTCATGGTCGGCAAAGTTATTTAACCAACACAATTACACAAAATTCTAAATTAATGCTCGAAAATAAACAACTAAAAATTGAAAGTAACTAATAGAAAATTGCACAAAAGACTTTTGTTTTTCATTTTCATTTTTTTTTTCACACAATCACATAAAAACTGTAGTAACGTGATGAATGAAATATTTCCACCCCCAAACTGATATAAAACATTGTCCTCAATATTTAAAGAATGACAAAATGCAACTTAACCGCACATAACACTAAGAGCATGTTTTGTAGAGTTCAAAATTCAATTAAAATTGAAAATATAGTCGTTATTGAATCTCACTCGTCTAATAAAAGTCAATAATAACGACTAATTTTTCAATTTTAATCTCTACCAAACACCCTTTAAGAATGATTTCACAAAAGATAAAGAACAAGGGGTTAGAGATACTTCCCTGACCAATATAGATGTGAATTTGAAAATGATGGAGTAAAAGAAGTATTGACCATGCATAGACTTCTTGTGTCTTGTAAAGACGATGAATGACTTAGAATTATTGAAAATCATAAAAACTTGAAAAATAAATTCCTAATCTAATGTATAAAATAAGATAAATAAAAATGAAGTATTGTTGGGTTGCCTCCCAGCCAGCGCTAAGTTATAGTCTATAGCTCGACTTTACTTCAGTCAACTTATGGTGGTTCAAATCGAAGGATTTCACCAGTGCACTCCCTGCAATTTCCAGCATTGCATCCTCTTTTAACTCTCCAAATTTTGAATTCTCCGTTGTCACGCGTTTTATACAACGTGAAATTACCGCAAGTGTACAGCATCAAGTTTTGTAATATAGTAAAAGAATTAGAGTGTCGAACTCATATGGATTGTAATTTAATTCTACCAAGTACTATAATTATGTAATTTCTATTTTATCTAGACAATTAATGAATGGTTGATTGATTGTTTTAAACTAATCAAATGTAAAATGCTACGACAAAATTGGACAATATAAATTATTAAAATGAGAAAGCCTAGGGAATGATTTCACAAACTTTCAATTATGATTTAATGACATAAAATTATTCCAATTAATTCTCACATATTTAAAAGCAAGAATCCTAAATTATTTTTCTCACCTCTCTCGAGTGCCAGCTAGAAATTAACCATAGAATTTAATCCCAATATCTCTATTCCGAATTAAAATCTAGAATTTATCAAGTCTCGATTCTTTTATGAAGTAAGCTTCATAGATTTTACACTTTCTTTATCAAATCCATAAAACATACGTTGGGTCAATCTTATGATCACGCCTAAATTCCCCTCTTGAGTGTCGGAATTGACTAGCATCTATTCATTCAATTATTGATCATGTAATTGAAAGCATTAAAATCATGACACAATTAAATATAAGCGGGAAATTCCAAAAGAAATAATTCATATATTCATCAAACCATAATCTCAAGTGGCTATATCAAACCCTAGTTAAATTATTTAGCTCATGAAGAAATTCATAAAATCTAAACAATCTACAATGGAAAATATAAATGAGAAAGTAAGAAAAACTCTTTTTTGAGTGTTGCTCGAAGTCCCATTTGATATTTTCTACTTTCTTCAATTGATTTCTTCCATTTTTTGTGTTTAATCTCCTTTGTTTTCAGTCGTTTTTCCCTTTTTCTCCCACAATAGCCCCCCTTAGAATTAGATCTTCAAGGTTGTATTTATAGTATTTTGAAGTTTTGGAAGGATTGGAGTCGTGTTGGGCCAAGAAAAGAGTCTAAAAATATCAAAAACCTATTTCTCGCACAGGCAGCGCCTTGGCGCCGCACCTCTGCGGATTTTGAGCAACGTGGGCGCCGCGCCTTGGCGCCCACCTTCGGTGGAAAAACTACATTGCACATCTTTTAGTATTTTTATTATAATTTTTGCTCCTGATGTCCGATTGATACGATTTAAAATGCGTTGGAACGATAACTTAAAGGGCTACAACTTTATTTCAAACATAATCATCCAATTCGATCGTTTACTATGTCAAAAATGAGTCTCAATATGAGACTAAAAATTCGAAGCAAAACTTTTTCGGTTGGAATTTGATATGTGATCACTCTTTGGTTATATTTGATCCCTTTGACATCTTTCTTCATCCAATTGACGATTAACACTCTCAAATCTTAATCATAAGATTTGGCACAATTTTTGAGTATTTGCACTTTAGTCCCTGAACTTTGGATCTCTTACAATTTAGCTCATTTCTCCAATTTGGTCTACTTTTGCTTATTTTATTCAATCTCATCAACCTACATCACAATATCAAAATCACGCATTAAAACATCAACAACTCATAAGAATTAACCAAATAACAAGTTTAATGACATTGATATCATGAGTGAAATATCACTCATCATCCGTTCTCGTCTTCACCAAGAAATCCTCCAAATTTCGATTTTCTCTTCTGGCAATTTTGTTGAAGGAAGAGTTCATCTTCATTGATACACAGACATTCGTTGATGGTTGAGGGTTTTTGAGGTGGATTAAATATAATTTAAACACTTCTTGCTCCTCATCTACCCTCAAGATGAACTCATATTTCTCCATATCAATCAAAGTTCGACTCGTTGCTAAGAATGGTCTCCCCAAGATTATTGGAATATTCATGTCTTCTTCGATGTCTAGAATGAGGAAATCTGTTGGGAAGATGAATTTCTCCACTTTAATCAGTACATCTTCTATAATCCCTCGTGGATGAGTAAGGGATCTATCAACCAACTGTAGGGTCACTGTTGTTGCTGTAGCCTCTGGCAAGCCGAATTTCCTGATAATAGAAAGTGGCATCAAGTTAATACTCGCTCCAGTATCACATAAAGCATTAAAAGTACTAGCTTTCCCAATTGAAATAGGTAAGTGAAACTCTCTAGATCCTTGAGCTTGGGAGGCAATTTTTTTGTATTCTTGCATTACTTTCCTCTGTCAGTGCCACAGTTTCAAATTTTGGAAGCTTTTTCTTCTTTGAAATCATATCCTTCAAGAACTTTGCATAACTTGGAATTTGGCGTATTGCGTCTATGAACGGGATATTAATGTAGAGCTTCCTTAGCACATCCAAAAATTTCTCAAACTGTTGGTCTAGCTGGTGTCTCTTTAATCTTTGTGGGAATGGAATATGAGGCTCATAAGGTTTGATAGGAACGGTTGCCTTAACCCGTGGTATATCTGAACTCTCTATAGTAGATGCCTCTATCGTCTATTCAGTCTGTTCCACTTGCTCCTCATCTGAAGAAGGTACTGTTTCCTTCCTCGCACTCGACCACTTGATATGTAATTTTGGTAATTGCACTCCACTCCTGGTGGTGATTGCTTTCGCAGATGGATCCTCAATTGTTTCATTTTCCAGAACACTTATGGCCATTACCGATCTTTAGGATTAATCTCAGTATTACTTAGCCAGGTACTCGGTGCTTTGTTTGTCATAGAAAGTGTCATCTGCCCAACTTGATCTCCAAATTTTTAATAGCAGCACTTTGATCTCGGAGAGTTGTTTCGGTCTTCCTCGTGAACTGATTATTAGCCTCTATATATTGATTTGCTTTCTCCATAAATTTTCCGAACATCTCTTCCAGTTGCAAATTTTTCCCTTGCTGTTGAAACTGATCATGCTACCTATTCTAATTTTGATTGGCCTACGAGGAATTTGGGTATTTCCTCCAACCTGGGTTGTAAGTATCTGAATGTGGATTATTTTGTTGATGTTGTCCTCATTTTGCAAAATCTACTTGTTCCATTCCTTGTGCCAGAATATGACAATCTGTTGTGTTATGATCTACTCCACACTCCTCAAAACTTTGCTTTTTGGCTTGTGCAACGTTAGCTATTTGTGATATGCTCTCCACCTTATGAAATAATAAGTCTATTTTTGCAGATAAGGTTGAGTAGGTGTCAATCTTGTAGACTCCGACTGATTTCTTTGTACCCATATGGTCAGAAGACCACATAGCCGAAGTGTTAGCTATTATCTCAAACAATTCCCATACTCCATCAATAGTTCTTGTGATTATGGAGCTATTTGATGATGAAGCCACCATGCTCCTAAAAGAAGGAAAATTTGATCTGCGTCTTTCTGTCGAACCCATGTTGAGGACATTTTCTTAGCATATTTTTAAACTTATTCCAAGCCCCATCAAAAGGCTCAGATTCACCCTGGCTGAAGATTGATATTTCGTATCTCATTCTTGCTACTTTGGCTAGCGAAAAAAATTTTGTGCAAAATTTGTGAGCCAGATCGTTCCAAGTAGTTATGCTAGCCACATGAAGTGAATCAACCATTTGAGTGCCTTATCCCATAAGGTGTGTGGGAATAACCTCAGCTTGATAGCATCTTCTGATATTCCTTGGTACTTGAAGTGTTGACACATATCCAAGAATCGTGATATTTGTGTATGTGGATTCTCATTAGCCGACCCGTAGAACTGATGCCAATTTTGGAAGAACTGGATGACATTAGTTTTCAGCTGGAAGTTCGGTTGCTCGAATGGGGGATACACAATACTGGATTGACTTTGGCCAACGAATGGTAACAAGAAATCCCCCAGTAAGATATTTCCCTCATCTTCTTCCTCTACGTTGGTTGGGACTGCAGGATTCCTCATTGGTTCAATTTGCTGATTTGCCATTGATATTTGTTCATGGTTGTCCTGTTGTGCTGCTCTAGCTTCTCTTTGCCTACAATGAAAGGTCCGTTCAATCTCCAAATCAGCTGGAAGAAGTTTACCGCCCAACGATCTTTGCATATGAGACCTGAAAAAAAATGAAGAGTAGTACTTAGGTAAATTAATAAAAATAAAAATTAATAACTAAAACAAAAATAAGTAACGATAAAACTAATGTTCGAATTAGTGTCAAGATAAATAAAATTAAACTAAATTCAATCCCTAACAACGGCGTCAAAAACGTGTTCACGAAAATATATTTCGAATTAAAACCACCGCAAGAGTAAAGTTCGTTACAAGTAATAAAGTGGATTTTTTGAGTCCGAATATCATTCCACAATGATTGATCAGTTCTAATTCTAATTATTTTAACCTTAACCGAAACAAATAAAGGAAAGTATTTGTGTTGATGAAATTATAAGTGAATTAATGATAAATATGCAAGTATGAATGAATGAATTAACTAAATGAAAATTGGATATAAATATGATTTGAAGTGTTTTCTAATATATGATGAATGTGCTAGGTAATAATCTTTTTAACCCTAGTTTTATACATTGACACACGATTGCAATATTTACAAATAAATATTCTTAAATTATCCAACAATCTCTCTCGAGCAATGTTAAATCTATTCTCATATATGATCCAACTATATTTCTATGATGGATGCGTACATACAAAAATGCATGAGTTTTTATGAACACGTAAAGATTTATATAAGGCATAACGGTATATTTTTATCTCCCATCGGACCCTACGATGATTTATATATATCAAATTTATTTCACTTCTCTCGAATGCGTGAGATAAATCACCAAACTCACACAATTATCGTGTACCATAATCATGGAGAAAATAAGATCAGATAAAGCATTCAAATATTCCAAAACGTGTTTTTGATGTCAAGAATGTAAAACTAAGAATTAAAAATTATAATACAAAGTTCATCGTTCCCTAACACAAATTAATCTTGCCTAGCATGGTGAAAACAAGAAAATCAAAATAACAGATGATGAACTGCATCACCCTGATTAATCTTCAATTGAATCTTCGTGTTCTTGGAGTTGATCTTTACGTTCTTGCCTATTTTCTCTATGAAAATCTTAATAAAAACTCTCTCCCCACTTTTGGACGGCCCTAGGGTTTTAAAAGACGCCTCCAATATTTGTTTCCATAAGAGTTTTATTGAAATAAGAAAACCAGAAAATTTCACGCCGGAATGGCCTGGGCGAGCGCCCAGTACAAAATGGGGCAGCCACCCATGCTAAATGTTTTGCTTTTGTTGATGATTTTGAAGTTGAGTGGCCGCCCAACCAAAATAACTGGGCAACCTTAGGAGGTTGCTCAGGCTAAATTTTCTTCACTTTTCTTTTCTACCTTTTTTTATTCTTTCTTCCATCTTGGTCTTCCACATCAAATTACTTCAATTTTGGTGCTTCAACCCAAATGCTTGTTGGTTCCCAAACTTCCATCAATTAGTTGATTTATACTTCTTTCTTTTCCAATTGCTTAGAAAAAGGTCCAAAACTGAAATAAGATAAAAAATAACCTGAGTTAAATAAAATGCTATAATAAAACGACACAAAAGCTTAGTAAAATGGGCCCGAGTAAGTGCACAAAAATGCACTTATCACTTTGTAATTTAAAGTGCTTCTACTACAAGGAAGTATTTTGTTGCATCTTGGAAAACAATTGCCATTACTCCGTTAGCATTGTGCGGGACAAATTTGTTTTAAGGAAATAGTGTTATCACTTGCCTCGGCTCCTTTCATCCATTTTTCTTCTTCATTTCTACTTTTTGATTTATACCAAGTTATTACTCTGTTTAACTTCGTTCCTGCATTGTTAAACTTGTTATTTTGTTATCCACATACAAAACAACATTATAGCATATCCCCCAACAAATTTAAGACAAATTTTAGTTTGTTGTTTTACTGGATCAAAACCGTTCCCTTCATCATTTGGAATAAGCATTTGTGCTATTCCTTTCTTGAAATTTTACTTGTGTTGAACTCCTGTTTAAGGACAAGAAATGAATACCATTGAGACTATTTTGAGTCAAACAACAAATAAATGTGGTTCCTCATTTGGCTACACCACTTCAAAATACATTTCACATAGGAAAAATTCGAAGAAATTTGGAGGAGTAGACTTTAAGAGATGACAACAAACGATGTTTTATTTCATCACTTTGAATTTGACAAAGTTCTTAACTGAAAAGAAAGGGAAAATAATCGTAAGTTGATTATTGCGTTGGATGCATGGAAGCACTCGATGTTTCGAGTTTCCTTTGCAAAAACTACGTCATAAATGAATTGGACAATACACTTTATGGAGTGTATAGTGCTATGAAATCGGCCAACGAACTTTGGGATTCTTTGGAGAAAAAGTACAAAAAGGAGGATGCCGGCACGAAGAAGATCATTTTCAGAATGTTCCTTGATTACATGATGATATACTCCAAAAATGTCATTAGTCAAGTGCAAGAATCACAGGTTCTACTTTATGACATTCACGTGGAAAAAATGGAGTTGAGTGAATCTTTCCAAGTTGCTGCTATCATCGAGAAACTCTTACCTTTATGGAGATATTTCAAAAACTATTTGAAGTACAAATGCAATGAGATGAACTTGGAGGAATTAATAGTTTGTTTGAAAATTCAAGAAGACTACAGAAAGACCGAAATGAAGTTTATTATTCAACTTGGAGCAAACTTTGTGGAATCCGATTCGAGGGTAAACAAAAAGCGTAAGTTCTGAGGCAACTGCTCCAATTGTGGAGAAGCGAGACATCGCTCTAACAAATGTCGAAAGTCTAAGAAGAATGTACAAGCAAATGTGATTGAAAGAGACACCTTATTTGGAGGGGTACAAGAGATGAATCTACCTGGGGTTTTTATTCTAAATGCAACAATGTTGGTAATCTAAGAGAATGGTAGGTCAATACTGGTGCTACCCACTATATTTGTGCAAACAAGACTATGTTTTCAAACTACGAAGAACTAAATGGAGAACAACTTTTCATGAAAAATTCTGCAAGTTCAAAGGTTGAAGGGCAACGGAAGGTTACTTTGAAGATGACTTCGGGAAAGAGCTCGTCCTCAACAATGTTCTACATGTACTAGACATTCTCAAGAATATTGTATCCATGTCTTTACTTAGCAAAAAAATGTTTTAAACTTGTATTTGTATCCGAAAAATTTGTACTCAATAAAAATGAGTTGTATGTTAGTAAATGATACTTATGTGATGGGATGTTCAAAATGTACATTTTTACAATTGCAACGAAACAAAGTATTATGAACATAAGTTTGTATTCGATAAATTTGCACTCATTAATTTTAACTGCTGACTCCACCACGTTAGCACAAGGGACAACTAGAGGTGGAAATCTTATGGTTAGGAACATAATTGTTGTCATCATCTCTTTGTGTTGTTGGTCTCTTGCTTCTCTTTGTTCCCTAACAAAAATTGAACAAACAAAAAAAAAAAAAGGAAAAAAAAAGTAGATCGGATGAAAAAGAAAAAGAAAAGTGTTCAAGGTAAATATTAACTATAGAAAAAAAACCGCATTAATCAATCCTTAAAATGACATTAAAAACTTGTTATCAATTTTATATTGCAAGTGGATGTATCATTACAAGTAATGAAGTAGTGAGCAGAGTATCGTTCCACGATGATTGATTATGACTATATTTTAATTAAAACTAATTTCAACTAAACACACGTAATTAGGATTAGGATTATGATTAGGATTTTGAAATTTAGTTTCTTAATTATCAACTAAACCATGCAGATTATTATTGTATAGAATTTTGTAACGCATCCAGAATTTAATAAGGTTAATTTCACAAACGGTCACTGAAATATCATCTGATTTCAGAAATGATCACTAAATGACCATTTTCATTTTAATTGGAACTTAATTCACCAAAATAGTTGAAGCTTGAACCTTAAGGACCTAAATCGCAAATTGGACAATAAAACCAAAAATAATTAAATTAAGCTACTAGTTCAAGTGCATATTATAAGAAAATGAAATTGTAACCTAACTTTCACTTCCGGAAATCACTTGCAGAGAAACTGTCCGCTTCTTAATTGATATTATTTGTAATAATATATCTAATAATACGGAACTTTTATTAAAAGTTGAGTGCTTGCAATTTCTATCACCATTTAATATTGTAATAAAGAGACCTAGTTAGAGCACTTTTTTTTTTTTTTTTTTTTTTTTTCCTGGTGTTCCTTCTACGTTGATGTCTAATATGGAAAAAAAAAAAAAAAAAAAGTGGTTATTTAGGATAAATAAATTAATGAGAAATAAACCAAGATCATTACGATTCTTTCAACCAGATAAATGTTCTTGTGGGAAAATATATAAATATATATTAGTAATTCTGATGATTGCTCTCTAGAAAAGAAAATAATAATAATAATTTAATCACTGAAGGTTTTTTTTTTTAATTATATTTTGGTTTTATTGTCAAATTTGTGATTTAGGTCATCATGGTTCAAGTTTCAACTATTTTGATCTATTAAATTCCAATTAAAATGAAAAAGGTCCTCCAGTGACCATTACTAAAAATGGATGATACTTCAGTAACCGTTAGTGTAAGTTTTAAACTTCAGTGACCGTTTTTTGATTTTGATGTAACTTCAGTAATCGTTTGTGAACTTAACCCGAATTTAATATATGGGTTCTCTAATTTATGTATGCCTAAAAAATTCTCGGAAAAGGGGCATAAGATGCCATAGATTAGCGAAAACCACTTTCCAAATTCCAGGAGGATTCTAACATCAAGAGTCTTGCCCACAAGTTGTTCGTGCAGCAGTCAGATGGGAACCTAGAATTCAAACTCTTGCATCTACCTGTAATTTTCATCCACCTCTCACTAAGTCCTTCATCTTCGACCATCTTCTAATTTAGCCCCCTGATTCCAAAATCGAATATTTTTTATCAACAACTTCGAATTGTAATCCATTTCTTGTGTTGAACACGAAATTCAATTATATTTTAATGATATAGTTCTCTAGAGAAGATCTACATAGGAAACTTTTGTACTAATTTTCTCACGTACTCTGTATTTAGGTTCCTCATTTTTTTTTAATGTTCCAAGTCACTTCCTCTTGAATCAATAACGTGTGTGTGTGTAGGGAATCCCTATTTTCTTCCTACCTCGTTTACTATAATTTTAAATAAAATTAAAAAGAAATGTATAACCCTTGAATCATGTGTAGAATAGTTCAATCTGCTTCCATTTAAAGGAAAATCAATGGCTTACACTCCCAAAACTTTGTCTCCATTTGGAAAAGTGAAGGTAGTGCGCAGAGGGAACGAAAGCCTAAGAAGTTCGCTCCATGTGGGCAAACCTGTAACATCCCAAAACTCTTATGGCACCTTTCCGTAATTTTGAAAAGTTGAGGGACTAAAGTGAAACGTGTTTTAAATTTTATATTTTTTTTTGGGTCAAATAATTAGGTCTTGATAAAACGAATTTCAATATATCAATATTAGACTCTTTTTATAACTTGTAATTAATTAGAAGTTTTTTACTTAAGTTTTAAAAAGTATCATTTATTAGTATTTAATTAAGTTGGTTGTTGATTTTAAAGTTGATTTCGGATTAGGATAACAGAAAGATAGTTGTAATTCTAATTTCGATCATGGTTAATTGTAATCCTAATTTGATTAAAACTTCATTCTCTTCAATACTTCAATTCTAACACTAATATGCAAATTCAAATACAACCAATTTTCAAATTCTTCCACATGTCATACCTTAATATAAATTTTATTAGATGATAAATATTGGTTGAGTATTTTAATTAGGAAAACCATTTAGTTGAATATAAATTCTATTTTGATAAGTTTAATTGTAATCTTAATTGATTTACGATAAAGTTTAATAGTGATCATAATTCTATTATTTGAAACCAATTCTTATCCAAATTCATTGCATTTCACGGTTTTTCAATTTGAGTAGCATACAAACTCAATTGTAAATCTCAACTATAAATACTACAAGAATTTCAATTATTTCACCACAAAAATTAAAGAGAGTACTCACGGTAGAGAGAGAGAGAGAGAAGGAGATGAGAAAGTATAGAAAAATAACCTTTCTAAATCAATGTAAGATACTTTGTACAAGTAGTTTGTTTCAGTATACTTTTATTTCAATAATTTATGCATGAATTGATGCAGACCTTTAGATTTGTCCTAACAAAATGTGAAATATATTGGGTTCTTTATTATGAAATGTGAAATCCTCTGGAAATTCAAAATACTACTGATGGATGTCTCGCCTAATCATCAATATACTCCATAAGAAATGTGGTATGAAATATTTATTTTGTTATTATATAATTGTCTGCGAAAACTGCACGTATTTTAAATACTCATTCTTACAATAATTTACAGGTTAGATTGGGTCGATTTGTCAAGATTAAATAAAAAACATTTAAGTTTTTCTATATTTGGAAATTAGTTATTTAGTTTTAATTACGTTGAAGGACGTGTTTATTTAAATACTTAGTTGATTATGTTGCTTTTGAATAAATACAATTTTTATGTTTTAGTTTAAATATATGGATATTCCACTTATTTTTTTTATTAAATGAAATTCTTTTTATTACTCCGCATTTAACATAAAAATGTAAGTCTATAGTAACACTCTCATGTTTATAAAAATTTGGGGCGTTACTAAACCTCTTTTCCCATTCAAGGTGTCTCCAGACTGGCAAATAAGTACACGCGAGCTGAATAAAGCATGATACTCCTAATGAAATCTGTTACAAAGTAACCAATAAGAAGCCGCCATATATCATTTTCCTTAAATGACCAAATTACCCCAAATTTTGGATAGAAACTTATATATACCATCTCATTTGAAGAATAAATGCAAGCAATTCAAATATGTCTCCCCTTCTCCAATAGTCATTTCATCTCTAGCTCCAGTTTGAACATCAAAACTAGTGAGATTTGGAGGTAAAAATCCAGGTTAGGTAAGATTAGGGGTGGGCAAAAACCCGTCCAACCCGATCAACCCGCCCAACCCAACCCAACCCGACCGGGTTGGGTTGGTTTTTTCCATTTTTTCTTGGGTTGGGTTGGTTGGCAATGTTAAGTTGGTCGGGTTGGGTTGGGTTGTGGGTTAACCCATCCAACCCGACAAAAATCACCCAACCCAACCCGCTACTTAAAAAACTAAAAAACTTTGCCAAATTAAAACAGAATAAAAGTGAGAGACTCGGTAAAAAAAAAAAAAGTGAGACAAAAAAAAAACCTTAACATATCTTCCATCATCTCTCTTACGCGACGGGTGTCGTCTCACCAAATCATCAACATTGGCTGTGATTTTGGATGAGATCTCTCTTCCAAAACATCTCTCTTTAACGCAATATATTAATGTTGCTTTAAATTTAGTAGTTTGGTGACTTTAATGTTTGTTGATAGGTCGTCCCAACTCCCAACCTAACCCGACCAACCCGACCGACATTTGGTTAGGTTGGGTTGGGTTTCAATCTTTAAATGGGTTGGGTTGGGTTGGGTTGAATTTATGTCAAACCGATCATGTTGGGTTGGGTATGGGTTGGGGGAAAAACCGACCCAACCCAACCCACGCCCACCCCTAGTTAAGATGATTTTTTGATCTAATTTCTATCGTCAACAAATTGACGCCATTCGTGAGAAATTCGAACAAAGTAAACTAGGGGTGGGCGCGGGTCGGTTCGGTTCGGTCTTTTCGGTTCCAGAAATTTTTGGGTATTTAGTAAATGGAACCGTCGGTTCCAGATATAATTCTGGAACCGTTCGGGTTCGGGTTCGGGTTCGGTTCGGGTCCATTCGGTTCTGTTCGGTTCCTACTATAATTAATTTTTTTAACATTTATAATAACACTATATAAATATATTTAGAAAACTTTGTCAATGCGTCTTGAATAATTAATCCATAATATATTAGAAAGTTTTCACAAAATGTTAACACTTTAGTACTAGACAATATAGATCACAATTTTTTTTTGTTGCTTCCCTCAAACAGTTACTACTCCACTGCTTGCCTACCAAAAGGTAACATATAAAAACATCTAACTATGTTCTCCATTTTGAGAAGTGGTACCAAAATCATTCCTATTTTCTGAAAACATTGTGAGAAGTGAGGCAATCCCAACGTGCTCAGTACTTTCACCAAGTGAATCTGCGTGTGAATATTGACCAGGTTCAATCTTAACTTTTACAAATGAACGTAGTATTTTAAAGTATTAAAAATACTTACCAACTATGTAATGTAATCATCGATTGCTTGACTTGCCATGTACCATTAAAATGTTAACAATTTCTTGAGTACCATGTAAAGAAAAAGAATCCAGTAACTAGAGCTGGAAATCTCTGTGCAAAGCTCTTGGAAGGCTTAAAAAATTTGTCATTGTAAACACGATAAAAGAACGAAAGCACTGTTAGCGTTAAGAGGGTAAAATCTCACGTCTCTTAAATATGAAAAGAATAATTACGAGAGTACTCCAGCTTAGTGTGGGAACTAGAAGGAGGATGACTTCTTCAAGTTGAGAGAAAATGACTCATGACTGGACGAGAAACATGTTGTGCGGCAGGAATGGACTGGAGAGAGAAGAATAAGAGAAGACCGAAAATTCTAGGGCTCTTCCCCTTTTATATTTAGTGGCTTTTTTTTGCAATTTTTTTTTATGATGGCCGGTTTGGGTTATATTCAATACACTTAAAGCCCAAATGCTCAATTGTAAAAAAAAAAAAAAAAAAAAATCGGTTCTTATTCGGTTCTTCGGTTCTTGGTCTAGAACCGATAACCGAACCAAACCCGTCGGTTCTCGATTCGGATACCCGTTCGGGTTTTTAATTTAAGAAAACCCGTTCGATTCGGTTCGGTTCAGTTCGGTTCCGGTTCGGTTCGGACATTTTGCCCAGCCCTAAAGTAAACCACTAATTTTCATGCTCTAGTTGAGAAATACACAAGACCTAAGGAAATGAAACAAACAAGAAAACATCAAGCATTAGCGGGAGCACCGAAGAACAAGGATCTAAGAATCAGTGGTGTTCAAACTAATGCACGAGTAAATTTGACAACGAAAACTATCTAGAAGGTGAGCGAAGATCTGAAAGCACTAATGATAGTATTTTAAAAAGCATAAAATGTGACTAAACGTGAAGACAAATCTTCAAACTTTACGAGCTTAAGCGAGCCGAGGCTTAGGCATAAAAAACGTTTTCGTATTTTTAATATTTACTTTTAATTTTTAATACATATCAAACATCTAAAATTATAAAATGCTATATTTATTTAATATTTCCTACCATTAGTCAATTATACAATTTTCAAATTTTCGGAATGCAAAAATTAGAATATTTTTCATTGTTTCAAATTTCAACTAGACAAGTCCTAATTAATAGATTTACAGAAACTTTATACATGTTTTTTGAGTTTACAACAGAATAACGAGTTTCAAAACCAAAATTACGTAATAGTTTAAATCTTATTTAACTATTTAGATAAAATCATTTTTAACTCTTATACATATAAAATCTTTTAACAACTTTAAATTAAAGTTTTTTGAAAAATAAAAAAAATTAATAAGCTAAAGTTGAATAAAAAACTTTGAAAAAAGGAAAAAAAACAAAAAAAAAACTAATAAAGCGCGCATAGGAAAGACGAAAGAGAGGAAGGAAAAAAATCAACCGTTTAGGAATTAGAAAAAAAAAATCTAGGCACGAAAAAAGACGTTTTGCCCAAGCTTCGAGCCTAGGTGGTTGAATGTGCTGCCATATACACAGATAAAGATATAGAACCTAGAAGGTAAGCTTTTTTGGAATATACAATCCTTAACCTCTTCATTTACATCTATCGAACCTAGAATTGATATTTAAGGAATTGATGATGAAGTAGTCGTGATCCAAACAATAATAGCGGGTAGAATATTTTCACCACATACTCTTGGACAATGAAAGTACATTCGACCAAATGCAAAAGAAAAAAAAAAAGTAACTATTGGATCCTTGTTTCGGACCCTTATCGCTTCACCAGAGGAGGCTAGTCCTTTGTGGATAGACCACTTTGTTAGTAAAGATAGAAGAGGGGCCCCACGCATACCAAAGATATATGAATTTTGACATCGTCAAGAGTAAATCTGCATACGACAGAATGCTCGAACAGCATACCCTGAAGCAACAAAAAATGAGGCTTGAGAGCTCCTAAAAATATCATTGTTGTAGTTAAAACGAGTAAGCCCACGGATAAATTAGAAATTGATGACTCTATCAACACCCGCATAGCTAAGTGCACATTAGAAGTGGCAATAGTCGAAGAGCTAGAAAACTTTTCTATTAGCTCAAAAGATTCGAGCAAAGCTTTAAAAGTCTTTGACTCGAGAAAAATATTTTGGATAAGTTAGACCCAAAATATTAAAGTTTAAAGACGTTGTCATTAATTAGTATTATTAAATTTGTTTTTGACTTTTAAAAGAATTGGTGGCCACGTCTATGTTTAGATAGAGATAATGCAACTTGTTGTTCGATTAGGAATGTTTAGGTGTAATACAAATACACCTAGTTTTTCTGTTGAATTAGAATATATATATATATCCAGCTTTCTATAGGAGTTTTGTCCTATATACACACCCCATGTAGGCTAGAGAATTCCTCCACAGAAAAAGACGGAGAACCACGATAGAGAGAGAAGTCATATTACTCACCATATAATATATTTATACACAAACTAGAATTTGTTTTTTTTCGGTTAGCAGACAAGAAAGAAAAATATTGAAAACGTGCATTCCTTTTCTTTCAAAAATTGAATGATCTAACAATGTAGGATTACGAGGTACAACTAGTTCGCCCCGTATAATTTTATTACTAACGAATTGACATAATATGATATGATAATGGATGTTCGGTACAAATGATATGATATATTATGAGCTCTTACCGAATTCTAAAGATATGATACGATGATTTGATTATTTTGGCACATGAATGGATACTGTTATTTGGAATTACATATATTCGCGTCCTATTGAGTATTTTCATATACTCACTATTTTTCCTTATTTCTCATAGGTTAAAACAGGTAATTGGTTGGTGGATGATGAGGTACTATCGTTGTGCTAGGGTTTATTGGATTCAATAAATTAAATTTGCTATAACGTGATTAAAGATATTGTTTCCAGCATTATCTTTAGTTTTATTGTCTATGGAATTTTTATTTAAGAATTTGAGACATGATTTATTTGGTTCAAATCTTTGCCAACCAGCATACCTTGTTTAGCATTTGAATGCGTGTATACAAATTACAGATGTGTGGATACGTAAGTGTGAAATATGTGTATACATGGTAATTGAGTAGAATTGACACGAATTTTTAGAACCTAAAGTAGGAAAATTGGAATGGGATTCTCTTACCTTTGCATTTTTTTTTTTTTAAAGTTTTGCTTTGGCTACATATAATGTTGTTGGGTTAATTAATCTATAAAACTGCCCGTAGATCTAATAAATTATTTGAAAAGTTCTAGGTACTTTGTGTAAACTGCCAATAAATAATTGCATGTTTAGTTATTATATTTTTATGAAACTTTTGGTAACAATTTGAATACTAAAATTTGAGTCGTTACAGAAGAACTTTTCGATTTTTAAGGGGTATAAGAAGAAATGAACTCGAACCACTGGAAGCAAATGAAAACAATCAGCAATGAGCTATTCGAGACTATGTTCAACTAGTTGTCAATGAAAACTATTATGGCATTGCGCACTAACTATTGCTGTAAACAACTATGGTGATGCAGAATCAGCTTTAATGATCTCCGTTAGAAGATCCAAATTTTCATATTGCTACTTTTTTGGAGATCTGTGATACTGACAACACCATCAAACTACGTCTGTTTTCTTTCTCCTTGAGGGATAAAGCAAATGGATGGTTTGTAGCGACCAAGAAAAAAAATCTTATGTCATTTTCAAATAAAATTTTCCTGTAGAACTCGAAAATAATCTAATTTATATTAGTAAGTCGACCTTTTCTAAAAGTTCAAATTAAAGATTTGTCATGATAGTAAATTTGCACTTGTCTTAAAATTTTAAAGTTGTGTATCAGGGTGGGCGTGGTTGAGTTGGGTCGGGTCGGTTTTTGCCCCAACCCAAACCCAACCCAACACGATCGGTTTGATTTAAACCCAACCCAACCAAATGTCGGTCAGGTTGGGTTGGGTTGGATAATCAGACTCCAGGCTTGACTCAAGCTCAGTTTTCGTAAAACAGCATATTAAAAAAGGCACGATTTAGATATGATTATCTCAAATAAAGAACAAATGCAAGTGATACAAATACAACTTCAAAATATTAAGCCATGACAGGCCAATATGCAAAAAATAAAGTATTCAACCAACACAATCAACTAAAAATTTCGTGTACATGGTATACAAGAACAATACTGAAACATTTGTATGTCTCGTTTAAACAATTTATCGGAAAGAGGAAAAATGACTTACAGTTGGAGGATAGGTGAATATAATTGCGTTCTTTTCCTTGATGTATATAATTAGCTGCAAAAATTACAGTAAAAATAAAAAATAAAAAATCCACCATGCTTCGTGAAATAAAAAATAAAAAAATGTACCCTTTCAATTTTTAAAGTCTCCGATTACTATCTTAAAACACCATTGAAACATGTTTTCAGATATCCCATTCCAAAATTCAAATTTTCCTTCTTCTAGAAAAATAAGGATAGCAACATGAAACAATTTACATGCCAAACTTCTTCTTTGGCACGCATAATAAATCATAACAATATTTCAAAAAACTTAACCGAATTCAATTTACAGGCCAAATCTTCTTCTTTGGCTGTAATCCTAAATTTTATAGTTTCTTTACTTTAGTACCAACACAAAATAGTAAAATAGAAGTCAATCACCAATTCACCATTCACCAGTTGAAGAAAATATCTGTGTTCCACCTTACCAGCGCCATCGACGACGGGGAGAGGAGAGATTTTCTAGGGTTTGTATCGGGTTGAGCTTTGTTTTCAAATTTCAAGAAATGAGCTGGGAGCTGGGAGTCTGGGACACAGTTAGGGGTGGGCAAAATCCAAACCAACCCGAGTAAACCGCCCAACCCGACCCAAACTGATCGGGTTGGGTCGGTTTTTTGCTTTTTTTTTTCGTGGGTTTCGGGTATTGAGTTGGGTTAGCGGGTTGGGTCGGGTTATGGGTTAACACTCTAAACCCGACCTAAACCGACCCAACCCAACCCGATTACCCAAAAGTTAATTTAAAAAAAAAAAGGAAAACGCGTTGAAAAACAAAACCCTACGAGGCCAAAAGCCAGATCGCCTTCACGCAGACGCAGCGCTTTCTCCAGTCCACTCCAGTCTCCACTCTCCAACCTTCAAGAATCACGCTCGCCAATTGCGACTCGCCTTAAAGCCAAATCGTCGACGGAGATCTGGTTTGTTTAAATGATCTCATTCTAGAAACTCTGGTTCCTGTGTGCATTTGCTCTGTTTCGCATTTAGGCAAATCAATTCATAAATTGAATCGTAAGTTTTTTTGTTTATCATATAGAACTAGAAGATTCTCAAGAATCTGTTTTCTTTGGGTATTATTATTTCTGAAAAGAATGCCTTATGGGTTCTTGTGGATTTTCTTGAATTTGCCCTAGAAAGTTGAATTATAAACACACTTTTTGTTCTCCATCCATAGTGCACGAGGTCTTAAAAGTCCTAGAAAGCTTGTAATAATTCTTATTGCAAAAATGCAAATGCACTTTCACTAAGTATTATCTGATTAAGATGATCGCAGAGATTTCATTAATGACTTAAGTTTTTCATTGAGATGATAGTTCTAATACAATGCTTTTTAAAATGATTTAATGCTTTAGACTACACACTAAAGAATTAGGTAACTGCCATTCTGTTCTTTCTTATATTTTCTTTTACTCTTCTATTGGTTGTCCATTGAGTCCAATAAATATGCCATAATCTTTTCTTTTCCTTTTTTTTAACACTTGTTTCAGTTTGAATAAATTGCAGAATTGTGTAAGTGATCAAAAATTGGTGATGATAGGAAAGATTGAGTGCCACAGCGTATCATTGGGGAGTAAACTGCAAATTCAGTGATTTAAACTATTATTGTAGCCCTTTTCAATTGGGACTCAATTTCAAGTTACACAAATCTTGTTTATGTTGTCTCATGGTGTCCCTGTGATTGGTCTTTGCATTTAGCATATTGGATCAATCTAAATCCCATGATGTTTAGTTGAGTTCATCTGTCCACTATCCACAATTATATAACATTTGAATATTTGAATTGATTTATGTAACTGTCAAAATTTCTGGAATGGAAGAAAATATGAATTTTGCCAATAAAATGAAATTTAGACCTCTTCATTAATCATTTATATATGACTCCATAACCTTTGATTTCTAATGACCCTCAAGGATCTGATCTGTAACCCATTTCTAGTTTATTTGTGCCTTTCTCTCTATGTAAGCATTTCTGGCTTGATGTTTTAGTTTATACTTGCCTAATTCTTTATATTCTCTCTAGATTGTATCACAGTTAGCCAAGATGGTTGCACATGACTTCACTGTGGACTTAAGTAAACCTCGTCTTCCAGGAAAAAGCTTTTGCATTTTATCCATTTTTAAATAAAATAGGTATTTTCCAAGAAAAATATGTGCCCTTAAACCTTGCCTGGTTGTGTCAAGTTGTCAACCTAAAGAGCACCCCATTAATAAGAGTGACACAATTTCCTAGTAGTTATAAGAAATGAACAAAAGGGTCATGTAAACTGATCCCAAATCTATTAGGGATAAGGTTTATTTTGTTTTTTTATCGTTGATCCTTGCATAGGTTTAGCTTATTAAGGTTCATCATTTTCTACATGAATGTTGATGTCTTTTATAGATTAAACGGGATAAGAACTTTTATATAGGATCATTGAGATTAAACTTTATCATACCGATCATGTTAGTATAATAGAAAAATAAACGACTTTAATATTTGTTGATAAGTTGTCCCAAACCGACCAACTCAACCCAACCCGACCGATACTTGAATGGGTTGGGTTGGGTTGGGTTGGGTTGGGTTTCAACCTTTGCACGGGTTGGGTTGGGTTAAATTTTGATCAAACCGATCATGTTGGGTTGGGTTTGGGTTAAGGCAAAAATCGACCCAACCCAACCCATGCCCAGCCCTAGACACAGTGTAGCCTTTTTCTTAAATTAATGACCCGCGTTTCTTTTCTTTTTTCCATGGCGGGTCGAGTCAGGAGGGGTGGGTTTGGGCGGTTCTTGTGGACCAACCCGTGACCTGACCCACAATGATAAAAAAAAATCGAACCCAGACAAAAAAATTTAAAAAATCGACCCAAACTGGTCGGTTCGGGCGGTTTGAGCGGGTTGGCCGGTTTTTTGCCCACCCCTAGTTGTGATGACATATCCTAAGTCCAAAAGTTAAAAATAAGCTCCATGCACTTATTTGCATAAAATATTTATTTCTTATGTATGTGTATAGAATTTATTGTAAATCCTATTTGGGTCAAATAACTAAAGCATTTTAGAAATTGATAAAATATATCATATATTATATTCGTTTTGAGGCTCGTGTTAAACAAAATAAACTGGACTTGAGAAGAAATAATTTTGAACTATTTATATTCAAGTTGTCTTGGTAGGTAGAAAAGTATTCAAAAATCTATATTTTATTAATAAAAAATAAAATAAAATAATAAAAGAGAAAACCTTAATTTCAATATGTACGGTTGGGAAGTTGAAACATTTTAATAATTTAAACATGATTAACACATTAATTTCCTTATAATAATTAAAACTCATAAAAAAAAAAAAACGCCATGCAATTGAAAAGTCACGTTACCCTTAAAACCTACCAATTGCCACTTTAACATTTCACTTATATTTGTTTTAGTGTCATCTTGGTCATTGTCATTTGCCACTTGCATTTTTTTTGTTCGAGAAGCAACAATTTTCTACAACCTAAGGGCCATGTTATCCCTCTCAAATTAAGTACTTACACATAAAATCATTTTGCCCTTTTTCTATAGACTTAAGGTACTTAGAATTTGCAAATTTTCTGAAGGAAAGGTTAAGAGTACGCTGCATTTTACTACAAATTGGCCGTAAGAAAGGGTATTCAAACTCCAAGTGTTCAAGGTAGGGATGTTGCTTACGACACTTTTGTAATTAGAGTAAATTATTTGTTTTCAAATTGCATTAACGTGTTATTGTGTTGCTTATGATGGAGGCACTCTTTGGGTGGTTCAAATAAAAGATAAGGAGATTATGAAATGAGTTATTTAAACCTGAGATGAAGATATTAAGAAATGGGTTATCAAAACCCGAGAGTAAGCGGATTGATTGATCACCGATTCACTAGAAATTGACAGTGAGACAAATAACCAATGATTGCAATTCTAGAAAATATATATATATATATATATATATATATATATATAAGTGCTTCCTATTGAGTATTACTTGCGATACTCATTCCTACTAATTTTACAGGTTAGTTGATGGCATGGCGATGGTTTGACATAGTGGCAAGTGCTCGGCGATTTGAAGTACTCTTTAAATTCTAATAATATTTTCAGACATGTAAACCTCTTGTGACCACATTGATGACACATTTAAAATGTTAAATTTTCTATTTCGTCTGGCGTTATATACATTTCATGTCAACTACTAGTTGGAAATGTTGGATTGGGCTATGCACGAAGTTTAAATATTGCTGAAATGAATTTTTAGATATGTCCTCCTATTTAAAAATGACATAACTTGGGCTATAGTACATGTCTTAGAGTGAAATCAGTGGGGATTGAAATTTCTACGAGTCTTCTAATTGTGGTTTTTGGAATTACCTTAAAAAAAAATACCTAGAGAAAAAGTTATTCCCATTTTAGTAAACTGCTTTGGATCTATTTCGGATTCTCCATCCAGCATAGTCAAGCTATACTTTCGTGCTACAAACATTATTGTCGAGACCCCAAATTTTTATATGTTGTACATGTGTGAATGTTTTAGTCCATGTTAAAATTTCATAATTTTTCATTAATGTTCGTGCAAAACCAACAAGCGTACGGAACTGTTGACAAGTAATAGAATTGATGAGTTAAGAGTTATCGTCCCACAGGGAATAAGGATCAATTTTAGTGTATTCAATATATCTAAATTCACAAAAGTAGTAAAAAAAATGTTCGATTTATATTTAACTACGTTCTATAACTACTAAAGCAATAAAACATGATATAAATCAAATGTGGGTGAGTGTATTGAATTTCCAACTCCACTAATCAATTCTTAGTTTCAATTCTCAACCAGTGATAATTAACTTAATTCATCCAATTGTGACGATCGATAATTCCGTTTTTATTTATTATTCTTTCCCAAGATATAATAAACCTATGATTGTCACGAAACGATCTTATTCCTAATCCGAATTCATATGACAAGCATGCATTAACGTTTAGGACTATCATACATGATCGTACACACCATAAATATTATTCCTAATATTTATTGTCCGTGTGCTTCATAAATAGTGTTCTATCTACCGTGAGTTTTCCAACACTACGAATAAGCAACTAATTGTCCTAATGGTGCCAAAGCATTAAAACAATAGATTCATACATGTTTATGAAATCACAACGCAAGAATTAAACTAAAAATCACATAATCTCGAATTAAAAACTAAAAATCAAATAGCTTCATCATCCATTCAATACAAGATAATTTAGCATAGCATATTATCGAGATTAAACACATAGAAGTGGAATGACATCAACTATTAGTTTGATGAACACGATTAATTTCCTAGATTGCAGTGGTTGTTGTCGTTTTCTTTTCCTTTTTCGATCTGTACGTGCATATATTTTTTCAGTAGCAACACACTTCTTCTTTTTTTTCCAACAAGCAGCCGGTCAATGAATGGTTATACGTGTAATTCGGCCACTATTTTTCTCCTCCAAAAGCTGTCGGCCACTATGTCTTCAATATATTTTTGCCACCAATGTAATCTCTTTGCTGCCTTATATATATATATATATATACAGACAAGATTCAACAGCCCAAAACTTGCCTTTAAGTTGCCACCCACTACGAGTATAATCCCTTTAATTCAATGTATAAATGATAGAATATGGCAGCCACCCCCTCTTTTCCAAAAGCTGTCGACTGGTATATATATTTATAAATATATAACATAAGTCATCAATGGTTTGGTCCACTTAGGAGTCCAAAAGCCCAATTAATTCTTGCATTTCTCCAAATCCTCCAATCTTTCAAATCCATGCAATTTAGTTCCTCATTTTCTATAATGTAGACTTTGACCCCCTTACTTTGAATTTTTCCATTCTTGACACATTTTGCTTATTTTCTCCAATTCTTCATTCAACATTGAGTTTTACCTACAACATGCAATATAACACAATTTAGGATGTATTTTGTCAAACGAACAATAAAATTATATAGTTTCAAGCCCCGAATAAGTGTAGAAAATACACTTATCAAACCCCCAAACTTGAATCTTTGTTTGTCCTCAAACAAAATAGAACTTAACTATACAAAATTCCATAAATAACTTGGTTGGATAATCTGCCTTGTAACCTCAGGATTGGACTTTTAGAGTTGAAACTATAAAATATTTCAAAATCACAATGCTAAATCAATCTCCACATATTCAATGTAAAAACGACGTGTGTGTGAAGATTCATGTAAAGCATCACAAAGTCATAAATTGATTCAATTCCCGACCCTTTTATGGTCAAATATTTTCTTTCTTCTCTCGTAAGATACACACACCCCCAAACTTTATTCTTTTCACTCTTTTCCCAAGGTGTGATATAAGTTTAAATGTGTGATATAATACTAATCCTCACCCTCTCTAGTTTGGTTTGATTTTGCTAATTGCAGCTCAACACGTCAACAAATGCAGATTCTCCTTATTTTTTATTACTTCAACCTCTAAGAATCAATTAAGTTCATGATCCCTAGTCAAAAATCCAATTCTCTCAAATGAGTGTTTGAGGCTTACTCAAGACATGTAGCAAAATTTTTATTTTTATTTTTTTCTGCTATTATTTTTCACACTGCTCTCTATTAAGCTTTCTAAATGACCTTTGTAGCAAGTTTTCAGTCGATGACTCCAAAGTCAGACGACCATAGGGCACTAGGTTTTTAGAGACCCTTACAGATTAATCACTCGAGTCATAAAGGTTACAAAGAGAAGTTTCACAATAAGAGCATTGATATTATTATTATTATTATTATTATTATTATTATTATTATTATTATTATTATTATTATTATTTGTGCAGTGCCCCTTTATAAACACTCACTCTCAAAAATCAACCTCTAACTTAAGATCTCACCTAATTTTCATCTTATTGGCATTAGACAATCCACACAAAATTTAGTACACATGGAATCCACATCTATCTCAATGTCTCCCTACAACAGCTCAATCACTCCCAAACTATCTAAAATTGGTTTAAGGATGTATACTATACTGGTTGATTGGATTTAGAATCTATGGTCCATTATTGTCAACCTACTCAATAATATGAATCAAAATTTTTTTTTTCACAATGCAAAACATAAATCTTGTGCTCAAAAATATCAAATTTCACATAAATAAGTACAAACTAACTTAACATATAACTTATTCATAATAAAATAGTCCAACTCTATGTTCCAATAAATACATCATCGTTAACAGATTATCTGACCCACACAAGCATGCAAAAACACATGAAACAAGTAAAATTAATTAATTTTTTTTTGGTAATAAAAGCACATACAAGCAAATAAAAACAAAAGAAAACTCATGTTTTCCACCCCCAAATTTAAAGTAGACATTGTCCTCAATGTCATAAATCATAATTTCGCATATAAAGGGGTAGGGAAGAAAATGATGGAAAAGACTCCCCTGATATGGCTCTGAATCCGAAGGCTAGCTGTTCTACTGCTCCATTTTGGCTCCTTGATCAATGTTGATTTAGATGTTCTGTGACATCATGTTCCAATGCAAAACAGTAAATAAAATATTTAAGATCAAATACCTAGAACAAGTGGTATTTAGATCTAACATCTATTAAACCAACTAACATATCGAAGTTATAAGAGAAAAAATAGGGTGTGGATAATGAATCCTCGAAATAAATAAATAAAAACTAATCTAAATTATCTTAAATTATTTTAAAATCAGAAATAAAAATAAATAAATAAAGGGATAGAAATGTCGGGTTGCCTCCCAACCAGCACTTTGTTTAAAGTCCTTAGCTAGACTTCTATTGTTCGAGCTAGTCTGCATTATTAAGTTGCACGATCGTCTTCTCGCTGGAGTAGTCACCTCCCCAATAAGTTTTCAACCGCTATCCATTTACTTTGAACCTTCTTTGCTGATCCTGTGATATTACCTCAACTATGCCATATGGATAAACAGTTACAACAGTGAATGGACCCAACCACCTTAATTTTAACTTGCCTGAAAAGAGCTTGAGGCGAGAATTGAACATAAGTACCTGGTGACCAACCTCAAATTCTTTTTCTCTTATATGTCTGTCATGCCATCTCTTGGTCTTTTCCTTGTAAATTTTTGCGTTCTCACATGAATCCAACCGAAACTTATTGAGCTCATGAAGTTGCAGAACTTTCTTTTCTTCCGCTTCCCTCAAATTGAAATTAAGTAAGTGTGTTGCCCAATATGCCTTATGTTCTAGCTCAACTGGTAGATGACAAGCATTTCCAAATACCAGCCTATATGGAGACATGTCTATTGGAGTCTTGAATGCCGTTCTATACACCCAAAGTGCATCGTCCAATTTCTTAGCCCAATCTTTACGCGATGCATTGACTCTAGCTTCAAGAATTTTCTTTAACTCCCTATTGGAGATTTCCACTTGCCCGCTAGTTTGAGGATGATATGGAGTTGAGACTCGGTGTTTCACTCCATACTTTGCCAACAATGATGCAAATAGGTGGTTGCAAAAATGTTTTCCACCATCACTGATTGCCCTTGGAGTGCCATATCTCGAGAAAATGTTCTTCTTTAGAAATTGAGTTAGCACTCGGCCATCGTTAGTTGGCAAAGCCATATCTTCAACCCATTTAGACACGTAATCTACTGCCACCAATATGTATTGTTGACCGTAGGAAGAGAGAAAAGGTCCCATGAAGTCAATGCCCCCCACGTCGAATATCTCAACCTCCAAAATGCTATTTAAGGGCATCTAGTTCTTCCGTGAGATGTTTCCGGTCCTTTGGCACTTATCACAATGTTTCACCATATAATGTGCATCCTTGAACAACGTAGGCCAATAAAAACCTAATTGTAGTACCTTTGCTGCTGTCTTGACTGCTGCGCCTCTATACGGTGTAGAATGACATGATTCCAATATTTGATGTTGTTCTACTTCTGACACACAATGACGTATAATCTGATCTGGACCCCTTTTGTAGAGAAACAGATCATCCCAAAAATAGTGTTTCAGGTCATTGTAGAATTTCTTCTTCTGATGACTTGAATAATCCAGTGGGATGATGGAGCGGGCCAAATAGTTGATGTAATCAGCATACCATGGCATAATAATAATCTAAAAAAGCATCTATTCTGGGAAAACTTCATTTATCTCCTTTGTGGGGTGTGATTCATGTGATTCAAGGCGAGATAGATGATCTGCAACAACGTTCTCACTCCCATTCTTATCTCTGATCTCCAAATCAAACTCTTGCAATAGGAGTATCCATTGAATAAGTCTTGGCTTTGCATCCTTCTTACTCATTAAATACTTCAAGCCTGAGTGATCCGTGTAGACAATCACTTTCGACCCGATAAAATATGATCTGAATTTGTTAACGGCGAATACTACTGCTAGGAGCTCTTTCTCTGTAGTCGCATAATTCAACTGAGCTTTATTCAAAGTCTTACTGGCATAGTGAATGACATAAGACATTTTTCCTTGCGTTGACCCAATACTACCCCCACCGTGTGATCACTAGCATCACACATAAGATCAAACGGATATTCCCAATCTGGAGAAGTCAACACTGGAGCAGAAACTAATTTTCCTTTAAAGTGTTGAAAGCCCTCAAGCATTCCTCGGTAAAATGAAATGGAGCCCTTTTTTCTAATAGATTGCACAGAGGCTTCGAGATTTTGGAGAAATCTTTGATGAAATGACTGTAGAACTAGGCATGACCCAAAAACTTGTTCGTGCAAAACCCGCAAGCGTACGAGACCGTTGACAAGTAATAGAATTGATGAGTTAAGAGTTATCGTCTCACAGAGAATAAGGATCAATTTTAGTGTATTCAATATATCCAAATTCACAAAAGTAGTAAAAAAATGGTCGATTTATATTTAACTACGTTCTATAACTACTAAAGCAATAAAACGTGATATAAATCAAATATGGGTGAGTGTATTGGATTTCTGACTCCACTAATCAATTCTTAGTTTCAATTCTCAACCAGTGATAATTAACTTAATTCATCCAATTGTGACGATCGATAATTCCGTTTTTATTTATTATTCTTTCTCAAGATATAATAAACATATGATTGTCACAAAACGATCTTATTCCTAGTCCGAATTCATGACAAGCATGCATTAACGTTTAGGACTTCATACATGATTGTATACGCCATAAATATTATTCCTAATATTTATTGTCTGTGTGCTTCATAAACAGTGTTCTATCTACCTTGAGGTTTCCAATACTACGAATAAGCAACTAATGTCCTAATGGTGCACAAGCATTAAAACAATAAATTCATACATGTTTATGAAATCACAACACAAGAATTAAACTAAAAATCACATAATCTCGAATTAAAAACTAAAAATCAAATAGCTTCATCATCCATCCAATACAAGATAATTTAGCATAGCATATTATCGAGATTAAACACATAGAAGTGGAATGACATCACCTATTAATTTGGTGAACGCGATTAATTTCCTAGATTGCAGCGGTTGTTGTCGTTTTCTTTTCCTTTTTCGATTTGTACGTGCATATATTTTTTCAGTAGCAACCCACTTCTTTTTTTTCCAACAAGCAGCCGGTCAATGAATGTTTATACGTGTAATCCATTTAATTCAGTGTATAAATGATAGAATATGGCAGCCACCCCTCTTCTCCAAAAGCTGTCGGCTGGTATATATATATAAATATATAACCTAAGTCATCAATGGTTTGGTCCACTTAGGAGTCCAAAAGCCCAATTAATTCTTGTATTTCTCCAAATCCTCCAATCTTTCAAATCCATGCAATTTAGTTCCTCAACTTCTATAATGTAGACTTTGACCCCCTTACTTTGGATTTTTCCATTCTTGACACATTTTGCTTCTTTTCTCCAATTCTTCATCCAACATTTAGTTTTACCTACAAGATGCAATATAACACAATTTAGGTTGTATTTTGTCAAATGAACAATAAAATTATATAGTTTCAAGCCCCGAATAAGTGTAGAAAATATACTTATCAATTAACGTTTGCTAGGTCAGACATATTTTTCTTTCCATTGTTGTATTTGCTAATCTTCTTTCGAATGTTTACCAAAATCAAGTTTCACTATAATTGTCTAAGTCTATATGGACAATTGTCCCCCATTAAACTTTTTCAATATATTTCGAACTCCAAAATCTTCCTTATTTACTATTTTGGTTAACATTAAAAAGGTCAAACTGAAAAGAAAATGATTTTCGTAATGCTTTTAGTTTCGAGAGTCATTGGGGTGTTACATGGTTGCAATCATTGCAGTATGGCTCTATCACCACTTGGAAGGGATTGGCTCAGAAACTTCTTATCAAATTCTTTCTCCCTTCCAAATCAGTTCAATTTTGGAGTGAGATCGAACAATTTAGACAAATTGACTTTGAACCATTTTATAAGGTCTATGAGAGATTCAAAGATTTACTTAGAAGATGCCCTCAACGTGGTTATCTGAATTGGATGCATATTGCGATATTTTACAACGGGTTGAATGGTCAGACATAGACTATAGTTGATGCTGCAGTAGGTGGTACCTTGATGTCTAAGACTACATATGATGCTTACTCCTTGCTTGATGAAATAGCCACCGACAGTTATCAATGACCAAGTGAGCATTTAACTGCAAAGAAGGTTGCTGATCTTCATGAGGTGGATTCCACTATAGTTCTTGCAGCTTAAATGTCATCGCTTACTAGCCAAATAGTTGCACTGACTACACAGAGATCTCAATAAAGAGGAGATTTGGCTATAGTTGCTTCTACACCTAACCAAGAAACTGACATGGAGAATGAGTATGCCTAATATGTAAACAGTAAAAATATTAACCAAAGAGGAAATTATTCATCAAATTACTACCATCCAGGGGAGAGAAATCATGAAAATCTCTCGTATGGTAACAACAAGAATGTGCTCCAGCCTCTCCTTAAGTTTAATAACAATCTTTAGAAGGGGAACCATCATTAGAAATCTTAAGTTCCTTTATTTCAGAGACTAAGGTGTGATTCAATAAGGATGAGTCTCGACTAGACAACATTAAGACTCGTATGACCAGCATGATGGCCACGGTGAAATCTCTTAAGGTACAGAATGATGAGCTAGCTACTACAATAAACTCTCAACCTAGAGGAAAGTTTTCTTGTGATACTGAGGTAAAAACCCAATGGAACATTGCAATGCTATCGTACTGAGGACTAGTAAAGAAATTGGGTAGAACAAGCCTAAAGAGGCATTGGCTTCTACACTTGATCAAGAAGAAGAACAACATATTGAAGATCAGAAAATCCAAGTATAGGAAACAAAGAAGGCTCTTAAGCCTAATTTAATCTTATTCCCAGAAAATCTACCTAATATGAAACCAGAGTAGAAATTAATTTTAGCATTGTGATTTTGAAACTATTTGTAACTTTGATACAAAAATTCCAATCCTGGGACCAAAGGTAGATTATATTACCTTATTCGTTTAAATTTTTTGTTTAAACTTTAGTTATAGTTTTGTTTGAGTATAAGCAAATGTTCAAGTTTAGGGGTGTTTAACAAGTCTTATTTCTTGAGTTTTTCATGAATAAATCTTCTTAAGCACACAAAAGATCATATCGTCATCCAATTGAAGAACAAGCAATCAAAAGAGGCTCGAAGAACAAGAACTTTGAAGATTAGAGTTTTAGAAGTTGCTTTGATTTATATGTAGAAGTATAATAGTGAATGCATAAAGCTCAAACCATTTCTCATAAATTCATCACTTACATAAAATGTTTTTGATTTATAACATGAAATAGATTTTGAAAAATGAATATTTTAATATAAAAATTAATTTCCAAAATTTGTACATTTCGGTCAACTGAAGTATACACTGGTCGATCGAAATCCTGCAACTTACCGTATTTGCAGGAACTTATCGGATTGACTAGAACTTATCAGTTTTGCATACTTATCATATTTACTTACTGATCGACCAAAGTGCACCAATTGACTGATCTACTCGACCGAAGTGTCAATCGAAACTCCAACGGTTTGAATTCTACAACGGCTATATTCACACTTCGGTCAACCGAAATTCCTCAGCCAAAAATGAATGATTCTCAATCCTTTGGTCTATAAATAGCCATCTCTTTTGCATTCAATTCGAACAACCAACAAGAGCAATTAAGAGAGATTATTTATTGAAAATCATTGAACTTACTTGATTACATATTCTATTTCATTTATTACAAAAAAAAATTTTGATTTATTAAAACCAGTTTCATCTATTTCATCAAGGATTCTACTTTGCAAGAAAACTTCTCAATCTCATCTACTTTCAATTCATGACAAAAGTTTTCTTTGCCAATACTTATATTGAAGTGTAAATCTCTCTTCATACTTGACTTTTATTATTTGTTAAGAGAGATCATATGTTAAAAACTTTGATATATATATAGATACAAACTATTTCATTATTCAGCATTCATCAAAGTTTACTACATAAATACTTGAGCTTTACTATTTGCTATATATTGAAGTGTTATCATAACTCTCTAAGCACTTGATTTGATTATATCACATGTAAAGAGAATTCTTTTCATTGTAAAACTATTACTTTCATTTTGGTGGTTTCGAGAACCCTTTGAAAACTCGATTGTTGTTAAGGATATGTGCTCCTTGTTGTAAATCATCTAAGGATAAGTACTCATTGTTGAAAGTCACTTAAGGATCGGTACTCCGTTTGTAAGTTACCATTATAGTGAATTTAGCCTTGCTCGTGACAGAGAGCTTGGTAACGGGGACATAGAACACATTGTGTATCAAACCCCATTAAATTTGCTTCTTATCTTTATATTATTGCACTTTACTTTTAATTTCTATTTATATTGTGCCATATCCATACTTGAATTAAGTTATTGAATTTATATGTTTACTTCTCGTATTACATTTTGCATCCATATCTTGTGAATTAAATAAGTTTGACACTAATTGTTGAAAAAGTTTAAAAAAACCAATCCACCCTCATCTTGGTTAGTTATTCTTGGGTTATCAATTGGTATTAGAGGGTAGGTGCACAGTTTAAAAGGTTTTACTATCTTGTATTATGGCTAATCTTAATATTGAGGGGTATTTTACAAATCGTCATCCTTGTTTGATGGTACACATTATAATTATTGAAAAACTAGAATGATGATTTATATCCATCAATTGATTATAATGTTTGGGAGATTATTGAATTTGGTCCTCGTAAACTTACTAAGGTGATTAAAGTTGATAGAAAATCGAACCAAATTATTTCAAAACCTTGAGAAGAATATGATGTGGATGATAAAAGAAATTATCTTTGAATGCAACAGCCAAAAATATTTTTTATTGTGCTTTAAATATAAATGAATTTAATCGCATTAGCACATGTGATTACGCATATGATATTTGCCATGCATTAGAAATCACACATATGGGCACAAAAAAAGTGAAAGAAACTAAGATAAATCTCTTGTATAAAATTTTTGAAAATTTCTTTATGAAACAAGATGAACCCATTGCTAATATGATTACTCGATTCACCAATATTGTTAATAGCCTTAAAGGCTTTAATCGAAAATTTACTAATGGAGAACTTGTTAGCAAAATCCTTAGGTCTCTCTCGGAAGATTGGGACTCGTTGAGGATGTTGATAGAGAATGTCAAAGACATCAACACATATCATTGGGAAGAGTTCTATGGAATCTTGATGACCTATGAGCTAAATCATGCCGAAATAAAGGAGAAATCTACGAAAGCAAAAGATGAAGAAAAGAAGTATTCTCCTAGAAGACAAATTGCCTTAAAATCATCAAATGATGATGAAACCTCAAACTCAAACAAGAGTGATGAGGAACTTGATGATCTTGTTCTCCTTGTAAAGAAGTGGAGAGGCTTTCGCAACAACTATTGATTCCAAAAGAAAGACGAGAAAGGTGAGGAAAAGAACAAGAATGTTGTATGCTTGATTGTGACAAACCCGGTTACAAGAAAATCGAATATCCCAACGAGAGAGAATTCTTCAAGAAGAAAGCTCTACAAGCCACTTGTTATGAAAGTGATGATGAGCAAGAAGAAAATGAAAGTTAAGATGAAGTTACAAATATGTGCTTTATGGCAATGGAGGATGAGGTAAACACAAATGAAACTCTCTCTTATGATGACCTATCTACTTCATATGATGAAATCATTGGAGCTTTTGAAAAACTTGCTCTCAAACATTCTACTCTCAAAAAGCAACACATTTTATTGAAAAATGAGACCAAAAAGATTTTAGAGACTCAAAATCATTTTTAGAAAGAAAAGGATGATCATGAATCCCTAATTGAAGAAAATGTTTCTCTAAAAGAAAAAGTCCTAGATTTAACCAACATTGTGCACAAATTCACTCAAGGAAAGAAAAACTTTGAGTTAATGTTTGGGAAACAAAAATGTGTTTTTGATAGAGGGGGAATTGGATACAACCCTTCTCTAAAGCAAAAATCTCTTGAAAACATATTTGTCAAAACTTCTCACACCACATGTAACTTTTGTAACAAATTTGGACATGTAACTTTTAATTGCTTAATCAAAAAGAGACTACACTTTCAAAGAAATAAGTGGGTTCAAGGGTCCACTAGCACTAACTACCAAGGACTCAAAGTTAAATGGGTACCAAGATAAAAAGATTTGAATCAATTCTTATAGGCGTCTTCAAGGATAAAAAACAATTGGTTCTTGGATAGTGGTTGCTCAAAACACATGACCGGAGACAAAACATTATTATCAAGTTTCAAAAGGAAAGATTAGGGTCATGTCACATTTGAAGATAATGTCAAAGGAAAAATCATGGGCATTGGGAATATTGGTAATCATTCATCTCCTTCTATTGAAAATGTTTTGTTAGTAAATAATCTCAAACATAATTTGATAAGTATTAGTCAATTATGTGATAAATGTTATCATATCAAATTTGATTCTTCAAAGTGCCTTATTAAGGATGCCACATCGAAAGAGACATTGTTTATAGGAAGCCGAAGTTAAGATATTTATGTCATTAACATTGAATTTGAAAAAGAATTAAAATGTTTGTCAAGTTTTAAAGATGATAATTGGTTATGACATAGAAGATTAGGAAATGTTAGTATGAACCTCATTTCAAAAATCTCAAAAAAATTGATTTGTTAAAGGTTTACCAAATTTGAAATTTAAAAAGGACAAAATTTATGATACTTGTTAATTTGTAAAGCAAACAAAAAGCTCATTCAAAACTAAGCAATTTTCTTCAACCACAAAACTTTTACAACTTCACATAGATCTCTTTAGACCTTCTAAAACCGCAAGTTTAAGTGATAAGCACTATGCATTTGTCATTATTGATGACTTCTCAAGATTTACTTGGTTTTTGTTTTTAAACTTGAAAAATGAAGTTTTAAAAGTATTCAAACATTTTTGTAAAAATGTCCAAAATGAAAAATGATATTCTATTACAACTATTAGAAGTGATCATGGTGAAAAATTTGATAACATTGCATTTGATGATTTTTATAAAGAAAATGGATATGAACATAATTTTCCGGCTCCTAGAACTCTTCAACAAAATGGTGTAGTAGAACGAAAGAATCGCACATTGCAAGAAATGACTAGAACCATGTTAAATGAAAACAACTTACCCAAATATTTTTGGACTGAAGCCATTAATACCGCTTGCTACATTATGAATAGAAACTTCACATAGATCTCTTTGGACCTTCTAAAACCGCAAGTTTAAGTGGTAAGCACTATGCATTTTTTATTATTGATGACTTCTCAAGATTTACTTAGGTTTGTTTTTGAACTTGAAAAATGAAGTTTTAAAAGTATTCAAACATTTTTGTAAAAAGGTCCAAAATGAAAAAGGATATTCTATAACAACCATTAGAAGTGATCATGGTGGAGAATTTGATAACATTGCCTGTGATGATTTTTGTAAAGAAAATGGATATGAACATAATTTTTCGGCTCCTAGATCTCCTCAATAAAATGGTGTAGTAGAATAAAAGAATCGCACATTGTAAGAAATGGCTAGGACAGCGTTAAATGAAAACAACTTACCCAAATATTTTTGGGTCAAAGCCGTTAATACCGCTTGCTACATTATGAATAGAGTTTGGTAAGTCAAAAGAACCCAAAAACTCCATATGAGATTTGGAAAAATAGAGTTCCCAATATTAGCGACTTTAAAGTTTTTGGTTGCAAATGTTTCATACTAAATACAAAAGAAAATTTGATTCAAAATCCGATTTTGGAATCTTCCTTGGATATTCATCTACTAGCAAAGCTTATAAGGTTTTCAACAAAAGAACTCTAGCAGTGGAAGAATCTATGCACGTTACATTTGATGAAACAATTCTCTTGATTAAGAGAAAGGTATTGATGTAGGTTTGGAAATCTCTTTTGAGCAAATGAACATTCAAGATCAAAACAAGAAAGATCCTAAAGATGTTGAAGATAAATATTTGGAAGAACAAATTCCTCAACAAGGAGAAGAAGAATCCTCCAAAAATCAAGATGATCCAACACTTCCTATTGAATGGAAGTTTGTTCCCTCTTATCCAAATGAGCTCATCATCGGTAATCCTTTCAAAGGTGTAAGTACCAGAAATTCTACTGAACGATTTCTAAATAATTGTGCCTTCACTTTTCAAATTGAACCCAATAATTTCAAAGAAGCCGAATTTGATGAGTTTTGGATTCTAGCAATGCAAGAGAAACTAAATCAATTTGAAAGGAATCATTTTGGGATTTAGTTGATAGACCAAATGATCAAACCATTATTGGTACAAAATGGGTTTTTCGAAATAAATTAAATGAAAATGGTATAGTTGTACGTAAGAAGGCTAGATTAATGGCACAAGATTAGAATCTATTCGCATGCTTCTTGCTTTTGCTTACCATAAAAGTTTTACTCTCTATCAAATTGATGTAAATAATGCATTTTTAAATGGTTTTATTCAAGAAGAAGTTTACGTTGAACAACCTCACGGTTTCAAAAATCACAAATTTTCGGAAAGAGTTTTTAAACTTAAAAAAGCTTTATATGGCTTGAAACAAGCTCCTAGAACTTGGTATGAAAGATTGAGCAAATTTCTTATCTCAAATGGTTTTCAAATGAGAAATACGGATACTACACTTTTTATCAAAATCAAAAAGGATTACATGATTGTTGTACAAATTTACATTGATGATATTATTTTTGGTGCAACTAATATTTCCCTTTATGAAGAGTTTTCAAAATGTATGAGCAAGGAATTTGAAATGAGTATGATGTGATAACTAAAGTTCTTCCTTAAACTTCAAATCAAACAAACTAATGAAGACATCTTCATTAGTCAAACAAAGTACATCACCGACATGCTCAAGAAATTCAATTTTGAAGACTTAAAGCCATTGAATACTCCAATGAGTTCATCAATCAAATTGGACAAAGATGAGCAGGTACTTCAATTGACATAAAAAAATATCGAGGTATGATTAGATCTCTTCTTTATTTAACCGCTAGTAGGCCCGATACCGTGTTTAGTGTTTCCTTATGTGCTAGATTTCAATCAAATCCTAAAGAATCACATTTAAGTACCTTAAAACGTATCTTTAGATATCTATGTGGTACTACAACTTTAGGACTTTGGTATCCTAAGGGAACACACATTGACCTCATTAGCTATTCGGGTGCCGATTGGGTGGGTTGCACAATTGATTGAAAAAGCACAAGTGGAACTTGTCACTTTCTAGGCTTTGCCCTTATATCATGGTTTAGCAAGAAACAAAATTCCATTGCACTATCAACCGCCGAAACCGAATATATCTCGACCGCTAGTTGTTGTGCTCAAGTTCTTTGGATGAAACAAACTCTTAATAATTATCATTTAAATTTTGAAAATACTCCTATTATATGTGATAACACTAGTGCTATAAATTTGTCTAAAAATCCCATATTGTACTCTCGGACCAAACATATTGAAATTCGACATCATTTTCTTAGAGATCATGTGCAAAAAAGTGATATTTATTTAGAATTTGCTAGTACCGATAATCAATTGGCAACATTCTCACTAAACCTCTAGCTCTCGATATATTTTCTTATATTCGTAGAAGCTTAGGTATTATAGATGAATCTGAAATTTGTGGCTAAATTTGTTTAAAATGTATGATCAAACCGGAATTATGTGTAAAATTCTTGAATTTTCAGACATCCATTTTACTATTTCGGTCTACCGATCCTAGTCAGCCAAAATGAACTGCAGCCTACCTAAACATTTTCTGCACACTTTCGATTGATCGAAAATCTATTCGGTCTACCAAAAACCTCGCGACTCAGCTTCTTTAAAAATCAAATTTCATCCCCAAGTCATCATTTTAAAACCCAATTGTGATTTCTCTTCATCTTCTTTCTTCATATCATATACATTTCATCAAAATCACTTCAATATAACATCAAATCTATCACATTCATCAAACTTCCTTATCAAATCTCAAGTTTTCACTCAATTTTTATCAAGAAAATTAAAAAATCTAGGTTTTTGGCCTCAACCTTCGAAAATCTTGATTTTTCTTCAAAACACCATTGCAAATCCTATTAAAACATTAACCCATTTCATAATTTGCAACCCATCCATCTCCTATCCTTTACCACTCGTTTCCTCACCAAAATTTTGAAACTCCAAAAATCTCTCTCTTGGTCGAAAAATCTAAATCAACCATACCTCCGAAAAGGAAATCAAAGAAAGGAGAAATAAACTCGTTGAATGTCAAAGTTGACATGCCCATAACCGATCGTTTCACCGATTGCCCTATCCTAATTGGTAAGTCCATTGATGTCTTCGAATTCTATCTTTAAGCTCCTTCATTTAAGATAGAAGAGTATTTTGAGGGTATTGGGTGGAATAATATTATCTCTATCTCCAAAAATGCCTATCCTAGATTGATTCATGAATTTTATCGAAATCTCTCTTTTTACTCACACCATGTCACTTGCACAATCAAGGAAAAATGTATCACCCTCGATAGGGCTACTATTCGGGAAATACTTAGGTTAGAAGAATGTGAGAATTATGCCTACGTCCAAATTTATCCCATTAGGTTTGAAGGCTACAACGGACTTGATTCACTTCTTGTTGGTTGTCAATTGGACTTCTCTTATATTTTCTTGAAACACATATGGCATGTTCACTCGTCTCCTTAAGTCTTAGGTTTTCCTTATGGCATGCTTCTCACTAAAGTTTTTCAACATTTTAATGTAACATTAGACGATGAACCTATTCTTAAACTGAAACACACTGATGTCATTAACATTAATACCCTTGGATGCATGAAAATCGTTAAAGGTGATAGACAATTGGTATGTCATACTCAAGGCTTCGACAATGCTTCGGGCCCTACTACTTGGCCATTTATCGAGGAAGAGGCGGAAGAAGAAATGGGTAGTGATGGTGGTGATGGCAATGATGCACCGCGAGCAAGACGTAGGGATACTCCTCCATGAGTTGCGCCTACCCCCAACCGACAAATGTCCGAAAATCAATTCAACATCCTACAAGGACGATTGATTCTCTTGATCATAGGATAGAGAAAATGAGCTTATCACAGGAGGACTTCTTTGCACACATGTATTCAATTTATCCTCGAGGTCCTTCGCCACCGGCGGAAGATTGAAGTTTATTCTTGTTATTGTTCTATTTATCTTTAACTAATGCAAAACTCCTTTTCAAAAACATTATCTAGTTTGATGCACTTTGAACCATACTTCTAACTTATTTTTATTCTTATGTCATGACCTACGATTTATATCACTTGTTATGAATTGTTGATTATATTTCAATTGTTTCTCCTAACTTGCACCTATGCTTTGATTATGGGAGAAGTTTGCTTTAAGTCCCCATTCTTTTTTATGATGACAAAGAGGAAAAGGAAAATGTGATTGCTAGTATGAATTGTTATTGCTATTATGAATTGTCACTGTGAATTATGACTTTAACTATGACTTCTTATGAATTGCCATAGTGGATTGTGACTTCAAATGTGCTTTATTGAATTATGGAAATGCACATCTTTAAACATTTGCTATGGAAAATAATATAAACACAAACTCGGTTCCCAATAATGTGTAAAAGATAGGGGGAATATCTTGTGTATCTCTTTCATATTTCTACAAATCACATATTATTTGTCATAATAAAAGAGGGGGTGATCTATGATTCAATATAGCTCTACTTGTTTTGATTATAACAAACAATACACCTATGTTTCTAACAAGTATTGCTTCTTGAGATTTTCATGAATAAATCTTTTTAAGCACTCAAAAGATCAAATCATCATTCAATTGAAGAACAATCAATCAAAAGAGACTTGAAGAGAACAAGAACTTTGAAGATTAGATTTTTAGAAGTTGTTTTGATTTAAATGTAAAGGTATAACCCATCGATTTTAGCAAATACATAAAACTCAAACCATTTCTCATAAATTCATCACTTGCATAAAAATGTTTTTGATTCTTAACATGAAATAGATTTTGAAAAATGAATATTTTGATATAAGAATTAATTTCCAAAATTTGTACACTTCGGTCAACCAAAGTATACACCGGTTGATCGAAATCCTACAACTCACCGTATTTGCCGGAACTTATTGGATTGACTAGAACTTACCGTATTTACTTACCGATCGATCGAAATGCACCGATCAACTGATATGCTCGACTGCAGTGTCAGTTGAAACTCGAATGATTTGAATTCTACGACAGCTATATTCACACTTCGGTCAATTGAAATTGCTCAACCGAAACTGGCTGATTCTCAATCCTTTGGTCTATAAATAGCCATATCTTTTGCATTCAATTCGAACAACCAACAAGAGAAATTAAGAGAGATTATTTATTGAAAATCATTGAGCTTACTTGATTACATATTCTATTTTATTTATTACAAAGAATCTTTTGATTGATTAAAACCAGTTTCATCTATTTCATCAAGGATTCTACTTTGCAAGAAAACTTCTCAATCTCATCTACTTTCAATTCTTGACAAAAGTTTTCTTTGCCAATACTTATATTGAAGTGTAAATCTCTCTTTATACTTAACTTATATATATATATATATAGATACAAACTATTTCTTTATTCATCGTTCATCAAAGTTTACTACATAAACATTTGAGCTTTACTATTTGCTATCTATTGAAGTGTTATCTTAACTTTTTAAACACTTGATTTGATTATATCATTTGTTAAGAGGGTTATTTCAATTGTAAAACTATTACTTGCATTTTGGTGGTTTCAAGAGCCCTTTGAAAACTCGATTGTTGTTAAGGATATGCATTCCTTGTTGTAAATCACATAAGGATAAGTACTTCTCATTGTAAGTCATTTAAGGATAAGTGTTCCTTGTTGAAAGTCACTTAAGGATCGGTACTCTTTGTTTGTAAGTTACCATTATAGTACATTTGACCTTGCTCGTGATGGAGAACTTGGTAACGGGGACGTAAAATACATTGTGTATCAAACCTTATTAAATTTGCTTGTTATCTTTACATTATTGCACTTTACTTTAAATTGCTATTTCTATTATGTCATATCCATAATTGAATAATGTTATCAAATTTACATATTTACTTCTCGTATTACATTTTGCATCCATATCTTGTGAATTAAATAAGTTTGAGACTAATCGTCGAAAAATTTTCAAAAACCAATTCACCCCCTCTTGGTTAGTTATTCTTGGGTTATCAATTGATGCCTTCAACTACTATTCGTGGGGTCGGAGATCTTTTGATACACTATTCATGTCTTTACCAGATCACACTCGAAGCCTAAATGGTCTATGTGTAAGTATGATACTTATGGATTTCACCTATTTGTGCAAGTAAATGTTTTAAATATTCAACGTTAAAATATCTTTTATATTGAATTCATACATAATAATTGTATATGTTACGGATATGTGCATATAAGACTGTATCCCTCTTAGGTACCCGATTTGCTAGGTGAGGGAAGACACACTACCCTCGGATGCATCATGGCGAGCATTTCGAGCAGATGGATGTCCATCTAGTGAACAGTTAGCAGCCCTGCTCGATGACCCCGGGTGAGTGTTATACATTTGTGATTAATATTGATAATCGTTTCAAAATTTCATCACATGATAATTAATTAGTTGAACTGTGAATATGTCAGCTTGAAGTCCTAATTGAGTGACGCATTTGACGGAGGTGGATGGTCGAGGTTTTGTGGAAAAATTAGCCGTTCCGTATACTTGACACGACCAGATGTCTGATTCTATCCTGGACCGAGATTGGGTATGTAGATTGAATATAATTATTGATTATCGTTTTGTATGAGTTAGCCTAATTTATCTAAGTTAATAATTTTTAATATTGTTAATTGTGCATGAGCGTGGTCAAGTTGATTGACGATCACATCTACTGATGGGATCATCTATGTCGATAGGATCACTTCCAACGATGAGATCTCCTTCTCCTTTATCCCGATACATCTTCTATGGATATCTATACACTGTCATAGTCAGTATTTTCATGATCTGTATGTCTGCCTGATTGGATTTATGGCGGAGGAGGTGGATGTTGTATGAGAGGTAGGGACGTTACGATAAAAGATGAATGAGGAGGTAGGGGTGTTACGACGAGAAATGAGGGTGGAGGTGGGCGCGCTACGAGTCGAGATATGGGAGTTGCGAAGAGGAATGAGCGACAAGGTATCAAGTTTATGACATGATGTTATAGTTCTACGAACCATGTAGCAAAACTTCGGGATGAGGCCACAGCGCTCCGAGGTGATATAACAGGCATATGATGGGGTGATAGACGGAAGACGAAGAGGGTGATAGAGATCAGGGTTACACACCATTGTGAACAGGTGATTATGCATTCGAATCATTTTTTTATCTGTAGAATGAGAAAGGGTGACCCCGATGGGGACATGAAAGGTGGTGAAAGAGGAGAGAACGGAGGGGGTGGCGCTGCCCATGGCAAACCCAATGAATGAGGATGTGGTGGTGCCCAGGGCAGAGAGGGCGACCCCGATGACGGAGGAGGTGACGGTGCCAGGAAGGGTAGGGTGGTGGTTCTTGAGGTAGAGGATATGTCCAAGACGAATAGGGTGGCTTCGATGAAAAAGAAAAATGCGAGCCCCATGGCGGAGGGGTGGCAGAGGAGGAGATAACGCCGTCATCATGAAAGGTAAAAAGCGTATTGTTGATGTGCTGGAGTGGGTGATCGACAAGAGGCTGAGATTGTCATCACAATACATTATTTATCCCTTCACAACTGAGGTGAAGAAGATGATGTTTGTCGATAGGACGTATCTTAATCTCTTCTGGGAGGTGGACTATGCCAAGTGGAATGCATTCGAGACAGAGTGGCGAATAATAATGCTCGAGTAAGTATTTTATGATTTTAGTGAATGTTAACTCATCTATGTTTCTTTTCACAATTTTTTTTAGAGCTAGCCACATGATAGGTAAAAGGATGATCACCGACGCATATAAGTGGTTTCACGACGTCACAAATTCAGGTGTCTAGCTCGTCGACAACGTAAGTATAATATCACAATTGTTATTTATTATGTATACATATTTTTTGTTTATTAAATGAAATAACTCCCTCTATTTTTTTATTGGCATTTCCTAATGTAGCACATCGAAATAGCTATGGACTTATTGTGCGATCAACTTAACGATATTCGAGATCATTCGACATTCTAGGCCGAATCATATTAAACGCCGAGTTCCTACGAGCCGTTACCATTGAGTATCAGTCGTTCCAACTTATGGGTAACGAGTACATGGTGCCCGAATATGCTCGAGTGGGTTATAGGGATCTGACCACGTGTTGGGAGAAAAATCATGGGAAGGTTGTACGCATATATACATTCTAGTGATTGCGAATTATCATTGTTTTGTCGTGGAGATCGTCTTTGCTGATTTCACTATATATGTGTACGACTCTGATCATTTCTATCTGACATAAGGTCAGCTCAAAATTTCACTTGGAGTCAGTGGTTGTGATCATTCCTTTGATAGCTAGACGAGCGTGGGTGATTGTGTAGGATAGACTAGCCTCGTGCAAGATACAACTACAACGAAATAGTCGAAATCGTAAGTAGTTATACTCTTTTTTAATTTAAGCACTTAGGTTTTTGCTACACGGTACTAACCGAGCTAACACATTATTATTTATTTACAGAGACGATTGTGACATATTTGCAATAAAGTATACCGAATTTTTTAGTCTAACACATAAAGTTGATGGAATCAACCAATCTTAGATACAAAATTGGAGGAATAAGTTAGTGTGCAATTTGTTTGAATTCAATTGTGATCCGTGAATAATGTTTATTTATTTTTCAAATAATTGAAAATATCGTAAATAAATTGTAAATATCAAAAATTTAATTGTTTATTTATCTGTCAAATAATTGCAAATATTGCTTGTAAATATCAAAAATTTAATTGTTTATTTATTTGTCAAATAATTGTAAATATCAAAATATTATTCAATTATAAGCGAAACCATTACACATGTCTAATTGTCATAGGGGAATTTGACTTGTACAAATTTGGTGAGTATGCCTATTTGCCCTGCACCTACTACACCTATGCGGTCGAGGAAACTCTCCGGTAGATGGCATTCTAGATGTACGTGGATATCTAGAACTATGTGATTCAACTTTAGGTGGCAACAAAATATTAAGTGGAAGAATATTGTTGGAAACTTCCCACTCGACTTCTTTCGGTAGAGGAAATATAGTGTTAGTATATGCTACTCTCCAATAAGCACTCATGTAATAAGGAGAGCATAAGGTTCTCGTTGGAAAGCTCTAAACATAGCCACTACGGCTGTATGCTCACATGAAAACCTCTCTAACTAAAATCGATGACGAGTGCAGGTGTTATCAATCAAGCCCATCGTGTATGCCATATTACGTAGACATTTCACGGAGAAGCGCAATTCATCCAATGGTTCCATATTCAACTTTCTCGTAACCTATGTAGCCTTGAATAGTTTATCCTCCTGAGCTGGGGCTAACAGGCTCGTGCAATTCTATAATTCCGCATGTCGGTCGTGAAACCACGCTGCAGCTTGTTACGAATGTTCTCAATTATTGCGGAGATAGGTAACTCTCGATCATTCTTGAACAATGCATTGAAAGACTCCACATTTTTTGACGTCATCATATTGTATCAACGTCCTAAAAAATGTGATCTCGCCCAATGTTCAATTCCCATTTTCCTTAAATAATCCCACACCGGGATTGATTTACTTTCTATTTTCACCGTGAATTTATTGCACTCTTCGACACTATGAATTTCGGCCACTCTCCTGAACAATAAAACGATGCATTTGCTCTAATACTTAATCTTCAAGTTGCCTTGCATATGGTACATTGATATGAATGTAAAATGCATATTTTTCCCTCCTTATTTTATGCGCTCGTATGTTTATTTTGTGCCAAAATGTACTCATTACGTTCATATTTTGATTTAGGTGGCAATTCTATGGATATGGCGTAATTTGGAAGAAATATGTGAAAAATGACCAAGATGAAAGAAAGTGAAAGTTCAAGGACTAAAGTGCAAATATTCTAAACTTGTTTCTAACCTTGTGATGAAGATTCGAGAGTGTTAGAGGTCAATTGGATGAAGAAAAGATTCAAAGGGATGAAATATGGCCAAGACATTTTCACATATCAACTTTCAAGCTGAAAAGTTTTGCATCGGTTTTCAGCCTTATATTGAGATCAATGTTGGACATGGTAAACGATCTAATTTGAAGATGGTCTCTGAATCAAAGTTTTAGCCCTTTGAGTTAGCTTTACAACGCATCTTGAATCGCTTCAATCAGATATTGGAAGAAGAAGTTATGGCCAAAATACTAAAAGCTGTCCGGAGGAAGTTTCGTAAAACTATGCGGCCGCAAGCCTTTAATTCCATGCGGCCGCATAGACTATTCCCGAGAGTTAAAGTGTTGATTTCATTTGTTCCTTGCGGCCGCAAGCCTCTAAACCATGCGGCCGTATGGTTCATTTTCGGGACGAAAATTCTGGTTTCCTAATTTCAATCAAACACTTATGGAAACAAATCTTTCTACACTTTATAAACCCTAGAACACAACCAGAACGTGGGGAACGCCTCCCAACTCTATTCTTCTCGATTTTTCTCTTATATTCATGAATTGTAACTAAACTTTTACACTTGATCGAAGGAGATTGAAGCCTCGGAACCACATATTGTGAGATCTAAATGACTTTTCTTGATTTAATTTATGTTTTTGAGTATTGAATATTCTTCTGCACTTATTTCTATGATTGTTATGTTTAATTGCTAGGAAGCCTACTAGTTTATTATTCGTTGCAATCTATTGCTAAGTTAAATCTCAAATCCGTAATTGTTTGAATCATTTAACTTGTGAAGCACTAGGATTTGATAATTTTCTACGATAGAGGTTATTGAATCTTAAGAAAAATGTTTAATAGATTGAATGCAACGCTGGTGTTTGTATTAGTCTAGTTCATCGATTTCTCTATGTTTAAAGCTTGTTATTAAATTGAATCTTTAGCGCTGGTCTGGGCGGTTATTTAATAATTAGGTTAATTAGAACGCTGGTTTCTAATAAACTAAAATTAAGGGAGAAATAGGATAAATTATACCAACGGTTTGAATATTAAAGATATGTGATTGATTAATCCTTGATCTGTATGATCAATTGTGGATTTCGAAGGTGGATATTGACTTGGACCAAGGTTAGCCTTTTGATTGTTTTCATTGTTATTTAATTGCGTTATTTTACAAATTGTTTGCATACCAAAAAAAAAAAAAAAAAAAATAAAAAAAAAAAAAAGAAAAAAAAAAAAAAAAAAAAAAAAAAAAAAAAAAAAAAAAAAAAAAAAAAAAAAACCCCCCAATCATTGTACGGAGCATAAAATATTAAATTACACACTCTTCGTGGGATCGACCCTTACTTCCACTACTACATTAGTTTTAGAGGTTTAAGGATTATTTTTGGGTGCCTACGACAGCACACCAAATTTTGGCGCCGTTGCCGGGGAGTGGTGTTAATTTATTTTGTGCTTCTTTAGTTGTTTATTTTATTTTGAAAAAAAAAATCAAAAAATCATATTTTTAGGTTTTTAGGCAATTTATTGTTTTTAGGAATTTTAGCATAGAATTTTATTTATTTTTCTTATTCTAGTTTCTTTTTAACTTGTTTTTCATTTTTTTTTAGTTTCCTTGATAGTTTATGCCCATAACTCGATCTTCTACTCAAGAAACTTGATTGCAAATATGGCTGCCAATTCTCAACAATTTGGCACTAGATTTGATCCCCCTTCTAGACAAGTTAACGAGGTAAATGTTTCATCCATTGAACAACAACTAGCGAGTCTAACTACTCTTATTTGTCAAATGGCTGTAGGTACTATGCAAACATCAAAGACTTGTGGAATTTGTTCATTGGTAGGCCATCCAACCGATATGTGTCCAACAATTCAAGAAGAATCCGTTGAACACATAAATGCAGGCGGTAGTTTTCCTGGACAACCACAAAGGAATTATGATCCCTATTTAAACACGTACAACCAAGGATGGAGGGATCATCCAAATATTAGTTATGGGAATCGACAAGTGAATCAACCTATGAATCAAGATTGGCAGAATTTCCAGCAATATAATCAGCCATACCCTCCGAAACATCAACATAGCCAAACTTCAAACTCTAGTATGTCTTTAGAAGATATGGTTAAATCTCTTGCCACTAACACTTTACAATTTCAACAGGAGAGAAGGGCTAGCTTCAAAGTTTGGAGAATCAAATGAGTCAAATGGCTAACGCGGTTCGTAGGTTGGAGTCGCAGAATACGAGAAAATTGACATCTCAAACAGTGATAAATCCAAAAGAAGATGTAAGTGCAATCATGTTGAGGAGTGTAGCGAAGGTTGAAGCTCCAGTAAAGGTAGCCCCTACATCATCGATGGAAGAAAACAAGGAATATGTCACAGCAAAAAAGAGTGCTCCTAACGATACTAAGGTAACTGAGCGTAAGTTTCCACCTCTTTCTGATTATAAACATGTACCTCATTTTCCTCAAGTTTTAGTAAGATCTAAGAAATATGAACAAGATCATGATGAGCTGCACGAAATTTTTAGTAAATGCGAGGTAAATATTCCACTTTTAGATATGTTTAAACAAGTGCCTCGTTATGCTAAATTTTTAAAACACTTGTGCACAAGTAAAAGGAAACAGAAATTGAAGGGAATTGAAAGGGTAAAAATTGGAGAACAGGTATCTGCAATAATTCAAAAGAAACTTCCTGCAAAGTGCATGAATCCAGGTATGTTCACTATCCCTTACATGATAGGCAATACTAAGTTTGAGAAGGTCATGTTAGATTCCGGAGCATCTATTAATGTCATGCCATATTGTGTATACACTTCTTTGAAATTAGGACCTTTAATTGACACTGGTGTGATAATTCAACTAGCTGATAAATCTAATGTCTATCCTAAGGGGGTAGTTGAGGATGTTCTCGTGAAAGTTAATGAGTTGATTTTTCCTGTTGATTTGTATGTGCTTGATATGGGCAGTAGTAATCAAACTCTCCCTATTTTGTTGGGAAGACCATTCTTAAGGACATCCAAAACTGAAATGGACTTTCATAATGGCACACTAACCATGGAATTTGATGATAAAACTATTACACTTAATATATATGATTCCATGAAACATCGGTGTAATAATAATCATGTTCATTTTATTGATGTGATTGATCATTTAGCACAGGATGTTTTCGAATTTGTTGCTAAAAAAGAATGGAAAGTTGTCAATACTGAGCATTTTAGGCAAGAAAAAGAGGAGTTGGCCTTAAACACTGAGTTACAAAGAACTGTGGCAGCATTAAATAATCTTCCAGAGTCAGGTAATAGTTCTTGTTTTGCATTACCAGTTTCTAATGAGAAGCCTCTATCTTCTGTTTTGCAGACTTTCATTTCGGATTTGAAGCCTCACCTCAGTCACTACAAGTATACATTCCATGAAGGTGGAGGAACAATCCTAGTTATCATTCCCAATGGACTTGGCGCACTGCAAAGAAGATCGAAGCCAACCATGATAGACCCGGGCTGAATAAATAAACATTGAGTCGAGCCAAAGACGATAAACAAAGGCGCTGCTTGGGAGGCAACCCAAGGGGAGTTCGTTCCTTTATCTTTTTATTTTTGTTTTTATTTTTCATATTCCATCATTTATTTTAGTTATATTTGTCATTTTCTTTGTATTGGACCTTACATTGGGGACAATGTAAGTTTTAAGTGTGGGGGAGAGATTTAGATTTAGGTTGCATTTATATTGAGTGAGTTAATTTGTTTTTTAAAAGAAAACACAAACGTGCATGATTTTTCAAGAAGAGAAGTTGAGGTTAAAAGATTTTTGGTTGTGTATGCTATTTGCTGGAATTAATTAGGCTTTTGAAGAACTCATAACATGATTGAATGAATAATCCTCCGATTTAGAGTTGATTAGTGGAGTTATTTTCTTTGAGGATGGTAGTAACTAAATTCTGTAGACAAAAGCGGTGAGGTTTTTGAGCCTTTAGACTGATACATCCATAACAGTTTCATTTTTTCTTTTTCATGTGTGATATTCCTATTATACTGTCAAACTCTATCAGATACTTTATTCTCTTGAAGTTTTCGGGAGTATCCATATTTTTTAAGTAATAAATTAAATTTAAAAAATTATGCACCTCAAAAAATAAGTATAATTAAAAAAACTGACAAAGATATAAATCTATAGGTGCTAGCAATACAATGTGCCATAGCATTGCGCTATGATTAGTATGTGTGGTTTTAAGAAGTGGTATAAGAAGGGCAGTAATTAAGAGAATTCTCGTAGAACTATGAGAAACTAATTTTCGTATTATTGTCAAAATTATGGATAAATCACATGAATTTTTGAAAGAATAAGTTATAATTTTGTAATATATAAAAAAAAATTGTTTTCATTTGACGTGTAGTAACAATGTATTTTAGGGAAGGAAATTGTACGTATTGAGAAAGTATTTACAAGACACTATATTGTAGAATAATTTACAAAGACCAAAAAAAATATGAACACTCACTACTCCATACAAATTAAAATCTAGTAGGAATTAAATCACCATCCCTTATGGTATGTGGGTTTTTTGGAGAGGGATGTAGTTTGCAGTTTTGGGAACTAAGGGACTTGAAATTAATATGTTGTAAAATCTTCAAGAGTAAGTTGCAAATAGTAAAAATTGAGTTGTATTAGGTCTAAGGTTCGAAACGGAAAGAAGGAAAAACGACACCACAATTTCACTAGACTTTCACTATGACTTGGCTCGAGCAGTAGAAATAGTAACATTATCATTAGCCTGTCTCTAGGGCTTCACTCGAGCGACACACCGTCGCTCGGGCTCTTTCGCCTAGTTTTCGCTCAAGCGACAGGGTTTCTCGAAAAATTCTAATTCGCATTTTTAAGGTTTTTTGTCCGCCCTATTCAGCCTTAAACCTAAACTATACAGTTTCAAACACATCTGAATGTTTTTTTCAAGGTTGAAACATGAGACCAACACATACTCTCCGTATCATCTTCATCATATAAGCTATCAACCTTCAAGCTGTGATTTGTTCTTGGCAGTAAAAACATCAATTCTAATCCAATACCAGCTGCTACTTCCTTACATGCGTAGAGGTCTAAAGATAGGGAATGGTGATTGAAGTTCTAGTTTTTGGAGAACGCGGAGTTCTTCTTTGATCCACAGGAGATAGTTGAATTGATAAAGTCAGGAGTTACTGCATGAGCGCGCAATCATGCGGGTTTTTGAAATTACGCAGGAGTTTCTGTGCAGAAGCACGTAATCCAGGAGAGCTGTGCAAATTACAATTAGGGGTCAAAAAGTACTATTAGTAGTCATGTCTGGTGGACTGTAAGAGATTCATGGGCTTCTTATAATACTATTTCGAATTGGCAAAGTGCCTAGAAATTCCTTACCCAATTAGGGTTTTTCCGTGATCAATCGTTTGTATTTTAAATTGTTTTCAATATAACTGGTGGCAATTCAACTTAGGATAATTAACGAATGATTAACCATCCAAGAGATAATTATAGTGACTTGTTGCTACTTAATCACGTGAATTTTTGTGGGTCTTCTGCATAATCACCTATTTACCCCATCTAGGTGTAGTGTTGGGTCGAACTTGTTATTTCAATTTGGTATTACAGCATGATTTCGTTTTCTGACCCTTGAATTATTCTAGATGAGGCCAGTTCTTGTCTGTGCCTCCATTTTTTGACGGGATCAACTATACTTATTTGAAAGTTTAAATGAGAGCATTCCTTAAAACATTGGATGACGTATTTGTATTAGCGTTCAAACTGGGTAGATTGCTCCTTCAACAATGTTGCGGTTTTTAGTGACACCCACTATATTTCACTGTGACTAAAGATGATTTATGTGATGTGTAATTGGAATAGTAATGGCTTTCATGCTCTGTTCATGACTGTGTCTACTAAAGAGTTTCGGAGATTAATCGTGTGTTGAAACTACTAAGAAGTTTGAGATATATTATAAAACCATACATCAGGGAACTAAAATTGTTAAAAACTCTAAACTACAGATGTTAACCTCTAGGTTTGAAGAAATCATAATGAACGATGATGATTCTATGCAGTTTAATGATAAACCTTGGTGAAAAGATCCCCGAGTCCAGAATCATTAGCAAGAGTCCTTGGGAGATCCTTGTTGGAACAGTTTAGAACCTAAGATCAAGACCGATTGAAGAGAGTAAAGACTTTAGACACGTCAAGATGAAGAAATCTGTAGAAATCGCTCAAACTTATGAATCCTATGATCTCAACCAATAGGTTAAATCAATTGGTCATGAGACATATTATCAGGAGAAGATTCGTGAGGTCGACTGATGTTTGTAATCTTAGGGACGACTAAATAGCTTATTTCGTTAAAAATTTCAAAAAGTGTAAGAGAGAATAGAAGAAAACTTCAAGATCAAAAAAATGATGTCCCTAGTAAATTATCAAAAGAAACGGCATGGAAGATACCCATGAACCTCTAATAAGAAACTACTCTGTTAGATGTTATAAGTGTCAAGATTTTGGTCACTTAATATGATAATATGCACATTATTTACGTTTTTCACCGTGTAATATTTGTATTTCTATGATTATTTGACGACTAAATGCACTAAGTACTGGGGGTCGCATATCTTAATTTATATTGCAAATGGGTGAAAAACGGTGGAAACTGAAGACAAAAGTGAAAGTTCAGAGACTAAAGAGCAGAATACTATAACATGTTCTAACTTTTGGGATGAAGATTTCGAGAGTGGTTAGAGGTCGAAGTCGATAAAGAAATGATCAAATTGATGAAATATAGCGCAAGACATAATCACTATTACTTTCATGCTGGAAAGTTTTGTACATCAGTTTTTAGCTCATAATTGGGATTCGTTTGACATAGACAAGATGAAATCCCTGAATGGTAGAAATAGTTGTGAGCCTTTTAGTTATATTTCTAAAGCATCTGGAATCACCTCATCGGATATCGAAAGAGAAAGTTATATGAAATACTAGTGAAAAAACTCTAAACCATCGATACGCATAGCTTTAATTCCATGCGGTCACACAGAACCCTTCAGCAACTTTCAGTGGCCAATTCAAGTCTTAGCTGGAATGCGACTCGCAACCCTACGCATCATGTAGTCGACAAGAGAGTATTTCTGAGGAACTTTCCAATTTCCTAATTTTATGTCAAACTCTTATGTAAACAACCTCTATCGTCGCTTTTCGCCCCTAATGGCACCCTAGAACGTCCTAGAATGCCTCATTATTCATCATTCTTTCTCCTCTTTGGCTCAGAATCTTCATGAGGAACTAAAACCCTTGGTGAAGCTACGAAGGAACTCGAATGAAGGGTGTTCGGTGATTTCCACATCATTTGATTCATGTAATTTGGTCTTCGATTTGTTAATAGTTTGTTAGAATTAAACTTTCATTCTGATAAATTTAAATGGAAATTGGTTTTAATTCTTATTAGATTTTTTCACGTATTTAGTCATGCTTTTTTCATTGTTTAATCGAATATTGTTATTTTAAATTTCATGAACCTATATTAAGATTGATTTAACTTTTACTAATGTAATCATAGAGTTTCAAGTCAGGACTCTTTCTAGTTGACGAATTGAAACTAATGTTGAGTTTTAATCTCAATTATTTTTATTGGTGGGTTATTCGATCGTACTGCTTTATGCTTAAAGTATATGATCGATCTTTGAATCTGATTTCGAATAAATTGTGGGCGAATGCGTTCATATGAAGTGCTAGATTTCTAGAACTGACTTTTGAATTAAATTGATTTGTAATGTCATATATTCCGATTAGAGTGTCGGGATGAAAGATTTTAATTGAGTTATAAAACTAAATAATTGATGTGAATAGAATGATCCGATTCAATTGGGGGAATTCCGACGCTTCGCTACTTCAAATCATTGAATGATTTTAACCTTGGCTACCGGGTCAAACATTGGGAATTTACTACCAATTTAAGATGATAACTCATCCATTTTGTTGGAACCATTTAGCATTTTTTTGTTTTTTTTTTTTTTTTTGGTTTTTTTTTTCGCATCTCCATTGTGGTAACATACCCCAAAGCTGCATTACAACTATCGCGTTATTCTTTGGACATAATCAAATTTTGGTGCCGTTGCTGGGGAGACGTACAAGAAGATTATAGGGATCGAATTGTGTGAAAGGGTGACTTACGTTTCCTTTTCTACCTCATTTATTATCAATTTTATTGTTTTCTTTGTTATCTTTATTTTTCTTTATTTTTCTTTTTAGTTGTGTTTCATGGATATATCGAGGTGAGCGTAGAAGATCTACTGAAGCTTTCTTCAGTAAATATTTTCCCTATCATAAAACTAGTGCTTTGAAGAAACAGATTTCTTCATTCACTCAAAAAGAGCAGTGAAACCTTGCTAGCCATGCTGAGATCGTTATACAAAGAGTGCAAGCTCTTTGCCCCCATCATGGTTATGAGAGTTGGCGGATCTAGTTATTTCTATGAAGGGTTAATACTTAGGGAGCGTTAATTTATTTAGATGATGTGTAACGGTGATTTTTTACAAAAAGATTCTGATGAGGCTATAGAATACTTGACGACCTAGCCGAAAAAGCTCACACTTGGATTGGCACTAGTGTCACTGATAACACTACTAGGTCACGGACCCTATAGGAAATATTTCTTAGTTTAAACGATTTATCCATCTTAGGAAGGAAATGGCCTTAGAGCAAAAGTAGAAGCCATAATTAAAGAAATTGATACTCTACGTACTAAGAACTCAAAGCCTACACCTACCGTTGCCCATGTTGAGTCTTTTGGACCGTGTGGTGTGTGTTGTAGAATTGATCATCCAGTACATGTGAGGTGGATTTGCTCTACTGAGATTATGAGGGTTTACTAGGAAACACTGCAATGCTGATGGCGTGTATGAAAGCCTATTGCTCCATTCTTTTGATAGGTGATAACAGGGTAGGCAAATCATCTCAACTTCACCTGGAAACTCTGGAGAAACCACAACCTAGACCACACACTTAGAGTTTTTATATACCTTCATACCAACCCACGTCATCTATGAATTCCTTAGAAGATACTACATGCTTTTATGAGGCACAATAAAACAAACTAAAAATTTGAGACTATGATTACCCAAATTGTTGAGGAAAACAAGGAAATCAAAATCATATCTCCAAACTAACTAGTACATTAGAAGTAGTGGAACATGTGAAATTTCCGACTCAAACTCAACCAAATCATAAAGGGCAACACATGACACAAACCTTAGGATCTAATTAAAACAATCTTAGGGAAGTAAATGTCATAACCACTAGATCATGGAAAGTCATAGAACCAATTCTCAAAACTAGGGAAATTGAAAAAGTCTAGGTGAGCAATGAAGTGATGTAACCCTAATTAGGATGGTAGTGAAATCCAGTGAGAGTATCTTTCCGCACAAGCTCTTTCCTCTCTAGCCTCAAAATCCGATCGTCAAACATAGTAGAGATCTTAGAACATTTACAGCGAGCGTAAAATCAATTTTTCCTCTCTTGCCATGATAGTATTTCACAAGTTCTTACTTATGCTAAAGTCCTCAATAACTTATGTGCTGTCAAAAGGAAGTACAATGTCAAGAAAATTGCTTTCTTGATTGGGCAAGCGAGCGCTGTGATTGCGCAAATGATCCCGCCAAAGTATAAGGACCTTGGTTGTCCTACTGTGTCCTGTGTCATCGGGAATCGTGAGTTTGGACAAGCCCTTTTTGATTTAGGGGCTAGTGTCAATATCAAGCCTTATGCTATACTTGTCGTTATGGTTGGGTGAGATGAAGCCTATATCTGTAACTCTGCAATTAGCTGATAGGTCCACTATTAGACCTAAGGGAGTAGTTGATGATGTCTTGGTTCAAATTGATACATTTTACTACCCCGTTGACTTCTTGGTTTAGCTGTAAAAACTGGTTGTTAGGCTGTTGATTCTAAATTCCTATTATTGGCTTGTAGACATTTCCTTGCTATTGCTAATGCTTTGATTAATTGTAGGAACGGTCTTATGAAAACGTATTCATTTTGGAATATGGGACTCTAGAAGTCAACATTTTCGATATCACTAAGCAATTAGAGGAGGATGATGAGTGTCATCAACCCACATGATTGATGCACTCCTCAGGAGGGTAGCTGATAATATAGATTTTCTTTTGACCACCATGATTCTAGAACCATGATAGATTGTGACTTCGTCATCCATAAACCTCTTGAGAGGGATGATGCAAGAGTCATGTGTGGCAGTTGCTATTTTACATTACCAATTTTTAATGACAGGACTTTGCCTTTTGTGTTGCAGGCCCCCCCTTCTGACTTATAAGTTTTCACTCTAGTCACCTCACTACATTATTTGAAGAAAACAGAGGAACATCGCTTGTGAGTATGTCTAAAGAGCTTCGTGCATTACCAGAAAATAAGAATCGCGCTTGTTGGATGCGAGCTGAATGCGGAAACTTTGGGTCGAGCCAACGACAATAAACAAATGCGTTGGTTGGGAGACAACCCAATGGGATAGTTCTTTTTCTTTTGCTGTACTTTTGCATTTTATTCTAGTTAATTTTGTCATTTCTTTGTATTACCAGTCCATTGAGTACTTTCGGCCTTCTTCCGTTAAATTTATGTTTATTTTATTTTTATTCTTGTGTTCTTTTAGGCCTGTTTGATTGTGAAAATGTTCAAAGGTTAGGATTACAGGGGCGGAGGTGGGGTCCAAGTGGAGTCCTGGACCCCCCAATTTCGAGGACGGAATTTTTTTTTATTTATTTACCGTTTTGTCCTCACCATTAATAAAATAACCCTAACTCCCCAACTATCTTCGATTTTTACCCAATCCATTCTCTCCCGTCTTCAGACTCCTAGAGGCGACTGCGGCTGAACCGTCTTCTTCTCCAGTGGCGAGCTGCGGCAATATTCTTCTCTTCCTAATTTTACCACACCGCACCACCGCCAGACGTCAGGTGACCGATTCTTCTCTCTTAATTCTTGTTTAATTTGGAATGAAGTAGTGGTCGACGGGTGGGTGTTTGTTGTTTGTGTTTGACAAATTAGGTGTTTTTTTGTGGTGGCCAGAAACGAGAAAGTTGTGCTTCCTGGAGAAAAATGACTGTGCGTAAAAGACAGAAAAAGGGACCGACAGAGGCTAAAGCTTTGGGATGATCCGATAAGGTAACTTCCAGACTTCCAGTGAGACTATAGCTGGTTTGTATGGCTGCATTGCTTGCTGGTTTGTATAGCTCTATTGTGATTTGTGATATTGTCTTTGCTGGTTTGTTGTCTCTGCTGGTTTGTAGTCTTTGCTGGTTTTGTTGTCAAGCTCTGCTGGTTTGGTTGGTTGGTTGCAACTCTGCTGGTTTTGTTGTATCTACTGGTTTGTAATCTCTGCTGGTTTGTAGTCTCTGCTGGGTTTGTATAGCTGTCTTGCTTGCTGGCTGGTTTGTATAGCTCTTGTGAGTTGTGAATTTGTCTCTGCTGGTTTGTTGTCTCTGCTGGTTTATTAGTCTTTGCTAATTTTTGTAGTGTGTATGTGGAGCAGTATTTCAAAAGAATGTGTAAATCTCATCCATCTTCGATTGAACAGAACATTGATGAAAGGAATGTTCTTATTGATATTCGGGATGAAAGTGATGAGATTGATGTATGGTATGGGGAATGAAGTGATGAATATGTTCCATTGAAGATACTGCATAAATTGAGTGTTGGGGGATGAAGGGAAGAAGTGATGAGATTAATGTAAAACAACTGCCTTCTGACCCTGGATTGCGAATTCTCAATTAAATCATTATAATGTAAAATGTTCAGGATGTTGGTTCGAGGATGGAATATGTGCACAAGGGTCCTTAGCCATCCTCGTACATCAGAGTTTTTGGTGTCACATAAGAGAAAAGAGGGTAGAATAAGACGATTTGTGTACTGAATTAGGTATTATGATATGTCCTAGTTGGCTAGGAATAATAGTATAGGAAAGCAATGCATTATTTTGCTTGTATTGCTATTTGTTTAGTTCAAGTCGTGTTTCTTTTGTTGTCGATGGATCTCAAATTTGGAAAAGAAAAGTATCTCAAAAACATATTGGACATGCCGGTAGCGCACATAACCTAGCTCGGATTAAGTTTGGATCATTCAATCACCAAGAACAAAGTATTGGGGCTTGTCTCTTCAAGCAATCAGAACAAACAAGAAGTGCATATCGAGCTCGTCTGGGTGCATCAATAGATTGTGTTCGATATCTTCTACGACAAGGGCTTTCTTTTCGTGGAAGTGATGAGTATGAAGATTAAAGCAATCAAGGAAATTTTCTAGAACTACTAAAATGGTTGTGTACGTCATGATCCTGCCAATTATGTTGTTTGTTTGGATAATGCTCCTGCTAATTTTAAATTAACCTCACCAGAAATTCAAAAGGGCTATCGTTAGTGCGTTTCGCATTTGAAATTACAAGGTTATTTGCAGAGATTGGTGATGGATTTTTTCTATTCTAGTTGATGAATATCATGATGTGTCACTGAGGGAGCAAATGTCAGTTGTTTTGTGATATGTGAAGAATGGGCATTAATTGAACGTTTTATTGGCATCCAACATGTTTCAATCACCACTGCTATCTCACTTAAGCTTGCTATTGACGGCTTGTTCTCTAGATATGGCTTAAGCATGGCTAATTTGAGAGGTCAAGGTTTTGATGGAGCTAGTAATATGCGGGGTGAGTTATGGTCTCAAACACTATCTTGAAAGAAAACCCAAATGCATATCCAATCTTTCTTTTATGTGGCTAGATAGTGTGGTGAATGTTGTTGGAGGATCGGCTAAGAGATGTGATATTATTCGCGAGATGCAAAGAATCAAGATTTGTGAAGCACTAAATGCTGGTGAAATATCAAGTGGTCGAGGCCTTAATCAAGAAACTAATATCAAGCGTTTCGGTGATACACGTTGGGGCTCGCACTACAAATGTTTATGCAACTTGATGCTCATGTTTCAATGTAAAATTGAATGTATTGAGAATAATTGCTACTGATAATACAATTTGTGGAAAAAAGGTGAAGCAATGGTTTTGTTGGCATCAATTCGTACATTTGAGTTTACATTTGGCCTACATCTAATGAAAAAGATATTAGGAATTTCACATGATTTACATCGAAGACATTACAGACGAAAGACTAGATAGTTGGGTTGTAATTCTAGATGTTGTTTGGTAGATATTAAAAATAGCGGGTCAAACGTTCCGACAGATGAGGCTGGGTATTCTTTTTTTGGGTAATGTTAATTTACCCTTTTGTGGAAATCACAAGCATTATCGTCCCGACCATTGATGATATGTATACACCTTTTGGCCGTTCACGATGTATCATTGTGACAAGGGTTTAGGCATCAGCTTCCGTGTGGATTTTATTTTATTCTGTCGTGATATGGGCAACTTAAGGTTGAATGAATCGATTTTTCTGAGTGAATAGTGACTTACTGCTTATGCTTGAAGTATATGGTCAGCTTTGAATCGATTTCAATAAAATTGTGCGAATGCGTCATATTAAGTCTAGATTTTAGAACTACTTTTGAATTAAATTGATTTGATAATGTCATATCTTTCAATTAGAGAGCAGGGATAAAAGCCTTTAATCGAGTTATAAAACTAGAATATAATTGATGTGAATTATCCGATCCAACTGGGGGGAATTCCGACGCTTCATTGCTTCATTAATTGTTTTACTTTACTACTCAACATGTAAATTTACTACAAATTTAAGACGATAACTCATCCCTTTTTGGAATCCTTTAGCATTTTCCATCTCCCTTTTGATACCAAACTCAAAACTATACTACCACTACCGTGGTATTTCTTTGGGTACTTAATCACTATAAAAATGAATGTCCTAAATTGTAAAAGAATTTGATAAAGAAGGCGTAAGGCATTAGTAGTGACTTTAGTGATGATGAATCAGATTCAAATGTTCAGAGTGATACTTCTGGTGGAGAGGATGAACAAAACTTTATGGCCTTCACATTTATAGCTAAAATTGAATTTGTAAGGAACGTGAATGGTGAAGAAGTGATGAACAGAGTGATAATTTGAGGAAGATTTTGAGGATGAGACCGATATTCCTGAGTCTTATCGTAAGTTATTTGAAGAGAGTCATTGGAAATCAAAAGGTCCAATAAAGTTGGTATTGAAAAGGGTTAATGAACATTGAAACGGGATAGAGAGAAAACTCAGAGCTGACACTTCAAATTCCTGCGGGCCTAACTAATTTGAGTGTGTTGAAAACTTTTTTATGAGAACTTAGAGTCAAATGTTAAATCCTTACAAGTGATCTTGAAGAAATCTAAATACTCAACTTTCATTCTTTCATGGGTGGTCTCAGAACTTGGTGATGCTGTTAGTGTGAACAAGTTTTGTTGGAAATTGGCATGGTCTAGGATAGTTCATATGTGGTAATAGCTCTCACACCTACTACTTCTAAGACTACGTTTGTCCCAACCACCTACTACTCTGTGAAATACAGTTAAACCTGAACCGAAGGGTAAGAATATCTTAGGATCAAGACATACTAGACAACATATGGTCAATCTCCTTATCAAACTCGCAAACAACTATTCAATATATTACGGGAGAGTTCTTATTCTCTGATCCTATTTGACTACAACAATTAAATTTGCAGGATTCCATAACCTCGTTGCCAATGGTCAATTGATTTGGGTTTAACCGATCTAAAACTCGCTACAAGAATCATTTTAGTTGTTTTAATTGAAAAAAAATGAAATGATCGATTAACTATAAACATGGTTATTATAAACTTAATATTGAAAGGAGGGTGTGAAAAATAAATATGATCTGCACACCAAACGGGGGAGTCGGCTTGGGAGGGGGGGGGAGGGAGAAAAGAGGAGCTCATTTTTATTTTCACATCTTTCAATATTTTGATTTTTTTAAATTCTTTTTCAAGGTTGATAACAAGATGAGAATAAGGCAAACACTTCGATATATGTCAGTAAATATGGCTCAAGTGTTAGATTTGAAATTTTGGGAAAAACTAAATTATGTATGAATCAATTGACAATTGGCACTAGGTTATGAGAATCCCTGCAAATTTAATTGTTTGAGTCAAATAGGTGATCTGAAAAAGAACAATAATATATTGAAAGTTGTTACCGATTTATAGGAAGATTGACCATACGTTGTTTAGTTGGTCTTGATCCTAAGATATTCTTACCCTTCGGTTCAGGTTTAACTGTATTTCAAGCTTTGTAGGTGGTTGGGACAAACGTAGTCTTAGAAGTATAGGAGTAGTTATTACCACTATGACTTATCCTAAGACCTGGCCATTTCCAACAAACTTTTTCACGCCCTAACGCATACCAAGTTTTGAGTACCACTCATGAAAGAATGAAATTGCGTATTAGATTTTTTCAAGATCACTTGTTAAGGATTTAACTTTGACTTCTAAGTTCTCATTAAAAAGTTTCAACACACTCAAATTTTTGGTAGAATTCTGAAGGTCAGCTCTGAGTTTTTCTCTATCTGTTTCAAGTTCATTAACCTTTTCAGTATGATTTTATTGACCTTATTGATTTTAAGACTCTCCTCGAACAACTCACGGTCGGTGGGAAGACTTATGAATATTGGTCTCATCCTCAAAATCTTCCTCAAATTATCACTCTGTTCATCATTCTTCACCATTTCACTTTCCTTATCAAATTACTCTCAAATTTTGTTTATCACCGGGCATAAAATCCCATCAGACAAAATGTACAAATGTTTTAACACATAAATTCCTTTCACTAAATACATTATTCTGCTTTGTGATGACTGTTCAAAATAGCATTAATAAGTTGATAATGAAGTGTCGAATAGAAGTATTAATTGGATATTGACTACATTGAATAAGTGAAAGCTTCTTCCACTTATTTTCCTCTATAATCAAATCCTACTTTATAAATCAATCCTTTTTTTTTGCCAGTGCAGCAAAGGCTGTGCGTCATTTTCGAATGCACAATTATTTCATGCCTTCTTATATATTCCCTACCATACATGCACATAAACTTATAGTTTGTATAAGTCTATTATTTATTTACCATTTTGCTATTTAATTTGGTACTTTTTTTTTATAGAAAATCATATAAGAATCCAAATGGGTCATTTAGAGGTAAATAAATTCACTTCGTAAATCATTTTATGATATGTTTAGCAATGGTGAAATTAGTATTGCTTATGAAAGGCATGTATGATTAAACTTTTGAATGATGAAATTGGGATTAAAAGTTAATAAAAGTTGTGAAATGCATATTAAAATTGATGTTTAGCCAGTTGAAACTTGATAAAAGTTTAAAAAAGATTTCAAACAAGCACTAAGATGAACTAGTTTATGAATACGCCAAGCATAAACTTTTGGAATAGCTGACTTTTTATAGCCAATTTCATTTATTATAGCCCGCACAAAGCACTCAAAAGGAATTTCAGAGTTGGAACACCAAACTACAGTACAAGAAACAAATACAAACGAATAAGCTATACTTCACTCCTATATGAACTTCAGAGTGAACGATTGACGGGAAAACAAAGTAAATCTGCAAAACATATTAACTAAAAAATGCAAAAGTACAGAGATGACAGGAAAAATTTTGAACCTCCGGAAAAAGGGAAATCTAAACACAAGTTCGTAATAGTTTACCTTCACTGCGACAGGTACGTCTGCAATGAGTAAACTCACGAACCGAGTGCTCACAATCCGCCAATACTTTACCTTAATCTGTGTGTTCTTCGCGGCTTTGCCACCGATCGGAGATGGAGGTTATTGAGACGGTCGGTTTCTCTTTCGGCCACCGACCTGAGGTGGATTGTAGGGCGACGACGATTTTGATTTGGGTGGGATTTGGCGCTCGAGGGTTTGCTGAGAAATTGGGGGAAAATGAACGAGAGATTGGAAATTTTAATGGATCTATTGGGAAAAGTGAGTGTGAATTGACTTGTACTTAGTGTGAATTGACTTGTACTTAGTGTGGAATTAAAAAGTGTTAAATAGGGGCATTTTCGTCTAAATAATTGTAAAATGGACATTGATAATTTTTTGGACATTTTTGCAAATGACCATATAAAAGTGGTCATTTTTTCAAATTTCCACTTATTATTATTTTAGAACGTGATTAACGAGGAATGTGTAATTGAAAAAGAAGGAAAATTTATTAATATGATAGAAAATATTATTTTATTAAAGAATATGTTGTTGAAAATGAATAGAAGAATGAAAATGAAAATTTTAATGTATACCAAATAGAGGTTAAGTGCGAGGACGTCTCTCTCTCTCTCTCTCTCTCTCTCTCTCTCTCTCTCTCTCTCTCTCTCTCTCTCGTTTATGTAAAAGATGACTTTGTCATCATAGTCAAAAATCTTTATGCCAAACGGGAAATACAAAGTACTTTCTTTAAATATTCTTTCGAAAAAATTACAAATTTTAACTTGCTCAAACTGCCATTAAGAATATCACTTACAGATTTATCATCATCAAAGTTTGGTTCTCGGTGGTATCAAATTTTTAAATTTAACTTAAGTGCTATGTCAACGATTAATTGATTGACCAACTTTTTGAACAAGTGTCAATATATATTTTGCAATTTTCCATGGGACTTCCCAAACCTTCGGAAATGTGCAAATAGATCCCCAATTAAATTGACAACTACTAAATTTGAAAGCATGGTGGGCCAAAGCTCTGTTGAATCAGACGACTTCATTATTCTTGTATATTTTTGGTGTCTGTTTCCTCGAGAGGCATTAGGGTCCCCCATACTGGCACCCTCATCATCCTCTTCCACTTCTCCTTGTTGACTAACTGACCCAACTGATCAACAAACAGAAAAATAGCATTCCGATCCGCGTCCTCAATCCCTATATCTCTCTTCTCCTCCCTCTCGATATGGTTCGGTTTGGCTTGTTTGGTGCTAGGAACAGAGTTTCCAGCAAGATGTCCATCATACTCGTTCCTCTTGTTGCCTGATACAGAGTCGAGCACAACCATTGATCGACCTGGAATGAGGCTCATCTTTTCAAGATTTAGGATTATGACATATTTGCATATGAGTTCACATGCTTTTTACGACATATTTGATATGTCAAACTAAAACATACTCGACAAGAGTCGCGAATATCAAGAAGTTAAAACTTTTTTTTTATTGCACACGCTACTTGACATAAAACCCGACAGTAATTTATTTGGCCATTAAAACCAAGTCATGGGAGTAATTCGACTCATCTGTTCACGAGTCCAGATCATGAATGCTCTGCAATTATTTGGTACAGCCCTACGAGAAGCCCATTATAATATATGCAAAGAAAACTGTTTAGAATGGAATTGTTTGATTCTCCTCTCCAAACGAAGGATTGCCTGCAGATTTAATCATGTAAAACATCCCTTGTGCAGCCTTTACTTATGAGCCTTTGTTTCGAGCTCCTTTCACCTGGAAATTAGTAAATGAACTAAGAAAAAGATGACCAGATCATGAAAAGAATACATCTATGAAACGAGACTGTTATGATACTAGATTAATCAGACACAAACTGTCTCCAGCACACATTTTGTCTTTCAACGTGAATCATGGGAATTAATGTAAAAGAAGAAAGTTATCAACAATAAGCAAATAAAAAAATTTGGGTTTCTCAAAGGGGGAAATCAGACATGAGACCCTTCCCAAGACGACTTGTTCATCCTTCCAAGAGAGATGAAGTGAAAAGAAAACTCGGTTATGGAAACATTCAAATTTGCCAAGTTTACTCACCATCTATAGATGTGTGTTTCGAAAAACTAAATAGGGAAAGAAGCTTTAAAAATTCTTTTCTTTTACCCTTAAATCTGAAACAACAAAATAACTTTATTTGCCCATGATATATAAGCAGCATCATCAATAACATTTATTATATAAAAAGAAAATAAAGGGCAGGAATATACCTGTAGGTATCACAACTCTGTTACGCAGAGTTTAATCCTTCACCAACGTGAAAGGAGCCCAATCAGAAATCCCTTTTTATGACTTTCATCAGGCATGCAAATCTTTTAAGTGTTCTTGGAACCCCTCTGTTAGGGTTAATTTGATACAAGTGTCAGATATCAGTCCATCTAAATGCCATGCATCAAGTCCTTCATGCAGGTACGGCAAGGTCACACATGATCTTCCTATTTTACCACTAACAGTACCAACCACCCAAAATAAGGCTCTTCAATAAAATTAAATCCCAAATGTCCCATTATAAAGATCGCCTGAGCTAGGCATGCAGATCTTTGAATTTTCATGTCCACTGTAGAGTTTAGTATATCTCAATCTCTCATTCCTGAGAAGATCTGCCATACCCAATTTATTTCCACCCTGCACCTCATTCCACCCATCCCATTGACCATTGGACGCTATTGCATTTCTGGACTGAGGAATAGTGGATTGAGAAAAGGGAGACAGATTGTTGACTAATCTTTGCTCCATAACCCCAGAAGGAATTCCATAAGCATTCCCAAGAGACGAAAAACCACCCTCCACGTCAGCGAATCTCTGGTTCTGATGCAGAGGAAGAGATTGCAATCTTGATTCTTCAAATGTGACTTGAGGAGAAAATTTTGATCTCATGTCTAAGCTTGGGCTGTTCAGACCACCTGGCAGCATCCCCTTGCCAACTGCCAAAATAGCAGGATCCATAAACTCAATGTCTCCATTATCAATTGCATGACCGCTTGGTGGTGCTTGATACTGACGCCTTAACAAGGAAGCATCAAGTCCGTGATTTCCTGCAGAATATAGAACAAAATCATTACGCAATATCTGATGCAAGTAAACCTAAAAACAAGAAAGTGCTCTGCATAAATTTACCAACCGGAGCGTGTGTCCGAAATCTGCTCTGCCCTCTCATAATAAGTAAAGCCTGGGGGTGGTGCCCTACTGGGTACCGAAAACCCTGGAGGAGCACATATCTGAGGTTTTGAAACTGTTTCAAGACAAAAGGAAAAGAATGTTTGAGATGGAGGAATTAAATAACTGAATCTTGCGGAAAATATGAAGGGGAAAAAAAGGTTGCCTCTATTTTGGGGTTTTTCTGTTCCAAACCAACAATTTGAAGTCAAGCAATGCTCAAATCCAAAGTAATCTAAATAACGAAATAAATGAATAACCAAAAACTATATTTGTAGCTCTAAAGCTGGCTGATCAGTGAGTTGACAGCAGCAAAACATCAATATGCCCATTCAGTGTCAAGATAAAAGCTGCTAAAGGAAACATGAATCGGAGGGAACATGCACAAGCATAACCATCAAAATATAAATCATATGGCAACTATATTTCCAGAGTAACATGATTCCAAATGGAATGTTCACTTTACAGAGAGGTCAATGTACAAGGAGACAGTTTTCAAGACAGGTATTAAACATATCTAAAGATCCAAAGAAAATGAAAACCAAGTGAAAGAAATAAAAAATAAACAATAGCTCACCTGAAAGCTTGTTAGAAGATAAATTAGAATGACTGCTGGCAAAAATATCTGCTTCCACACCATTAAATGCTGAGAAACCATTGGAGTTACCAAACTTCTCAAGATGGAAGTTCTTGGTGGTGGAGTCATGTACAAAAGGGAGCTGTTTAAAGGATTGCTCAACATAATTGATAGATGGTCCAAAGTTAGATACTTGTCTCCTGGGTTCCTCCTCTCTAGCGAAAGAAAACCTTGATTGATTGCTACTCTGAACTTTCAATGTACTTGGCACTCCGAATGACCCTTGCTGTTTATCTGTTTCACCCAACAACTTAGCCAGGTTCTGAGGTGAAGTCAGCGGCTCATCCCATGAGTCAAAGTCCAGTGACAAGATATTCGATATTATTCTGCTCTCCCTAATATCATCTGCAGCATCACGGCCTCCACTGGCTACTTCCCTTTCAAATCTTCCTAAAAACAGCCCATTATCCTTGTTTGGAAACGAATAAGAATATTTATCATTATTAACAAACTCTGTATTGATCAGATTATTAGAATGTCCATTAGACATAATAGGACCGCCCAAAGCTGGAACTATCAAATTGTCTTTTCTATTCACAAGTTTCCCATGCAGGTCAAAACTGATTGCACCATCCGAAATATTATGCTGTGAAAAATGAATATTAGAATGCTTTGAAAGACCAGAAGAGTGTGAGAAATCTGGTACATGCCTTCTATTAGCAGCAACCTCAGGATCCTCGAGTCTTTTGCTATCAAAAGATAACAAATCAGCTAGAATCTCATGTGAGTCAATTTGCAGAACTTCTGTCTGCATTCCCGATCTCAGATCTGACTGAATATCTGCGACAAAAACCTCATCAGTCAAATTTGCAGATTTTCCAGGCGGCTGAGAAGTCAATGGTTCTCTAAGGTACTCAGAGTAGCCATTCTGCAATTGTTTATGTCTAGCAATGCTTGTTGACACAATATTAGAAGAAACATTCTCAATGTTTCCATCTGTGGCGTCAAATGAATCTTTGTCTAAAGCAGGTCCACAAGACTTTAGGGATAGATCAAATAACTTAGTAGTATTATGTAAATTGCTGGCATATCTACCCTTATTCTCAGACGTATGTTGGCCATCTGGCTGCCTGTTTATAGATGAAGTAACAGGAAGTGTAGAAGTGGAAAAACTCTCAGGAGCAGTATTTATGCTATCTGTTCTTAATTCATTTTTAACAGGTTCTACAGTCTCCAGTTTGCTATTTTGTTGAGTTGTGTTGCTTTCTTCACTGGGATCAAACTTCTTTCCAGTATCACTATGCAAAGTAGAAACCTGACTTGGGCTTGCAACTGAAGGAGAAAATGTCACTGGACCATTGCATCCATCAGGTTTCTGCTTAAGTGTTCCAGTGGAACACGGTAAACTTGTGGATGTGGGCTGACTATTGGAAGCGCGAATTCCCCTAGTCAAACCAATTGAAAGATGAGAAAATGTATTGAATATAATTAAAAGAGATATATCAGCGGATGACATACCACAAGGCTCCAGCAGGAAGAGAAGCGGGTCCACTATTGGGTGTCAAAGCTCTAACACTGCTCACTGAATTCTGCTAACCAAGTAAGAAACCTCATTAGCATGGAAAAAATCAGTGTATTTCAGCAGTGATCACCATTCAAATCAGGATAGCCACAAATACAATGCAAATTAAGTGCTTGCTTAACCAAGCAAAAGTGCTTATAAGCAATAGGTACCAAGGAATGTGTGGTTAAAGAGTAGGCAAAAGTTTGGGGTCCTACAAAATAGAGTTTGACCAACTTATAAACAATTATAAGCTTTGCCAATCATGTAGTAATCCTCAACTTATTTAGTATCAAAATTATTAAACACGTTGGTTAGCTAACAGAGATGTTTTGATGAAGAACTTTCACTGATATATCCGAAAAATGATTTGGAGAGTTCTCCATTGAAAGTAGCATATTCATGGGAAACAGAAAGACAAGAACAAGATGTTCGGGAAGAGAGAGAGAGAGAGGAAAAAAAAAATCTTACATTTGTACAAGTAGCAGTTTTACTTGAAGGCTTTCCTGAAGAAGCGGAGCTGTTATTGAAGTACTCATCTGCTGGTGGTGGTAACATACTTCCCGAACGGCGTTGCATACTATTCGTGGCATCAGTGATATGCTGAACTCTACTCCTTTGCAATCATTAAGTTAATTCACTATTTGACGAATGGTCACAGGAGACGAAACAAAAAATTTCAACCAAAAACTAGAATATATTGATTGATCAACATAGGGCTACATGGGAATATCTGATCATCACAAGTTTCAAAATCTAAACCTGGAGAAAAGAAATCGGGTGGGGCCAAAGACGCCATAAAACTGAGGTGCTGTAACAGCATCTTCTTCAAATAGATGTGCATTTAAATAGAAAATTGTACTACTTCAGCCTTTACAAGGAAAATTAACCTCAGTTAAAACTTCAAATCTTGATTTACATAATACTGCTACACTCGTGTCGTGTCACTTGAGACCCTCGTGTACCAGTGCCACAAACCGAAATATTATGATCTCAAAGGATTAGTTCCATGAGAAAACAATTCAACATCATGTCAATTATTTAAATTTCCAAACAACTCCGCTATTTTAATATGAATAAAAACTTAAAGATCCAGAATGACTCAATTACAAAAACTAAAATTTCTAGGCCAGTAGCCGCCAACTGCACTATTTTACTATAACTTAAATAAAAAGTTAAACATCCAGAATGACCCAATTACAAAAACTAAAGTTCACTAGATTGATTTGCAAAAAGACTTTGATAATTATAAAGGCTAGCTACCTAATTAAAATCTGCAGAGCATTATTTTGAAGAGCTAGGCAAGAACTAAAAACATTAACAGCTTCTTTCCAAGTATAAAAAATATGCATCAGATATATGAAACATTTCCTAGTTTCATTACCAATGATCAGGATGAAAACAGCCAAACAACACTAACTGAAATACTGGCCAATAGGGTAAGCAACTTGTGACAAGAAATTTTGTTGTTAAAAGAAAACTTAGAGTACATAGAAAAGATATATAGCAATGAACCAATCAATCAAACAAAAGATGGCACCAGAAAATATTAGCTTTCTTGAAAAAAAATCAGAAAGATTCCAATATGTAATAGAAGGTGAGGAAGTGAGACAAGCCTGTTCTAGCTTAAAAAGTAAGCAACTCAGATTATGGTAGTTGAGATTGCTCGGAAATACCAAACAGATGAGGTCACATCAAGTCTACTAAGTGACGCAAGATGCAATCGGGGAATTATATAAGGGAAGGGAAGAGAAGCGAAGCGTAGAAGAGAAAGGAGAGGGAAAAGAGAGGAGGAAGAGAGGAAGATAGAAATTGGGGGAGAAATCAGTTTATGTCATACATTAAAGCTTGTTTACAATGCAAAAGCCCCCTTCATAAAGGGTTTGAAAGATTCTATTCTAAGTAATAAATATCTAAGAAAAGCTACTAAATCAAACACGATTAAGTTTCCTAACATAAGCCTTAACGTTGGAAACTATATTAAATAAAATCTTTTCTAAAATTGCATCACTCAGATAACAAGAACTCTACAATACATGAACCCTCACACAAGTCGCACAATAAATCTGGAAGGAGATCTGCATGTTACCTTGTGTACGCAGATAATATTTCGTCCTTAGTAAAACTATCTTCTTGTGAACCAATCTCATGCAAATATAGACAATCTGGATTGCTGCAGGGCTGAACAAAAAGGTAATTCTAATTTAGGATATACTACAAATAAATCAACATGCTACAACTACAGATAAATATTGGAGTTTATGGATAATATGAAAGAGCAATAACCAGTAAGCAACTCTTTGCCCATAATTTCACTAGAATTCATTCAGAGACCATACCACATTTCTCAGCCACGCATGACAGTATTTAGTTGTGCCAAAGCAAGCCCTGCAACGTTGAGTTTCAAACAACTATCCAGTAAATCAAAAAAGAAATCATAATACACAAAGTTTCCACTCACTTTAAAGAGCTACTCTCCAAAACAAATCCATGTACTGACTGGATACACCGAACTGCTTCCTCTTCCTTCGAATAAGTAATATATCTAGTCCAAACAAACAATTGTAAACAAATAAATGGCAAGCCTACAAAATAATTCACGACTCTAGTAAAGCAACATATATTCTATATGCACAAGATATTACCATATATGAACTTCAGTAAATAGATCGAAAACCTAGTGCAAGATACTTGACACAAGAATGATGAAAAAATATGTGTCCTCAAAGTAATTCTAATCACCGATGTTTTAAATTGAACTCACCATAAAAATATCAAAAATGTTCGTTGTTCAATAAGTGAGTTAAATGGGTTGAAGTTCCCATTTTTTACACCTGTATATACTAAATAATAGGAAAAACAATGTCCATTCGATTGCAACCCAATATTTGACAATCGTATGTCTTGACTTTTCCAGCATGGAAGCTCCAAGACCAGCAAAAGCCAATCCAAATTGCAAACAAATTAGGAAATTTAAGCACAACTTGAAGATACATACAAGTCCTTGGAAAAGAATAATTACTTCTGGAAACTTCAATGCCTACAGGAGTTGTTAACACCGCAAACATTTAAATTTGAACTAAGGCACTGTAATATTATTAGCACAAGGAGTGGCATATAGGAACTTACACGCTGCATGTACTATGTGCAAAATGTTGTATAGCACCAGCAGATGTCCGTGACATAGATACCTTCAGCACCTTTCCATACTGACCAAAATATTCTTTGCCTTGGAGAAGCTGCTTCAAGAAAATGGTATAAAGACACCAAGAAGAGATGGGCAGGAAGGGAAGATCAAGGGAAGGGATACATACATCCTCATCTGCTAGATTAAGTGGCAACCCCACAATGTAAACAAGATTCCTTTGGATCACTCGTACACTGCTAAGTTGCTTCCGCCCTTCAGATGTTTTGCTCTTTCCCTTCTGTGATTTTATCTTTTTCTCTATATTCATATCTGAAACCAACCTGTTACAATGATCAAGAAGTTCATGATGTTAACTGGAAAAACATACTATACTTTTGTCAAAGGGAGCAAGCTGATATATAGAATTTCAGTTAACAACCCAATGCTAATTACCTTTCACACTTTGCTCCCATTCCAACAATCTTTTCCTTGTTATAAGGAGCGCGACATGCTGGACACAGTCCTTCTGTCTCATCTTTCTCAGCAATATCCATAATGTGATGCCAGCACCAAATACAAATCTAGAAAAATGTCAAACCACGTGTATTTCCAAATTAGCACCAAAGGAAAAATAAATAAACAAATAATACCGGTTTATTCAAGAAATCGCAAATTAACCTTGGTAGTCAATTGATGGTAACTTCACACAAGATGAAGTGCCTAAAAAAATCCATAACCATCTGCCACTTCATCATTTGAGATTGAAGATTTGCTAGTAAATTGGGTTGTTTTAGGCACAAAAGTTCACTTGTTATCTAGCATCAATGCAGGGATGAGATGTCAATTATGAAAACATTTTTTTTTCCTCCACCTTGACAGGCTGTCAGGTAAATTGGCAGTTTTTATCCCAACCAGTTCCTCTCAGCAAACCACCACCACCACTCACCCCACAATAGAAAAAAGAAATCGATGGGAAATAATGATGAATGTCTACATTCCATAAAGTACTAACAAATAGGTAGATAATTTTTCCTAGTTGATGAGTCGCATGCAAAACCCTGTCAGCCATAGATTCCATACAAAAGTTTTGGTGACCCTTCAGCAATCAAGTGCAATTCAGATCAGAAGTCACCTTACTTTACTTCTAACTCCATCTAAGCAAGAATATCTGAAATTTAATTAATAGTCCAGAAACCCAATATCAATCAACAAGAATATTTTTAATAATGTTTAAGAAGAGATTAATGACTTACTAAATTAATTAGATACACTATCAAGGCATGAATGCATCTTTTTGTCTCAACATTTCATCTAAATCTTCACACAAATCATCCCTGGCTATCACGCTGAGCTTGAGCTAACATTAAATCCAAACTACAAGCTCTTTAAAAGCTGTGTTTCTATGGAGGCCCACTGGTGGTAGAGCTGGATTTAATTGTGGGTGCAAAGTTATTGGTGTTTTCAGATAAGCAAAGTAATCCATCATGGGCCTCGTGGTGATCACTTGCATGCAACATTCACAGTATTTGTCGCGCGGGTATTGCAGTGTGAGGGCATTGGCTGACACGTTCCATTCTTATTCTACTTAAATTTCAATGTTAATAATTCATAGAAATCCGTGTCAAGCTGAATTTTGATTGTATTAACAAAAATAATCTAAAGATGCAAACAGTGAATAGAGAAAAGACTGTTCCCCCACCAAAACACACTGCCAACAACAAAAAGATCACAGCACTGAGCATTCTCTTCTATCTTCTTTTCATCGATCAGTACGAGATCATGAAAATGCTAATTTGATTTGAACCTGGATAATACTATAATTTCAAGGTCTGGTAAGACCATCTTTACGGGCCAAATCTAATAAGGTAGGTGAACCTCGCCTGTAGTTAACAGGCATTTTAATGTTTTACCGCTTGCTAATGCATCATTGGCCTGGAATACCAAATTCCAAACAACTCCAAGGAAACAATAATATAATGGTCAATGAGCACTCTCTTCTATTTTTCTTTTCGTCGATCAGTACGAGATCATGAAAATGCTAATTTGATTTCAAACTGGATAACATATTAATTACAAGGCCTGATGAGTCTATATCTGTAGGCTAAATCTAATAAGGAAGGTGAACCCGAAAAGTAGTTAGGCATTTTAATGGGTTTACCACTTGCTAATGCATCATTGGCATAGAATAAAATTCCAAACGATTCCAAAAATACAATAACATAATGGTCAATGAGGGTCTTCACTGAAAAAATGTTCCCGACCAGTGGGCCTTCTACCTCCGCGTGGCATTGCTCCATAATATCAAAAACTCTTTGGAATACAACTAACATATAAATTTCTGGCAATTTAAAAACAATAAATGCCATGAAATAGAAAAAGTTGAAAACCTCATAACCACACTTGCAAGGTTTCAGCTGCTGATCAGTCAAATCCATCTCCTCCGCACAGAGAGGACAAGTTTTTTCGTCATTACTCATGCTTGACTTCAAAAACATAAAATATCATTTGATTAGATGATAAATACTACAAGATAAATATTAGTTAATCTCCACTATAAAACAAAATGGAAAATAAGTTAAACTGAATTTAATTTACTTATGATGGTAACAAGCAGGGTTTCCACATCCACAGATAATTAGGGCAATGTGCCGAAAATGTAAAATTAAAGGAGAATAGAAAAGAAATATTAAAGGAATTGAAGAAGAAAATCAGACTCCAGGCAAAAAAACAAAATTAAACTTTTATATAAAACTCACTTTTACCTACCCAATCCAGAAGTCAAAACCTAAAAACTTCTATCCACCACCACAAAAGTTCAGATGCTTTTTCCCATTAAGATCAAGCATACATTCATTAATTAAAACGATTAATTGCAGAATATTAATCAATTAAAACGGAACTAAGTCCAGCCCAGATAAAAAATGAGCTCCGGGTACAAAAACAAAATCTAGACTTCACTAAATCCAATAAAAAAGAACACTCACGAACATTAACTGAAATTAAAGCAAGAAGGATTCTTAGAAAAATTTCTAATAAAAATTAATTTCGCTTATAAGAAAATAAAAATAGGGATCTTGACAGGGAATAGAGATTGGAGGGGCAAGAACTTACAGCGGGTGATTGAATCGAGAAATGAGAAAAAAGGATTAAGCGATGTAGAGATGTAGATATAGAGAGAGAAAGAGAGCCACAAAGACGACAATACTAGAATTTGAGAGAGGGTATAGACCGTACGTTCAAAAATGGCTGGTCAAAGCCCGGTACTTTTTAAGAACGATCGTGACTTTTCATCTATACTATATATTTTTTTAAAAAGGTTGAACCAATCTTGAGGGTCCCGTCCCTAAAGTATTGTGGTTAAGGTAAATTACGGGATGTACTTCAGCAAGTCATATTACAATAATTGTCATACTGATGCTTACAAAAAGTTTAATTCCAAACTTTGTTATAGGCAGGAATTGAACCCCGCCCCTATAGCATTGTGGAGAAGATAAATCGCGGGATGTACTTCAACAAATCATGGTACAAGAGTTGTCATAGTGGCGTCCACAAAGAATCCAATTTCAAACTTTGTTAAAGTCAGGAATCGAACCATCACACTGCGACTGTCAACTCAGTTGAAGCTACCTCACTTCTGTCATTTGCACCACTGGGCTATGCTCGGGGGCAACTATACTATATTTTTACATTGAACTTTTAGATGTTAAACCCCTATTTGGTACACATTATTTTTAAAAGAATGCATTTTTTTGGATGATGTGATGGGGAATATATGGTTGAAAAATAAGGAAAAGTTATTGATGTGATGAAAATTATTATTTTATTAAAGATTGTGTGGTTGAAAATGAGTAGAAGAATGAGAATAAAAAAAATAATGTGGATCAAACAGGGGCTAAAAGACAAAAATGTTCTTAAATAAGTTATATAATTACAAAATATTGTTTTGTTTAAAAGATTATTTTATCTTTTAGTTAACAATTGAAAATCAAACACTCACCAATTAAAATCTCAAAATTACTTAACTTTTCTTATTTGTCTACTCCAACACAGATAAAAATTATCTCAAATTTCATCTACTTCAACCTCAAAATCTCTGAAATTTATTAAACGTCGAAGAATGAAATATTTCTTAATATCAATCACTTCGTATCGATAAGTATATTTACGTATATTTTATTTCGTTTTCGTTAAATTCTTATACGTTTTAATTGATAAAAATAGTAAAAAAAAAATTTAAGTTTAATAGCTGGAACAGCCGCCAATTAAACATCCGGAACAATCGACTATTCCGGTTGTTTTCAGGCTGTTCAGCCTTTTTTTTAAAAAAAAAAATTGTTGCCCTAGTCGAGTCGAATGACTATGTATTTTCTTAAAAAAAATTATGTTTCGTCTTGCAGATATTGTTGTAATGCCATTTAATTATTTTTTTTTTGTGACTTCAAATTGGATGAGAAAGATCAATGGGTGTGGAGATGAACAAGTGATAAATGAGGCGGTATTCCAATTTCCATAACGGAGAGTACAACATATGCGGGAATGTACAATGATTAACAAAATAAGTTGAATGTTGATCCCTCTGAGTACGATATGGAACCGAGATTTCAATTCAAGAATTATTCATCCATTCTAATCCCACCATGAATGTTACTTGTGAAGAAGAAGTGAATTATCTATTTGAATTGCGCAAAATGTACGCGATCCTCTTTGGGTGACTTTAGTGACGAATGATGTCGTTGAAAGTGAACACAAAGATTCGGTTGGAGAGAATCACAATGTCAATAATTTTTGGGACACAGTAAAGATAGCTCGTGAAGATGATGTGGTTATTCTTGAGTTAGTTGTTCTCATCATGATCTCGTTGTTATACACAAAATTTCGTCGGTAGTTCACGACAACGAGAATGACAATGAATTTACAAATGCATTTGATTGCTTTATCCCGTCGAAGACATGAGTGGGGTGGGAGGGTAGGGACTTGAACGAGTGGACCGTCGTCTAATTCTTCGTGTGTGGTTTCCGATGATGGGGATTTGTATGACAAACAACTGTTCGAAACAAAGAAAGATTTGCAGGAAGCAGCGCATCGAATTGCACTGAAATACAACTTTGTGTTCAAAGTTAAGAAATCAAACAAGTCATTGTTGACGATTGTCTACGTCAATGACAGTTACCGTTGGCGTTTGCGAGTGACGGAAATGGACAAGTAAGCCTAGATGGTAATGACGAATATATTGAATTATTAATTGATCTATGAATGGTGAATGAGTTGCATGCTTAGATTAATTTTTTTCTTTTTCATGTGAAATTTGATATATATTGAGCACTTGAATTAAGTTAAACATTGTGTAGGAATGAGTTGATTTCATAATTGAATACGTTAAAATAGTGGACCATAGATGCTAAACACAAAACCACTAAATTTTACATTTTTGTACCAAATTTAGAATAATTTGGAGAGATTTCACTGTTGTATGAAGATGCTGAGATAAATGGGGAGTACATGTGTGAAATTAAAATCTTGTATGGATTGTTTAAGGTCAATTGGATGCAATTGGATGAAAATCTCAAGTTATATGTCGTTTTACTTGAATTGATGTTTAAGTGAGTGACATTACACTAATTAAGCTATAAATAAAATATTTTATTAGAAAATCTCTCTTTATAGCATTTATGATTCGAGTAATTAAGCATGCAATGGTCTATAAAACCTGGTGTCATATGATTATCTTAGTTGGGAGTCATCGGTTGAAAACTTGTTATATGGGTCATTTAGAAAGTTAAAATGAGTTAATGCTTCAAATAAAGAAAAAAATTATTCTAAATAAAATTCAGAAAGACGGGTGCATGAAATAGAAGACGTACAAAATGCCTTCGTTAAGTTTCAAACACCTATTTAAGAATTTGACTTTTGATAAGAGATTACTAGTCTAGTTAAGTCCTAAAAATTAAAGCAATCAAACTTAATAGATAATCCTTATTTATTAAAATGTTGAACTGCAATTGGTGAAATTTTGCTTCAATCTAGAAAGGTGAGAATAGTAGAAAATCCAACCTTAGTTCATACACTACAATAGTGAAAAAAATAAGTTTGAGGGTGTGAATCTTACGAGTGATGAAAGAACATATTTGACCATTGAGAGTCAAGAATTTAAACAAACTATGAATTCATAATGTTATAATTAATTATTCAAACACACACGTCAATGTTACATTGGAAAAGTGAATTTTAATTTTTGTATTGTGATTTTGAAACTGTGCATAGATTTGTTATTATGATTTCAATCTCGAGATAAAAATCCATGTTAGCTAGCTAAATCTTGTTGCTTTATTTGATTGACTCGCCACCAATTAGGTAATAGCATTGCTTGTTTATGTGTTTATTAGGTTTTAATTTTGTTTGAGGACAAACAAATATTCAAGTTTTAGGGTATGATAAGTGTAGTTTCTACTCTTATTAGAGACCTTAAATTATGACATTTTATTGTCTTTTAGATAAATTTCTACCTAATTTATGTTATATTGTGTTTTATTGGTAAAAAATTATGTTTAATAACGAATTTGAGAAAATAATGCAGAAGTCACGAAAAATGGCAGAATCCAAAGATGAAACCTTGAAGAGAAATATTACATTAAATGAGTTAGAGTTAAATGTGCCTCAATAGATTTGCATTGAAAATTTTAATTATATATAAGCAGAGGAAAAAAATATAGAAGCCAAGCGGCGGAAGCAGAAAGAAGAAAAAAAGGAAAAGAAATAGGAGAGAGAAAAAGAAATTGACTGCAACAAAAGGGAAAAAGAGAAAAAAAAACGCATAGAGAAGAAGAAAGAGAGAAAAAAAGAAAAGAAAATAGAAGGCGGACACCAAAAATTTCACGTTTCGTCAATTTTTAATGATATCATTCCACTTTTGCATGTTTTTATTCTTATAATATGAATAACTAATTTTCATATTAGGGAAAACAATGTAGTCGACTTGTGATCCTTTATTTTTTTTATTCAAGATTTCTGTGATTTATTTATATATGTGTTGGTTTTATTATGAGTTTAATGCATTAAATTACCTTATCAATAATTTGATGATTATGTGAATCTCTTACGAATCGAGAGATGAGTTTGAAGTTTAGACCATATAAAAAATCCGATAAATTAGTATAACGTGTTGAGATACATATACTAATTATTGCGATCATAATATGAATTCTTAAAACTATTGTTTCATTTAACTAAGATTGATTCACGTAGAGATATGTAATTTAGTTTGTTAAATAGGCTCAATGAGAATTCGAGATGTGTAAATTGAATACAATAGAAGAATTCGATCGAACACTACATTAAGTTATGAATCTTGAATTAAGGATTAAGATGATCAATAGATGAAATTGTTGGGCCTAATATTCATCACATATTTGAATTTTCAATTATTCGTTGTTTGCAATCTTTTTATATTTTCCATTAGTTAAAAGTAATTAGAAAAAATAATCACAACAATCGTATTATTTACTTGCTTTTGTCAAATAAAAATTAGAAAAATTAAATTGAGTCCTAAAGTACAGTTTTTATGGGAACGATACCCAGACTCAAAAGTCCACTATAGTACTTGTTACGATATCTTGCACTTGTGATATAGAAAACATAATAGTACGATATGGAACTGAAATTTAAATTCAACAAGCATTCATCCATTTCGATTCCACCTATGAAGGTTGCTTATGATGCTGAAGTTAATTACCTATTTCTATTGAACAATATGCGCAAGACTTATCTTTGCGTGACTTTAGTGAGAAATAATGTTACTGAACGTGAACACAAAAGTTCGGATGGTGGGGATCACAATGCCATAATTTTTGGGACACAGTGGAGATAACTTGGAAGGATGATTTGGTTATTCCCGAGACAGTTGATTCTCATCATGATCTCGCTGTTATACATAGAATTATGTTGGTAGTTCACGACAACAATAATGATAATGAATTTACAAATGAGGATTTGATTGCTTTATCTCGTCAAAGAAATGAGTGGAATAGGAGCGTAGGAGCAGATCAAGTGGAACGTCATGTAATTCTTCGCTAGTGGTTTCTAATGATGAGGATTTATATGTCGAGCAATTGTTTGAAACAAAGAAAGATTTGTAGAAAGTTGCACACCGAATTGCACTAAAATACAACTTTGAGTTCAAAGTGAAGAAACCAAACAAGTCATTGTTAACGATTGCATGTGTTGACGACAGTTGCCATTGGTGTTTACGAGTGACGAAATTGGACACGAATAACTTTTTTGTAGTTCGTAAGTATACACGAGAACATACTTGCGAAGTGGGAATTCATTAAAATGATCACAAGCAAGCCCATGCATGATTTACTGGTCGATAGATAATTTACAAGTATCAGGACCCACAGACGATCTACATATCGAGATTCGAAGTGGTCATGAGCTATAGAAGGCTTGGAAGGCCAAGCAATGCGCGTTGGATGACTTAATGGCTCGGCCGAGGAGAGCAATGCTAAATTGGCCAGGTATTGCCATAACATGGGTACAACTAATCCTGGCTCCACATTTTTTATTGAGATGGAGGGCGAGAATTGCTTTGAGTTTTTCTTCATGGCTCTTGGACAATGCATTATTGGATTTCGAAATACGATGCGAACCCTAATTTTAGTCTATGGTACAACTCTGAACTGTAGATACAAAGGCAAGTTAATTATTGCTAGTGTCACGATGCCAACATCCAAATTTACCATCTTACATTTAGCATAGTCGAAAGCAAGAATGACATGTCAATGTGTTAGTTCTTTACATAGTTGAGCAAAGTAATCGGGAAAAGTCGAGAACCTTGTCTTTGTAAATGATCGAGAACCATCTATAATAAATGGTATCGCTAAAGTTTTTCCCGAGGCACATCATAGGTATTGCATGTATGGTGTGCTGTCGTATGTACCCAAAAATAGTCCTTAAACCTCTAAAACTAATGTAGTAGTGGAAGTAAGGGTCGATCCCACGAAGAGTGTGTAATTTAATATTTTATGCTCCGTACAATGATTGGGGGGTTTTTGTATGCAAACAATTGTAAATAACGCAATTAATAACAATGAAAACAATCAAAAGGCTAACCTTGGTCCAAGTCAATATCCACCTTCGGAAATCCACAATTGATCATAGATGCAAGGATAATTCAATTCATATCTTGAATATTCACCGTTGGAATAATTTTCCTATTTCTCCTTAATTTTAGTTAGTTAGAAACCAGCGTTCTAATTAACCCTAATTATTAAATAACCCCAGACCAGCGCTAAAGATTCAATTTAATAACAGCTTTAAACAATAGAGAAATCGATGAACTAGATAATACAAACACCAGCGGTTGCATTCAATCTATTTAAACATTCTTCTTAAGATTTAATAACCTCTATCGCAGAAAATTATCAAATCCTAGTGCTTCACAAGTTAAATGATTCAAACAATTACGGATTTGAGATTTAACTTAGCAATAGATTGCAACGAATAATAAACTAGTAGGCTTCCTAGCAATTAAACATAACAATCATAGAAATAAGTGCAGAAGAATATTCAATACTCAAAAACATAAATTAAATCAAGAAAAGTCATTTAGATCTCACAATATGTGGTTCCGAGGCTTCAATCTCCTTCGATCAAGTGTAAAAGTTTAGTTACAATTCATGAATATAAGAGAAAAATCGAGAAGAATAGAGTTGGGAGGCGTTCCCCACGTTCTGGTTGTGTTCTAGGGTTTATAAAGTGTAGAAAGATTTGTTTCCATAAGTGTTTGATTGAAATTAGGAAACCAGAATTTTCGTCCCGAAAATGAACCATGCGGCCGCATGGTTTAGAGACTTGCGGCCGCAAGGAACAAATGAAATCAACACTTTAACTCTCGGGAATAGTCTATGCGGCCGCATGGAATTAAAGGCTTGCGGCCGCATAGTTTTACGAAACTTCCTCCGGACATCTTTTAGTATTTTGGCCATAACCTCTTCTTCCGATATCCGATTGAAGCGATTCAAGATGCATTGTAAAGCTAACTCAAAGGGCTAAAACTTTGATTCAGAGACCATCTTCAAATTAGATCGTTTACCATGTCCAACATTGGTCTCAATATAAGGCTGAAAACCGATGCAAAACTTTTCAGCTTGAAAGTTGATATGTGAAAATGTCTTGGCCATATTTCATCCCTTTGAATCTTTTCTTCATCCAATTGACCTCTAACACTCTCGAATCTTCATCACAAGGTTAGAAACAAGTTTAGAATATTTGCACTTTAGTCCTTGAACTTTCACTTTCTTTCATCTTGGTCATTTTTCACATATTTCTTCCAAATTACGCCATATCCATAGAATTGCCACCTAAATCAAAATATGAACGTAATGAGTACATTTTGACACAAAATAAACATACGAGCGCATAAAATAAGGAGGGAAAAATATGCATTTTACATTCCTATCAAATTCCCCCACACTTAGCTTTTACTCGTCCTCGGGCAAAACTCAGATTTAATTTCTCAAAACACCAGGTCATAATGCCAAGAACATAGAACTATCAAGCATTTTCAAAACACATAAAATATCATGAATAAACATTCCACACAACTCATAATCAACTAGCAAGCATTTTCATATGAAGATGGAGTAAACTAAACATGTAGACTCTCACGGATGTAAGTACTCAACTCTCCTGTGTTTAAAAGGGTAAGTGTTTCGCTCTAATTCATCCCAATGGAGATGTTCTACCATATGCTTGCATATTTTCTCATTCGCCACCACTTAGATCACATGCTTTACAAGAATCATAAGGACTTTTCAATGGTTTTAATGTGGTTTATGGTCAAGGTGGGAAATATTTGGGTATGTGACTCAAGAGCCATCGAAACTAGTGGAGTAAAGATAAAAAGACTTAGCTCAAACATATACATAAGACATGTAAACCAACCACTCCACATGATAGTTTCATCATTTTTGCATCTATCCCATACAAATCGAACTCTTTTTTGAGATGTAGGAAGAGTTATAAATATAGATATTTTTCACATTAAAATCACTCTTCTTCATCACTTCTTTTCTTTTTCTTCAATCATTCATTTTTTTCCTTCTTCTTCTTGTGTTTTTCTTGCACAATGTAAATTCCAAATTATACACAATACTGGAACTCCCTGAATTGACATAGAAAATTTGTTCCAATTCACCAATAATAGCACTACTATAAATCTTGATACCCTCATACTTATTTTCTTGCATACCCACACTTCTCATGACATTTAACAATACTCCACTAGCTCTAAGGCTTTGGAAAAGACATTGTTTTTTTGGTTTAAATCTTATAATGTGAGTTTATACAAAGAAAAGACAATAAGGCTCAAATGGGCTCAACAATGGAAAATTCAATTACATGGTTGGCTATTTGACTAATGAAGCTCATTTATGTAACAAAGATGGCCTTAATCATGTTCGTGCATTCATGTATCAATGTGATCTTGAAGAGAATCAAGGCAAGTTCTAGAGAAACAAAACCATGGATGAATATCACACACGAAAAGAAATAATGAAACTGTTATGGATGTATCAGTCTAAAGGCTCAAAAATCTCACCGGCTTTTGTCTACAGAATTTAGTTACTACCATCCTCAAAGAAAATAACTCCACTAATCAACTCTAAATTGGAGGATTATTCATTCAATCATGTTATGAGTTCTTCAAAAGCCTAATTAATTCCAGCAAATAGCATACACAACCAAAAATCTTTTAACCTCAACTTCTCTTCTTGAAAAATCATGCACGTTTGTGTTTTCTTTTAAAAAACAAATTAACTCACTCAATATAAATGCAACCTAAATCTAAATCTCTCCCCCACACTTAAAACTTACATTGTCCCCAATGTAAGGTCCAATACAAAGAAAATGACAAATATAACTAAAATAAATGATGGAATATGAAAAATAAAAACAAAAATAAAAAGATAAAGGAACGAACTCCCCTTGGGTTGCCTCCCAAGCAGCGCCTTTGTTTATCGTCTTTGGCTCGACTCAATGTTTATTTATTCAGCCCGGGTCTATCATGGTTGGCTTCGATCTTCTTTGCAGTGCGCCAAGTCCATTGGGAATGATAACTAGGATTGTTCCTCCACCTTCATGGAATGTATACTTGTAGTGACTGGGGTGAGGCTTCAAATCCGAAATGAAAGTCTGCAAAACAGAAGATAGAGGCTTCTCATTAGAAACTGGTAATGCAAAACAAGAACTATTACCTGACTCTGGAAGATTATTTAATGCTGCCACAGTTCTTTGTAACTCAGTGTTTAAGGCCAACTCCTCTTTTTCTTGCCTAAAATGCTCAGTATTGACAACTTTCCATTCTTTTTTAGCAACAAATTCGAAAACATCCTGTGCTAAATGATCAATCACATCAATAAAATGAACATGATTATTATTACACCGATGTTTCATGGAATCATATATATTAAGTGTAATAGTTTTATCATCAAATTCCATGGTTAGTGTGCCATTATGAAAGTCCATTTCAGTTTTGGATGTCCTTAAGAATGGTCTTCCCAACAAAATAGGGAGAGTTTGATTACTACTGCCCATATCAAGCACATACAAATCAACAGGAAAAATCAACTCATTAACTTTCACGAGAACATCCTCAACTACCCCCTTAGGATAGACATTAGATTTATCAGCTAGTTGAATTATCACACCAGTGTCAATTAAAGGTCCTAATTTCAAGGAAGTGTATACACAATATGGCATGACATTAATAGATGCTCCGGAATCTAACATGACCTTCTCAAACTTAGTATTGCCTATCATGCAAGGGATAGTGAACATACCTGGATTCGTGCACTTTGCAGGAAGTTTCTTTTGAATTATTGCAGATACCTGTTCTCCAACTTTTACCTTTTCAATTCCCTTCAATTTCTGTTTCCTTTTACTTGTGCACAAGTGTTTTAAAAATTTAGCATAACGAGGCACTTGTTTAAACATATCTAAAAGTGGAATATTTACCTCGCATTTACTAAAAATTTCGTGCAGCTCATCATGATCTTGTTCATATTTCTTAGATCTTACTAAAACTTGAGGAAAAGGAGGTACATGTTTATAATCAGAAAGAGGTGGAAACTTACGCTCAGTTACCTTAGTATCGTTAGGAGCACTCTTTTTTGCTGTGACATATTCCTTGTTTTCTTCCATCGATGATGTAGGGGCTACCTTTACTGGAGCTTCAACCTTCGCTACACTCCTCAACATGATTGCACTTACATCTTCTTTTGGATTTATCACTGTTTGAGATGTCAATTTTCTCGTATTCTGCGACTCCAACCTACTGACCGCGTTAGCCATTTGACTCATTTGATTCTCCAAACTTTGAATGCTAGCCCTTCTCTCCTGTTGAAATTGTAAAGTGTTAGTGGCAAGAGATTTAACCATATCTTCTAAAGACATACTAGAGTTTGAAGTTTGGCTATGTTGATGTTTCGGAGGGTATGGCTGATTATATTGCTGGAAATTCTGCCAATTTTGATTCATAGGTTGATTCACTTGTCGATTCCCATAACTAATATTTGGATGATCCCTCCATCAATGGTTGTACGTGTTTAAATAGGGATCATAATTCCTTTGTGGTTGTCCAGGAAAACTACCGCCTGCATTTATGTGTTCAACGGATTCTTCTTGAATTGTTGGACACATATCGGTTGGATGGCCTACCAATGAACAAATTCCACAAGTCTTTGATGTTTGCATAGTACCTACAGCCATTTGACAAATAAGAGTAGTTAGACTCGCTAGTTGTTGTTCAATGGATGAAACATTTACCTCGTTAACTTGTCTAGAAGGGGGATCAAATCTAGTGCCAAATTGTTGAGAATTGACAGCCATATTTGCAATCAAGTTTCTTGAGTAGAAGATCGAGTTATGGGCATAAACTATCAAGGAAACTAAAAAAAATGAAAATAACTTAAAAAGAAACTAGAATAAGAAAAATAAATAAAATTCTATGCTAAAATTCCTAAAAACAATAAATTGCCTAAAAACCTAAAATTTTTGATTTTTTTGATTTTTTTTTCAAAATAAAATAAACAACTAAAGAAGCACAAAAATAAATTAACAACACTTCCCCGGCAACGGCGCCAAAAATTTGGTGTGCTGTCGTAAGCACCCAAAAATAGTCCTTAAACTCTAAAACTAATGTAGTAGTGGAAGTAAGGGTCGATCCCACGAAGAGTGTGTAATTCAATATTTTATGCTCCGTATAATGATTGGAGGGGTTTTTTGTATGCAAACAATTGTAAATAACGTAATTAATAACAATGAAAATTAAATTAACGAAAATAATCAAAAGACTAACCTTGGTCCAAGTCAATATCCACCTTCGAAAATCCACAACTGATCATAGATGTAAGGATAATTCAATTCATATCTTGAATATTCACCGTTGGAATAATTTTCCTATTTCTCCTTAATTTTAGTTAGTTAGAAATCAGCGTTCTAATTAACCCTAATTATCAAATAACCCCAGACCAGCGCTCAAGATTCAATTTAATATCAGCTTTAAACAATAGAGAAATCGATGAACTAGATAACACAAACACCAGCGGTTGCATTCAATCTATTTAAACATCTTCTTAAGATTCAATAACCTCTATCGCAGAAAATCATCAAATCTTAGTGTTCACAGTTAAAGGGAATCAAACAATTACGGATTTGATATTTAACTCAGCGATAGCGCAAGAATTGTAACGAATAATAAACTAGTAGGTCTCCTAGTAATTAAACATAACAATCATAGAAATAAGTGCAGAAAAATATTCAATACTCAAAAACATGAATTAAATTAAGAAAAACCATTTAGATCTCACAATATGTGGTTCCGAGGCTTCAATCTCCTTCGACCAAGCGTAAAAGTTTAGTTACAATTCATGAATATAAGAGAAAAATAGAGAAGAATAGAGTTGGGAGGCGTTCTTCCAGTTCTGGTTGTGTTCTAGGGTTTATAAAGTGTAGAAAGCTTTATTTTCATAAGTGTTTGATTGAAATTAGGAAACCAGAATTTTCGTCCCGGAAATGAACCATGCGGCCGCATGGTTTAGAGGCTTGCGACCGCAAGGAACAAATGAAATCAACACTTTAACTCTCGGGAATAGTCTATGCGGCCGCATGGAATTAAAGGCTTGCGGCCGCATAGTTTTACGAAACTTCCTCCGGACAGCTTTTAGTATTTTGGCCATAACTTCTTCTTTGGATATCCGATTGAAGCGATTCAAGATGAGTTGTAAAGCTAACGCAAAGGGCTAAAACTTTTATTCAGAGACCATCTTCAGGTTCGATCGTTTACCATGTCCAAAATTGGTCTCAATATGAGGCTGAAAACCGATGCAAAACTTTTCAGCTTGAAAGTTGATCTGTGAAAATATCTTGGTCATATTTCATCCATTTGAATCCTTTCTTCATCCAATTGACCTCTAACACTCTCGAATCTTCATCACAAGCTTAGACACAAGTTTAGAATATTTGCACTTTAGTCCTTGAACTTTCACTTTCTTTCATTTTGGTCATTTTTCACATATTTCTTCCAAATTACGCCATATCCATAGAATTGCCACCTAAATCAAAATATGAACGTAATGAGTACATTTTTGGCACAAAATAAACATACGAGCGCATAAAATAAGGAGGGAAAAATATGCATTTTACATTCCTATCAATAGCCAAAGTTGATTGCTTTTGCAAGATTTCCCTACCAACCAATCTACTAACCATCACTACTATCAACTCACATGCCAATCCCTTTAATTTAAGGACAACTTGCCTACTATTTTCATCACATGTCTTAGTTGGATTTTAACCAAACTAGACTTACATTTTAGAAACCACAATTAACATTTAATTTGATTGACATCAAAGTGTCAATAACCAACACTCCCTGTTAAAACATACCCCGCCAACATTGAGTACCATGAAAATGAGTCCAAAACAGGACTTTCATCAAACATCCTTCTGGCATCACTTAGTTTGCTACAAACACTATACATATAAATCAAATTGTTCACCACATAGACATCACAGTCAAAACCCATTTTCACCACATGATCATGCAACTCTCTGCCCTCAAATTCAGCAAATTCAATTTGTCCCAAAATCTGACTGAATTGCTTGAATTTTTGGCATCTAATCAAAAGGGTATCTAAAATTGAGAAATTAATTGTTGTTCTTGATATGGGATTTGTGTTAAAAGATGAGTTTATGGCTGAAATGCACTTCGTTTTGCTAAATCAACAATCAATAAATTATGAGGGGCTAAAATTCATACCTTCTTGAAGAAACCTTCGCAATTTGAGTGCTCCATGATCGAGAGGGTCGCCAGATGTGGAAGTAACTGGGGAGAAATCGTGACTGCGCTCTCGATTTTGGATGGAAATTGAAGCTGTTTCCGATGGACGGCAGGCAGGCGATGGTCGGAGGATGTAGAGGAAGATGAGGGGGTGCCGGTGGTGCGGAGGTCCAGCGGCTTAGGTGGCGGGCGGTGGAAGTCATTGATGGAAGATCGGTAGCGATGAAAGATGGATAGCTCAAGAGGAAGAGGAAGAATTTTTGGGAAATAGAAAACGAGTCGTTTCCCGTGTTTTCATTCAGTGGCCATTTTGGAAAGAAAACGTTCAAAACGACTAAAAAGTCGTTTTGAGTTTTCAATACATTTTTTTTTGTGTTTTTAAAAACTTGTTTTCGAAAATG